>OZ005655.1:73232062-73892720 GCA_963930645.1 Salticus scenicus | reverse complement strand
TAAATTTTTCATATGAATCTGAATTTTGAGGATTATTGCATTGAAAATAGTAGCATGAAAACTAAACAACGGAATTGACCCCGATAAAATAAATTAATAGATTAGAATAAGATAAATATATCGAAGTGAACGGTGGATAGCCTATTAGAGGGGATTTCATTCTGTCATTGTATCAAGCTTTGGTCAAATTCATTTCTTTTAACATGATTATAATATGTCTCGCACTAGAAATTTCTGATAACATAAATATGATGGGGAACTGAGCAGAGTCCACCTATGCCAACTAGTTTATATTAGCCACCTCTTATATTTCAAAATATAAGTGGTGGTGGTGGTGGGGGGGGGCACCATAGCGAAATGGGCCTAAGACTCAATCTAACATAAATCTGCCTCTGCCTATCACCTACTGTTTTTTAGGATGGCCTCCTATTTTTATCACTTTTCGGTAATTTTATGGCTATAAATTGGATTTTTAGGGAGGGGAAGGATTATTTTAATGGTTAAATATTTTCTGAGGGGCTACAGAATTGGAAAATTCTACATTGGAACATCAACATTTGCAGCAAGGGGAAAATTTAGGGGGGATTTGCCACTGAAGTTATGTATTACATTTCTTATATTTTTAGTTCCCCGTCATACTATGGGTATGGGGAACTTAGGTAATCGTGAAAATTTTCGACCTCGGTTTTTTGACTTTTTTACACGTTTTCAGGTGTGAGGAATCCGAAAATGACAAAATTTGTATGGTGTCTGTCTGTAGGGTGTCTGTTAGTGTGTTAGTCCGTTAGTTTGTTAGTCTGTGTTGTGATGTTAAAAACATCACTTCTTTTTAAATGTTAAATAAGATCGTTTTCTGCACTTAAATGCATTGTTTCTCTCAGCTGGCTCAACTCACCCTGTTGTGTTTGCTTTACTGCAACACACACACAGGAGAAAAATTGGTTCTTCTTTCCTAGTGGTGATGTCATATCACACCATGCTAAGAACCAATAGGGTGATGGTTCTGACTCCACCTTCTGTTATTCTGGCAGTTTTAAGTTCAGTTGGGTTTCAGCAGCTCTCAAGAGAAGAACATGGGGTGAGAAAGATTTGTTTTGCTTCTGTTTTAAAATAATGACCATTTTATCATTTGGAGAGAGAGTGCCTACTTATTAATAATAAATATATATATATTAGTTTATATGAATACTTATTCAAATTTTAAAAACCATTAATTTTTATATCCTACTTAATTTGGAATTACTAGTGTGGTTTGGAAATAAAATTGATTAATTTTGATGCAGCAGATTAGTTTTCTTACAAACATTATTTTTGTAAGCATTTTTCTTTTTACAGCATTCTAGCCAATAAGTAAATTGATTCCTCTTTTCTCTTATGTAAATAAAATTATTTGGATATATATATTTGACCTTTTGACCCAAAGAATAAAAAGGGTTAGTGGCCAGAACGCAATGTACGCCATGAGGTTCTTTGATCCTCATTAAGTAACTTCTGTTGCTATGAAAATTAAAAATATTAATAAAATTAATTTAAACTATGGAAACATAAAAAGTAAATGAATTATTTACATCACATTTGGTGCCGGAAAGGAATACTTGATTATTGTTCTTAAGAATAAATGGTACTGTAGAGATTGTTTATTTTGAATAAGTCATTTTATTTTTATTGCTAGAATTACTGAAATTATTTTTAAAGTCATACATAACCAATAACATTTTTTTTTTGTGTTTGAATATATACCAAGTGACCTATAAGACAATTCCCTGTTTCAAAAATTGTGATATGCTGGAACTTTGTACAAATGAAAATTTTTTTTGGTTCAATATATTTTGAATAACTGATTAAATAAATAATAGTCAACAGAACTTTGTATTGTTGGCTTAAAAAAAAAAAAAATTTGTAGGTATCTCTCTCTCTCCTCAACTACGTGAATTTATTATATGCAAATAGCCATCAACACATGTAGTTTTATAGCCAATATAGTAGTTTCATATATATACAAAAAATAATGGCTTCTAACAAAGGATTGACAAGAGGATTACCATTCAAAACTTTAGTAACGCCATTTTCTGGAGACCCTCATTTATTGGATTTTTTTATTGAACAAGTGAAATTTAAAATTGAGAACAGCAAATGGGAAGAATCCCATGCTTTGGCTTTTGTGAAATCAAAATTGGCAGATACTGCTCTTAAGTTTTATGTCTCCTCCCCAGCTTGCCAAAAAGCCAAAAATACAAAAGAGTTATTTAATATATTTAAGAAATATTTTAAGGTAGAGTCGGCAACTGCAATAGCACAACAATTTAACGAATTTAAGTTTGAGTCCGATGTCAATATTAATATTTTTGCTAATAAGCTTGAAAATTTAGTGAGAAAACGTTTTCCTGATATGGAAGAAAAAGCCCTTGAACAATTACTAATCGCAAAATTCAATGATCTCATTCCGCCCCACTTTAGAATTCATCTACTATCACAAAAAGCCACAACCTTTTATCAGATGGTGGAATGTCTCGAAAAATTCCAGGAAATTTATAACTTGCAAGTAAACCCTGTCTTACCAGGAACATCTTTTGCTACTATTCAGAACTTCAATCATAAAATAGATAGTGAAGTGATAGGTACAAACTCAGAAAACAATTTGAATAAGATTAACAATTCATCTTATAGCAAGCGGCCATACAATAAATTTCCACAAAATAAAGGTTCGCACACGATTCAATGCCAATGGTGTGAAAGACCTGGACATTCTGCTCAGAGGTGCTTTGCACTCAGAAAATTACAAAATAATAAGTTTTCTCACAGATATCGTAATGGGCAAACTTTCTCTAGACCTTATAGAGACATGTCATGGAGAGCCAGGGCCCCTAAAACATTTAAATCCAACTCCCCTCAAACCAAAAGTAGTCATTCACAATGACTAGAAGTGGAGAATGGTAGAAGTGACACTAAACTCCTAAATACAAAGAGTTCCTCATATAGGTCAGGTTTGAATAAAGTCAATTACCATAACAACTTTTCACAGACTAACTCAACATATTCTAATCTACCTAATAATTTTTTTGTAAATAACAATGAAATCATTCTGAGATCTCCAGACACACAGGCAAAGTTCCCTTTGTCATTAGAACGCAAAGTCAAATCTGTTGCGATACAGACAACATCTCCTGTACTGGTAACGTCCCCGAGTGTGGAGGAAAATGGAGACTGCATATTAGTTAATTCACTGGAATTCTTGTTACACACAGACAATGATCTGCCCAATCTCCCCATCATACAATTACTGTTAAACAAAACATTAGAGAATTTTCTTCTCGACTCAGGAGCTTCTGTGTCATTACTCTCAAAACATTACTTCTTACAAAATCAAAACAAATTATATTACAAAAGAATTGCTTCAAGAGTCAAGATATCTACAGTAAACTCTATAGTCCAATGTGACGGATGTGTTTGCATTTCCTTTAAAATAGGGAAAACTTTTTACAAACACACCTTTTTTCTTATTGAAATACCAACTGAATCTAAATTTATTGGTATACTTGGCTTTGATTTTTTAAAGTCCCATCACGTAGTTATCAATTTACACAATAACAAAATACAAATTAATGAAAATGCTTTAGATATTCTAGACACTGTACCCTCTTGCAGTCTTCTATCATCTGAATCTGATATGAATCGGGCATCACATAAGATAGCTACTCATATGGATTTTCCCCAAACTGGATACAAAAAATCTAAAATTGATGTTCATAAAGAGAACTTACCCTCTTATCAAAAATGTTGGCTTACCCAGAAGATTATGATTGATCCACAGGATACTATATATGTGCCTGTGCGGTCCACGCTTATTCCAGAAAATCAGTTAGTAATGTTTACATCGTCTAACAAGCATTGTCCACTTGTGTCCTATCCTTCTCTTATGGAGGTACAACATATCAAGGAAAATTCTACTAAACAAGAATTAATTCAATTTTTTATTCCTATGTATAATAATTCGAGCAAGAAACTGCATATAAATAAAAATACCGTTTGCGGATACATTTCAGAGATAGATAAAATAGAAGAAAATTCCTTGGATCTTGCAACAAATACACCTGATCACATGTGTAATCTAATTAAGGCTACACCAGAAGTTTTATCCTTAAGACAGAAAGAATTTAATGTAAATAATTTTTCTATTCAGCATTTAAAACCTACAGAAAGGGTAATAATGCAAGATATTCTTCAGAAATTTAACTCTGTATTTTCATGTTCACTAAAGTCGATTGGACACACCGATCATATCACTCCACATATAAAATTCATTTCAGATATTCCCTTAAAAACTTACCCTTTTCCTATTCCACAAGCTATTCAAGAAGAGGCAAAAGATCAACTTGACAAATTACTGGATGCAGGGATCATTGAGAGAAATATCTCTGAATGGGCATGCCCAATGCTTATGGTTAAAAAGAAAGCTGTGTCTAAGGAGGATAAACCTTCCTTTAGATTGGCCCTAGATTTAAGGTTAATCAACTCTATGATTCGATGCTCCACTTATCCTCTTCCAAGAATTGATACGATAATAAATAACATCTCAAAATTTAAATATTTTACAACATTAGACTTTCCCTCAGCGTATCATCAAATTTCATTACCTAAAGAATACAGACGACGTCTCTCATTTACTACACAATGGGGAACTTATTCATTTAAAAGATTAATGTTTGGGCTGAGATCAGCCGCATCAACATTCCAAATGCTTATTGACACAATTATACAAGAGTGCAATTGTTCAGGCATATATGCTTACCAGGATGACATTATTATAGGAAGTGACTCTTTCCAGGAAACAACAGAAAAATTACAAACACTTTTAGCTACTCTACAAAAGTACAATCTGACATTGTCTCCAAAGAAATGTAAATTCCATCAGTCATCTATTGAATATCTCGGTTTCAGCATCCAAAATCAGAAAATACATCCTATTTCTTCCAACATTACAAAAATTACTCAATTTCCTATCCCAGCAACCAGAAAACAACTAAAAAGATTTATAGGATTGTGTGGATTCTACAGAAAACTCATTCCCTGCTACTCGCGATTAATTGATCCTTTGATAAAATTAACATCTCCGAAAACTACATTTAAATGGACAGAGGAACATGCTGAAGTCTTTAAACAAATACAGAAAGTTTTTTTCTCTAAACCTTTTCTTTCTTTACCCGATTGGTCAAAACAATTTTTTCTTAATACAGATGCTAGCAAAATTGCTATTTCAGGGGTTCTTCTACAAGAAAAGGAAGGCATTCTGCTTCCGGTTAGTTACTTTAGTAAAACACTATCTAAATCAGAACAGCGATATTCAGCCATCAAGCTTGAGCTGATGGCCATAGCTAAGTCAGTCAGTGCATTTAAATTTTTCCTTTTCAACCGACCTTTCACCATTCTCAGCGATAGCAGACCACTCGAACACTATAAGAAAATTTCCTCTCCAGCTGATCTAACTACTAAATGGCTGATTGAATTATCAAACTATCAATACACATTCAGATATGTAAAAGGTAAAACAAATGTTTTGGCAGACTATTTTTCAAGAGAAGACTTTTCTGCATACACTCAAGATCTTAACTCAAACCCAGAATTAATTAAAGAGGCTAACAATTTACCCATTTCTTCAGCTTCTCCAACAATTGAACTCCATCATTTCAATGTCACACAAAAATCTGATAAGTCACTCACCTCATCAGAGCCTCATCGTTCTTCCTTACCTCAGTTGTTAAGCAACGATGCTGCTCCACTCAGTCGTTCCTTAAACAGCTCTGACGCAGATAATCTTATGATGGAAATCTCGGAAGAATGTTTTTTTAAAGAGCAAAGAGAAGATGACTTTCTGCTAAAAATTATTGTCGATATCACTTCGGAGAAACCTTCTCCTAAATATAAAAATTATTTTGTCCATCCGGACACAGGTCTGTTAATGATCAAACGAAAGTTTCACCAGCCTGAAAACTCTCCAAAAACAAAAATTGTAGTACCACAGAAGTTAAAACCTAAAGTATTAAAAATTTGTCACATGCCTCACTTTGGAATTAGAAATACATACAGAAGAATACTTAAACACTTTTATTGGACAGGATTATTTGAAGATGTAAAAAACTTTGTTCTGTCCTGTACATTATGTATTCAATATAAACCGCACAGAATTCCACCTGCTCCACTACAGGAAATGTTTGTTCCTTCTGCGCCGAGTATGTTAGTTTCCATGGACTTTTTGGGTCCTTTCTCCAATGGCTTCCATGTGTTAACATTCCTCGATCATTTTTCTAAACATATTGAATTGGTACCAGTAAAAAATGCAACAGCACAAGCTGTAGTTAAAGCCATTACGGGATACATTACTACCTTTGGTCGACCCTCTGCGATACTCTCAGACTTAGGCCCACAGTTCACAGCAAACATCTTTAACAACTTGGCACAGACATTGAAAATTACAATCTCCCATTCATCATCAGGACACCCACAAACACAAGGCTCATCAGAAAGAATTAATACCAGCATTAAATCCTCAATTTCCACTCTTACCAAGGAAGGATTTGATTTTCATCAGGCTTTGATGATACACAAGAACCTGTATAACACCACCGTTCATTCTTCAACTGGATATTCTCCAGCCTTTCTGCATTTTGGCAGGTCAATAACAAGCATCTTTGACTTGTTTGAAGCTCCTCAGTTAGAAACACTGGAATTTCCATATGAATACCATAAATACATGGAATCAATGAAACAGATCTTTAGGCAAGTGCATCATAACATGAAGTTTTACCAAAACCAACGTAATACTAGACAACATAAAAAAGCAGTTCTCCGGAAATTCAAAGAAAATGATATGGTCTTTATAAAAACCAAAGATACATTTAAACCAAGATTCATAGGCCCATATTCAGTTCAAAAAGTAATATCTGACGTGTTACTCTCCGTCAGAGAATTCGAAAATGAAGGGGCTGAACCATTCACTATTAACATAGACCGTGTCATCCTGGCACATAAAAGAAAGCAACATCTCATTCCACAAACAATTCTGACAGGTCAACCAGCTGGGATTGTTCAACCGCAGTCTCATTATGATCTCAGACCAAGATGCAAAACTTAATTTTTGTTTTTTGTTTTTTTGTTTCCATTTTCACAAATGTTCTTTTAACATGTTTTTTTTTTTAAGTTTTTTTTTTAGGGGACTTGATAAGCAATTCATTCACCAAAGTTGCCTGTTGTAAACAAGTATGAGTTGGTACAGGTATATTTGATAAGTTGTATTTTGTATATTGTCCTATTATATATTGTGTAGATATATATATATATATTTTTTCTCCTGTGGCAAATGTTGAATATCTACAAAAACTTAGTGCAGTGTGTATTGTAGTTAATATGAATATAAATCTTCTGTTATGCTGATTTATTTTATATATTGTCTTATTTGTTAAATTTGATAACTATACTATAATTATTTACTGCTCAAAATGTACAGTATGTGTGTGTTATATGTATCGGAAACTTGCATATTTATATGTGTATACATAATTTTTCTTCTTTCTTTTCATATATTAATTACTACACATTGTCATGTTTATGGATATATTGGGTTATTAAATACAATTTCTGGAAGCTTCACACCATTTTCACAGACACAGACATCACTTATACAACACAAGTATACACTACATTCACACTATTACACAATCAAATTAATACACAATCCACACATGATATGTATATAAATGTGTATAATGTTTGTTAAAATTTTTTGTTTATTGTGATTATTGACATTGCAGTTTTGTTTTGGTTATATCTGCTAGTATGTTTATTTGAGTATTATTTGACGTTTATATTAAGTGCATTTTTGATTTTGTTTAGTAATCTAACTTGGTGGCCTCAGTAGCCACTCACAGTTATTATTTCCATTTATAATATGTATATTCTTTAAATAATAATAATAATAATGGTAATGATAAAATTTTAAAAAGTCTTATTCGAATATTATACTCGAGTACTTGGAATGCCTTTTCCGTATCTAATGTAATATTTATATGTAAGATTATTTTGACATTTGTATTGATACTTATTTTGATTTTTTTTTCTCCTTCATAATAATGCTTCAAGAGGTCATCTGTAAATATTTTATACTGAAATATAACTGATTTTGTTTTATCAGTTGTTAACAAGATTTCTTTGACATTTATTTAGTATAGTTGTTCTTTCATGTGTATACTTATACATTGATTAATCGGTAGATGGTATTTAATATCAAGACTATTGGTTAAATATTTTTGTTGATATTGCACATCCACTGAAATTCTTTTGTCATGTCATACATTTTTTTATTCTCGTTAACTAATTATTTTTACAAATTTATAAGAAAGCGGATTTTACAGCAATTAACATGCTTTTCAATATTTCTGTTATAATACTATTTTCTTTAAAAGGTATCAATGTTTTTTTACTCATGTCACTTGTTGATAAAAGCTGTGTCTGTTTGCATTTATAGATATATTTTATTAGTTGTCAATATCCTAATAAATATTGTTAGATATGTCACTGACCACTTTTGTATCAATAAAATCTTTTATTTGAGAATGTCTGTAACCACAGTGCTGAAATAGTATTGTTTTTGATGAAATGGTGTATTCCTCGCCTATTTTGGTGGAATTGATCACCTACCAGGGTAGGCGTTGATATTGGGTTTTTTGTCGGAATTTTATTGTTTCAGCTTTACTTATCGATTTTGTATTGTGTTTGGTTCAGATTTTGTGTCACATGTACATTGTTCTCAAAATTTCCAAATTTTTTTATCAAGTGCATGTTATTAAGAGTATTGTAAGACCTTTCAGTTGCTTAAAAATTTGCTTTGTTACATTCATGCCTTTAATGGCCGTTCCTACAATATTATGTACTCAATATGGATATTTTTTTTTTCACATGTAAGTAAAAAAAAAAAAAAAAAAAAAAAAATTTGTAATCCTTCATGTAAATGTAGGTATGCACTCTCCATTCACATGTTTAGTCTTCCAAATTTTTTTAATGGTCGTTAGGGGTAATGTGATGTTAAAAACATCACTTCTTTTTAAATGTTAAATAAGATCGTTTTCTGCACTTAAATGCATTGTTTCTCTCAGCTGGCTCAACTCACCCTGTTGTGTTTGCTTTACTGCAACACACACACAGGAGAAAAATTGGTTCTTCTTTCCTAGTGGTGATGTCATATCACACCATGCTAAGAACCAATAGGGTGATGGTTCTGACTCCACCTTCTGTTATTCTGGCAGTTTTAAGTTCAGTTGGGTTTCAGCAGCTCTCAAGAGAAGAACATGGGGTGAGAAAGATTTGTTTTGCTTCTGTTTTAAAATAATGACCATTTTATCATTTGGAGAGAGAGTGCCTACTTATTAATAATAAATATATATATATTAGTTTATATGAATACTTATTCAAATTTTAAAAACCATTAATTTTTATATCCTACTTAATTTGGAATTACTAGTGTGGTTTGGAAATAAAATTGATTAATTTTGATGCAGCAGATTAGTTTTCTTACAAACATTATTTTTGTAAGCATTTTTCTTTTTACAGCATTCTAGCCAATAAGTAAATTGATTCCTCTTTTCTCTTATGTAAATAAAATTATTTGGATATATATATTTGACCTTTTGACCCAAAGAATAAAAAGGGTTAGTGGCCAGAACGCAATGTACGCCATGAGGTTCTTTGATCCTCATTAAGTAACTTCTGTTGCTATGAAAATTAAAAATATTAATAAAATTAATTTAAACTATGGAAACATAAAAAGTAAATGAATTATTTACATCACATGTGTACATGATATCTAACGAACAAATTGTTGCAGAGAGGTCAGATCAGTTTTAAAATATTACTTTCGATACTGGCAAGAACCCTATTCATTTGCAACATTCGAATTAAAAAACTTCGTAAGTTATTAGAAATTTACGATTTTCTTAACATAGGAGAATAGAACAAAAATTCACTTAAACGTGCATTAAATGGAAACTTTTGCTGTAAAAATGTCAGACCAGTTTTAAAATATCAGTTTTGATGCCGGAATGAACATCAGTAACTATAAATATGCTACATTGAAAATTTCGCAAGTTATTGGAAATTTACGAATTTCTTAACATGGCAGTATAGGGCAAAATTTCACATAAGCGTCAATTTTGAGAGATATTTTCATCGTAAAGATGTCAGACAACTTTTGAAATATTATTTAGGACATTTGCAGGAATATTAATGACTACAAATTTTCCAATATAAAAATTTCGTAAGTTATTGGAAATTTACGAATTTCTTAACATGGCAGAATAGAGCAAAATTTCACATAAACATCAATCTTGGGGGATGTTTTCATCGTAAAGATGTCAAACCACTTTCGAAATATTATTTAGGATACTGGCATGAATATCATAGACTATGATTTTTCCAATTTAAAAAATTCGTAAGTTATTTGGAATTTATGATTTACTTAACATGTCAGAATAAGGCTTATTGCATTGGAAATAGTAGCATGAAAACTGAACAACGGAATTGACCCTGATAAAATAAATTAATAGATTAGAATAAGATAAATACAGGGTGGTCCGAAAAACATGATAGAAAGTATTTTAAGTTCCTGATTTCAAATGTATTGATATAAGTATAATTCTTCCATATTGCAATAGCACATATATTGACATTTAAGGTGAATGCTTGATTACCGGAAATAATGAATAACCAATATGGAATCACTGACCTTGAAAAAACGATTATTTATTGTAAGAATATTTTTTGAGGCGCCATTGAGGTACGGAAAAACCTCATCTCAGTGTCGTCTCACGACTGTATCCACAAAGGGTCACGGTGTGATGTGCCATATTGTCGAAGCGGATGAGTGGTCCGATATTCATTGATGGTATGGTCACGGAAGTGAAGCATCGAGAGTTTCTAGAGCTTCACTTTGGCTCTGAAGCGGTCTGTCTCAACATGACACGCCAGTACTGGTTCATGTAAGATTGGGCTCGTCCCCATAGAACTGCTGATGTCTTCCTGTGGCTTAAAACGACGTTAGTGAGCATTTGATTGCTTTGGATGAAGAAAAAATCACGGGGCACGGGATAGAGTGGTCCCCATACAGTCCGGACCTAAATCAGTGCGACTTCTTCTTAGGGGTTTGCAGCAAGGACAGAATCTATAGGAATCCCCCTGATTCACTTGAAGACCTGAAATTGACCACCAGAATCGAGATTGATGCACTTGATTCCGACACACTCCAGAGCTTTATGACAGAGTTTCGGAACTGGCTTTATAACACTATAGTCGGGGACGGTAGACATTTCGAGCACTTTGTATATTAAATGTCATTCATATCTTTATTCAATAACATAGGTTTCATGTTCTTACATATTTTATTTCTTCCACAACGATCACTTACTTTCTATCATGTTTTTCGGACCACCCTGTATATCGAAGTAAACGGTGGATAGCCTATTAGGCGGGGATTTCATTCTGTCACTGTATCAAGCTTTGGTCAAATTCATTTTTTTAACATGCATATAATGTCCTGTACAAGAAATTATTGAGAACATACATATGATGGGGAATTGAGCAGAGTCCACCTATGCCAACTAGTTTTAATCTATTATTAATGTTATTTATTAAACGTTATATTTTTTGCTTTTAAGGGTTAAACTAATTCTTTTTCATTCTCCAAATCAAATTCATGGCCATAAATTACTGAACAGTGATAAAAATTGGGGGAGGGGGTGATGTCCCAAGAAAACGGTGAGTGACTGGGCAAAATGGTAGTCATATTCGGATTCAGGAGGCCATTTTACATAAGAATCAGCAAGAAGATACGAGGGGCGATTTTTTTTTTTTTTTTTTTCAGCGCAGTGTTATCTATTGGGAAACCTTCTCTGAAGTTTTTGGATCGAAAAACCTTACTAAAGAATAAATTCAAAAACTGGCGTACAGACAATAGCAAGAAATTAAAACTTCTTCACACACCATAAATTTTAAATCAGCACAACCGGTTTCGAAAGGACGTAGCCTTTCTTCATCAGGTGCAAACACGTGCAACTGCCTTGGAGGCAAAAGCAAGACTGAAAGCAGGACAAAATCCAGAGGGGGAGGAGCAACACAAACAACCAATAGGAAGCAACATTCAGGGCAGGACCAATCAGAGAGGAACACACGTACACACACACCACAAAATGAGGAGGGAGGAAAGGAGTAAACAATTATTATTATTATTTTTTTTTTTCAATAATATTAAACTAATAAGTAAATTTAATAAAATTTATCCATTAATTATTATTATTTTTATTTTAATTAGAATTATTTTATTATAAGTAATATGATGTTATAAACATAATGAAGGAAATTATTTAATTGAATTAAACAAATTTTTCCAGGCTGTAGACAGCAAAGTGGAATCAGATTTTTCATTGACAATTTTATCACGATTAAGGTAAATAGCTAAATTTTTCAAAAAATCCAGTTCGGAAACGCGTTTGGCACGAAAGATAATTTTGGCACTCTTAAAATTAAAACTATGATCAAATTCCCAACTGTGCTTCGCAATAGAAGATTTAGAAATTTCTTGATTAACAACATACCGAGAATGTTCACGTAAATGACATTCAAGATTTCTTTTAGTTTGACCAATATAAGATAAATCACAGTTATTACAAGGGACATTATAGATACCCCATTTTTGAAGCCCAGGAACAGGGGATTTGGTTGAAGGGAATTGGAATTTATTGACAGGTTTAAAAATAACGTGAAAATTGAAACGCTTCAAAACTTTGGCTAATTTAAAACATAAGGGGGGATAAAAAGGTAAGACAACAAGATTATCAGGTTTAATTTTATCATCAATGGAAAGAGTAGAATTATAAGTTGGCCTACTGAACTTTTTGAGAGCTTTATCAATTATAGAGGGTCTAAAACCTCTTTTAATAGCAACAGACTTTAAATAATTCAGTTCTTCTTTAAGAGAAGAAGTATCAGAACAAATTTTAAGGGCACGATACACGTAAGTGTAAAAGGTGCCAATTTTTTGTTTAGCCGGATGATTAGAGAGAGCATGGGGAGGGCTAGAAACAGAGAAAGGTTTCCTGTACACAGAGGTTTTAAAAGAGGAATCGTACCTAGTAACTAAGTTATATCTTATATGTGTAGGGGAGAGTGGGGTTGAATGGGACGCAGGATGAATGGGACAATAGCAAAATTTTTATGTTTTGCAAGCACTGGAAACTTGACAATTTTTCTGATATATGGCAGCACTGAGATCATTCATTAAGTGCAGTTTCAGATTGTGCTATCCATAGAAGGGCAGGAAAAAATAAAAGTGTCTTTTTCAGCTGCCAAAGTAAGTTTTTACTGATTCAATTAGGTAGTAGTTAAGAAATTAACTATTTGCTTAAAGTTAATATAACTCTTATATGGTGAAAAGGCATAATCTTTTATTGTGTTTATGATATTCAAGAAGAATATTGACAATTGTTCATTAAGACTATTTCTTGTTTTATATGATCATGTGATGGTTGGGATGAATGGGACAGTTTAAATGGGGATGAATGGAAAATTTCCCACTATGTACTAATTTAAAATTGTACACAAGAATTATATTAAAACAAATCTTATATATATATATATATATATTGAAAACCTTTTCAAACATTGAATAGATGAAAACAAGAAACATTGAAAAAGATGAAACAGAAAAAATTCAAAAAAAGATTGCGACTATCAAACATCCATAAATTGAAACATGCAAATTCATTACGTTTTCAAGGGTATAGAATGAATGTTGCATGTAAAATAGGTGTTATTTCTGTCTTGTTGTATGCAAATTGCTAAACATTTACAACAAGCTATACCCTATAACACCCCCCAAAAAGAGGAAATTTAAACTGAAAAGATATGTGAAAAACCATTAATTACTAGGATCTATACAAGATTAGTTAATTCATTATGAAATAATTTTATATTTTTAATTATGTAAATTTTAGCCATATTGATTATCAGGATTCTTAATTTTGTGAACTTAGAAGAAAAAAAAATGAAATTAATTGTTCTGATTTTTGTTTATAATAATTATGATTAAAAAAATTATAAGTTAGAATATTCAATGCAACTTAAACCAATAATTTCAAAATAAATAAATAAACTAATAATAATTTGATTAAAATCACAATTTCAATCAAGCTAATTAAATAAATCCTGGTGATGATTAATGTAATACAGAATAGAATGTTGATTTTCCCGATCAGTCGGAAACAAAAATTTATCTGGATAATTTGTACTCTATTATAATGATTTTTCTCTTTCTAGTGCCTTATTTATTTTTAGATTAGGTCTTATTAGATTAAATTTACCAAAGCTTAGAGCACTAGGAACTGCATGAACCAAAGAACTTTTATCTTTTGATGTTAATTTGAGTCAATACATCAGTTTATGTTAATTTCAGTAAATTCATAGTGTGTAATAAAATCACATAAACCAATTTAATTTTAACAATTTATTTACTTTCCATTTTGTTTTCTTTTCTTTGTTAACTCCAATCCCGTCCCATTCATCCCTATAGGTGGGGATGAATGGGATAATGCACATGCATGTAAAAAAAATCTGGAGTGACTCCACTCGACTTTCCGAACATTGAGTAATTAACAGTTTTGTAGATAAAGTAAAGAAAGAGGTGTTGTTAAACAAACAAAAGAGAGAAAACCATAATAGAGTGTTTGAGTATTTTTCTCCATCTATTACACGATGTTTTATTTAACGCTACTGAACTTTGAGCCAATAGATCATAATGATAAAGAATTTTTCGTTGTGTCTCTGTAAAAACCTATAAATGCTAGATTCACCAAAATGCATATAGTTAGTGCAACAGTGATTTATAATACTCATATAAATTTTCAGCTCAATTGAATAAGGCGTTTAGATGCTATCGTACTTTTAAAAATTTAGTCCCATAGGCCATAATGATAAAGAATTTTTCTTTGTGTCCCTGTAAAAAAACTGTAAGTGCTAGATTCACCAAAATCTATACAGTTGGTTCAACTGTGATCTATAACATGTGTACAAATTTTTTGCTCAGATTAATAAGGCGTTTAGACGCTATCACACTTTTAAAAATTTGGCCCCATAGGCATAATGATAAAGAATTTTTCTTTGTGTCCCTGTAAAAAAAACTATAAGTGCTAGATTCTCCAAAATCTATACAGATTGAGTATTTGTGACTTATAATTTGTGTATAAGTTTTTTGCTCAATTGAATAAGGTGTTTAGATGCTATCACACTTTTAAAAATTTGGCCCCATAGGCATAATGATAAAGAATTTTTCTTTGTGTCCCTGTAAAAAAACTATAAGTGCCAGATTCTCCAAAATCTATACAGATTGAGTATTTGTGACTTATAATATGTGTATAAGTTTTTTGCTCAATTGAATAAGGCGTTTAGATGCTATCACACTTTTAAGATTTTGCTCCCATAGGCCATAATGATAAAGAATTTTTCTTTGTGTCCCTGTAAAAAGACTATAAGTGCTAGATTCTCCAAAATCTATACAGATTGAGTATTTGTGACTTATAATATGTGTATAAGTTTTTTGCTCAATTGAATAAGGTGTTTAGATGCTATCACACTTTTAAAAATTTGGCCCCATAGGCATAATGATAAAGAATTTTTCTTTGTGTCCCTGTAAGAAAAAACTATAAGTGCCAGATTCTCCAAAATCTATACAGATTGAGTATTTGTGACTTATAATATGTGTATAAGTTTTTTGCTGAATTGAATAAGGCGTTTAGATGCTATCGCACTTTTAAGATTTTGCTCCCATAGGCCATAATGATAAAGAATTTTTCTTTGTGTCCCTGTAAAAAGACTATAAGTGCTAGATTCTCCAAAATCTATACAGATTGAGTATTTGGGACTTATAATATGTGTATAAGTTTTTTGCTCAATTGAATAAGGTGTTTAGATGCTATCACACTTTTAAAAATTTGGCCCCATAGGCATAATGATAAAGAATTTTTCTTTGTGTCCCTGTAAAAAGACTATAAGTGCTAGATTCTCCAAAATCAATACAGATTGAGTATTTGGGACTTATAATATGTGTATAAGTTTTTTGCTCAATTGAATAAGGTGTTTAGATGCTATCACACTTTTAAAAATTTGGCCCCATAGGCATAATGATAAAGAATTTTTCTTTGTGTCCCTGTAAGAAAAAACTATAAGTGCTAGATTCTCCAAAATCTATACAGATTGAGTATTTGGGACTTATAATATGTGTATAAGTTTTTTGCTCAATTGAATAAGGTGTTTAGATGCTATCGCAGTTTTAAGATTTTGCTCCCATAGGCCATAATGATAAAGAATTTTTCTTTGTGTCCCTGTAAAAAAACTATAAGTGCTAGATTCACCAAAATCTATAGGGTTCGTACTATGGTGACTTACAATATACGTACCAACTTTCAGGTTATTCGAACAAAGCGTTTAGACGCTAGCGTGTTCACTCACAGACATACACACATACATACACACATACATACATACATCATCACAAAAATAGTGAAAACGGACTCATTGGACCTCGAAACGTATAGAAACATCAAAATCTCAAATTCGGATTTTTGACATGATTACAATACTTTCCTCACTATAGTGTTCGGAAAGTAAAAAATTATTATTAATTAAAAATGATAACTTTTTATTAAAGTTAGTATGTTTATACGAAACTGATTACTGAAGTGTACTTATGAGCAGTGTTGCAAAATTCTGAATTACATATGGCCGACGTTATCGACAAAAACATGAAAAATGTCCCATTCATCTCCACTCTCCCCTATATTTATTTATTGCCATATTCCTAATAAAAAAAAAAATCTGGAGTGACTCCACTCGACTTTCCGAACATTGAGTAATTAACAGTTTTGTAGATAAAGTAAAGAAAGAGTAGTTGTTAAACAAACAAAAGAGAGAAAACCATAATAGAGTGTTTGAGTATTTTTCTCCATCTATTACACGTTGTTTTATTTAACGCTACTGAACTTTGAGCCCATAGATCATAATGACAAAGAAATTTTCGTTGTGTCCCTGTAAAAACCTATAAATGTTAGATTCACCAAAATGCTTATAGTTAGTGCAACAGTGATTTATAATACTCATATAAATTTTCAGCTGAATTCAATAAGGCGTTTAGATGCTATCGTACTTTTAAAAATTTAGTCCCATAGGCCATAATGATAAAGAATTTTTCTTTGTGTCCCTGTAAAAAAACTGTAAGTGCTAGATTCACCAAAATCTATACAGTTAGTTCAACTGTGATCTATAACATGTGTACAATTTTTTTGCTCGGATTAATAAAGCGTTTAGACACTATCACATTTTTAAAAATTTGGCCCCATAGGCATAATGATAAAGAATTTTTCTTTGTGTCCCTGTAAAAAAACTATAAGTGCTAGATTCTCCGAAATCTATACAGATTGAGTATTTGTGATCTATAATATGTGTATAAAATTTTTGCTCAATTGAATAAGGCGTTTAGATGCTATCGCACTTTTAAGATTTTGCTCCCATAGGCCATAATGATAAAGAATTTTTCTTTGTGTCCCTGTAAAAAAACTATAAGTGCTAGATTCACCAAAATCTATAGGGTTCGTACTATGGTGACTTACAATATGCGTACCAACTTTCAGGTTAATCGAACGAAGCGTTTAGACGCTAGCGTGTTCACCCACAGACATACACACATACACACATACATACACACATACACACATACATCATCGTAAAAATAGTGAAAACGGACTCAGGGGACCTCAAAACGTATAGAAACATCAAAATCTCGAATTCGGATTTTTGACATGATTACAATACTTTCTTCACTATAGTGTTCGGAAAGTAAAAATAATAATAATAGTTAGAATGAAACTAGTCAACTCTAGTAAAGTTTGAAAATAATTTATGTTATAATTATAATTAAGAATAATAATTTATTATTTTTTCTTTTTGAAAAACCATTTTTGCTTTCCGAACACTATAGTGAGGAAAGTATTGTAATCATGTCAAAAATCCGAATTCGAGATTTTGATGTTTCTATACGTTTCGAGGTCCAACGAGTCCGTTTTCACTATTTTTACGATGATGTATGTATGTGTGTGTGTATGTATGTGTGTATGTATGTGTGTATGTCTGTGAGTGAACACGCTAGCGTCTAAACGCTTTGTTCGAATAAGCTGAAAGTTGGTACGTATATTGTAAGTCACCATAGTACGAACCCTATAGATTTTGGTGAATCTAGCACTTATAGTTTTTTTACAGGGACACAAAGAAAAATTCTTTATCATTATGGCCAAGGGACCAAAATCTTAAAAGTGCGATAGCATCTAAACGCCTTATTCAATTGAGCAAAAACTTTATACACATATTATAGGTCACAGATACTCAATCTGTATAGATTTTGGAGAATCTAGCACTTATAGTTTTTTTACAGGGACACAAAGAAAAATTCTTTGCCAAATTTTTAAAAGTGTGATAGCGTCTAAACGCCTTATTAATCTCAGCAAAGAATTTGTACACATGTTATAGGTCACATTTGAACCAACTGTATAGATTTTGGTGAATCTAGCACTTACAGTTTTTTTACAGGGACACAAAGAAAAATTCTTTATCTTTATGGCCTATGAGACCAGCGATAGCATCTAAACGCCTTATTCAATTGAGCTGAAAATTTGTATGAATATTATAAATCACTGTTGCACTAACTATAAGCATTTTGGTGAATCTAGCATTTATAGATTTTTACAGGGACACAACAAAAAATTCTTTATCATTATGATCTAAGGGCTCAAAGTTCAGTAGCGTTAAATAAAACCTCGTGTGATATATGGAGAAAAATACTCAAACACTCTGTTATGGTTTTCTCTTTTTTGTTTGTTTAGCAACCCCTCTTTCTTTATTTTATCTACAAAACTGTTAGTTACTCAATGTTCGGAAAGTCGAGTGGAGTCACTCCAGATTTTTTAATGTGGATTACAGAATATATAGAGAATAAATTTCGATAGTACAATTGCATTTTATAATTATTATTAATTGTAATAAATATCAGAAATATATATATATACTAGCAGGCTTTGCCCGCTTTGCTGGTCACTATATTTAAAGGAAACTCTTTTCTATATAGCTTTATGAAAAAAAGAAAAAAAAAAAAAAAAACTGAAATCGCTCAAAAGCTCGCTTTGAGTTTCCGCTGCCTTTGGCATCGAATTGTTCGTCCTCGCAGTCTCCGGTGCCTGTCCCTATTTCCTGCGACAATAGCTTACCCGTGGGCTTCCATTTGGGTGCTTATCATATATGACAGTTTCGATACAGACAGTATCGAAAAATTTGAAGTAGCTTTTTTATATTTGAATACCAATTACATAAGAACAACATTATGCGTGATGTACATAATATTTGCTTTCAATTTATTTCCTATATTTATTTGATTTAATCGATCAACCATAAAATGACAGCAATTTCAAGCCAAATTTAATATTACAATATGCTATGATCGGCAACATCTATCGCATGAGACAATTATTATTATTATTATTTTGTGGTTATATATACTTCATTCTTAGTTAATAGTAGTTGGTATATAGAAAAATAAATAAATTAATTAATATGTAAACCTCATCATGGTACAAACTTAATATAGCTCCCCTTGACGACATTTGAATTTTTGTCACCGTTTTAGACCAAAATATAATTTATGCGATTATTGTTCCTGTTTCTTTCTATCTCTTTCTCTTTTTCAATACTTTATAATTTTGTTATATTTTTGATGAGCTACTTGACTTTAAGTGGCTGTCCTTGGCGAAATATGTCCGATCTACTTCAGCATCAAAATTTAAAAATTTGTCCAGTATTATCAATAAGTAAATACCTTTAATATAATGCTGAATTATCTTTTATGCCTAGCGTGATTCATCCGTGCAATATATATACATACTAGCAGGCTTTGCCCGCTTCGCTGGTCACTATATTTAAAGGAAACTCTTTTCTATATAGCTTTATGAAAAAAAAAAAAAAAAACCCACTGAAATTGCTCAAAAGCTCGCTTTGAGTTCCCGCTGCCTTTGGCATGGAATTGTTCGTCCTCGCAGTCTCCGGTGCCTGTCCCTATTGCCTGCGACAATAGCTTAACCGTGGGCTTCCATTTGGGTGCTTATCATATATGACAGTTTCGATACAGACAGTATCGAAAAATTTGAAGTAGCTTTTTTATATTTGAATACCAATTACATAAGAACAACATTATGCGTGATGTACATAATATTTGCTTTCAAGTTATTTCCTATATTTATTTGATTTAATCCATCAACCATAAAATGACAGCAATTTCAAGCCAAATTTAATATTACAATATGCTATGATCAGCTACGTCTATTGCATGAGACAGTTGTTATTATTATTATTATTATTATTATTTTGTGGTTATATATAGTTCATTCTTAGTTAATAGTAGTTGGTATATAGAAAAATAAATAAATTAATTAATATGTAAACCTCATCATTGTACAAACTTGATATAGCTCCCTGTGACGACATTTGAATTTTTGTCGCCGTTTTAGACCAAAATATAATTTATGCGATTATTGTTCCTATTTCTTTTTCTTTTTTAATACTTTATAATTTAGTTATATTTTTGATGAGCTACTTGGCTTTAAGTGGCTGTCCTTGGCGAAATATGTCCGATCTACTTCAGCATCAAAATTTAAAAATTTGCTTAGTATTATCAATAAGTAAATACCTTTAATATAATGCTGAATTATCTTTTATGCCTAGCGTGATTCATCCGTGCAATATATATACATATAAAGTTGAGGTATATAAAAAAAAATGCTATGAAATAAAATTCAGAAGAAACATGCTAGATTTGTATTATTACTATTTTATTTCAAATTTATAAAGACGTCATTTCTCATTCACCAAGTTAACATTTAGTAATTTTTTATTTTTCGCGTGAAAGTATATTTCATTTTATGTTGAAAAAAAAAAAAAAAATAAATAAATAAAAATACCTCGTAAACTTTTTTGGCAACAATAAAAAATTTAAATGGCTTTTATTTTCATCACGGAGTAATATTAATAGGAGTTGAAGGTCCAATGGGAGAAAGCTACGAAACTGTGATCTAAATTTTTGGTAAATATTGAGGGCGCCACTTGTCATTCCTCCCTACCTCGGCGCGGATATACTGTTGTTTTCAATAGAATTTTGCTGGCGTACATTTAAAAATTTTTATTTTAAGCAATTTAATTTCTTTGTAAGTTCTTAAAACTGCATAATTTAGATGTTTCAAATAAATGTTTCGTTCCTAGTTGTAAAACAGGCTATGATAGTGATAAGAAAAACAAAAAAAAGCCCTAGGAGAAAAATAAAGTCCGAGTTCGTGTTTTCTGCACCTAAAGTAAGTTTATTTTTTTTCTTTACAAAATTTCATCCATTCTCCTTCCTCCCAATTATCTGTTTTAGCTAGCTTCGGTTCATAAGAATCGTCATTTTTTAAAAGCTTTCTTTCAAAGTAAAATTAGTATAAAATGGCTCTTAAAAAAAATATGGTGGTTAGAATACTCTATTTAATGAAATTTGCTTTCAATCGAAATTTTTTCAGCTTGATATTATTTTAAAAAAATAATTAAAACGAGACATTTTCCCATTGAATAACATTGCGGAAGTTGGAGAGAAGGAAGGATTGCACGCTGGCGCCATCTGTAAACATTAGAAAACAACATCACAAAATTTCAGCGTTACCTTCTTCTCCTGTCTTTTTACTCCGTGATTTTCATATTTTAATTAATTTTAAAAAATCTAATCAAATAGTAGCATATGTCCTATTCCAGATTATTATCTATCTCGGTACCAAATTTTATCCAGATCCTAAATAGTAGCATATGTCCTATTCCAGATTATTATCTATCTCGGTACCAAATTTTATCCAGATCTGTTTAACCGTTGTGACGTGATTGAGTAACAAACATCCATACATCCAACGGACAACTCACGCCATCTAGGTGGAAAAGTTGTTGAAAGAGTTGGTTAAAAATTAATTAAGAACGAACTAATTAAGTTACAACTTTCATTAATAGATAAAAACCTATTCGTAGACCTATCGAATGTACATACAAAATTTCATTAAATTAGGTTAAGCCGTTTTGGAGGAGTGTGGTAACAAACACTGTGACATGAGAATTTTATATATTAGATAAAGTTGAGGTATATAAAAAAAGGCTATGAAATAAAATTCAGATCATAATACTATTACTTTTTTATTTTAGTTATAAAGACGTTATTTTCTCATTCACCAATTTAACATTTAGTAATTTTTATTTTTCGCGTGAAAGTATATTTCATTTTATGTTGAAAAAAAAAAAAAAAATAAATAAATAAAAAAAAAAAAAAAAAAAAAAAAAAAAAAAACAAAAAAAAAAAACCTCGTAAACTTTTTTGGCAACAATTAAAAATTTAAATGGCTTATATTAAGGCAATTACCAGTTTATTATTTTCATATTTTAATTAATTTTAAAAAATCTAATCGAATAGTAGCATATGTCCTATTCCAGATTATTATCTATTTCGGTACCAAATTTTATCCAGATTCGTTTAACCGTTGTGACGTGATTGAGTAACAAACATCCATACATCCAACCACGGCCTTACTAGATCACTCCTGGGCGCCAACGCGCCAACGTCGTAAGCGGCCATAACAAAACTGCAAAGTTCAATGCATGCCGCGGAATCAAGTAGATGGCGCTCGCTGCCAACCCTGAAAACCAGTTTGTGTTACCGATTCCAATTGTAAACAAACGTGAAAATAAGCATTGTATATTGTAAAATGGTGCACTATTGTGTACCTTGCTATTCATCAAGAAGGGGTAGGGATCTGTCTCCTCTTGATTTGTTTTTTCCTTTAAAAAATAATCTTAAATGATTGTTTTCTTTTCTTTCTTTCTTTCTAGTCCTTATTTCATTTCTTTCATGCAAAACAAAAATTTGAAGAACAGTGTATTTTATTTAGGAGAAAACGACTAATATCATTTATTATTTTTCAATGAATTATTGTTTAAAATTATTGCCACAATTATTTTTATCATTCATATATTTTTGCGTATCGGAAGACTGCATTTTAAATTTAATTAAATCAATTTAAATGCTCTGCAAACGGAAAAAACTTATGCAGCTTCATATGCAAAACTAAGTTAGTTCTGCCGTGGCGGCGCTGTGCGCCAACCCTAACTTCCAAAGCATTTGATTCCGGAAAAATCGTCGATTGTTATGGCCGCTTTCACGACGTTGGCGCGTTGGCGCCGAGGAGTGATCTAGTAGGGCCGTGATCCAACGGACAACTCACGCCATCTAGGTGGAAAAGTTGTTGAAAGATTTGGTTAAAAATTAATTAAGAAAGAACTAATTAAGTTACAACTTTCATTAATAGATAAAAACCTATTCGTAGACCTATCGAATGTACATACAAAATTTCATTAAATTAGGTTAAGCCGTTTTGGAGGAGTGTGGTAACAAACACTGTGACATGAGAATTTTATATATTAGATAAAGTTGAGGTATATAAAAAAAGGCTATGAAATAAAATTCAGATCATATTACTATTACTATTTTATTTTAGTTATAAAGACGTTATTTTCTCATTCACCAATTTAACATTTAGTAATTTTTATTTTTCACGTGAAAGTATATTTCATTTTATGTTGAAAAAAAAATAAATAAAAAAAAAAAAAAAAAAAAAAAAAACCTCGTAAACTTTTTTGGCAACAATTAAAAATTTAAATGGTTTATATTAAGGCAATTACCAGTTTATTATTTTCATATTTTAATTAATTTTAAAAAATCTAATCGAATAGTAGCATATGTCCTATTCCAGATTATTATCCATTTCGGTACCAAATTTTATCCAGATCCTAAATAGTAGCATATGTCCTATTCCAGATTATTATCTATCTCGGTACCAAATTTTATCCAGATTCGTTTAACCGTTGTGACGTGATTGAGTAACAAACATCCATACATCCAACCACGGCCTTACTAGATCACTCCTGGGCGCCAACGCGCCAACGTCGTAAGCGGCCATAACAAAACTGCAAAGTTCAATGCATGCCGCGGAATCAAGTAGATGGCGCTCGCTGCCAACCCTGAAAACCAGTTTGTGTTACCGATTCCAATTGTAAACAAACGTGAAAATAAGCATTGTATATTGTAAAATGGTGCACTATTGTGTACCTTGCTATTCATCAAGAAGGGGTAGGGATCTGTCTCCTCTTGATTTGTTTTTTCCTTTAAAAAATAATCTTAAATGATTGTTTTCTTTTCTTTCTTTCTTTCTAGTCCTTATTTCATTTCTTTCATGCAAAACAAAAATTTGAAGAACAGTGTATTTTATTTAGGAGAAAACGACTAATATCATTTATTATTTTTCAATGAATTATTGTTTAAAATTATTGCCACAATTATTTTTATCATTCATATATTTTTGCGTATCGGAAGACTGCATTTTAAATTTAATTAAATCAATTTAAATGCTCTGCAAACGGAAAAAACTTATGCAGCTTCATATGCAAAACTAAGTTAGTTCTGCCGTGGCGGCGCTGTGCGCCAACCCTAACTTCCAAAGCATTTGATTCCGGAAAAATCGTCGATTGTTATGGCCGCTTTCACGACGTTGGCGCGTTGGCGCCGAGGAGTGATCTAGTAGGGCCGTGATCCAACGGACAACTCACGCCATCTAGGTAGAAAAGTTGTTGAAAGATTTGGTTAAAAATTAATTAAGAAAGAACTAATTAAGTTACAACTTTCATTAATAGATAAAAACCTATTCGCAGACCTACCGAATGTACATACAAAATTTTATTAAAATAGGTTAAGCTTTTTTGGAGGAGTATGGTAACAAACACTGTGACACGAGAATTTTATATATTAGATATATATATATATATTTTTTATTTAGATAGTTATGAAAATTAGCACTTTTCATACATATTTCTTAATGTGGGTAAGCAGCAATGATTTTGTAGTAAAACAAATAATTTCAGTTGAGTTACTTGCCCCTCTTGAAATGTATTGTTTTTATTATTTGTACCTTGGTATGTAAAAGAAAAATATACTCTTAAAAAAAAAAAAAAAAAGACGTACCAAGAAGGAGTAATGCAAACTGGACACAAATTGACATACATACAGGTTTCGATAGAAAATACAAAATTTTAAAGTTTGGTTGCCATCGAATGAGCATGTGATGCTACAGCGCATCTTAACTGCGCAATTGGCAGAATATTAAAAATGAGAAATTTTGATTCCAAGTCAAAAATTCTTCGAGAATTTTATTCCGTCTACTCAGAAAGACAGTAACTATACCTCGCATACAGGTGCGCAAACAACATGCGCAGATGTCTGCATTTGAGTGTTGTGTGCAGTTGGGCTCAAAGAAGCCAGTTGGTCAAATATGCGATTTTTTTTGACAATTGGATAGGAGTGGTACCACTGTTAAATGATATTGACAGGAATAGGTGAACCATGGCCGAGCACAGCATCAGGGAGGAAACAGTTGGCCTAAAGAGAGGACAGAAAGTGAAAATCAGTCAATCGTCAAAGCAGTACCAATTCATCATTATCGTCGATCCTACGTGCAACTCTTCAATGACTTCAAAGACCCTTAATAGGCGGCTCAGTGAAATGGGGTTGAGCCCAGTCCCCGGATCTCTCTTCCACTGAAGATATTTGGAGCATTATAAAAAGGGTCCTACAACCAGCTCGGGATTTTGCCAATCTAACGCACCAATTGGACAGAATTTGGCACGATACTTCACAGGAGCATATCTACCAACTCTATCAATTAATACCAAGCCGAATAACTGCGAACCTAAGGGCCAGAAGTGAATCAACACGTTATTGACTTGTTTATTTTGTGAGGCCCTTTTTCTTGATTAAATCATTCAAATTTTCTGAAACTGTAATCAATTGTTTTTCTCCATATGTACATCACATTTACCAGCTTTTGTCCCATTCGGATAACTCCTTCTTGGTGCGTCGGTTTTTTTTTAATTTTTTTAATATTTTAATTTTTTTTATGAGTAACTATTTCTCATATAATGAGTGGAATTATTAGAATTAAAATAAATAAATAAGAATAAATAAAAATAAAAGCAAAAATTGTTGGTTTTCTTTTCTGAACAAGACGTAGTTAAGAGACTTACATTGCATATCTCTCCACACTTCATTACTGAAATGTAAAATTCAATTTGTTATTATTTTTTCTCTAAAATTTCCATTTTAGTTTGATCTTTTTTAATTTGATTTATTTATTTAGATTTTCAGTTGTCTACATTTCTCTATATCTCTATATATTAAAAAAAAGTTTCTGCCGCTGGCGTCAACTTTTTTTGTCTGCGACAGCAACTTCTCGCGGAGGGCAGGGTTCTCCGCATCATGAGAGGCACCAATGTCAGCCGTGTATTCCAAGGAAGACATTTCATTCAGCTAATTAGAAATTTCTATCTTTTTAAATAAGGAAGTTATTAATTAAAAACTTCGGGTTTATAAAGGTTACTGTATTTGCCACCGTAGAAATAGTTTCTCTTATGACGTTGTTTTTCTATCATGCATGATGTCATTTTCCACGGCAAATTTAAAATGTGATCTATTATCCATGGTGTAAAAAGATTGGTTGGTTGGGGGTCTCGGACTACCATGGTGTTTAAAAAAAAAAAAGATATTTTCTATGCAGAAATAAATTTAGAATTGTAATTTGTCGTCCGTAAATATCTTTATTTTCTCTTCTTTTAGAAAAATAATTTTCTTCTTGGCAATCTTTTATGTTTTTTTTTTTTTTTTTTTTTTTTTTTGTGAATAATGAAAAAATGGCGTATCTGTATATTTGAATGCATTTCTTTTTGTCTTCAAAGCGTATTTATTTATTTATTTTTGCTTAAAAACATATTTTAAAGTATGTCGAATATATTTTAGCATGAAATATATCCGAAGTATTTCAAATTTATGGCCAGGAAAAAAAAAATCATCAACATAAAAGTTTACAGAGAATCGAGTAATTTTATCCTTCGTTATTTTACGAAGTAGGTAGCAGTCTGCTGCTTTCTATACTTTTGTAAACCGTGCCCTTAATATTTGTTCAAATCCTATTTTATTAAAATCTGAAATTAAATACCTCGCCATTGCAATTGACAGAGGTTATGACCCTTCCATTATGGACAAAGCTATCCAAAAATTACAACTCCCTCATATTTTGTCTACTAAATCAGTCTCTTCTAATATCAGTATTGTTTTACCCTATTTTCCTAAATCCAGTCAAACCATAGCTAAAATTCTCAAACAATATGATTTTAAAATAATATTTTCACCTTCCAATAAACTCACCTTTTCTCAGTTAAAAGATCCCATTGATATGCATAATTCTTGGGGTATTTATAGTATTTCCTGTCAATGTGGTTTATCATATATTGGCCAAACTAAACGCAGTCTTAAATTTCGTCTAAAAGAACACATGAATTACGTCCGTAAAGAAGAAACCAATAAATCGGCTATTTCTAAACATTGCTGGGAGGAAAATCATAATTTTAAATTTAATTCAGCTAAAATAATTTGCAGACCTAAATCCATTTATGAACTCGATTTCTTTGAAGCTTTTCATATTTATGAAAATTTTAAAAACCTTGTAAATTGTGATTTCGCTATTCCCTATTTGTCTGACTGTTGGAAATTTTATATTCAGTCCACATTTTCTTAATTTTCCTACTGTTTACACAGCTAACTTTCCTATATTCCTATTGGCCACTCTCCCCACCTTTCCCGTAATCCTATTGGTTGAACTAAATACGGCCCCTCTCCTATATATACGAGCACTTCTCCTGATTCAGAATCCTTTTTGCACTGAAGACGGTACGCTTAAGGCTACCGAGACAGCTGTATGCATTTCCAATATTTTTCTTTTGGCGTTTCTGACGTAATAGTTTATTCGGGGTTTTAATATTCCAACGCCAAGTCTGTTGTTATTACAGCACTTATTTGCCTAGGCATTGAATCAAACAGCAATTGGATGACATGCACGGGTAGAGCACTTCAGGAACCTTCAACACAATGCCGCAATTCATCGATCGTAGTTACTGCAGGGGTAAAACTTTTCAGGGGCTACCCCTGAATTCAGGGTTTTTGAAATTTTTGCTGTCTTTAAATTTCATGTTAAATTACTTCGTTTTTACAGAAATTTTTCATTTTGAATGTTTAATTTGCCTTATAATGTATTACAAAGTCTATAAATGTTATTTAATATAGGTAGCCATATGTATATCATTAATAAATGGCCCCTATCTGCATGTAAGGAACGATTTTAAGGGTTTTTGCAAGCTAGGTAGTTTTACCCCTGTTACTGGTGAATGGTTGGCGGCCAGTCGCTTTTCAACGATTAAACAGTCATTCACTTCGACAGACAGGAGAACGCGATGGCCAGAGCAACAATCGAACATATTCTGCATCAAGGAAGGTCCGTACAATACAGACAACTTGCAGTCGTGCATTGTCCTGCTTAAATATTGCTCTTCAGAGGCCTTGAATATAGGGCAGAGCTAAGGCTCCTATATATACGAGCTGGCGCATCAGGCATTTTGTTGCCTTAGGGTTGCCACATGTACCCAGCGCGTTTCTCTGATAAACAAACGACAAACATTTTTTTTAATCGTCTTACGTTACTTTAGAGTAACTTGTTTTATTATATTTCATAATTTTAGCTAAGTAAACTATGATATGGAAGTTTGTTTAGCGATAAACTGCTATAATCATTCAAGAAGTGAATATAAAGTGTTCACAGACCTTCTGTTACTATGTATTTGAGTTTTGGCGACATTTTGTAGAAGAAACAGAAACCGCCCTAACAACACATTTTACCCCAGTACATCCATAGGATATCCTCAGAATAAAATGACGTCCTTAGAATGTACTGTGAAAAAAATGTGTTTTTAGGAATACTATTGTTGCTTATTGCTCTTATCTTGACCGGATTAGCTTCAGATCAAGATTTCCTAAAATCATTATGAAAGCAATAAGGACGCCAAGCGGGAAGGCTGGCCTGTACGCAGGCAAAAATGGCGGTGATGCGCCGGCCTATTATTTTATTTAGTAGCTCTAGGCAGAGCGACGGGCCTTAAATCGTCATATATGTAATGGCTGGTATTCAGAGTGGCGGGAGTGAAAACAACAGGTGATGGAGACGTGTATCCAATGGTGCCGTATACCATCACTCCAGGTGGTGACCCAGTAGCTACCAAGATTTTGATTACCCTCAAAACTGCATCACTGATATGGGCACCTTTAATGTGTGTTCAGCGACGAACGACGAACCTGGATGCAGGAATGGCATGAAGTCGCCTTTCAGACAAATCACAATCTTGTTAACAGTATCAAGATTGCCTTATCCGTATTTAACAACATTGTGAATAATGCACATTGTCAGCTTCGATTTGACATGATCACACTGTTCATCATTTACAGTGATGGTATGGGGTCCCATTAGATACACGTCTCGATTACTTCTTGTTCGCATTCCCGGCACTTTGAATAACGGCCATTAAATTTCTGGTGAGCTAAGGCCCGCCCCTCTGCCCTATATTCAAGGCCTCTGTAGCGCAACATTTAAGCAGGATAATGCACGACCACAAGTTGTCTGTATTGTACGGACCTTCCTTGATACAGAATGTGTTGAACCGTTGTGTTACATATATCACCAATGTCTTTATTTTTAAAACTTCTTGTTAACTTAGATCTATATATAAACTATATTTCTTGTTTAAATAACCTTTTAAAACTTACCTTCATCAATTTAATTATTTAAAAGAAATCTTTAAAAGAAATTAATAATCTTCACGTAATATTCTCGTTTGTTTACACTTCAAAGTTGATCACGCTTCTCAGAGCTTTAACCTGGAATGCTTAGTTGCTGGAAGTTTCGGCAGATGGCGGGCTCGTTCCAGAGCTCCGCGTATCGTCTCTCGTCACATACGATCATTGATTCCCGTATGTAGGCGTTGTCTCTGCCAGTCACAAGTTCTTGCATATATATATATAGGGGGCCGTCCATAAATGATGTCACGCTTGGAAGGGGGGGGGGTTCGTAAAATTGTGACAGTTTGTGACAAGGGAGGGGAGGGGTGTAACAAAAAGTGTGACATCACATATTTCAGTTGAAATGCGACTGTATATTAAATTTTATTCAGTTTTCCAAAACACTACAGTTTTCAATTGCTGTTTTCTATGAATACTTTACAACTGTTCTATATTAATTTGGATTTTTTTTGTAAACCTTACTTACTGTTTTGTAAACCTTAGTTCATACAAAATAACTACACGTATCATTATTATGGTTATATTTACAGATGTCATTAAGATCCATAGTCAACATTTAAAAATAAAATTTGAAATGTGATTTCTAGTCTAATATTTTGTTTCTGAACTTCAAGTAATTATTGATTTATGTCATGTTCCGTGACATGTGACAGGGGGGGGGGGGGTTATATTGAAACGTGACACTTTGTGACAAAGGGGGGGGGGGTTCCAAAATTCTGAAAAAAAACGTTACATCATTTATGGACAGCCCCTAGCTTCTTTTTTATAGCTTCTTTCTTAGTTTTCATATATATGTATCTGTATATATATATAAATTACGTGTCACGATGTTTGTCCGGGGTAAACTCCTAAACTAAGGAACCGATTTTAATGAAATTTTGCACACTGTGTGCAGTTTGGTCCAACTTGAGAGATAGGATAGTTTTTATCTTAATTTATTGTCACAATATTGTTTTATTGCAATTATTTGTTAATTATAGACCTTTATTAAAGTTGCTCCAAAATATCTGTGAGTTCCATTAATTTAATTGTTGCCAAAAAAAAAAAAAAAATACGAGTTCATTTTCTTTCTACATAAAAATAAATACATTTAATCAAACGTGAACGTTAAAAAATTATAAAAAGTTAAATTATGCATCTCACGAAAATTGACGTCATAATCAATTTAAAGATTTTATACACATTGATAAAGTGCTAATGTAGTTCTATCATAGATATAGTAATATATATAGATCTCTCATCCCCATGTTATCGTACAAAGATTTTTGATGCCGAAAAAAAAAATTAATAAAAGCTTTGGAAACAGCCATTAAGTGGTATTGAAAAAAAAAAAAAAAAAAAAAAAAAAAAAAAAAAGAAAAGAAAAGAAAGAAAGAAATATGAATTTGAAACTGTATCTGGAGTCTTCCATTCCCCTTTAGCAAATAAATTATTCATAAATTTTATTTGCTAAAATATTAGTATGTATTCCCGTGTGTATTCACTCGGGGAAAGACGGCCATATTTTGGTAAAAACGTCGTCTTTTCCCAAATGAAAAGGAATAACTTTTTTCTCTTCAATGATCACTCTATTCTATATATGCTATACTATATCTATGAGTTCTATACGCAAGCGAAGTATGACTCACTGACCGTCTGTGCAGCCAAGAAAAAAATTTCCTATGTTAATTGCCCACTGGATTTTTTGTAAGAAATTATTAAAAATCGAGGAAATTTATTTCCCGATTTTAATCCTTATATTTGGGTATAGATATGTATTAGTTATCGCGGGTGTTAGATTGAATTATTTTGCTGTCAAATTGACAAAATTTTAATTTTAAATTTCAAAACTCTGTCGCCCTTGGCTTTTTTTTTTATTATTATTATTATTTGGCGATCAAAAGCGTAACACGAAAATATACATGCCAGATGTATGCATTGTACGAAATGTAATATGTATTATTCATTGTACGTATGTATGACATGTAATATGTATTGTAAGAAATATTGTTTCATATTATTCATTACTCTTTTAATATAAGTTGTTAAAATAACCATGATTTTTGAAAGGAATTAAATATTTTCGCCAGATAATTTGGCGATATTCTTTTTTTTTTTTTTTCGCCAAGGATGACAGAAATGAAATCTATTCCGCTGCAAAATATTAGTATCTTACATCAGATATTTTATTTAGACATTTGAAAACAAATTTGACTTCAAACTATGATAGAATATTTATCATTTTCCTTTTAATTAGTATATTATTAGTATATTAAAATTTAAAAGCATGGTATATAAAAAGTTTTTTTTTTTTTTTTTTTTTTTTTTTTTTTTTTATCTTATAATTATTCTTATCTTAATCCTCAATGTTTCCCATCTTTATTAACTTGAATTTACTATTAAAATTTTAACATACTCAAAAACTTCTCATCACTTCGTTAAAATACACTAAACTTTTCCAAAATCTTTTTCTATTTAAAATGATACATGTATTTACTTTAAATGTCCAATATTTCATAAGATTTCCAATTTTAAAGTTTTAAAATATTTATGAAATTTACTTATTTTTCTGGTTTAGCCTTATTGTTTTCCTTTTTATAACTACAGCTGTTGCCCTCTTTAAAATATTTAAAATGATGAGGTCATTTTATAGTAAAATTATCCATTATAGCATATATTATATTTCACTCCTCCATAAAAATTGATTTTAAAATCGTCTGTTTCTTTTATACTTTTATTTTAATAGAATTTTAATAGAATTTAATTTATATATTAGTCATTTTAGCAATTTTATCCAAAGTAGCATTAGAAATAATATATATCACTTCTCCATTAAAATTTATAGGACCCTACAATAAAATTAATTTGTGCTTAATATCAACACTACGAAAATTTTTATCAATCGCTTCCAAATTTTGATCTAAGTTTCAAATCTCAACCCTGTGGGTTTTTACATCGGCTACAACGTTTTCGTCTTTGTTCGTAAATAATAATTTGACTGTACTAAATAGTTTACAGCCGTATAATTCAACGTATAACTTAGTCACAGCAACGCGTGGCCGGGTCTGCTAGTATATATATATATATAGCTTATGATGGATGCATCTTCGCTTTTTACTTTGTTTTACTTTAGTGATGTAGTTTGTCGACTTTTACACGATATAAGTAGTTTTTAATGTCATCGTATTATACATGCAGTTATTAAAGATGACTGTTTCTAATTTATTTTGCCGATTGTTTTTAAGTTAAAAGTCATCCATGGCTTCCCTCAGCGGTATATTTTTATCTTTAATTTCTTGGCCATAATTTAAATACAGTTTTACTTTTTCAAAGTAAATACTTGAACTGGGTTTATCATAACTTAATATATTGTCCATTTTATTAATATAGTTATTGTTGTTGTTAAATTTACACTCGTTTGAAGTTTTTAATAAAATTGACATTATAACGTAAATTTATTTGGTCTTCAGTTGTGTCTTTTAATACAAGTCAAATTCAACTTAAATTCCACTGTAAGTTTTAGATGAAAATACTTTTTCAATAAGATCTCTGCTAATTATAGATATCCAGTAAACTGGATAACAAATGGTTATGGGGGTGTTATCCAACTGCACTTGAAATATACCAACTGCACTCGCTAGTCTTAACAACCCCCCTTTGTCACTTACTCTTTTGCAAGTTTCTATCTTACCACCCTTTCGCTCTGAATAGGAATAACCCAAAAATTTGTTGGAGGAATTATACTAACTGCCCTAGCTGGAAGTTTATAATTTTATTTGTAATTTAACCGAGTTACTTGTGTTTTCAGATTCATGCACAGCGAGGTAAGGGAGTCCAGTGAAGTTTTTTTTTTTTTTTTTTTTTTCGTGTCTGATAGTGATTACTGCAGAACCGAGTTGCGGGCGTTCTGAGATACATGCACGGTGAGATAGGAGTGTCCAGTGATTTTTATTTTTTTTTTTGGTTTTTACGCGCGTGGTAGTGATTGCCGCGGAAGCGAATTACGGGTGTCCAGTGATGTTTTTTTGGTTGTAACGTGCGTGATAGCATTGCCGTGGAACCGAGTTACGTGCGTTCTCACATTCATGCACAGCGAGTAGGGGTGTCCAGTGATTTTTTTTTTTTTTTTTTTTTTTACTTTCGGGATAGTGATTGCCGCAAAACCGAGTTACGTGCGTTTTGAGATTCATGCACAGAGAGGTCCAGTGATGTTTTTTTTTTTTTTTTTTTTTTTTTTTTTTTTTGTTTTAACGTGCGTGATAGTGATTGCCACGGAAGCGAGTTACGGGCGTTTTCAGATTCATGCACAGCGAGGTAGGGGTGTTCAGTGATGTCTTTTGGTTTTAACGTGCGTGATAGTGATTGCCGTAGAACCGAGTTAGTGCGTTTTCAGAATCATGCACAGTGAGGTAGGGATGTCCAGTGATGTTTTTCTTTTTTTTTGCTTTTTACGTGCGTGGTAGTGATTGCCGAGTTACAGACGTCAGATTCATGCACAAGGAGCTAGGGATGTCCATTGATTTTATTTATTTATTTATTTATATTTTGCTTTCCCATTGCATCTTTCGTTTTCTATTTCATTATTTTCAGTGGAAGGATCTAAATTCATAACGGGAGTTTGAGGTAACAGATGGCGTTTGCATGTCCGAGTGCAGTTGGTAGTTTTTTAAATTGGGGGAAAAACAAGCGAGTGCAGTTGGTAGTCGCCGGTTATAGGCCTTGCCCAGCCTATAGTTGTTGATTTTTTTTTTTTTTTTTAATTTTTTTTTTCTTTTTTTTTGACTTGTAAATTTAATCTGTTTTCTTTAATCTGAGTAGTTATTTTTAACGTGTATCTGATTCAAAGGGGCTATTGCTTTTTGTAGTTTTTCATTATAGCTCAATCTGCGCACACTATTGAGAAAAACTTAATTCCACCAATTATAGTAGTTGGTTTGGTCGCCTGATATAAAATATCTGTTAATTAGTTACTGACTTTGGGGTATAATAGATCAACGTAAAACAATCCCTAAAAAGTCCGAAAAAGTTTCAGATGAAGAAATAGCCAAATTTAAAACCCGATCAGATCATATTTTAGCTACATTGTATTAGGTTGATTTCTTTAGAAATCGACCTATTGCAATCACTTCGTTTATCTATCTATCTATATAATGAAAATTTTGTCATCACGATAACTCCCGAAATAATACTCCAAATCGAACCAAATTTGGACAGTGAACTGATCTTATAAATATCTTGGATGAGTTCGTTAACCAAGTTGCTCCGACTTTTTGTTTTTAAGTGGCAGCCACTTGAAATTTTCAAAACAACATTGTAAAAAGCATATTTAAAGCAAGATTTGCTTAAATTTTGATGTAAATACAGGCCACATAAGGGTCTCAATGAAGTTTATTAATGAAGTTTATCCACCATTTTTAATAAAGGGGCAGATATTTTAAGTTAAGCGAGGCCACTTCAAATCAGGCTACCACTTGAAAATTTAAAATCACAATAACTTCCGAAATAATTCTCCAAATCGAACCAAATTTGGACAGTTTCTTAACTTATCTTATAAATATATTAGATAAGTTTGTTAACCAAGTTGCACCGCCATTTTGTTTTCAAGTGGAGACCACTTGAAAATTTCAAATTGTAAAAAGCGTATTCCGAATTTGTTTAAATTTTGATGTATACATAGATTATAAAAGTGTCTCAATGAACTTTATCCGACATTTTTAATAAAGTGGCGGATATCTTAAGTTAAGCGGGACAACTTGAAATCAGGCTACCACTTGAAAATTTAAACCATGATAACTTCCAAAATAATATTCCAAATGGAACCAAATTTGAACAGTGTCTTAACTTATCTTATAAATACCTTAGATGAGTTTGTTAACCAAGTTGCTCCGTCATTTTGTTAAGTGGAGACCACTTGAAAATTTCAAATTTAAATTGTAAAAAGAGTATTCCGAATTTGTTTGAATTTTGATGTAAATATAGACCGCATAAGGATCTCAATGAAGTTTATTAAAGAACTATATCCGCCATTTTTAATAAAGTGGCAGATATTTTAAGTTAAGCGGGGCTACTTGAAATCAGGCTACCACTTGAAAATTTAAAATCACAATAACTTCTGAAATAATGCTCCAAATCGAACCACATTTGGACAGTGTCTTAACTTATTTTATGACTATTTTAGATGAGTTTGTCAACCATGTTGCTTCGCCATTTTGTTTTCAAGAGGTGACCACTTGAAAATTTCAAATTCTGTAAAAAGCGTATTCAGAATTTGTTTGAATTTTGATGTGTACATAGATTATATAAGTGTCTCAATGAACTTTATCCGCCATTTTTAATAAAGTGCGGGACATCTTAAGTTAAGCGGGGCCACTTGAAATCAGGCTACCACTTGAAAATTTTAAATCATGATAACTTCCGAGATAATACTCGAAATCAAACCAAATTTGGACAGTGTGTTAACTTATCTTATAAATATCTTGGATGAGTTTCTTTAACAAGTTGCTCCACCATTTTATTTTCAAGTGGAGACCACTTAAAAATTTCAAATTCAAATTGTAAAAAGCGTATTCCGAATTTATTTGAATTTTGATGTACACATAGACCATATAAGTGTCTCAATCAACTTATTAATAAACTTTACCTGTGATTTTTAACAAAGTGTGGATGTTATAAACTAAGCGGGACAACTTGAAATTAGGCTACCACTTGAATATTTATAAACAGGATAACTTTTTAAATTCTAATTCAATTCGAACCAAAGTTGAATAGTGATCTTTTCATTTAATTATCTTGGATAAGTTCACTGGGCAAATTGTTCCTCCAACTTCTTGTTTTCAAGTTGCGGCCACTCGAAATCATGCTGCCACTTGCAAATTTGCTAGCAAGATAACTTTTTAAATATTAAATTGATTCAAACAAAAGTTAGATAGTAAATTTATGGTTAAAATATCTTTGCGCTTGGTAACTTGATCCGCAATTTTATTTCCAAGTGGCAGCCACTTGAAAATTCGTCATTATGATAACTTTTGTAAATCAATTCGCATCAATTTTGGGTTGTGGATTTACCATTCATATATCCCATATAAGTTCGCTGGGCATCTCATTCTGCTTTTATTTCCAAGTGGTGGCCACTTGAAATCACGGTACCACTTGAAAATTACTTATCGCGATAATTTTTGAAACACTGATTTAATTTGAACTGAAATTGGACATTGAACTTATCATACAAATATCTTGTATGATTTCGCTGGACAAGTTGCTTCGCCAATTTGTTTCTAAGTTGCAGTCAATTAGACTGTCTCTTGAAAATTTCTCGTAACAATAACTTTATTTTGATAAATAAAATTTACAGTAAAACTATAATTATCCAAGTTTCTATAGATGTTATATGTGTGCCCTTCAAGTGGCACACTAATTATCTATGCAGTATTCCAGTTCTGCTACACTTGTGATAGAATGTCCTTTGTTAAGGATTAGAGCATTTCAGTTATCCACTGCATCACTTACATCAGTCCTGGAGAAATGCATGCATGAACACTTTGTCTTTAACATAACTCCATAGGATCCTCATTAGTGGATCTCAGTAGTTAACAAAGCAATGGCATATCATTTGATCCAGGATGGCCATTCTATCTATTTCTATGCAATTGGTGACGTTATTTTTACTAGCAGTGCTTCCAGTGGTGATTTCATAACCGAAAGATTTTCCTCTGTTGCCAGATAAAACTGGCATTTTGTTCCATTCAAAAAGCCCATAAAACCCCCTGTATATATGATATAGCATCCTTTTTACCCTGTGATTTCCCAAAGAATACGTTCTACCAAGGTGTCAATATTCGAAAGTGTCTGAATACTTTTGTCTGCACATATGTTCTGTGCTGTGCCCATGCGTGCCTGTCTTTAAACTGTTTTATTTTATTTTATTTTTATTTTATTCTGAATATGCTTGAGGTGCAACTATTAACTAATTCACTGACGAGTAATGGAAATATAAATTTTGTTACATAAAAACTTTAATACTTACATATGATCCATGACTTGGCTTATATTCTGTTTCTTGAGCTACTAATTCATACGGAACAATGAATTTGGGGCTCGCATATTTTATACTGAAAAAGAGTAGTAGAACCTGTAAAGAAATTTAAAATTGCTATGTGGATATATAAGCACAATATTTTGTTTTATAATAGTTGTGACTCAAATTCTTTTTATAAATTAAATTTTAAACTAAAGAAGCTCTTGAATCAGTTTGTCACCCAACTCTGCTTCTTGACATATTTTGATTAAGAAAAATCTAGCTTGATTTTATTGTTTAAGATTTACACATTTTTTATTTGTTTCTGCTCTTACCCAAATATGGTAAAAAAAAAAAAATATTGTGTTGGGATAAAATATTCAAAACTAAGTGTTTGCTACAACTGCACACTGCAAGTTCCCCTGAATATTAAAATGAGATCATTAACAATTATTCTGTGTGTGTCTGTGATTAGCATAAATCAAAAACAGATATTAGCAGGAAATGCAAATTTGGTATTCAAATCTGTATCATATCATATTCATTAGTTGAATCATTTACCAAGTATAGACAAATGGTTTGTGTAAAGTGACTTACAAAAGAACTGAAATCTATTAAATCTGCGGGTAGAATTTCACATTAGTAGATTTTAATATTATTAGATTGCACTAAACATATTAAAATTAAAACGTATTTTTAATATGCAGAAAAGCATATTTCCTGTAGAATATGGTATACAAATCATTCATCATTTTTTTTTCAGGGCCACACCGGAGATATATAAATATATATATATCAAGAGATGTGGTTTGACATTGTTCATAATGCATTTCAAATTGTGTTGCCCTTTTATTTGTGCTACATTTTAATACACTATGATGCATATGTACGTTTTATAGACCAAGCCTGCCCAGTCCAAAGCAGTTAGTGGGCCACCTATTTTATTCAGGTGGGCTGCACCGTATCTATGTATGTGTATTATATATGTTTGTGAGTCATCACGCAAATAATGTACGTAAATACATTTTTTTTTCGGAGGAGGGACATTCGGAGCAGAATATATTATTTTAAATTCTTTCATTCATAAATTAACAATAAAATCATGAAAAAATTATGACTATACATTTACAAATATAATAAAAAGAATGAATAATGGATCTAATAACACATATTTCATTACAACAGTGTGATTCTTTAGCTACCATAATCATTGAATGGTATTTTCACTTCGAAAAGTCAGAACAATTTTATTAGATTTTAATCTATTAATCAAAGTTGCCAAACTTTAAATATCTTTTATCTCCTTGTTGGCCGAAAAAAAAAAAAAAAAAAAACTACACGCCGGGTCGGATACGGCCTGCGGGTTGGCCACCCTATTATAGACAAGAAATAGCTCTACTAAAAATTAGTCGAACTAATGCATTCTTTTCCACTAAATGTAACTGATAGAAGAGCTTTATTAAATTATGCCATGTCCAAGAAAAATGGGCAGGTATGTTCTCTTACCCACATAATTGGCAATTTTTTTTTTTTTTTTTTCAATGGCAGACTGAAAGACAACTGTAGACAGAAAAACAAGCAATAAAACTGGAACAAGAAACAAAAATAACAGAAAACACAAGTAACAAATCTGAGCTACAGTAAGTCTATAAATCGTTTGTCTTGTGCCGAGTTCTCCAGTATTTCTCTCACAAGTATCCCGGGACCAGTGCAGGGCAGTGAACCAAATGGTTCACATCCATTTCGTTACGTAGGTTGCACAATTGGCAGAAAAGACTTGAAAATATTTTTATACGATATAGATGCTTGGCAAGGCAATCATGTCCAGTAGCGAGGCGAGAAGTGGCAACAGGTTTGTCCCTTGGCCATTGCGGAATGTTTATGATTTCCTCGATCCATTTCTTACCTTTATTTGCCTCCTTTATGTTATTCCAAAAGTTCTCTCTGATAGATTTTTTAATTAAACATTTAGCGGTATAGAAAGGAATTGGTTTATCTGTTATTTGAGCAATTTTGGTTGCCTTCTTTGCCAGGGAATCAGCTGCTTCATTACCTAGGAGTCCACAGTGTGCTGGCACCCACTGCAAAGCAACCTCTTTATGGTTTTCAATTAATCAAAAAGGGCCAGACGAATATTTAAAATATCGGCTGACGTTGGATCTTCAGATGAATGATTGATAAAATAAGGTTTTATAATTGAATTTTCAATCCCCCCCCCCTTTTAAATAATATAATTTAAGCATTTTGTTTTCCACAGTATCAGGGAATCAGGTTTTTAGTATTTGGTCTAAAAGTTTATGTGCCTGTCTTTGTTAGCATTTTGTAAAAAGAGGTAATTGCTGCAAATTAAAATTAAAATTTTATATTTTAAATGTATATGATATAGTGATGTCAAGTGAAAATTTTTACTAAGATTAATATAAAGAGGAGCAAGTGAACATTTTTTGTTATATTCTATTGCTCAAAACCAGATACCTGGAGAAAGTTGAAATTCAGTATTATAAATGTATATCATATGGAATACCACTTGAGAATTTTTACTACGATTGTTATGGTAAATCAAATAATCTTAAAAGTACGTCACAAATTAATCCTTTTAAGGATTAATTTGTGAGGAAAGGATTAATTTGTGAGGTATTTTTAAGATTATTTGATTAATGTGATCCTTTATTACCTAATAAATGTTATGGTAAATTTATTCGTATCCAGTATTTGACATTGGGTGTCCATCATTGGAGTTTTGTCCTAAATTATTAATATTTAAAATTTGTTGCCTAGAATTATCATTTGTATATCCCTATTTATGTTACAGTTCTTTTTAGTTTAATTTTTTAATGACTTCCAATATTTGACACACTATTCAAATAAGAATATCAATAGCTGGATAATTTATATCTAGTGATTGTCATTTGAATTTTAAACTTTACAAGCTATGGTTTTGGCTAAATAGAAATGAATTGTTTTCGATATGTGGAATTTAAACTTTTGATCCAAATGCTTTAGACTTTACTAAATGTAAGAATAACAACTTAAATAGCGTAGGATCTGAGCCAGCTAAAGCTAAAACCGGTCATAAATTTGTACAAATACAGAGGCTGTTCGCACATTTTTTAGACGATTTTATTTCGCAGTAAGAAAAAATCGTTTGCATGGAGAATTTTATTTTCACAACAGTTATATTTTTGGAAGTTTTATTTATCTTCTGATATTTATAATTTTTGTTTAGATGTAAAAATGCGCTTTTAAAATGGTAGTGGATGGAAGGATAGGTTTCCGCTCTTTCCAAAGATAGTTTTTAGTGAAATCTTTATGAAAAGCATTTATCAGGAGAAAAATGGAAAAATGTTGCAACAACAGATGAATCTTGGGTCTATTTAAGTGGTTACAATAAAAAAAGGTTAATTTATTATCTCAAAAGTGGAGAAAAAAAAATTTGCTACATGGCTCAAAGCATCAAAAGAAAGTTTTTCTAAAGGATTTATGATTGCCACTGGTTTTTCATACAAGCGCAAGATAAAAGCAAAAAAATGTGACAAAAATGTCAAAATCAACTCTAAATACTCTCAAGAACATATTTTAATTCCAATTTTTAAAAATGAAAATCCTGATCTTTATCCACAACACAATGCTATCAATCCGTTGAACTGTATCAAGACAAAACAAGCAGCCACACATCACAATCCGCAATTGCTTTTCTAGAAAAAAATGGAACAAAAAACGGGAATTAAAACCATACCCTTCACTGACATTCCTGCTAAATCTTCTGATGTATCACTGTTCGATTTTTGTTTTTCGACTCTTAAAATCAACATTATCCAAACACCGACCTACAACGCTTTGTGGACTCTGGAAAGCCGTTTAAGAGGAGTAGAAAAATATACCTCTTCCGTCTTCCGATATTATAAAAAGCATTATTATCATAGAAATTATGATGTAGAATGTTAGTTAAGAACAAGGGCTATCAAACTGAACAAATAAAACTCGAAATATGAGTGAAATTGCTTCAGTACACTCCATCAAAATCGTCTAAAAAATGTGCGAACAGCCTCTGTAGAGTCTTCCTTTGATAGAGATTTTTTCATGAGGTTTTCTGAAACCTGTGCCAACAAAAGATGGGATAGTGAAATAACTGCACTGATTTATAAATATTTTTGAGAAAAATTTTAAAATCTGCAAATTCCTGTTGTATACAAGATGAGAAAATTGGTGAAAATCAATTTTGAGTTTCACGCCGGATCTCATAGAGTGAAGACGTGAATTTCGAGCTCTCTGAGATTTGTGATGCTGCCATCTGGCGGCAAAGATTACAGTTAAACGTATTATTCGCTTCTTAACGCGTCCCCCCCCCCCCTCTCCCGAACAGCTAGTTTCATAGCTTGTTCGTCTTTTCTACTTGCTTTTTGAGTAATAGTCCTCTATTAAGTGATAATGTTGTATTAAAATTGGATCCGACCGCTAATGTAGGATCAAATGAGCTTAATCAATTTAAGGAGCCTTTTGCATCTTCCAGTGCCTACATTGAACATATGGCAATGATGAACATCCAAGATTCAAGCAATTTCAGTGGGGTATCACCTTTCAAACAGACAATCTTTTGGCCCAAGACTAATACTAGAAAGGTAAAAAGCAAACAGCAGATTATAAAACAAGAAAGAAAAATCATGCAGTACGCATTGATTAGTAACACTTTCCAACTGTACGCAATTGTATCGAATAACTTTTAATATTCTTTGCCTACTTTATCACACAACAGACAGAACGACTGAAAAACATGCAGATAGACTAATTGATTTTAAAATTACTCTTAGGCATTTTGGAAAGTGTTAAAAAGGCTTAACGCAAAAGAAAACGCAACCGTTAGATTATAATTACAGATTTTAATCTCTCTGAATATTTTAGTGTAGCCCTGTAAATCTGAAAGATAATCATATCATGTTCTATACAAAACAATATTTTAGAATATTAATAATGCATGTCAATGTTTCTATGATTTTTATAGTAGAAATATTTTTAAATATAACTTTTAAAAAATTCTATCCTAAAACGTAATACATTGTTTTTATTTTTTTATTTTTGTTGTTGTTGTCCCTGTGAACAAACTAGTTGTACAGAGCCTATTAATGGCATTTTAAATAGGGAACATTCCATAGGGAACTTGAGTGTATAATTTTTTAAAAATTCTCAAAGTATTCACGGATGATAGGAGCCGGAGACAAACATATAGAAAGGTAGACAATCGGATAGACAGATGCACAAATTTAAATAATATTCCCACTAAAATTATATGAAAGTTTTAAAACGCTCATGTAATCAAAAGTGCAATTCCAGCAAAGTTTTATTTATAGCTCTTAATGTAACTGATTATTTTTGTGTGGCGCTGTAAATCTAATGCTAACCATACTATATTAAAGAGAAGGCACTCTTTTGTGCATACGAATAATATATTTCAATTGCGGAGAATAAAATTATTAAAATTTGGTTTTTAAAAGTAACTCTCATGCAACACAATGCTTTGGAATACTTTCAAGTGCCCCTGTACACAAACCAGTAAGAAATGGGCTCTATTTTACATAGGAAACATCCGATAGGGAATTGAATAATATATTAAAATTTCATTGAAGTTTCTATACATTAAAGGTATTAAATAATGGTTTATAGAAACTCCTCCCATAGAACACAATGCTTTCGAATACTTTTGGGTGTCCCTGTACACAAACCAGAAGAGGTATTCACTCCATTTTCAATAGGGAACATCCGATAGTCAACTTGAATAAAATATATCGGTTTAAAGAAATTCCATAAATATTTACGGGAATTAGAGCGCAGTAAAACAGACAGAGAGACAGACAGACGGACAGAAGAACAGTCAGACAGATACAGAGATTGAAATTATATTCACACTAAAAAAATGATAGAAAGTTTCAAAAACGCATAAAGTAAACGAAAGTACAATTCTAGCAATTTTTTATTAATAGCTCTTAATATAACTGAATATTTTTGTGTCACCCTGTAAATCTAATGATAACCATGCTATATTCTATGCAAAGCATTCTTTTGTGCATATAAATAACATATTTTAATTTCCTAAAACTTCGTGGAAAGTAAAGATATTAAAATTTGATTTATAGAAATATCTCGCATATAACGCAATGCTTTGGAATACTTTTAAGTGTCCCTGTACATAAATCAGTAGTGGTATTTGCTCCATTTTATACAGAAAATATCCAATAGGGAATCTGAATAACATATTTCAATTTAATTGAGATATGTCTACAGTAAAAGTAAGAAAATATGGTTTATCGAAATACCTCTTATAGAACATAATGTTTTGAAATATTTTCGGGTGTACCTGTACACAAACCAGTAGAGGTACAAACTCCATTTTCAATAGGGAACATCCGATCGTAAACTTCAATAACATATATCAGTTTCAAGAAATTCCATAAATATTTACGGGAGTTAGAGCTCGGACAGACAGACAGGCAGATACACAAAACTGAAATCATATTCACACTTAAAAAATGTTAGAAAGTGTTAAAAACGCTTAACGTAAACGAAAGTACAATTCTAGTAATTGTTTATTAATAGCTCTTAATGTAACTGGATATTTTTGTGCCACCCTGTAAATCTAATGCTAATCATGCTATATTCTATGCAAAGCATTCTTTTGTGCATATAAATAACATATTTCAATTTCCAAAAACTTCGTGGAAAGTAAAGTTATTAAAATTTGATTTATAGAAATATCTCTCATAGAACGCAATGCTTTGGAATACTTTTGAGTATCCCTGTACATAAACTGATGGTGGTAATTCCTCCATTTTATACAGGAAACATCCAATGGTGAACTTGAATAACATATTTCAATTTCATTCAGATATGTCTACAGTAAAGGTATGAAAATATGGTTTATAGAAATACCTCTCATAGAACACAATGCTTTGAAATACTTTCGGGTGTCCCTGTACACAAACTAGTAAAGGTATAAACTCCATTTTCAATAGGGAACGTCCGATAGTGAACTTGAATAACATATATCAGTTTCAAGATATTTCATAAATATTTACGGGAGTTAGAGCGCGGACAGACAGACGGACAGACAGACAGACAAACCGAAGTCATAAATACTTTTCAACCTTGTTGGAAAGTGTTAAAAATGTTAGATAGTGTTAAAAACGCTTAACGTAAACGAAAGTACACATCTAGCAATTTTTTTTCTAATAGCTCTTAATTTATCTGGATATGTTTGTGCCACCCTTTAAATATAATGCTTATCATGCTATATTCTATGTAAAGCATTCTTTTGTGCATATAAATAACATATTTCAATTCCCTAAAATTTCGTGGAAACTAAAGTTATTAAAAGTTGATTTATAGAAATATCTCTCATAGTACGCAATGCTTTGGAAAACTTTTGAGTGTCCCTGTGTATAACCCGATGGTGGTATTCCCTCCATTTCATACAGGAAACATCCAATAGTGAACTTGAGTAAGATATGTCTACAATGAAGGTATTAAAATATCATTTATAGAAATACCTCTCATAGAACACAATGCTTTGAAATACTTTCGGGTATCCCTGTACACAAACCAGTAGAGGTACAAACTCCATTTTCAATAGGGAATGTCCGATAGTGAACTGAAATAACATATTTGAATTTCATTAAGATATGTCTACACTAAAGGTATGAAAATATGGTTTATAGAAGTACCTGTCATAGAACACAATGCTTTGAAATACTTTCGCGTGTCCCTGTACGCAAACCAGTAGAGGTACAAACTCCTTTTTCAATAGGGAACGTCCTATAGTGAACTGGAATAACATATTTAAATTTCATGAAGATATGTCTACAGTAAAGGTATGAAAATATGGTTTGTAGAAATACCTCTCATAGAACACAATGCTTTGAAATACTTTCGGGTGTCCCTGTACACAAACCAGTAGAGGTATAAACTCCATTTTCAATAGGGACCGTCCGATAGTGAACTTGAATAACATATATCAGTTTCAAGAAATTCCATAAGTATTTACGGGAGTTAGAGCGCGGACAGACAGACAGACAGACAGACGGACAGACAGACAGACAGACGGACAGACAGACAGACAAACCGAAGTCATAAACACTTTTCAACCTTGTTGGAAAGTGTTAAAGAATACCTTTTGCTGCAATTTCTAAACCATAGAAAATCATTTTAACGATAAGAAGGAAGAAAAGGAGAGAGAGAAAAAAAAAAAAAAAAAAAAAGAGGAAAGGAAAATAGTCAAAGAATAAAAAAAAGCAAGAAAAACTGATATTAGCTTCTATCAAAATAAATAAATAAATAAATAAATAAATAATTAAAATAAAATAAATAAGCAAATAAATAAATAAAATAAAATAAAATAAAAAGTAAAAAAGAAATCGAAAACAAAATTAAAGAATATAGATTCCGTATCAGAAGAGTCTACTGAATTACTTTTTAATGATTTTTCAAATAGTGACAGCTTTAGGGGTCTAGACACAGATTAAAATGTGGATACTGAAAATACTACAAATAATCTGGTATAGCATTCACACGACTTTCTCTTACTCTGAAATTCAATGATATAAAGACGTAATAATATTAAGGGTGTAAGAAAACGAGTACTATTATACAAACCTACGTTATAAGCAGAGCCCGACTAACCTAGATTTTCATTTGGGGCCCCCCTCCATTTCTGTACGAAATTTTTCTCTTTACATAAATCTAAAAATATCTAATTTTTACATAGTTAATGCATAGTTATCATATCCAGGGTTGGTAAGTTTTTGACGTGTGATATTTTTTGAATGTTTAAACAGCATGTCAGAAACATTCTATCAAAACTGTCAAAACCCCATATTTTTACTTATAATTTAATATGTAAAAATGTTGATTTTATAAATTAAAGGTATTATTTATGTTTATGAATACAGTTAACTATTTCAAATTTGCAAGACCTTTAATCAATAATTTACTTTTGAATGTAAAAACGAAATTTACTAAATCATTAGCAGTTACTTTTTTATTTCATTCTTTTATGAAAAATTATTTCCCCTGAACCATATATCTGTACTGATAAGTATAAAGGGTTTAAGTCCAAAAATGTCGATTTTGAGTTAAGTACATAGTCAGACCCAGAAAAAAATTCTCTACCGATTGGTATAAAGGATTTAAATCCATGTCATTTAGTCTTTGAGAAAATTCATTGGTAAAAAAAGATTCAAGTTAGAAATTTAGCATTAATCTTTGGTATAAAATATTTAATTCAAATTTTCCCCTTTATTAAATGAAGGTTGACAATCACTGAACGGTATAAAGGATATAAATTAACATAATCCCTTTTTCCTAATCGATTCTTCGAAGTAGTTTTTAGTTGGTTTAACTTTATTTTTCGTCTCCTGAAAAATCAAGAATATGGACTTAAATCCTTTATACTTATCAGTACAGATATAACTATGTAATTTTTAATTTATTAATGCAATTGATAAGAATTTCAGTATTCCTATGAAGATTATAAATTAAAAAGAATACTTGATACTTTGCAATTACAGTTAGATGATTTTGTTATAGCATATTTCAAAAAATTTGGAAAAATCAAAATAATCTTATTTTAGAACAAGACATTACATTTTTCTATAATTCATAGAGTGCAATTTAAGAGTAAACATAAGTGTAAAGTATTTTAACAAAAAAATGACAATTGATTCAATGTAAAAAAAAAAAAAATAAAAAAAAAAAATAATATTAATTAATGAATAAATAATGTGTAAGTATCAAAAATAGTACATGATTAACATTTTAGAATGCTGACTTATTTTTGATTAAAATCCACAACATTGTCTATAAATAATCTTAATTGTCAAACTTATTCGCATTACTATGATATTCATTTCTTGCATTAATAATAATTCAATTTATATTGGCAAAACAAAAATGTAAGCAAAAAAGACCTATATAATCTGTAAACATTAGGTCCCAAGATCTGCGGAAAAGGCAGATTTGTATTGCAAAAGAACAGGATTAAAAAAAAAATGTTTAAACCTGTTTTTTTAATACTATATATTTTTATTATACATATTTGTAAATTAAAATTACATGGTCCGCGTTATGGTTGCGGACCACGTTATGGTTGCTGAGGAAAGTTCGGATCCGCTTTGAAAATACTACAAGCAAGTAACATAGCTTTATAAAAAGGTGTAATTAAATATGCTCTGATTAAAAGTTTAATTTAAGTATAAAATTCCCACTTTGAATAATAGTTAATACTCTAAAACTAAATTTTATTCATCTAAAAATAATTAAAACTGATAACAATAATAAGGGATAAGATTTTATTTATTTATTTTATTTTATTTATTTATTTATTTTTTTAAATTTTTTTCAATATACATTTTGATTCTTTTTTTTTTTTTTTTTTTTTTTTTTTTTTTTTGTGATAAAGTACATTACAAGTAACAAAGCTTGTGCTTTGTAAAATTTAAATTTGCACTTTTTGATATGAAGTTTTGTTACATAATCTAATTAAATTAAGATTTTATGTATCCATTTTAGTGAAAACAATCAGTTCTTTTTTTTTATATAGGTTAACAATAAAGCATTTATTTCTCTCTGTAATATAAGAATTTTGTCATCTGAAATCTTTTATTTTGTGCTTAATGTTTATTTTTTGCATAAAGCCCCCCCCTTTTTTTTTTTTACTTTTCAAGTAATAACTTTATATATTAACTTCGAAACAAAACATTTGAATTACCTGAAATTATTTGTTTTTAAGTTACTCTGATAAGAGACATAGACAAAGATCAAACGTTAAAAACTTGACTTCAGTCTTCAAAGAACCCCAGGCACAAATACTGAAAACAAGCTCTGAATATTTAGCGTAAAGAAATACTTTATTTACCGTATGGGTACGAGTAATTAATTTAATTTTTTGAGCAGTTTTCCTGGATATAGTAAAATATATTAAAGCACTTCCACTAATTATATTCATTGAAAAAGAATGTTTTTGCTAAATTATTGGCAGCCCTGTATATCTTCTAAAAATTATGTACACACTGCACTGTGCACTGAAATATAATCTCATATTAATAACACACAGCACAACCTGAAATGCACTGTCATCAATTTCCAAGTATTGTCTCATTTTATTCTAGTACTTTTGTGTAGCCCTGTAAAGGAATGATGAATCATTTTCATACCATATTCTACATGAAACATGCTTTTATGCATATAAGAAATATACATTCATTTCATTTGATTTAGATTTTTGCCTATAGAAGTTAAACTTCATTTTCCTGCAATTTCATCCATAGATGAAATTGTAGGCAATGTATTTCATTTCCCTTGGATGTCCCTGTGAGTGAACTATTTGCTTGATTTCAACGAAAAGTTTAATGTAGTATACTTGTATGATACTGATTTAGGATACCGAGTTTGAAATTTCTACAGACACATAAATTAATCTGTAAAAACAAGATTTTCGAATTCAGGGGAACTCAAAACATGTAAATATTAGAAAAACTCAATTTCGAAAATTTAACCCGAAAACAATACTTTCTCTACCGTATATAAGGGTAAGAGAAAGTAAAAATGTTAGTAACTCAAAAAACGTTAGTAACTTTTGGCTACGTTAAATAACACTGCGTTTAAAAAAAAAAAAAAAATAATAAATAAATAAATGAATAAAAAATGAAATAAAATCGAGCTTTGATACCATTTTTGCTGATTCTTATGTAAAATGACTTATTGAATCCGATTATGACTCCCATTTTACCCTGTCACACACCGTTTTCTCGGGACACCACCTCCTCCCCAAATTTTTATCACTGTTCAGTAATTTTATGGCTATGAATTCGATTTGGAGAATGAAAAAGAATTAATTTAACACTAAAATATATATATAATGTTTAATAAATAGCATTAATAATAGATTAAAAAAAATATAGGAAATGTAATACATAATTTCAGTGGCAAATCCCCAATAAATTTCCCCCTTGCCGAAAACGTTCATGTGTTAGAATTTTCCAACTCTGTAGCCCCTCTGAAGATATTTAACAGTTAAAATAATCCTTCCCCTAAAAATCAAATTTATAGCCATAAAATTACAGAAAAGTGATGAAAATAGGGGGGCCGTCTCTAAAAAACGGTGGGTGATAGGGCAAAATGGGCTTCATATTCGGATTCGGGAGGTCATTTTAGATAAGATTTTGCAAAAATGGTGCTGGGGGGCAATTTTCTGGAAGAGCGGTTTAATGTATCAAATGTTATTAACTGTCTGTGTGTGTGTATCGCGACAGTGGCCGCAAAAATCGTCCGATTTTCTTGCAGATTGATATACATGTTCATGAGCTATTCATAATTAGCTGTATATTTTTGAGTGTACATTCTGTTTGTAATTCGTGTACAGACATACACCAAATTTTTTCTTATCATTACGGATTACGGCTTATGGACAGAATTCGTACGTACTGCGGTACAGGCCGTAAAAATCACCTGATTGACTTGCATACAGGTACACATGTTTGAACCATACAGAATCAGCTGTATTTTTTTAATGTGTATGTTTTTTGTGGTTCATGTACAAAGACACACCAAATTTTTTCTTATCATTAGTGTCTATGGCTAGAATTTCGTTTAAACGCATTTTAATGTGGTGACACTGCATTAAACATAATTAAATTAACATATATTTTTTAAATACTACTTAAAATCGTGTTTTTTCTGTAGAAAATAGGCTTAATAATTGCCTACAGGATCACACAAAAGATTTCCAATAACGTTATACAATAATGCAAATTATGTTAAATTTGGTAGAAATATTTATAGGTTACATTAAATTAAGTGTATAGTTTTTTATTTGTGTATGGTATAATGTTTGTTTCGTATATAAAGGCACACGAAAGAATTTTGGTTTATTACAATCTATAGACTGAATTTCTTTTAAGGGCATTTTAACTCTGTTGAAAGTGGTTGATATAGAATTAGTAATTAATTTACAGATCTACACAAAAGAATTTTGATACATTATGCAATCATTTGGCACCAAATTTGATATAATTATTTATGACTTGCAAGGAATTAATACAAAGTTATGAGTTAAAAGGAAATTGTATACACACACATGGGTATATATATATATATATAGAGAGAGAGAGACAAATATATATAACGGGAGGGGGGGGGGGGAGCTTGAGAGGGGCGGTGGTTCCCCTCAGAAACATATTTGTTTAAGTAATATATCTAAATACTCTGAGTAACCCTGTAAATGAATGATGAATTATTGCTATGATAAATTATTGCTATTGATGAATTATTGGAAATTTTTCGCCGCGTTTTTAAAGTGGATTCTGTACAAGTGTTTATAATTAATTTTTAAATGTTCTATTTGAGGAAAATTATATTAATTAAATATACGTATTTTTTTCTTAATTTTGGTTTCTAGTAGAATTTTGAATCGTGCTGCCGGGTGGTCGCGATATTAAATGAAAATCGCAAATGATGCTAAATTAGATGATAGAAATAGCTGAAGATTAACAAATACAAAATGTTTAAAGTACACCAAAAGATGCTATAGTTTATTATTTAATTTTCTCAGAAGGGGGGGGGGGAGCACGGTTTTTGATGACTAGCAGTGAAAGAATTGCATATTTTAAAAATCGGCAATGAAAAAGAGCCTTACATTTAAAGTACTTGCAGCAATTAAAGATTTTGAGATTTATCCGGAAAATGGTCCCGGCTTTCAGCAATAAACTGCTAGAACATCGCGTGTTACGAAAATAAGACATTAAAAACCCAGAAATTTTGTTGATCTATAGTAAAAAATCGCATTGTTTCAGAAATTAGCTTTGAAAAATATAATTGCATATTTAAAATGTGTACTTAGCGGTGAACAAATTGCCTGATTTTAAGTCTCAGAAAAATTAACTTTCGCCAGCTGTATAACGATTCCATATTTCGGCGTCGGTCACAAAAACATCACGGTCTTTTAGCAGTCAGGGAAAAACACAAGATCTATTAATTAGCGTAGAAATGATTCCGTATTTTGACAATCGACTTCAAAATTATCGCGTATTTCGGCAATCAGCTTATATATAATCGAAATTTTATCGGTTAGATGTGAAATAATAGCTTATTTCAGCATTTAACAAAATTAAATATAATTTTTCCAATTAGTAGAGAAATGAATATGAATAATAATGTTGGGCAAAAAGAAATCCAATACAAGGATATCTCCCCATGCAGGGTTCCCAGATGAATACTGCATTTTTATTTTTAAGCACCAGAATTTTTAAAGTGTCAATTTGTTGGTTTTATCGCTTTTTTTCTTTTTCTTCTTATTTAAAGCTATAGTTTTAATATAAAAATAAAAATGTAGCATTCATCTGGCAACCTTGCTTCTACCCCTAATAAATTCAGTTTTCAGTTCTATTTGTTACTTTGCATTAACAATAAATACGTAACTATACATGGTGAAACATATAAATCCTCGGTTAAAGTTTCACCTTTTTTTTTTTTTTTTTCCTTCCATAAAAAGTATGTGTGTCGGGGGGGGGGGGGGGGGTATGCTCCAAAATTCAGAAAGAAGAAAAGCAAATTTTATCTGATTTCATTTTTGATTTTAGTATTTTTAAAGCAGTATGAAATTCAACAAGTTTTTTAAAAAAATTGACTAATGATTATTTTTTTTTCCCGTGGACAATATCGCGATATATCGCTAATATCGATATAAATTTGAGGATGTATTGCAATATTTTATTTCTGATATTGACCAGCACTATCACGCACACACACACGCACAAAAGAAAAAAAATGAATTAATTAGTTAAAAATAATACAATAAAAATAAATAAATAAGATAAATAAAAATAATAAAAATAATAAAAATAAATAAAAATATGAAGCAATAAACAAAATACAGTGTCGAAAAAAGCAAACATTTCTTTTTCTTGCAAGTTGGGCGTGGAGAACTGTTTGTAATAATATTAATGATGATTGTGCATGTAATGTTACTCTCTACTTTTCTCCATCTTTATATCCGAATGTGAATTGAGTAATTGGCACATGAGCGACAGCAAGAATTGATAAAATCCTGTAATCATTACTTGAATATTTCCCAGTAAAGTTTAAAACAAAATTACACACAGAGAAAAAAAAAAAAAAAAGATAAAAGAACAAAAAGTTCATTACAAAATTTGACTACGAGGTAAATTGAAATAAAGTTCAGTAGAAACGTTCAATAAAACATACAGAAAACAACATTAATAAAATAAACAATACAAAAAAGCAAAATTGTTATTTTTATGTAAAGATGAATGAATAATTTTGTTATTTCAAGTAAGAAAAAAAAAATGTTAATTTTAAGTCTCCTCACCTGAAGTAGTACCAAAGTGTCCGTTGATTTGAGGCTTTTCATTTTAGATATTTAAGATTCAATTGTGCCTGGCTTAAGTATTTATACTCAGATTAAGTGTGATACAAATGTAGGTCAGTGTGCAATGAGAATTTTATGTTCATAATCGAAGGTAAAAAATAAAAATTGAAAATTTTTTTCTTTTCAAAACGATTTTTCAAGAACTCCAACTGTTTAAAAGAGGATTAAATTAGGTACCGTTCCAAAATGTAATGCTAAAAGTAGTTTTCAAACAAAAGAATATTCTCTTCCTGGTCTGTATTTAAATAGTTATTCAAGCGTGATTTTTCAATATTTCTTCCGAAGCTTTTACATTTTAGAGCTTAACTTTTATTATTATTACCTATGGGAATTTTTTTTTGCTTCCTTTTTAAAATTAGCTAATTTCTGAAGATTAATTGGTCGCTGTGTAAATTCTGAGACTGTAAGAAAATTAAAAGATACCATAAAAAAAAAAGAGAGAGAGAGAGAGAGAGAGAGAGAGAATAAAACTATAAATAATAATTAAAATTGGTGCATAAGTTGAAAGTTTATTATTGTTATTATTTTTATTTTCCGAACCGAACAGTATAGTGAGGAAAGTATTGTAATCATGTCAAAAATCCGAATTTGAGATTTTGATGTTTCTATACGTTTCGAGGTCCCCTGAGTCCGTTTCCACTATTTTTACGATGATGTGTGCATGTATGTTTGTATGTATGTGTGTATGTATCTGTGAGTGAACACGCTAGCGTCTAAATACTTTGTTCGAATAAGCTAAAAGTTGGTATGTATATTGTAAGTCACCATATTACGAACCCTATAGATTTTGGTGAATCTAGCACTTATAGTTTTTTTTACAGGGATACCAGGAAAAATTCTTTATCATTATGGCCTATGGGGCCAAATTTTTAAAAGTGCAATAGCGTCTAAACGCCTTATTAATCTGAGCAAAAAATTGTACACATGCTATAGGTCACAGTTGCACGAACTGTATAGATTTTGATGAATTTAGCATTTACAGTTTTTTTACAGGGACACAAAGAAAATTTCTTTATCATTATGGCCTATGGGACCAAATAAGTGCGATAGCATCTAAACGCCTTATTCAATTGAGCTAAAAATTTATATGAATATTATAAATCACTGTTGCACTAACTGTAAGCATTTTGGTGAATCTAGCAATTATAGGTTTTACAGGGACGCAACAAAAAATTCTTTATCATTATGATCTTATCTCTTAATAAAACATCGTGTAATATATGGAGAAAAATACTTAAACACTCTGTTATGGTTTTCTCTGCTTAACAACTCCTCTTCCTTTACTTTATCTACAAAACTGTTAATTACTCAATGTTCAGAAAGTCGAGTGGAGTCACTCCAGATTTTTTTAAATGTATGTATAAACACGATTAAAATCTTGCATCGGTTCGGGTATTCTCGCTTACCTGTGGATTATTCTTTTTGCGGGTAGGTAACATGTAGGATTTTCATTAATTTTTGACTCGCGGATCATTCCGCGATATATATACATATTTCTGTACTGATAAGTATAAAGGATTTAAGTCCATATTCTTGGTTTTTCAGGAAACGAAAAATAAAGTTAAACTAACTAAAAACAAATCAGAAGAATCGATTAGGAAAAAGGCATTTCGTTCACTTACACCCTTTATACCATTCAGTGATTGTCAACCTTCATTTAATAACGGGAAAAATTGAATTAAATATTTTATACCATACATGAATGGTAAATTTCTGACTTGAACCATTTTTTACCAATGGATTTTCTCAAAGACTAAATAACATAGACTTAAATCCTTTATACCAATCGATTGAGAATTTTTTTCTGAGTCTGACTATGTACTTAACTCAAAATCGACATTTTTGGACTTAAATCCTTTATACTTATCAGTACAGATTTGTATATAGAGATTTATTTATTTTATGAATCTAACCTTTTGACATCAACTTTATGAATCTAACTTTTTTGAAGATAGGGTGGCTTTCTCTTTCTCAGACAATACTTTAAAGAAACAAGACTCATAACAAAAGTTTTATTGCAACAACGTAAATATTAATATCTAACGTTTATATTGTTTATAACGATATATGCAAAAATCACACTAGTCTGCAACCAACAATCTGCATAAGATTTTTGACTTCTTCTTGTAGATTTTTACTCGATAAAACCAAAAAACAAAGTAAACAAGTAATATAAAAGAAAAAATTTTAAAGTCAATTCCTACTTACAAAAAATCCCTTTTCGGCAAGCTTAAAGGCAAAGGTAGATTCCTTTACGTTAATGTTACAATTGTAAAGAAATTTTACATATGCATTAATACTTAGCCAATGGCTTTGTTCCCACACATTGCATTATTTATGTCGCTATTCTGTTTTCAAGAAATTTTATTTTCAACTACAAAAGGGTTTTATTCATTCTACTTAAAGTTTTAGGCTAGATTTATTGGTTTGTAAATGTTTCAATTTTTTAAAATTCAATCTCATAATCATTCAACAAATAGAAGTCTTAAAGATCCCAGCAATGGTAAATCCCGGAGGGGGCTATTGGGCTACATACCACCTCCCCACCCAAACTTAATCAAAATTATAATTTTTATTTAAAATCCATATAACTGTTGTTCAATATCTTTCTTTTAAAAGAAAAAATAATAGAAACATATGAAAATGCACTTGTGATCTTACTATGGTCAAGCTCTGGTAAGCCTGGCGTTTTTATGGTCAAGTCAAATACAGATAAGTGGTAGCGGTTTTTGGATAGTTATTTCATTGCAATTTTTATTGAATTATTGAAAGTTTTGTATTGTGTTTTTGTGATTCTTATTGTCAACTGAGTAAAAGTTGTAAAGTGAAACTGTTTTGGTTCACACAAGCTGGAACATTAACATTAGTTAACATTGGACCATTTGGCACCGCTGAATTTCAATGTTAATTGTTACGAATTTAGTAAATTGTATGATTTGGCGAGATTTTGGTGATAAAACTTGCGACTTAGCAATGAAATTTGTGATTTGGCGGCAAAAGTTGATAGTTGACGACGAAATTTTTGACTTGGCGAACTTGGCGATGGAGAAAGGCAACTTTGGCGTCATTATATTTTCTTTCCACGCGAAAACCTCATCTGTCTTCACAGACCAATATCTTGTTTCGACAAGATAAAAAGTCAAAGGAAGCTGTAACGTATTACTCTCAATCGTAAATTTTAAATTCTTATCTAAACTGACATTCTAAACTATTCACCACAAACGATATTTGTATTAAGATTGACGTATTATTTTAATTTCATATTTTTAAACGATTAATTAAAGCGTTTAACATGGTTTTTAATTAACACACTTTCATTAATTTGATGTGATGCAACTATTAATGTATGTAACGGAATTTTGCAATTCAATTTTCGGCAACTTCTTGTCGTCCGAAGAACCTGAAATTTTGCACACGACTTCATAATCAATGACAATACTAGATACTAGTGTTTCCAGGCACTTTTCCCATGAGGGACAGGTTCCAAGGGCAAACAAAAAATCTATACTTATACAAAACTATCGTATGTGACACAGGATTTGGATGTATTTGTATAATGTCGAGTGGCAACAATTAATTTTTTTTTATAAAGATTTAAAAGTATGTAATAGTTTTCTAAAACATTTATTAGTTCATTTTTCAATAAAAGAGTGCTCTTTATTTTTTTAAAATGGTATAATTTTATTTATCAAAATAAGGGTATTCGAGTAATGAAATACTTTAATTTAAATTTAAGTTTTCATGAAAATAAACTTCAACGGAAAATTCATTAAAATCGTCCCTAGTTCATTTTTTAAAGAGATAATACCTAAATGTCCTCAAATTTATTACTTTTTCTACCATGCCAGTTTAATTCGTTTAGCATCGATTTACACGATTTTTTTTTTTTTTTTTTTTTTTTTTTTTTTTAAACGATGACATTTATCTTTTACATTATCCGCGATTGTAATGAAATGCTCGCCCTCTGGTGGGCTAAGGTGAAATTACAATTATCATGCTTTAATTCGGCTTTAATCAAGCCGCCATTGCATGCCGATGTTTAGTTTCACATATATTTATTGAATAAAAATGAATAAATCCGGTAAAAAAGATAACACATACTGTTGTGTGCTCCAATGTAACTCCAAAGAACCAAGAAATCCAGAATTAAGATTTCATTTATTTCCAAATGACAAATTTAAAATTTGAGTTGCTTCGGCTAATGGAAGTAAAGAATTAATCAGATGATTTGAAACTAATATTTGTCCAACTTCAGTTAAAAATCTACTTCCGATCGAACTTTGAATAAACTGAAATATTTTTTTCATAAAGCAATCAATTTTCCATGATGTAATGGTGGAGAAATTATAGTACGAATATTAAGTAGAATAACAAAAAGAACAATAATAAATACACGTGGCTATAATATTTACTAACAACAAAAGCTGAAAAAGCGCCATCTATCGATCATTACAACGCGGATAGCATCTATGTCATAACGCTAAGTCTAAATCTGCTTAGCACCAACGAGATATATAAAGTAGAGTGATAAATGGTAACCCTTGAGAAGGTCCAAGATGAGTCATGTGACATGCTCTCCTTGCAGCTGCGTATTCGGTGGTTACCTTGGTAACAGCTTATTTTCAGTCAATTTCTATGGCAACGGTTTGGAGATTGTTCTTCGTATAAGTCATAATCGCCAATGTTTTTGTTTACTTACGTTGTTTAATATTCTTTTGTTCTAAATCATTTTAATTTTGATTTTACTTCTTTTTTATTTCGTGTAGTTGAACTTTAACCGACAAAATGCTTAAAAAGAGTTGAAAAATTATTATTTGTTGTTAAATTTAGCTCTTTAAAAGTTAATTTTTTTTTTTATAAACACTTTTAAACTTTGTTGGGAAACGATAAAAAAAAGGTATTTTATTATTTATTAAAATCTGAAATATGTGTAAAATTATTTTAAAAACAATTTATTTCGGTCATAGGACTGTCATGTTACCTAACAATAATGATAATTTGTCGAACTGACATTTTAAATGCCAAAATAGCGATAAAGGGCCAAACACAGCAACCTATTGGAGCATGTTACGTGATTCATGTTGAACCACGGAAAGCTAATCCTTCATCCGTTGAATCAGCACTCTAATTTATATATCTCGTTGCTTAGCACTCCGTGCTTAGCTCTAAGATATGTTGATTTCATTTATTTATTTATTTATTTATTAACTTTTATTTTATTTGTTTAAAATCACGGATAAAATTTTATTTAATTTTTCTCAGTACATTGTTGTAATTGTGACGTCATATATTCTGTTATTTTTTTTTTTTTTTTTTTTTTTAAATCAGATTATTATAGAGCATTTCCTCGTGACGTCATGTGGTTGGCAAAAAAGCGCGCTCGATTTTCCCGCGTCCCGCCCACCATTGATTTTCCGTTGGTAGTAATCAAGTAATCGCCATCGCTATGCTTTTCCCAAGCCTTTTTGCCAACGAGATATATAAATTAGAGTGCTGATTCAATGGATGAAGGATTAGCTTTCCGTGGTTCAAGATGAATCACGTGACATGCTCGAATAGGTTGCTGTGTTTGGCCCTTTATCGCTAATTTGGCATTTAAAATATCAGTTCGACAAATTATTATTATTATTAGGTAACATGACAAACCTATGACCGAAATAAATTGCTTTTAAAATAATTTTACACATATTTCACATTTTAGTAAATAATAAAATACCTTTTTTTTCCATCGTTTCTCAACAAAGTTTAAAAGTGTTTATAAAACAAAATTTAAACTTTTAAAGAGCTAAATTTAACAACAAATAATAATTTTTCAACTATTTTTAAGCATTTTGTCGGTTAAAGTTCAACTACACGAAATAAAAAAGAAGTAAAATCAAAATCAAAATGGTTTAGAACAAAAGAATATTAAACTACGTAAAGAAAACAAAAACATTGAAACCGTTGCCATAGAAATGTACTGAAAATGAGCTGTTACCAAGGGAACCCACCGAATACGCAGGTGCAAGAAGAGCATGTCACATGACTCATCTTGGACCTTCTCAAGGGTTACCATTTATCACTCTACTTTATATATCTCGTTGCTTTTTGCCAACCACTCATAAAAGTTGAGATGTTTGTTTACAAACAAGGAACTGCCCTATATTGTTTAAAAACATGATTAAAATTTTATTATTATTTTCAGTGATCTTTTTTATTATCGTTTGCACGTGACATAAGAATCAGATTATAAATTTTTGCAATGAAAGCTATAGAAAATGTCGGCTTCATCACAAGTCACGAAAAATCACTTTTTAACTTGTAACTTGTAAGCAATTGAAGTTATCGAAAAAGTTTAAATACAAAAGTTGTTCTTTAGGGTAAGGCGGTAATTCACCTAATTTGAAGTATTTTCCTATTTTCAATATTAAAGAAATTATGGGCAAATGAAAATTTCCACCCCCCACCACTTCCACCCCCTTTGAGCTGGATACCCCATCTACGAACTCGACCGAGATTTTTACTGTCCTGACAACATATCCCGAGCTGTTTAAATTTAAATAAAAATTACTCCAGTTATCGTGTTCACAACTTAACATAGGAAAAAGCGTCATACATATATATATATATATATATACACCTATATATATATATATATAAACTTTTGAACGGAGGGTGGTTTTGGGTTCTAGGGGTCATGATCGGTGAACATATGAAGAAATTTTCCAGAAGTCTTGTCATGAGAACCATTGCAATAGGTAGATCTCCTATACGGAATCTACCTAACACTATCAAAAAAGTTATTTTTTAATAATTTTGAATTAGCAAATAAAAAGCGCGCGTGCAAAATGAAAGAAAATTACTTATAAGATAAAAAAACTTTTTATATACCATGTTTTAAACTTTCTGATGAATCATAGAGCTCTTATCAATGTGCATAAAATTTTTAAAGTGACAATGATGTCAGTTTTTGTGAAATGCATAATTTAACTTTTTATAGTTTTTTAATATTCACGTTTAATTAAATGTGTTCATTTTTATGTCGAAAGAAAATGAACACGTAATTTTTTTGGCAACAATTAAATTACAGCTAATATTTTAATGGCTATATTAACGCTATTAGGATGTTATTATTTTCATATTTTAATTAATTATAAGAAAACTAATAAAAAATTAGAAAATCGGACTTTGAAGTATTGTGTTGCCACCGTGTTCTGAGCAATCCTGAAAGTTTCAAAATTCTAGCTAGTCGGGAAGTTAGTTAAAAATCGATTGCAAGATTTGTACAAGATATATATAGGGAGAGTGTGAACTAATAGTAGGAATTGAAAAAGACTTATCACGCCCAGTTTAGTTGAAAAATGAACATTTTTAGTTGAATTTTGCGCGAAATCATGAAAAAAAATTATTATCCTGTAATTCATTATACAAACAGATTTAATAATTGTTTATTAGGTTAAAACAATGTTATAAAAGTAAAATTAAAGGTAAAAAATACAAAATTGAAAATATAAGGGCTGTGGAGGCAGTATTAGGGGTGAAAATGGAAACATGTTCTTAGAAGAGGGGGTGGTTAAAAAAAAAAAAAGGAGAAAAAGTTTTACAGGCAAAAATAGTGAACGCATAATGTTAAATATACCATAAAGGAACTGTTTGCTTAATTATGAGAAAGAATATGTTTAGTTTAATGTAATAAAATTAAAGGTTTATTTTATTTTATTTTATTTTATTACAAAGTCTCTTTATTTTGCAAAAAAATCTGTACGTGATAAGTAAAAGTGGAAGTCATTTTTGGATTCCCCATCCTCGAAAACATAGAATTTACCGAAAAAAATTTCATCAAGCTGAAAAAAAGTTATTTTTTGAAGACCTGTGCTATTTGTTTTCCACTGTATATTTTTTTCCTCCTTTTTTTTTTTTTTTTTTTTTTTTTTTTAAATATTCAAAATATTTGTAACAGTGGAATTTTTAAAAGTAAGTTTTAATACAATTGAAATTTTGCACATTGTAAAAGTTTTGTTTATAATTATAGACATAGTATTTTTTTATGTAATATTTAATTCTCCGTAAGATTTGTTCAATAGTATAACTGTGTTTTGTTTAAAAGGATATTACTCCAATTTATAATATAGCATAAATTTAAAAATAAATTAATGCGGTTCTCGATTTGAATTGCGAATCAAAAGCTGCGGGTTCAGGTCGGATACGATCAGGTTTATCCGACCCGTGGAAAATCCTAACTGAAAGTTGACGTTTTCAGTTTTCTAAACCTGTTTTATTTTATTTTTGCATTTCCATTATTTTTTTCGATTGTATTTCGATTATTTTTTGTATTTCGTTATTTATTTATTTATTTATTTAGTTAATTTAAATTACATAGCTTTTTAAATTAACGCTAATTATTTATTTTATTTTTATTTTAGCCTTATAAAAGCAAAAGTTACGTCAAATCAGATGGCAGCAGAGGCAAAAAATTTTATTTCATTTTTCAAAACCCCAATAAAAACATGAAAAAATAATTAAAACGTTACGGTACTAAAAATAATCTAGATTGTAAGACATGCATATATTCCATATTTCGTTCTATTCTTATTTTTTTTCACCACAACAAAAAATAATTCTAGTTTATCAATACGTCTGTCGCTATGATTTTTCGAGTTGGTGCCAAAACTGCACTGAAAATCATAACATTATGATTTCTTAGAAACATCTTTTTACTTTTAACTGCGTGTACTTTTAATAATAACATATCGAAACTACTTTTATAACAATCAAACATCTTAAAAAAAAAAAAAAAATACGTGTGGCACTCGGGGACTGCCGCGGCAAAGCTATTGCATAGCATTTTTTATCAACTTATGCAATTATAATTATTTATTTATTTTATTTATGCAGTATTTTTTTTTTCTTTGATATTAATTCAAGTTTTTTCTTTGATATTAATTCAAGTTACACTTTTTGAGCGTGGTGACCGATAAGAAAACAAATTTTTTTCTTTTATTGAATAAATGAGAATATATCCGCAATGAGAATATATCAAAAATATCCGCAATCGATTTGTAGGTATCGAAAACCTCGATGTACCAAATTTGAATGATCTAACTCTATTTTTTGAGAAAAGGTATTTTAATAGGTTTTTAAAGGCCTGCAAGTCGAATGGGGATATTCAAGTTTTTTCTTTGATATATTTTAAGTTACACTTTTTGAGCGTGGTGACCGATAAGAAAACAAATTTTAATAGAGAAAAGGTATTTAATAGGTTTTAAAGGCTTGCAAGTCGAATGGGGATATTCAAGTTTTTTCTTTGATATTAATTCAAGTTACACTTTTTGAGCGTGGTGACCGATAAGAAAACAAATTTTAATAGAGAAAAGTTATTTAATAGGTTTTAAAGGCTTGCAAGTCGAATGGGGATATTCAAGTTTTTTCTTTGATATTAATTCAAATTACACTTTTTGAGCGTGGTGACCGATAAGAAAACAAATTTTAATAGAGAAAAGGTATTTTAATAGGTTTTAAAGGCCTGTAAGTCAAATGGGGATATTCAAGTTTTTTCTTCAATATTAATTCAAGTTACACTTTTTGAGCGTGGTGACCGTTAAGAAAACAAATTTTAATAGAGAAAAGGTATTTAATAGGTTTTAAAGGCTTGCAAATCGAATGAGGATATTCAAGTTTTTTCTTTGATATTAATGAATAAGATAACAATAATGAGAAGAAAACAAATTTTAATAGAGAAAAGGTATTTTAATAGGTTTTAAAGGCCTGCAAGTCGAATGGGGATATTAAAGTTTTTTCTTTGATATTAATTCAAGTTACACTTTTTGAGCGTGGTGACCGATAAGAAAACAAATTTTAATAGAGAAAAGGTATTTAATAGATTTTAAAGGCTTGCAAGTCGAATGGGGATATTCAAGTTTTTTCTTTGATATTAATTCAAGTTACACTTTTTGATCGTGGTGACCGATAAGAAAACTAATTTTAATAGAGAAAAGGTATTTAATAGGTTTTAAAGGCGTGCAAGTCGAATGGGGATATTCAAGTTTTTTCTTTGATATTAATGAATAAGATAACAATAATGATAAGAAAACAAATTTTAATAGAGAAAAGGTATTTTAATAGGTTTTAAAGGCCTGCAAGTCGAATGGGGATATTCAAGTTTTTTCTTTGATATTAATTCAAGTTACACTTTTTGAGCGTGGTGACCGATAAGAAAACAAATTTTAATAGAGAAAAGGTATTTAATAGGTTTTAAAGGCTTGCAAGTCGAATGGGTATATTCAAGTTTTTTCTTTGATATTAATTGAAGAGCTTGTTTCCAAAAGGCGTTAAGTCAAAAATTTCAAAAATTGACTTTTCGATGGAAAAGGTCGCAGCACATATCTAACAATATATTTTACATAAGTAGAAGTTCCAAACGAAGTTTAATCATAATGAAAACAGAAAGTGAAATCCGTGTTTTTTTCCAAAAAGAATTAAGTCACAAGTAAGTTTTGTGCCAAAAAGGTTTAAGTCAAGTTTAACCAATCGTAGTGTGCCTTGAGATCACGTGGTTTGTCTGGCTTTGGCTGAAAAATCAAAAGTAAGGGGGGAAAAATTGTTGTCGATTGTTACATTGAGACAGTTTTTTTTTTTTTTTCCCTATTGAAAAATATAAAGATGAATGTATTTATAAACTTTATTAGAATGTGTTTGTAAATATTTTAATCTTGGTTTTGGAACCCCGAAAAAAGACATTTTTTCCTTCTGTATTAGGAAAAAAATACAAATGAATTCAGAAAAATGTACAGAAAAAAGAAAAGACCCTGTTAACCGAACTTTTGATTCATAAACATCGGAGCAAAAAAATTTATTCACTTTTAGGGAAAAAGCTTATAGGAGAAGATGAAATTACAATATGTTTTGACGTGATGCGAAATGAGGAATTACCACACAAATAAAAATTATACCATCTTAGGTGGCTGCTCAAAAGGACTTCAGCTTCACATACTATTTACCAATGCGTGGTCATTCTTACTTACCAGCAGATAGAAGATTCGGACGAGTGGAGACTAGTTTAAAGAAAGTGGATACAATTTTACTTTCTAATGAATATTTTGAACATTTCTCTGAGGTTGGAAATCTTTTCGAGTATAAGAAGCAGTGGAATATTTTAGATTGGAAAAATTTTGTGCATAGTTGTCTGAAAAGCAAACAAGGTTTTTGATTTCAGAGGCAAAAGTACTGGAAATTACAAAGTGAGATGTTGGAATCAAGACAACGTACTGTGGTTCGTTTTGCCGTCAAAACATCCTGAAATGAGGGACAAAAATTCTCCCGTGCGCCACTTCTGAAATAAAAACAAAAAAAAACATGAAACAAGCAAAGAAAAACAGATGTTTTAAAATTACTTAACGCTTTGGAAATTAACAAACTGCACGAACGTTTTTATTTTAATGAATAATCTTGCAATGATACTGCTAACACTAACACAAGGGAAAATAATGATGAAGATGAAAAAATAGAATTTGTAAATGAAGATTTGTAGTAACTAACTACCTTCCAAAATTGTATAGCTAAAATTTATTCTGTATTTACATGAAAAAAAAAAATACTTGGATTACTTTTAAATGGAAGTAAGTCATTTCATTTCGTTATTTGTTTGTGCCAAAAGGGCGTAAGTCATAGTTTTGTTCCAAAAGGAGTTAAGTCATTTCTTTCTTTTTTTATTTCTAAATAACTATACTGTCAGGATTTTTTTAAACATGTAATTTAGTGTTATTATCATCCATAGATTACTGGAAAAAATTATCTTTTCCTTAAATTCAATAATAAATCTTACATAACAAAACCGCGTTTTCTCAAGAACTGAAAAAAATGACTTAACGCCATTTGGAAATAAGCTCTTCAATTCAAGTTACACTTTTTGAGCGTGGTGACCGATAAAAAACAAATTTTAATAGAGAAAAATATTTTATAGTTTTAAAAAATTAAAGAACACGCTTTTATAGAAATGTGAACTAAAAAGCACGTAATATCTATCTTAGTATTAAAATTCAGGGTAAGAGAAAATCGTGTGAGTGACACACCGTAATATTTACATACATTTAAATCTTTAATTAAAATAACTTAGAATTAACAAAAACCATTTTTTTAAAACTTCCCCTGACGGGGATCGAACGCTGGACCTTAAGGTTCGTAGCGCGTCGCCTTACCTCTACGCCATATCGTTCACGTAGGGGAAGTATTTTTTATACAATATAAATTTTTTGTTTGCTCCCAGAGAAGTTCCAAACAAACATACATATATAGATACATACATACATACATACATACAGGTGAAGCTAATAAAAGCGTGTTAAAAAATACTGCATTTGTGATAATAATAAAATGTATGTATATAGAGTACTCACTCATTTTCTTTCACTATTTTTTCATCACTTTCTTCATTAATAAATGCACTTTGTTTATTCATATTTAAAACACTTTATACACAAATAAATGCACTTTGTTTATTCATATTTAAGACACTTTATACACAAATTGTACGCGTACAGCTATTCACTGTTGTACATAGATGAATGATACCTATACACCTATATACTTTCTCACAAACAGCTGCTTACGTATTCGTCCGATTTCGGAGCAGCTTGTCTCGATTCGTGCGAGCTTCGTACAGCCGAAGTCTACCGAAGTCTGCCGAACTGTGTTAGGTTTTTTTTTCGTTACGGAATTTTTTGATTCGGTCGCCGTGCTCAAAGCCCGCGATAAAAGCTATACAATAGCTTAAAAAAAAAAACTAATCTTAAAAAAAAAAAAATTCACTATATTCAACATATTTATGAGAGTTCGAATCTCAGAACCGGCATTGATATTTTTAATGGTTCGGAATCCACGTCAAATCGTAGTTAGTTGTCTAACAAAACTTAAAAATAAGAGGGAAAAATAAATTAGAGTGTCACACCAAATTTAACATTTTCATGTGTATCGATTGTAACAAGTCTGTTAAACGATGTACGCATGACAACGAAAATTTCTATAAATATGTTATTCCATATTTGAAACAGAATTTGAATTACGCCGCAGCATTTAACATACCAGCATAAAATTGTCTTTAAAAATTCTGTACGTCATTCATAAATAGAAGAATTCAAGAATTAGCAATTAATTTACAGAGCTACGCAAAAATATCCCCATACGTTATGCTGTTATTTGGCATCAAATTGATACAAGCATTTATGAGTTACAAGAAAATAAAACAAAATTTTAAGTTTGAAGGAAATATATATAAAATCGAAGAGGGGTGTGTGGGGGCGGCATGGCAGCCTCCCTCAGAAACGTATCTGGTTATGAAGCCAGTTAATCATATAAATGTATGTGTGTATGCATATACCTACTTCTATAATTTTAAATTAAAAACTGACTTGCTCAGAAATAAGTAATTCAAACGAGACTTTGAGGCTTCTGATCTGCAGATCCATTAGTTTAAGTACATTATGTCCAGTGCATGTAAATTTTTTTTTTCAACTATTTCTTCTGATGTTGTGTTTATGCTGACACAAGAGAAATTCAGATGCTGTCACTGTTACGCTTGTTATAGGCTTGATGAAATCCTTTGTTTTTTCCATTTTTAGAACAGCACATAAGTATAAATCAGGCTGAGAAATTAATGTTTGATTTTTAAATTCTTAGTTCTTATTTTTTTTCTAATTGACTTATATTAATTTTATGCATACACCCCAAAATTTAAGTCTGAGGCATAAATAGGTTAATGGTTGAATTCAACTGAATTTTTAGATTATTGTAAATTAAATACTTCAAAAAAATTTCATCAACACTTAATAATCTTCCGGAACGTCAAACTTCATAATTTTTACATTTGAAACAGTATAACAGAATTAACAGAAAAATTTTCTGGCCGCGTTTTTTTTCATGTATTGAAAGCAGATGTACACATTCATTCTAATTGACACTCTATATGCTTTATTTCAATAACGGCCCAAACTATCATCAGAATTTAAAGTGCTTTTACAGTCAGAACACTCTAAATAATGAATAATGTCTAAAATGTCTTGAAATTCTTTGTTTTTTCCATTTTTAGAACATCACATAAGTATAAATCATGCTGAGAAATTAATGATTGATCTTTAAATTCTTAGTTCTTATTTTTTTCTAACTAACTTATATTAATTTTATGCATACATACCAAAATTTAAATCTGAGGCATAAATAGGTTAATGATTGAATTCAACTGAATTTTTAGATTATTGTAAATTAAATACTTCAAAAAGATTTCATCAACACTAAATAATCTTCTGGTACGTCAAACGTCATGTAAAAGTTTTTACACTTGAAACAACATAACAGAATTAGAAGAAAAATTTTCTGGCCGTATTTCTTTTATGCATTGAAATCAGAAAACAGAAAGAGATGCACACATACATTGGATGCACACATATTCATTCTAATTAACACTCTATATGCTTTATTTCAATAACGGCCCAAACTATCAGCAGAATTTAAAGTGCTTTTACAGTCAGAACACTCTAAATAATGAATAATGTCTAACGGCAGTCAAAAAGACAGATTTATTACTTCATATAAAACAGGATTATCTTTAAAGTCAAGCCAAAAATTTATTGATAAAAAACATATTTTAAATACTAAAAAGTTAACGTTGAAAATATGAAATACAGAAGACTGATTGTTAGGAATAAAATAAATTTTGTTCCATTATTTAAAAAGATATATATAATCAAATCATAATTTAACTAACTTAATAAAGCATTGTGAAATGAAATATTTAATACGAAACTAAGTGCACATGAAAATTTAACATATATATATTGGAATAAATAAATAAAAACTAAGAAAAAAAAATTATATTAAAATATTTTATCAATTAAAAATGCTGGGAATCGCTTATTAGGATTCATCATTGCATAAATTATGTTATTGATCTAATTAATATATTTTTGAATACACGCAAAAAGTCCTTATATAAGCGCACTTTACATTATATTTCATTGTGAAAAATCTGGAAAGAAATGTTTTCATCATAATCAGTCAAAGAATTTAAATCTGCATGTAGTACCTTAAATCTAACTTACAGTAAAATAAATAACAGTTATGATTTGGCAGCCTGCCGCTTTCTTTTTTCAAGCTTCTTTTTTACATGTATTCTTTTACCCATATATGGCAGAGGAATTCCTTGGATGAAATTATCGAAATTGAGATTTTGATATATTCAAAGTTCTAAAGTCTTCTAGGTCTGAAAATCAGGTTTTCAGCGGTTGGACTGTGTTCTAAATCGCCTCATATGGAGATGCTACTTGAAACTCTTTGTTAAAATCGAACTAATAGTTCGTTCACAGAGACGTCCAAGAGAATTCTAACACATTACGTCGATGTGCGAAATTTCTGGTAGATACAGTTTAATATCTTTAGACTACATTGAACATAAATGAAATGAACATATATTTTTTATATTCATAAAAGTATGTTGGTTGGTTGGTTGTCGTGTTATGGACATGGAGAAAAAAAAAAGGACACTATATAGGACAGAAGGTTTTAAACACGGCTTCAGCTATATCAAGGCAAATGTTCGAGTAGAGATCATCTTGTGAACAGTCACTAATCTGTTGCAAAGTGGCCAAGATGGCATGACGGGAGAAGAGATGTTCAGGTGACAGTTCTGTGTCAAGACCATAGTTTCTGCAGTGCAAGTACTTTGTAGTTCCATCTTTTTGGATTTTCATCCTTCTCAGGTGGCGTGTTCTGAGTCTGGTAAAAGTGTTCGCCAGGGTCTTGCTTGTGTCTAGTTCACAGATTTGATGTTTAAGTTTCACTCCCTTATCCCTTAAAAGCATGTTTAGTATAAAATATGATATGAAAATTATTCGTCTACTGGACTATACAAAAAAGAAAAAAAAAAAAAAAAGAAAAAAAATCAGACATACAAAATAATGCGATTTTTTTTTTTTTTTTTTTTTTTTTAATTGAATGTAATTGATGGAAGTGCTTTACTAAATTTTACAAAGTCCAGGAAGACTGCTTAGGGATGAGAATTACTTTCTCATACCCATACGATCATACGGTATTCATTTAGAATATTGTTTGAAATCTAATTTTCAATGCTGATCTTTTGCTATAATCACGCATTATGAGGTTCCTTGAATACGAAAAACATTTTTTAGCAGTTGATATATATGTATGTATGTTTTCAGCATACAGTAAAAGTAAATAATTTTAGGAAATTTAAGTTTGACATTTTGAAGACAATTGAGGGTGCCGTTTAAAAAGTTTGGCCAAAATTGGTAAGTTTGGAAAAAAAAAAAGTTGTGTGTGAGAAATTTGCTTGTATAATTTATAAAAAAAAACCCCTTTAATTTAAGAAGAGCAAGCCTTAAATTATGTGTTGTAAAATCTAGGTACTCTATTTAAATGGGAAATTGAAGGTGGCGGTAGCCTTCTTACGACAGAATCATATGTGATATATAACTGTTTCTAAAAGTTACCTCTATTTACTTTTTATTCTACCTTTTAATCTCTTATCTATCTTTATAGCATTCAAATGCGGGTAAGGCAAATTTTGTGAGTGACACTAGATTAATAATATTTTTTACGAAATGAATATCATCAAACCAAGTTTTATTTATTCCTTTCAATTTAAATCATAATTAAGTAATTAGATGATTAATTAATTTATTAATCACTTATTCAAACTGAGTATCACTAAAACTCGAACTCAGCATTGTGAATTTCTCACATAATCTCTTTGTAAATCAATGCACGTCATTACAAATCAATCAAACTATTTTAGGTCATTTGAAATGAAGAGTTAAAACAGTCAACGAACATTCTGCGTGGCATTAAGTTGAGGTTATTCCTATGTTATAGCTCCAGGAATAGTAAGTGATCTATTTTTCTCCTTTCTCTTTTTTCATTTTCTACGAATGAGCTGCAGAGAACATTTATGTTACAAGATTAAGCTATTGTTCGTATTGTCGCTATATTTGAGATAATGTTAGAACTCAGAATTAAAGGGGTTGTACAAACACTAAGTTAATATTAATTTATTATGTGATTCAAAAGAGCACTGATTGCACTGATTCGTCAACAAAGTGCTTATGGTTATTACGTTTATTTGTTTGTCTTTGAATTTAATTTTCCAATAAAGAAATAGTATTTTGATTTTAAATAACATGGCAAGGTGTGTCTAAAAAGTACGGTGAATGGAGAGAAAAAAAAATGACTGTTGTATGGAGGGTAAGGCTACGTTTATGCAAACACCGACAAATCAACAAGTGCGACCTATGAATGAAATCACAACAAAACACAGTTTCTCATTGCAATCATTCGAATAATCCGTGATTCAAACAGAAAGACTGTGTCAACTCTTTTCATAGGGCAAAGGGCTAGAACTCCTACATTGATAGGCTGATGCATCCGCCATTTTCTAGCCCACAAGACCGGCTGACGATTTATTATTGGTGATTTTTCGGCAGAAAATTGCCCGAATGACTCCATAAAAGGGCACCGCCTGTTTATATATTCTTCTAATCCAGAATGAAGTAAAAAGTGGATTATAAATTGCAGATGTAAATCGTGGATACCAGGAGCAGGACCACAACTTTGTAGAGCAAGATTTCCCTTATTTTAAACTTATTTCGTTTTCTTTTTAAAGTTCTTTTACAAATTTAATGTGAATGTACTGTTTTTCTAAGTTATTGTTTATAAATTTTTTTAAAATTAACTTTAAAATTACATTTCTTTTAACGTAAAGGGTTGCAGTTTTGATAATGTTGGCGATGTTCTTAAAATTGCCAACTTGTTTGTTTCATGATAAGAAGTTCTAGCTTACATGATCTGTGTAGAATTTTAAAGGCGATAACAATGCTAATCAGGTATACTAGCTTTTTCAACCACCAATGTTTTCCCAGATGGGCTAGAAAATGGCGGACACTGTGCCAGCTCGTATAGTATAGGAGCTTTACAAAGGGCAAAGAAATAACGTGTAAACACACCAAGTTTTAATGCAAAATGGGGAAATCGGTGACGAAGATCGATGCAATATTAGTGTAAGTATATGGAACACAAAAAATGTGCAAAATTTTGTTTACGACTGGTATAAACGCTTCCTTGATGGAAAGAAAACTCTTGCTATTGATGGTGAGATACGTTTGGGTCACTGAAAACAATCACCACCCCCGGATCTGTCGTTGACACTTTTTTACTCATTGGCGTTTATTCCATACAATTTTAAGGCATGTACTAAAATTATATGACTTCTGTCACTTATTTCCCTATTTTATAGCAAAATTTGATGTTTACATGTTGTTTCACTGAACTATCACATAAGTTGTTATATGCATCCTGTTCAAAAGATCACAGCATTTAATTACGCGTTTTAGTTATAATTTCACCGATAGTCTGCGGTTGCTGATGTCTTTGTATGCGGACCTATGCTGATGAGGTCAAGTCTTATTAATAATGGTATTTATTTATTTATTTGCACCATTAACTGAACTTTTTAGACATACTTTATCTAAAGAAATGTATTTTTTTTTTTATAAATAATGTATTCTAAAAATAAATAAATAGATATTACACACACACACACACACACACACACATATATATATATGTATATATATATATATATATATATATATATATATATATAAAGATGAATACATTATTTATAAACAATTGCTTGGACTAACATAATTATAAAAATTTAATAACAATCCACAGACTTTTGTTTGGAACATGTAAATTATTTATTTATAGACATTATTTTATAATATAATATAAGATGTAAATTTTTATTAAAATTAAAATTTAATAATTGCAAAATAAAAAGTTCGACAGTCAGGCAGCATGTTATATAACAAAGTGTGATATAAAGTACGAGTATTTCATTGCTCTTTTTCTTGATATGCTGGAATCTGTTAACGGAAAATAAATGAATCTGTATATATATGACTGAAAGTTTGTCGTTGTATCTGTCCGTATTTTTAGTTCGCTATACAAATCTATATCATTTAATCGATTGCTACGAAAATTGGTACATTTATTAATCCGGACGAAACCAAGCTAACGTTGTATTTTTTTTAGTTCAATCGGATAATTGGTTCAAAAGATATTAAATAAAAACATTTTATCTCTAAAATTATATATATATATATATATATATATATATATATATAATGATGACAAAAATAACTAAACAAATTAGGCATTCCCTTTTTTATAGACATAAAAGAAAAAATATTTATTACATATGGAAAAAAAAAAGTTTCTTTTCAATTTTATTATTTGCGTGTAAGTTAATGTATTTCTTTTTACGTCGAAAAAAAAAATAACTTGCAAACATTTTTTAAAATTTAACTTAATTGTTTTATTGATGGTTTTATTCGTTTAAGTTCTCGCCAGTTCAATTTGTTGTAATTAGTATTTTATTGAGACAGTGCATGTAGTGATTCATTTTATTGCTTTCTTTTATTCCATTAAATTTTTCTGTTGATTTTAACGTTTAAATAATTTTGATAGTAATTTTCAATGGTCATATAAATAACTAACTTCTATTTTTTCCCCTATGTTCAGTATTTATTCATAAATAAAAATTTTACTGTCTCCAAAAATTCATCTTTCTTATGAAAAGGATTATTGTTCAGACAGAAGTTCTACAAATCCGTCAACATGTTTCATCAACATCTTGAGTTGGGTTTGGAATCCAGTTAAAAGATTTTTAATTTAATTTAATTTAATTTCAATTCCCTCTCATAGTTTCTTTATTTTGTTTTCTCCTTAATTCGAAATTTTTATAAGCACTACTTCAACCCGAGTACTGCCGGGTAGATCTGTTAGTAATGAATAAATTTTGTATATCTAGAGGCTAATAGGGACTCACCACTGTTCAGGGTGTATTTGTTTTAAGTTTGACGGCATTTCCTTGTTTGAGTCTTAAGATTCATTTTGTAGTGATGGGTTACGTATATCAAAATATTAAGATAGAAAAATAAACTAGTATGTTGTTGCCACCACGAAATTTACTTCATATTTTCCTATAGAAATTCATGCAGTACATATTATTTATTAGAATTATTATTTATCATAATTATGTTTCATGATGAATGCAGACGATTTTCATCACAGATAAGTATAATGCTAAAAATCCAATTTAAAACTAGTTGGCATAGGTGGACTCTGCTCAGTTCCCCATCATATTTATGTTCTCAGAAATTTCTAGTGCGAGACATATTACTAGTGGATCTGCAGATCAGGAGCCTCAACGTCCTATTTGCATCAGACATTATTCAATAGGTCATTTTTATTTATTCCTTATTATATAATAGTATATATTGATTCGATCGACTTATTACCAAAATCAAATACACTCCTGAGGGGGGCGGCAGCCCCCCTCAACCCCCCGTTGTATCTCTCTTTGTATACCTATTTGTATATGATATAAAGTGTTACGAAATTGTAAATAATTACATTTATTTTTGTATAAATTCTTTCAAAGAGGTTTAGTAAGTTGATAAAATGCTAATTTTGTGCCTTTATAGTCGTTTTAGCGTTAAAATAGCCAAATTTTCCTTTAAAAACGCATTAAAAAGCTCCTATAAGGGAAGAAATAAATTTGGCGCCAAATTTGGCGACTATTTCCCTCCTTGGCGATTTTTTTGGCGATCTTGGCGAGAAAATCCTTATTAGGGATATACCAAATATGGAAGCTCTAATCTCATTGGCTGATGTGATACGAGAATTTTCCAGAACAGTCTGTTTTCGATAGAAAAGTATAAAAGGAGCATTATTTTCGCCAAGGCGGTCAGTCTCAGATCTATATCAGTTTCGTCAAATGCTTGCTCAATGGGCTCATGAATATGTGTACCAAATTGCAAGTCAATAGCGTTATTTTGGGGGCCGCTATCGCGGTACATACAAATTCTTCCCATAGGCCATAATGGTAAAAAAAGACTTTGGCGTGTCCCTGTACACAAATTACAAATGGAATACACACCCAAAACTATACAGCAGATTTCGCGGGGCACATGAACACATGTACCAAATTGCAAGTCAATAGCGTGATTTTTGTGGCCGCTATCGTGATACATATAAATTTCTCCCATAGGCCGTAATGATAAGAAAAACTTTGGCGTATCCCTGTATACGAACTACAAATGGAATACATACCAAAAACTATACAGCTGATTTCGTGGGGCTCATGAACATGTGTACCAAATTTCAAGTAAATAGCGCTTTTTTGGCGGCCGCTATCGCGCGACAGACAGACATACAGACACAGCCCAAAACCGTTTTGAGTCTCAACAGAGGGCCTCCACTGACGTTTCGGCAATAATGTTAAAAGAAATCAATTTGACCAAAGCTTCATACAGTGACAGAATGAAATCCCCGCCTAATAGGCTATCCACCGTTCATTTAGATATATTTATCTTATTCTAATCTATTAATTTATTTTATCAGGGTTAATTTCGTTGTTTAGTTTTCATGCTACTATTTCCAATGCAATAATCCTCAAAATCATATTTATATGAAAAATTTACAATTTCGCTATGTTGATAAAATCGTAAATTACGAATAATTTACGAAATTTTCCTATTAGAATATTTGTATTCAATCATGTTCAAACAAATATCATAAACGTAATTTTGAAGTTGTCTAACGTATTTAGGATCCTCAAAATGGAAGTTTATGCTCAATTTTGCTTTATTCTGACATGTTAAATAAATCGTAAATTCCAAATAACTTACGAATTTTTTAAATTGGAAAAATCATAGTCTATGATATCCATGCCAGTATCCTAAATATTATTTCGAAAGTGGTTTGACATCTTTACGATGAAAATATCCCTCAAGATTGACGTTTATGTGAAATTTTGCTCTTATTCAGCCATGTTAAGAAATTCGTAAATTTCCAATAACTTACGAAATCTTTATATTGGAAAATTCATAGTCATTAATATTCATGCCAGTGTCCTAAATAATGTTTCAAAAGTAGTCTGACATCTTTACGATGAAAATATCTCTCAAAATTGACGTTTATGTGAAATTGTCTCTTATATTGCCATGTTAAGAAATTCGTAAATTTCCAGTAACTTGCGAAATTTTCAAAGTAGCATATTTATAGTTACTGATGTTCATTCCGGCATCAAAACTGATATTTTAAAACTGGTCTGACATTTTTACAATAAAAAGTTTTCATTTAATGCACGTTTAAGTGATTTTTTGTCCTATTCTCCCATGTTAAGAAAATCGTAAATTTCGAATAACTTACGAAGTTTTTAAAATCGAATGTTGCAAATGAATAGGGTTCTTGCCAGTGTCGAAAGTAATATTTTAAAACTGATTTGATCTCTCTGCGACAATTTGTTCTTGAGATATCGTGTACACAGACTAACAAACTAACGGACTGACCCACTAACAGACTAACACACTAACAGACTAACAGACTAACAGACTAACAGACACCCTACAGACAGACACCATAGAAATTATGTCATTTTCGGATTCCTCATACCTGAAAACGTGTAGAAAAGTCAAAAAACCGAGGTCGAAATTTTTCACGATTACCTAAGTTCCCCATACCTATAGTATGATGGGGAACTAAAAAATCGATATTTTTTTTTCAAATTATCACAGATCTATGCTTCAACCGCTCGTTTTAAAGGTATTGACAAGTTCTTTTGAAAGATACCTATATTGAAAATTTTCAGCCCCCCCCCCTCCCCGGTAGGGTGCTCCCTATTCCATGGAAGGGGGAGGGGAAGGACGATTCCCTTACATATACACTTTTTTTTCCCTAGTTTATTATTACTATTATGAATTATTCTTATTAATTTCACAATTATACGTTAAAAATTATTCCCATTATTTACATTTATACGAAATTTTGTTCCACGCTGCCATGTTAAAAAGTTTGGAAAAAATGAGATTACAACGCCACTTGTTGAGTGATTAATTTCCAAATGTAATCAGCACCAGTTTTGATGAAAGTTCAACTAAATACCGAGTTTCGTTGAATTTCGTACTGGTTCGTGAAATACAGTATCTATAAAATTTGTGATGCACACGCTTGAATGGACAGACTTATTGAAAAACGATTAAATCGTGTTCAGAACATCCCAATACGTGTAAATTCATTGAAAACCGGGGGTCTAAAATTTTCTCGAACGCAAAACTTTTTTATCGAAAGCAAATAGTAAATAAATTGCTTGAAGTAACGAAATTTTTAAATTACTAAACTGATTATGCATATTTCACATTTATATATACCACAATTATATCAAAGTTTAATAAATTTTTGCGTATACGATGATAAATTTTTAAATAACAAATCCCCTATTGGGTAATTGCAAAATTTCACTTTAGATTTCCTAGATGACTTTATGCGTAGTTTAAACAATTATTTTTATTGGATTATCCTTGAAAATATTACTGAGCTACTAAATATTGATAATTCAGCATTTCATTTTTTCAGCATTTAAAGAACTTAGAAACATAATATCGAAACCTGATATGGTTTCCGTATTTTCTGACAGAACAGAACAACTTGAACCATGTTTATAACGATTATTTCCTCGCCTACTGTAAAAAAAAACTACACTAAGCGACAAAAAAAAAAAAAAAAAAAAGCTGCACTGCAGAAAAAATGACTTATATATTTTTTTATTTGTAATAACTTTAAAATTAAGGGTTGAAACAAGTAAAACTGTTTTGTTTGCATCATACCAAAGGGATGAAATGATACCTATGTACATTTTCGATATAATAATTCGCTTTATTACACTCTACGATGTACTTCATAAGAATCTGCATAAAACTTTCGTTTTAAACATAATGCAATAATCATACACTTTGTATTCTATTATGATTTATTATATGAAATAAACAAGTTATATTTTAATATATGAAATAAATCTATTTATTTGTTAGATCTAAGCAATTTTTTATTAAAAATATGTACTCTGTATTGGGTTATTTCCACCTTTATATGGAATTACTGCTTTAATGGAATTACTGCACAATGGCGTAGTATTATACAGTGTTTTAATATAAATATCAGAAATTCCAATGTGCCAAATATCACAAATAATTTTTCTAGTCTGGCAGAGTTGTAGGCTGCAAATTTCGAATCCTCTCCCCTCTCAAGATTTCGAAACATTTTCGAGCGGATCGCGATTTCCATGTCAGGTAAAGAAGAAATTCTACTATATCTTTTGTGGGATTTAACTTAAAGTGAAAAAAGATATGATTACTTACAGAATTACAGGTTTTCATGGGAATGGATAGGAAATTTTGATAATTTGAAGTGAATAAACTTACCGCAGACGCCGTGTAGTAAGGTGCATTATCATCTTGAAATGCTGTTTGTGGAAATGTCCAAGATACCTCCAAAATAGTCGGTCAGGCACCCCTTTCATAAAGACTGTGTTTTATTTCGAGTTAATTGATCCCTTGAGCATAAAAATCCGCCCGACTGTTTGAAAAGTTATGCACCTCCGTACCATAATGTACGGAAAATGAGTCATTGTTTTAAAAGTGCGATTTTAATTAAGTCGTTGATATTTTCGTTGTCAGATCTGCTTGTTTTCTTTAGCTGAAAATAAGTTAAACTTGACTCATTAGAGAGAACCAGTTCAGCCCAATAATTAACTAATCATTTTAAATTTTTTTTTAGCCATCTGAGGTCTTGCTTTCCTAATTCTCTTCACTAAGAATGGAATATTTTCAAACTTTCTGTCATTTAAATCTGCTTTGTTTAATAGTTGCCTAACTGTAGTTAAAGAAATTATGCTGCTAAACACTTTTCCTGAATCTCTTTTATATTCTGAATGTAATACAAACCGATTTTATAAGCAATGGCTTTTTAACTTCCGGTCATCTCGCTTGGATGAACAACATGGCCGCCTAAATCCAAATTTCTAGTTTAAACGGCCAAAATTTTTTATATCTTGCTAAAAACCATTTTGTCAATATTTCGTTTACATTTAATTATTTTTCCATCTCACGTATTAAAATATTTTTTGATTTTCATTCAAAAAATAATGGTTTTTGTGGCATCGTTAACTGCCTTATTCTTACTATTTTTGAAATAATTTCTAAAATTACAATATTCCTGACAATTGCATTTTGTTTTTAACACTGAACTCAATATGTGGAGGACAACATAATAAAATCTGTTTTTAAAATTTGCTTTTTAAACAATAAAATTGGCGGTTGTTGAAGGTAAAAAGGAAAATATCCAAGTGCGGCTTTTTTTTTTTTTTTTTTTTTTTTTTTCTGTCGCTTAGCGTACTTAAAAAAAAAAAAAAAAAAGATATACTATTAAAAATGGGTGATAGTAGATTCTGCTATAAACTGGAAAATTTTGCATCATAAACTTCTGTAAAGAGAGTCTCTCTTTACTGGCAGCAAATTAGTCTTTTTATAGCCGAATGCGTTGGGCACCTATTTTGCCAGTCCATTCTGCTGTAAAATGACAAAATTTACATTGTAAAATTCTGTAAAGAGAGTCTCTATTAACAGGCTGCAAAACATTCTTTTTACAGCAGAATTTGTTGGCGCCCATTTTGCCTGCACATTCTGCTGTAAACTGGAAAAAACCGCAGCATAAACTTCTATAAAGAGAACTCCCTTAACAAGCTGCAATTTATTCTTTCTACAACAAAATAATTACTTGTGTTGGCACTCATTTTTATTAGGGCAATTTTTTACAGTGGATTAACATAACATTTTTTTTTAATCAAATCATAACTGTAGATGAAATATGGGTTTAGAATAACAGGGAGGGAGAAGAGTAGAATTTATGAACAAAATTGAATTACATCCAATAGAAATGTGCCTTGTTGGATTGCAGAAAAATCGGATTTCGAAGTGTATCTCAGGTGATACACTTCAATGGTGAAAAACAACAGAAATATCAATATTTAGACTCTCTACAATCTTTTCAGTGGTAATCCGCGGACTGTAATTAAATCACGGATAAAGTCTTTTTTAAAATAGGGCTATAACTTTTGTAATCAACCAATATTTTTGGATGGAAAGTTTATTATCATAAAAAATGATAGCTATATTTATTTAAGCAATCTAATATTTTAATCATGAAATCTTAACTTTTTTTCGGAATTATTCAGTTTTAAGCACGAAGGCACTTAAATTTTGTGAAATTTCTGACAGTGAATACTTTGGTCATCTACAGATGCCTCTGAGACTCTAAACGCATTTTAATAAGCGATATTGTTCTCTTAATGAAGTTTCTTTCAACACAGGCTCTTTACACAAACACCCTGTTTAATCCTCTCGACCCTCTTCGTATTTTTGACACCAAAAGCATTTCCAAAGAGGAAATACTATAATGTGCGTATGATAGAATTTTCTTCTATGTTATTTTAATATAACAGTTGCACTTGTTGTTTAACTCGCACAAATTTTTAATCATAGCTTCTTACATAAAGATTTTAGATATAGCTACGTAGAAAATCACAGAAGGTGAGTAATAGCAGTGGCACCTGTCTTAAAGTTAAGATTTAGCCTTCCTATTTACGGGGGTAAATTGAAGAACAACAGTGCTACTTGTAGGTCAATATGCATTCAAATTTAATCAGCATTGTATTTCATAATGGCTGTCTCTTATACCAAAATATGTGCAATTACATGCGATAGGATGTGAGATATAACCTTCCTGTTTATGGGTAAAATTGAAGCCAGCGATATCTATTGCCCTCTATGCCCCCGAATTAAACGGGCATATTATTTCTTAATAGTCTTCTCACATACCAATTTTAGTTTGATTATACACAATAGAACCCTTCTCTTAAAAGGAAGAAATCTTAATATAGGAGTGCCACCTGTTGAGGGGTTTGCATCAAAAGTTGATAGGCACTAATTTATGTCAAGGTGCAACTACATATGAACTAATATGAAATTATGTACAGTAGTTCTTGAAATACAATTATTGGCAAAATATTTTTGACACACACACACAGAGACAGCCCAAAAAAAAAATGGTCAAATCGTGTTCTGGACTTCTGAAAACGTGTAAATCCAACGAAAACTGGAAGTCAAAAATTCAACTATTGAATTTTGTTTGAAAAAAGTAAACAAAAAATAAAATAAAATAATCGTATAAAGTTTCAGAGGAATAAAAATTCAGTACACATATATAAAAAAGGGATCTGTAGAAAAACTTCTTTGTTTTTTATCATTCTTTTTTATATTTATTTAATTTTAAAGGATAATAATCACAAACAAATCGTTGACCCTTAATATCCGTGAATAATAATAATAATAAAAGCGGTTTGAAATAAAAACTATGCATAGATGTTTGAATATAAAGAGGTTATATTTAGCTTAACGTAATAATTTCAGTGAAAGCTTTGGGCGCTTTTCATAAGATGATAATCAGCAAAGAAAAACGCATCTTCGTTTTAATAATTTTGAGTATTGCATTCTATGCTTGTGAGATTTTAATTCCTCAGGCCGTATGTTGCTTGGTTTCTATATTAAGAACATCAGTAAGATATGTCACAGAACTAGAAAACTTTTTTGACCTAATGTGGTGTAATATAAATCTTTTAATAGCATCCGTTAAAACTGCTGCTAAACTCAGGTGAAAAGAAAGTCAAGAGAAAAAGGTGAAAGGCCCGATAATAACTTGTTAGAGGTCATTCTTTTTCAAGGAAAAGATTAAAAATGAAAGAGAAAGGTTATAGTTAGCTGGGAAATCGCATTTATTAAAAGACAGCTGATGGTTAAATTTTTAAAATGCAAATAAGTTTATTAATAACTAAAGGAATAATTGTTGAATGACAGAAATTTAAATGTTTCTTTTTTTAAATATTTTTCATCAGGTTTTTAAACAAAAAAAAAAAAAAAAAAAAAAAAAAAGAAAGAAAGAAAGAAAAAGGAAAAATAGAGATGAAATTAAACGAAACGAATAAAAATATTTTATTTAACTCACTAAAATGGTTACATTCGAATTATTAGTTAACAAAAGGAGAAGCACATAATCATCATTTATAATAATTTCTCTATTTTAAATTAAAATTAATTATTATATATATACATATAAAATTAATAAATCTTTATCAATTTTATTGAAATTTAAACTTAATTCATAAAGTTATATAGCCACTATTCTTTTATTGTTTAAAGTTATATAATGCAAAATTATTTGTAGACTGCAAATAATGACATGTCTTCTAATAATGTTAATAACAATCTGATGATAAAAGTAAACTCCCTCTACTTATTCTTACAAAACTTATTTATTTATTCTTAATATATATATATATATCCTATTATTATTAATACGTCAAGACTTTCAGTCAAACATTTCGTGTCAGCATCATTTGCTGTGTGACAGGTTTATTTGCTATAAGAACTACACTGTTCAACCGATTGTTACAACCGATTGATACACTTATTAATCAGAACAAAATCTAGCTAACGCTGTATTTTTCAATGCAATCGGATAATTTGTTCAAAGTATATTAAATAAAACCTCATTTATAACTTTAAAATTATTAAAAAGAAAAATATGTTAAATTTCTTTATATTAAAAAAAAAAAAAAAAATAGAACATGTGACGATTTTATATATGCATATATATATATATATATAATTTAAGGTGAGAGACAAGATAGTTATTGTATGTAACTATAAGAACTTTTATATATTTAAAAATTCATTATTAACTATTATATTGAGAAGAAGTAAAATAATTAATTTAAACAAAAGCCTTCTATTACTGAGAAAAAAATTTAAACCACTCAAAAATTAGATAGATAAACAAGCCTACATACACAATAATTGTTTGAATTAGTTATTTTTCTTAGATGCGATACGAATGTCACCTCTGGTGTCATTTTCATTAACTGAAGCTTTTGTAGACAATAAGATTCAAAATGATGGAATAAATTATTTTTCACACGCTCCTACAGTTAAAAAAATAAATACAGTTACAGTTAAAATCACAGCTAATAAATAAATAAACAAATAAATTCGAATTTAATTTGTTTGGCTTATTTGTTGGTGGAGGACTTTTAACATAGATTTTAATTCAAAAAGCGGAAAATAATTCAACGAAGGATTAAAAATTATGGAGCTTGATTTACGAACATCCAAAAAACTATGTATACGAGAGAGAGACACGTACGGCAGAGAACTTATCTTTTAAATGTAGCTAAATCTTTTCCAAAAAAGGTATGTGAATGGGAGTTAATAGGAGAGTGTACAGTTATTATATGCCTCTATATGTAAGAATTGACAAAAAGAAGAAGAAGAAGAAAAAAAAGAAGTTTTTGTATCTAATAAACAAAATAGACTTGTCATACTAAAAATTCTTTCTCTGACAGATTTTTTATTTATTTATTTATTTATTTTTTAGTTAAATTTGCCTCATACATTAATTTTGGCTTTTTTAAAAAGTTTAATAGGCGACAAATTTCATTTATTTTGAAATTTATTATTATTATTATTTTTTTTTTCTTGATTACCAAAAAGAATAACGTTCTCTTTTGAATTTAAACAGTATTTAAATCGTCCAATTTTTACTTTCTCTTACCTGTACACGTATATGGTAAAAAAACTGTTTTTGGGACAAATTTTCAAAATTGACTGCTTGTTATATTTGCACGTTTTGAGAACTCTTCAATTTGAAAAACATGTTTTTAGCGGTTGGTCTGCGTGCATGTCTGCGTGCCCTTTATCAACATATCTCAAGAACAAATAGAAACGGGAAGTCCAAACTTGGTATTCTAGTAAATCTGCATCATATCGGAATGCTGCAATAAAATTTTTCTGAGATCTAGTAAATGTTTCATGTATAGAGACACCCAAGAAAAAAATTGAAATACATTACATCTATGAGCGAAATTGCAGGTAGGTGCAGCTTAACATCTATAGGTTGCACTAAACCAATAAAATTAACATATACACTGCATAAAAAAAGTAGACGGACACTTCTTTAGAATTTTTTAAAACCTCGTCTTTGTTTAATAGGAAATGTCAATTAAAATTCTTTAACATGTTTATACTTATCCATCTTCATACTTTTGACAGACAAATAAAAATATTCAATTATTTATAATTTTAATGTAGGGAAATGCAGAAAAGAGAAAAGATATACATTTTTACAATATATTAAAAAAAAAAAAAAAAGTAGACGGACACTGGTCAAAAACTGCAATTATCTAAGTGGGTGTTTCTTACGGAGTACCAGATTTACATGTACATGTACATTTGGCATTTTGCCAATTGCTAACGTGCTTGACAAGATGGTTTTACGTAGTTAAATTTTTTGGAGATGAATGCGCCATGCCCCGAGGAATTCCTCTAACTGATTACCAGAAAGGACAGATTATAGCGCTGAAAAATGTTAATAAAGGAGTCAGAGAAATAAGTAGGCTACTTCTAATAAGAAAAAGTAGCATCAGCGATTTTCTACAGTTTGGAGAAAGAAGATGAAGTGTACTCTACTCGGCAAGTTGGTGGTGGTGGCGCGATGGTGTGGCTAGCTGTTGGCTATGGTGGAAGTACAAATTTAATGCTCCTAAGTAAGAAGCAGACTCACAAAGGTTATATTGAAACACTAAACAGTGAGCTTTTGCCATTTGCATGTGATCTTGGAGGAGAAAACTGGATTTTCCAGCAAGATGGAGGCCAATACACACCGCTAACAACGTTAAAAAATGGTTTCATGAGAACAACTTCAATGTTTTACCCTGGCCAGCCAAGAGTCCTGATATGAATCCTGTAGAAAACATTTGGGCTATACTTGTTCATAAAATTTATGAGGGTGGACGCCAGTATGAATCAATTCACTAGCTCAAAGAAGCTCTTACAAACATTTGGGAAATTTTCTGTCAAAAAAAGATTCAGAATATCATTGATTCGATGCCTAACAGAGTATACGAACTTATTAAAGCAAATGGGAGACGAACCCCTTACTAAAAACGTTTTATTTTAGAGATACAAGATGTGTCCGTCTACTTTTTTAAAGAAAAATTACAGTGCAAATATGCACCATTTTTGTTTCCTGAATTTTTCCACTACAAAATTCAAAAGGATTGAATCTTTACCAAAAATTATTAATATATGATGTCTCAAGAATATAATTATATTAGAGAAATGAACCTCATATCTCTAATTAAAGAAATAAACGGCTTTAAAGTATTACAAGTAAGTGTCTGTCTACTTTTTTTATGCAGTGTATTTTTTATAAGCATAAAAGCATGTTTCATGTTGAGTATGATAAGAAAATCATTCATCATTCGTTTACAGTACTACCTAATAGAATTATAATACTGTGGGACTGTTCTGAGTTATCGATGGAAGTGCATTTCAGGTTGTTCTGTGTTATCAATATAGGATTATATTTAAGTCACAATGTGGCAGGTATATAATTTTTAGAAGCCATGCAGGACTATTAAGCGAAAACATTCTTGTAATTGATGTGTAATTGGTGGAAGTGGAAATAATTTGTACTTTCCGAACATACATATAAGGAAAATATTGTAATCATGACAAAAATTCGGCTTTGAAATTTTTGTGTTTCTCTACGTTTTGAGGTCCCCTGAGTTCATTTTTACTATTTTTACGATAATGTATGTATGTGTGTATGTATGTGAGTAAACACGATAGCGTCTAAACGCTTTGATAGATTGAGCTGAAAATACATACTTATGTTATAAGTCACCGTAGCTCGAATCCTACTGAGTTTGATGAATCTGGCACTTATAATTTTTTATACATAGAAGATACATAGAAGAATTCCTTATCATTAAGGCCTATGGGCCCAAATTACTTTAAGTGCGGTAGCGTCTAAATGCCTTATTGGATTGAACTGAAAATTTATATATATATTATAGGTCATCGTCGCATGAAATGTAGGAATTTTGGAGAAACCAGTACTTACAGTTTTTTTTTTTTTTTCAGGGACACAACAAAAAATTCTTTATTTTTATGGCTTATAGGATTAAATTATTTAAAGTGCGACAGCGACTAAATACCTTATACGATTGAGCCGAAAACTTTTATACATCTTATAGGTCACGGTTGCATGAAATGTACAGATTTTGGTGAATCTTGTACGCATAAAATTTTACGGGGACACAGCGAAAAGTTCTTTATCGTTATGATCTATGGGCTCAAATTATTTGCAATAGCATTAAATTAAAGAACATACTATATGGAGAAACTCAAACTAAACTCCCTATTATAATTTTCTCTTTTAATTATTTAACGACTCTTCTTACTTTAATATATTTAAAAACGTGTAAATTTTAGTGTTCGTAAAGCCAAGTAGAGTCACTCCACATTTTTTCATTTTTTATAATATAATGCTCGTTATTTTATTATTTTTTCTTTTTTTTTAGCTAGATAATGTAGTTTTTTAGTTTTTTTTAAAGTTAGATATACTATCTAACTAAATAGGATTTAGTATTTTAATTAGATGGTAATGCAATTTTCATGTTTTTTTTTTTTTTTTTTTTTTTTTTTTTTTTTTACTTTTCTTTTTAATTCCAATAAATGAATAACTAAGTAAAAATAAAAATTAAGATAACGTGTTTACTGAACCTTTTATGCGCTTAAAAAAAGACTTTATATGCCATATTTAAAAATTAAAATTAATTTTTCGGTAATCCATTTAATGGACTACTTATACATTTGCTTATCCATTCATTAATTATTTAAAATTTTATTCAAACGGGAATATAAAATATTTTACAAATTATCTCATTCCTTAATTTTAGTCAGATGACAGTCTGAAAGGTCTTATAACATTTTTAATATGAATAAGAGTCGTGTAATTTAAAGTGTACGCTAGTATGCATTTGTTGAAAAAATTCAATTTCCAAAGTGTAAAGTTTGTCAACACTGCCTTTATCCCAAACTTATTAAAATTTTTATGCATGCTTATAAAATTATGCATGATTTCCCTATGCTACACGAATGTATCTTAATTAAATTACGAAAGCATTGTAATAGAGTATGTATAGGAATAATGGTTCGATTTTTAATATATATGTATAAAGTAGGTGAGCCAAATGTGGTCATAGTTAAGCTTTGAGATTTTTTTTTTTTTTTTTTTTTTTAAATAATTTTCTGGTTAAGTGTATGTGGTTGAACTTTATAGTGTAATAAAGTACACTTATCTCTTACACATATCAAGTATAATTTTCTTTGTAAAATGCAAATTAGATATTTTTATAATACAGTTTCAAAACTGTAGCAGCTTGTGGGCCTCCTTTATAGATTGGTCATTTGGCGCATTGGGCCAAAGGTGGCCCATACATTGAAAGCACTTTTAAAATGTACTTAAGATGCTCTTTTTTGTTATTTTTTGAATTTTTCTTCTTCTTCATCTTATCTTTTGACACGAAAATACTTTCAACCACTTTATGTGCAAAGTATAAGTTCAGGACTTCTATTCTGGTATTCGGGATTATTGATTTCTTTCGGGAGATCTCTGAGGTATTATCAATAGTGCGAAAATTGTTGGGGGATAAAGGATAATAAGTTTTTTCAGATATTTAAGTAGAAATTTTGAAAGTTACTCTTATTACATTAATTTGCGTATATTTTTGCTAAGTTTCCCATGTATCCCAAAGTTGCCCGACATCTGGGCGATCTTGAGAACATGCATATGGTCGCTCTTTGCACTGCATTAAACTTTTAATCTGATAAATTTATTAGAAACTAGCAGGCTTTGCCCGCTTCGCTGGTCACTAAATTTAAAGGAAACTCTTTTCTATATAGCTTTATAAAAATAAAATAAAATACTAAAATTGCTCAAAAGCTCGCTTCAGATCCCTGCTGCCTTCGGTAGCGATTTGGTCATCCCCTAAAACTCGGGCGCTTGTCCCTATTACCTGAGACAATGATTTACCAATAGGCTTCCATTAAGTCCTTATTAGATAACAGTTTCGAAATAGATAGTATCGAAAAAAATGAAGTATCCCCTTTATATTTGAATCCCAGTTACATATGAACAACACTATACGTGGTGCACATAATATTTGCTTTTACGTTATTTCCTATGTTTATATTGTTTATCCCCGATCAACCATAAAAATGACAACAATTTCACGCTAAATATTATAATATGCTATGACCGGCTACGTCTGTTGCATGAGACAATTAATTTTTTGTGGTATTATATAATTCATGGTTTGTAAGCATGATCATAGTACCGCCTTAATATAGTTCTCTTTGGCGACTTTTGAATTTTTGTCACCATTTTAGATTTAATCCCTTGTAAAAATAAGACTTAATACCTTGTAACAATATGCTATCAGCGCTATTTCTGCCATATTTTAGACAACTAAACTTTTAATGGTTATATATATTTCCATTAAACATATTTTTATTTTCATTTATTTATTTAAATATTGATGAAATTTGAACTTCAATTTGGTCTAGTGTTGTACAGGCTGTATACTATATGTTTGTGTTTGTGAAAGAAAATTAAAAAAAAATTCAAAACTGCAATTTTTAATCCCACTTAAAAAAAAAAAAAAAAAAAAAAAAAAAAAAAAAAAAAAAAACATGTGACTTAATCAGTAGCACATTTAAAAAAAAATTCCAAACGGTAACCATACAATCTCCTTCTGTTGCCACCTAAAATACATACATTAGTTAATTTAAAAAATTTAATTATCCGATCGATAAGCTGTTTAATCCGTTGGATTCACAAAAATTGCATCTTTCATTTGGTATCTTATTTGTAACGATACGACTGATATTTATAATTTTTTTAATTTACTGTTTCCTCATTTTAAATAAATGTAATTTTTATTGTTCACGTTTTTTTTTTTTTTTTTTTTCTGTCGAAAAAATAATGATAATTATTTTGGCAATAATTAAATTAAGGAATAAAATTAAATATTTTAAATAAATGTAATTTTTATTGTTCACGTTTTTTTTTTTTTTTTTTTTTTTTCTGTCCAAAAAATAATGATAATTTTTTTGGCAACAATTAAATTAAGGATTAAAATTAAATGGCCAATTTATCAGTAATTAGAAGGTTTTTATTTTAACATTTTAATTAATTAAAAGAAAACTAAAACAAAATTCGAAAATCGGGCTTCGAGGTGCATCAGGAGAGGTCATTACGAACCACCATACAAATTTTTGTAGCTCTGCCATCAGCCGTTTTCTTAAAAAGCTCTGGAAATACATACACAATGACACACACACAAACATCTTATTTTATTATATGTATAGAAGATAAAGTTAATATGGTTAAATAGAAAGAAAGAAATTTTCGAAAAACATATCCCAGCTCAAAGTTCTAAGAACTTAAGCACGTGTAAATTAAAATATATTTTACCAAGAAATTTGAACGACTACTCCTGTAAAGTGAAATCACTGCATACAATGGCGGTCGATCAAGATAATCTCTTCAAATTCAGTCACATACCCTGGAGATACATGATTTACAATTCAGTAGCACCACTTTATGATTAAAAATTAAAATGAACCTCTTTTGAGGGAGTGGACTATCTTAGGAACACTGGACACCTTTGATTCACCTACCTCATATATATATATATATATATATATATATATATATATATATATGAATGAAAACATACGAAAATAATGGAATAAAGTTTTAAAAACTCTAAAGTACTACAGTTTGTACAGTGATATAAATAACTATCACACAGTTTCAATGATATTAATTAAATAAAGTAAAAACTACGAGGCATTAAAATAATATACTACATTTAAAAACAAGTTAAAATAAATCTTCAACCGAATCTCTCGTCAGTATCAAAGCAACATTTTGCAAAACGGTAAGCACACACACTCAAAGACAACAGTTATCAAAGTATACAGAATATTCCAGTGTAATTAAGCATGCGTTGTGAGTCGTACGTGATTGTTTAGCAGTATGCCAATCTTCCAAGAATAAACGGGAATCATAATTAATGCAGTCGGAGTTAAGAACTTTAATATTTTCAAAATCAGGAAAATGATCCATCTCGATAGAAGAGGATGCAATTTTAGAACGTTGATAACATTTTTCAAAGAAGCATTTGTGCTCCTTTGAAAAATGTTATCAACATAATTAAATACACATAATTAAATATGTTTAATATATTTAATTATAAACATATTTGATTAAATACATTAAAAATGATTATATTGTTTAAAATATTTAATTATAAACATACATGATTAAATATATTAAAAATGCTTATGTTGGTAAAACCGACCGAACGGCTAGAGTTAGATTGCAGGAGCACAAACACTTGTTTGAAAAATATTATCAACGTTCTAAAATTGTATCCTCTTCTACTAAAATGGATCATTTCCTTCATTTTGTAAATATTAAAGCTATTAACTCCTTGGCATACTACTAACCAATCATTTACGACTTGCAAAGCATGCGTAATTACACTGGAACATTCTGTACCACTTTGATAACTGTTGTCTTTGAGTGTATGCTTTTACCGTTTTCCAAAATGTTACTTTGACACTGATGAGGAAATTCGGTTGAATTTCAAAATGTCTATTTTAACTTGTTTTTAAATGTTAGAGTATTATTTTGGTGTCTCATAATTAAGCGTTCTTATTTTATTTAATTCATATTATAGATGTTCTATGGGTATACTTTTATTTATAACATCAGAATGATAACTAAATTTGTCTTATACTTTCTACAAGGTGATGATATTGAAGGATGTTACTATTTTTATTATTCTGCGTTTTAGGACCTTGACGTAGGTAATGGTATATATATATATATATATATATATATATATATATATATATATATATATATATATAATATCGCGTGATAAAAAATCACATCCTGTAGGCCTTGGTGTTATGGTCCTATTTGCAAACATTAGCGTAAGTAATTTAAAATTAATTTATCTGCTAATTAATATACTGTAAATTAAAATCATAGAAAAAATTAATGCTAACATTTAAATTCAATTAAAATCACTTTTATTTGAATATTGTTGTATTCATCATGTATCTATTAATTGCTACATTTTATAACGTTCTAAAATCATTCACTTTATGTTTACATTTAAATTAAATTTGCTTCTTATGCGCAAATAATTTAAATGTATTTTGTCTATTAAAAATCTTAACGTTTTTCGGAACTTAAGAAATCTTGTTTATTCATAAATGTACATATATACATATTTTGGCATATTTAAGGCATTACCATTAATTAAAAAAAAAATGCACTTTGTTTATAGCTGCAAATGCGCTTAAACATCCGCGTATTATATCAATGCTTAATCCAATTAATAACTATTTTGATTATCTAATTGATAATACCCTTATATTATTTAGTTATGCTAAATGGATGTGTGTTATGCCAACTATATTCTTGAAAACTGAATTTTTCACTTTAAAAATTACTTTCATGAATATCGCATGATAAAAATAACACCGTGTAGGCCTTAGTGTTATGGTCCTATTTGAAAACATTAGCGTACATTAATTAATTTATCTATTAATTAATATACTGTAAAAAATGAAAATCATAGAAAAAATGTATGCTAACAATTAAATTAAATTAAAATCATTTTTACTTGACTGTTGTTGGTATTCATCATATATCTATTAATTACTAAATATTATAACGTTCTAAAATTCTTTTCTTTAATATATATATATACACATATATACATATATATATCCTTAGTTTTCTATATAAAAAAACAACCTTAATGAAACAGATTTTATAAACTTATCATAATAACACACATGTAATTTTTAATTAAATTTTGTCAATTTTTTCTAGAGTACTAAATTTTAAATGTCGGATAAGTTATTTACTAAAATATAATGAACATTTATTATTATTATTTTCGAAAGTTTAGGCTGAGACATTGAGAGGCTTTGTTTTGAAGGATTATTTTTGATTATATTAGGTATTATACATACTTTAAACAAATGCCTATGCATATAATAATTAGATTTTACGATATTATTATATAGATCCTATATATTTTTGCTTTTAAATTCTTATCTTGCTTTGTATATGTGAAACACAACTTTTTCTTTTTTCCTCGTCAAAAATGGCATATGAATTACATTCGTGTGCACGCAGAAAATAATTATCTCTAATATAAAGTATTTTTTATTTTTATTTTGAAATTAATTAATTAATTAATTAATTAAATAGACAATGATTCTTAAATTGTGGATTTTTGGAGATACTTTTTTTTTTTTTTTTTTTTTTTTTTTTTTTTAAATTAGATATCTTTAAATTAAATTATGCTATTCATTCTCAATAATCATTTTTTTGTAGTTAATGTAATTTCATTTTTTGTTTTTTCTATCATGACTAATATACGTAGTAAAAGTTCCTAACTGAAAAATTCTTCATTATTTCTGCAAAAGCATTTCAATTTTTAATAATTTTCAGAGGTATTATGTGGAAGTATCGGGTTCGTTCACGGGTCATACTGGCCTAGACATAGTTGATTTTAACAACATTATAATTTGAAATAGCTACGGAAATTTGTAATGAATAATTAGTTATACAAAGAAAATATTTCAAAACAAAGAATTATATAAAATATTACTGTTAAGAGTTTGGCAACATGCACATGCCATTAAAATGGTCACTGAAATAATAAAAAATTTAAGAAATACTCTAGAATGATTTTAAAGAGTATGTCTTAGGTGTAGTAAAAGCTTAAAATTTCAAGTAATCAATTTTAAACAGAAATTTTTTCATCCATTTATTTTCTACGTTAAGGGGTTACATGGGCGTCAAAGAGTTATATTCTCTCTCTATTTATTATTATTTATTTTCCCCAAGTATAATAATATTATTATTATTATTTTATTTTTTATTGCGCATGCAAAAGAGTAACATTTAAACAATATTTTAGAAAATTTTCATAAAAAAAAAAAAAAAAAAAAAAAAAAAAAAAGGGAAATTCAGCCAGTGTGTCTTGGATTTCAGACCTTTCAGAAAATGCACTTTTAAAAATTTCTATAAATTTAATGTAAATATCTATCCAGAGTCCTATGTAAATTTACAGTAATTCTTAGTTAAAAGCGAATAGTCGATATTCTCAATCTTTATTCTGTATTTGCACGTAATTTTATTATTTGATTTTTTAATTAAAATTAAAAATGACGATTTCTACTTTAGAATAAGCATTCCAAGTCCGAAATATATTCTCAACAATAATTAATTAAATTAATATTAGTTATTAAAACGAATGTATAAAATAAGTTTTTTAACATCTCCGTTTATTTTTCTCTGTAATTTTACGTAAGACTTAAGATAATAGATTACACAGAGTTTTCTGTTGAAATTTTTAACAGTTTGGTGCACATGATTTTCCAAACACTAATGCACAGATCTTACTGATATTTTGACACTTATTCAAAATAGAATTGATTAGTGCTTGAACGAAACGTTTCTTTCTTTCTTTTTTTTTTTTAATTGAAATTTTAATGTTTCGCAGAATTGTTTGCAAAACAATACAATTTTTGGTACATTGTTACCCGATGTAAGCCTTGTAAAATTAATTGTAATCGAAATGATGAAAATTTTTTCTTTCAAGCACTAATCAATTCTATTTTGAAGACGTCTGCAATATTTCAAAAAGATCATTGCATTAATTTTTGAGAAATCGTGTTCGTCGCTTTTCTGAAGGATCTTCGGAAACCAAGACCCTTTGTGTAGAATTTTCCAAAATTTTTCATTAAAATTTCACAAAATATTGTTTGAATATTGCTCTCTTATATGCTCAAAAATTTTTATTAAAAAATTTATTTATTATATTAAAAAAGATATATATGGAGAGAGATACATACATACATAGATAGAGATAGATAGATATAGAGAGAATGAGAGAGAGAAAAAGAGAGAGAGAGAGAGAAAATATGCTTTTTTCTTAACCTTCGAAAGCCATGTAACCCCTTAAACTACCTGTTTCATTTACAAAAACCTAGAATAATATTTATTCTAACCAAATATTCAGACAGATATTCATATAAATCACATAATTTTAATGATAAAATACCCATATTCTTTTAATTTGATGAAATAATATAAATGACTATTTTTATTTTTTTTATTTCTCTTGTTGATTTTCCAGTTCATATCTTTATAAAAATACTTATACTTATTCTATAATTTCTAACACTTATCTTAATAATAATAATAATAATAATAATAAACTCTTTTAAACGAAAATGAAAGGTTTGATACAATGCATTCTTTTTTTTTCAATTATTCATGGTATTTTTTTTATTTTTTTAATCGATATTTAATTAGAAAGTTTTTCGGGGCATATCATTTACAACATTAACACTAATAATAAAACCTTTAAGATGCAAAAGTGTTTAATGAAAATATCATTCAAAATAAATAATATGATTAGATATGCACGGTACACTGAAAAAAAAAAAAAAAAAAAAAAAAAAATCTGTGACTGACATTTAGAAAATGATTTGCAGTTTTAATACAAATATTTTCACCCACGTCATCCTTGTAAATTCTAGTTACCTTTAATAGCGAGCTCTAAAAACCCTTATTAGAATTTTAGAGCGTTTTCCTATATTATCGTGGTCAAACTTATTTAAAAATCTCTATGTAAATGAGAATACAAGAGGAGAGTTTTAGTAACTATAATTTTGGTTTATGATCCAAGTCAAGGAATAATCAAGCGATAATTTCTTGCAAACAAAGGATTCCTAATATTGTTTCACCAGCTTGAAAAGTATAGACTAGAAATTCTCGATCATATATGCAGGTTATTTTTTTACATTACACGCATAGCTCGGAAATCTATATTTCTAGTTTAAGGATTCAGAAAATGACTATTTCTCAGTTCTAGATGAAGGCAATATATTTTTTTCTCAGTGTATAACAGAAACATTATTAAAAACTTTATATGTCATGAAATTTTACAGTACATAATTTAGAAAAAATTTCCATTTTCTTTAGAAATAAAAAAAATATTTTTTAAGTTTTATTAAAACTTTTCTCAGCTAGTAAGCTTTATTAAGAAATTCAAATTAGTATAGAAATGTTTCAGAATGATATTTGTAGTGCAGTGAAATTTTAGAAAAATGTAACATATTCATAATCTTAAAATTTTTTACAATTCAAATGAAATTTCGTACGGAAAACGTAAAGCAAAGATATAGATAAATAAAAATTACTGCAAAAGGAAATGCGTAATATTTCGAATCATAAAAATGAACATTTGAAGATATTTAAATAAATAAGTTTTTCAAATTACTAGTTCATATTTTCGAAATTATTTATTAAATCTAAATTATCAGATGATTGGTTTTCACATAAACTGGTTTACATACGCATATATTGCTCAAGAAAAGAATTGTTTTATCAAATATTTGATTTTACTTTTTCTTTTCAATTAAATTTAAGATGTAGGTCTACATACGTACATTCTTTCGAATTGCACGAATTCAGATCATATGTTTTGTTTTTGATTAACTGATGCTTTCATTTTATTATTGAATTTAATATTGAAAAATAAAGTCTGAAACACGAAATAAAAATTACGTTTCTTATGTGGATCTTGCATTTTATTAACCATACATTTTAAATCGAAGGATAATGTCATATATCTGTACTGATAAGTATAGAGGATTTAAGTCCATATTCTTGATTTTTCAGGAGACGAAAAATAAAGGTAAACTAACTAAAAACTAATCAGAAGAATCGATTAGGAAAAAGGGATTATGTTGATTTATACCCTTTATACCGTTCAGTGATTGTGAATCTTCATTTAATATAGGAAAAAAATTTAATTAAATATTTTATACAAAGATTAATGCTAAATTTTTGACTTTTTTTTACCAATCTGACTTTTACAATTCTGACTTTTTTTACCAATGGATTTTCTCAAAGACTAAATGACATGGATTTAAATCCTTTATACCAATCGATAGAGAATTGTCTTCTGGGTCTGACTATGTACATAACTCAAAATCGACATTTTTGGAATTAAATCCTTTATACTTATCAGTACTTTTTTTTTAGATATTTTCGTAAAGCAAGATGTTCATATAATCATTTTCTACAATTAATAGCTACAGACATAAAAATAGTGGCATTTTAACTTCTGTTTTAAACTATTTTTTTAATTTAAATTGAAATTTTTGAGTTATATGTAAAATTATTAATTTAATTTTTTTTAATACAGTGCTTTACAGGATAAGAAAAATCATAAGATCCATTTTTTCTTTAAATTAAAAAAATTATTTAAATTGTTAAACTTAATTTATTTTAATTACAATATAGATTATTTCAGAAGTTCTGGGACTGAAAGCTCATAAAAAATAATTAAACAACAAAATGAAGCAAAATAAAGTAAAATATTTGACAGACAATAATTTATTTTTGCAGTATGGTACAAAATTGCATTTGTAAATTTAACAAATGTGAACTAGCACAATTAAACTGACAAGAAGTATTGCAGATCCCCAAAATACTGTACACAGGACATCGCAGTTGCAGCTAATCTTCACAGAAACTGAAGGTTTAACTGAACTAATGCAAAATAATCTGCAACGAAAGTCTTGTCAAGTAACACATGATTTTGTTCTACCAGTTGTTCGCGCACTCGTTTCACGAATGGATACTGGTAGGAAAAAGTTCTTAAAAGTTCGTAAGAGTCATAACTACAACACAGAATAATGCCATCCTGTTAGGGAACTTTGAATGATGCTGCTGATCTGCTCTACGGTTCAGCAGCAAAATTTATTTCCGAAGTACTTCTTTATTTGCTTGTGAGACGGTTGAGAGTTGAGTTGATAGGAAGTTCGTTTCTTCATCCAGTCTTTTATCTGAAAATAATTAAAATAAAAAGTAAGAAGAATGCAGGGGGATTTTAAGATTGTTTAAGAACCCACATACATTTTTACTGAACGCTTCTATAAAATTAATTGTAATTTTTTTTTATGCTAAATTAATATTTGCTAATTTATTTTTAATGTTTAATTAAACACCAATAAATGTTTAAAAATCTGTCTGCATTTTTCAGAATATTAGTAAACATTATTTTTATATTATTTATAATTTAAAATTGCAATTCATTAAATAATTTGGAAAGTTTGATAAGAATATAAACTAATATTGGTGCTCATTCTAATAAAGCAAATAACAAAATTTATATTTTAAGAAAAATTTGAGATTTTGTTGTATTACCTAACTAGCCAGTCATTTCCTCCGTAGCTGGAAATTCCACCAAATCCACCTTTGCTGTTTCCGCTTCCATATCCACCACCACTGCCTCCATATCCACTGCTTTTTCCGCCTCCACTTCCACCTCCATATCCTCCGCTAAGACCTCCAAAACCTCCTTTACCACCACTGCTACCTCCGTATCCCCCACTTGATCCTTTACCTCCACTACTTCCACCATATCCTCCGCTTTTTCCTCCTCCATAACCACCTCCTAATCCCCCTCCTAATCCTCCTCCTAATCCTCCTCCATATCCACTGCTTTTACCACTGCTTCCACCTCCATATCCACCACTTGATCCTCCACCATATCCACCTTTTCCGCTGCTTCCACCACCATAACCTCCTCCAAGTCCGCCATAACTTCCACCTCCACTGCTACCACCATATCCACCACCTAATCCTCCACTCAAAGCTGCAGAGTAAATATCTCCACTACTACCACCGTATCCACTGCTGCCTCCACTGCTTCCACCATAACCTCCTCCAAGTCCTCCTCCATATCCACTATCACCTCCAGATTTTCCTCCACCAAGACTGCTGATGCTAAGTCCAAGAAGTGTTATGCCTCCATTGCCACCACTGCTTCCGCCATATCCTCCAGATCCACCGCTGCTTCCACCATATCCTCCAGAGCTTCCTCCATATCCTCCAGAGCTTCCCCCGTAGCTACTTGATCCACCTCCACTACTTTTGCCTCCATAACCACCAGACCCTCCGCTACTTCCTCCATAACCTCCTCCTCCGCCTCCACTTTTACCTCCATATCCTCCACCGCTGCTTCCTCCATATCCTCCGCCACTGCTGCCTCCATAACCTCCAGCGCCACCTAAATTAATAACAGTAATGCCTTTTCCACCACCATATCCTCCAGATGATCCACCGCCATATCCCCCTGAAGATCCACCTCCATATCCCCCTGAAGATCCACCGCCATATCCACCTGAAGAACCACCACCATATCCTCCTGAAGATCCACCACCGTATCCTCCTGAAGATCCACCACCATATCCTCCGGAAGATCCACCCTCTCCATATCCACCACCAAGTCCACCACCATATCCTCCGTCACCTCCTCCGCTTTTTGCATCTTCATATCCTCCTTCTAAACCACCTGCTTCATAACCTCCAAGAGATGCCCCACCGTATCCGCCATCATCTCCTCCATAGCCTCCTCCAACAGACGCTCCACCATAATCTCCTCCTGCAGATTCGCCACCATATCCTCCACCGACAGAAGCTCCTCCGTATCCATCAGATGAGCCACCACCATATCCACCTCCTCCACCAGAAGAACCACCATATCCGCCTCCACCACCGGAAGAACCTCCGTATCCTCCACCACCACCACTTTTACCCCCAGAGTTCAAAGATACCGGAATAGCGAGAAGAATAGTGGTTCCTTTGCTTAATCCCCCACCACCATATCCACCTCCACCACTACTTCCTCCTCCATATCCACCGCTACTTCCACCTCCGTAACCTCCTCCTCCTCCACTGGATCCTCCATATTCTCCACCACCTCCTCCACCACCGCCATAGCCAGTAGCAGCCGCAACCAGATCTTTAGCTGCTGTGGTAACCTTCTTCTTTTGGACTACTTTAGTGCAAGTTGCACTGAGAATCAAACAACTCAGAACCCATAACTGCAATAAAAATAAATGTATTTAAGCACAGAAGATAAATAAATAAATAAATAAATGTTACATAATCATTTAAGATCCATGATGCGAAATATTTGAAGTATTTAACTTGAAGATTCTCACACATGTTCAACAGCACATTGAGATTTATTACGTCTCTTATTTCTAAAGTCATTCTTTAAATCAAATTGTATCTCAAAATGTTGCTAAAAATTTCTAGCATGCTTATAAAATGCACATAGTTTGAGCTTGTATTTGTAATCAATTTTATTACAATTATAAATGCACTTAACCTTTTTAGGGGCAAAGAAATTTCGTTCATTTAAAATAAACTGCCACCAGAATTTAAGAACAAGTTTAAAAGAAAAAAAAATAAATGAAAAATTTGCCTCAATATTATTAAAGTAAAACTTTGTAAAAAAAAATTCTAGGAGGAATTTTCGCAGTTGGAGATTCAAATTCGGTGGGATATAATATATCCTACTGCCTCTGAAAGGGTTAATATATCTTTCTATTGCCTTAACCCTTTAACGCTCATTAATTTCGCAAATGTTTGACATCATTTAAAATTTCTTATGCAGCAATTTTTCATTATTTTTTCCTTGTTTTAATCGATTTTTCAGCTTTCGCTCCTTCTTTGTTCATTAAATAGCAGCACTACTACGAAGTTTTTCAGAGGAAACCAAAAGCAGAATTCCCTTGAACTTTCTTAGCAGGCGCGAGTGCAGTTTGCTGCTTTGATGATACACTGCTGTCTATTTTTTTTTTTTTTTTTAACTTAATGAAGGGTCATGTTATTATTTTGACCTGTATAATAACTGCTGCCAGTCTTTTCAGTTTTCACTGGTTACTTACAAAGTTGATTATTTATTAAATTAAATATTTGAGTTTAATAGATTAACATGTAGATGTTTCACACCTAACTTTTTTGAAAATTGATTTTTTTTTTTTTTTTTTAACCATATTAATGATCAGCTGTGTGTCTAATAGCCGTTTTTGATATTAGTTTTCAAAAGAAAATATGTAGCGAGCGTTAAAGAGTTAAAATGTGCAAGATGCAGTCTAAATCTTAGTATTTTATTCCATCATATATATATTTTTTCTTAAATAGATATAATTCCAGACATAATTCCCGAAATGAGATTCATTATTCCTAGATTTAAAGGAATGGGACTCTTTCAAAAGTTTTTACAAACAAGGTTAAAAAGTAGCGAAGTAAAACTAACATTGAATAAACGCCATAAACTGTTAGAACTCGCAACAATTGTTACGGGTCTAAAGAGGACACGGCTTTTCGTCAGATGAACAAAGAAGGCAGGAGTGTTGCAATTAAAACGCAACGTTCTGATTGCAGCACTCGTGCCTTCTTTGTTCGTCCGACGAAGGGTCGTGTCCTCTTTCGACCTGAAACAATTGTTTCGAGTTATAGCATTTTAAGGTGTTTATTCAAAGTTTTGTACTTAATACTTTTAAACACCAGTTCTGCGGTGCTTTTTACAAAACTAATATTGTATTTTATTTTTATTTATTCGTCCAACATTAGAAATGATGTATATAATATCATTTCCATATGAAATTATATCTACTTTCCTGTTAAGTTTAAACCTAAATCTAACACGGTCAGGTAATTAATTATAACTTTTTCTGTTCTTTAAATAGCGCTTAAGGGTTTTGACTTTCAGATAACCTATTCAGAACACAAACCAAAATAACTTTGTTTGTAACAGAATGTTTCATTAGAAAACTAAGTTCTAGAGTACATTATTGTTCAATTAACAAGCCTTTGAGGCTAAAATCCCAATATGGCATTGAAAGTAATTCCTTTATATAGAATGTATTATTTGGTGATTTCCTCTAATGAACTAATTTTAGATCATTGAAATAGAAACACTCTTAAAAAGAGATGGTATTAGGATACAATCAAAGAAATAATTTCCATTTGATTTTTGCTTCACACTTTTCTACAGTCCAGTTCAATTTAAATTTAGAGGCATTCGCAATTAATTAACGACCAATGTAATTGAAAAGCTTTATTATTCATATTTCAAATCACTCTAGGCAATTTGGGTAGGAATTATTGATGACATATGCAACAGATGATGCGCAAAATTTAATTTTTTCTACAATAGTTTTCAATAAATAAATAAATAAATAAATAAAATAAGATTAAAAAAAAATAATTGTCTGTAAACCAATGAAAATTAATAATCTTTTGCACTTAATTATAAAAATTATAATTATAATAAATTATTAAAAAAAAAAAAAAAAAAAAGAGTAAGATTTCTCTTTATATATATATATTTAATAAATACCACAGCTGATAACATATTCGAATTTATAATATAATTAAAGGGGGATAAAAAAAAAAAAGAGAGCATTTTTAGACGAAAAATATTGTTCTCTTTTTTGAACAATATTTTTTTTTTTTTTTCAGGGTTATCCTTTTTGCACTGCAGTATTGATTCGTATTTATTTAAAAGAATTTATACAAAAGAATTACAAAAAGTCCCTTTATATATTATTTTTATTTTTGTTTATTTATTTTTAAACAAATACCATAACTTATAATAGGTTGGATTTCTAATAATAATAATAATAATAATAAATATATAAAACAAGAAGACGATTTTTAGACGGAAAGTATTGTACTCTTCTTGAGCAATAAATTCAAATTTTCTGGTGGTGCTATCCTTTTTGCACGGTGATATTGATTGGTACTTATTTAAATTTCGACGTGCTCATTTAAAATTTATATGTAATATAATCAAAATATTGAAGCGAGAGAATTCTGCAGTTATTTTTCTTAAGGTAAACAAATCTTGGAAAGTTCATATTAAAGAGCATCCCAATACATCAAGTTCAGTCAAATTGAATGTTAACTTTTCGGAGAATACTTTCTATTATTATTAGTTACATAATACATATACATAAAATCCGTATTCACTTAAAAAAAAAAAAAAAAAAGATTATTAAAGGAATTTTTTTTTCAAAATTTTTTTATTATTATTATTATTTTAATTTATTTTAAAGTTGTAGAATGCATAATTTCACTTAGTAAAATTTCACATTATATAGCTTCGAAGTAAAGTATTAAAAATTTAAAAGATGAATTTTTTTAAATCAAGGATTCATTTAACGGTCATAAACTTTCTAAATGTGCAAACGGAATTAAAAAATATGTATTACGTAATGAATAATAATGAGGATGATTTTTCCCATAGTTTAATATTGGTTTTAGTATTGGCTGAACTTGATACGCATCCACTGAAGTACATATCATTCAAACATCATAAAAAAAAAATATTTCATTCTTTATACAATTATTAAACAAATTAATTTTTATTACACATGAATATAAATTAAATTTTAAGTTACCTATTTCTAAAAATTTTGAGTTTAATAATATATAAAATTTAACTTTTTTTTTTAAATATTATAAAATTGCAGCCTTTATAACTTTCATGAATACATGTAATTAAAAGGACAATTTTAATAAATACAGCTAAGAATTTAATAAATGTGTGATAAAAAGTGCTTCCTTTATATTATATATAAAATTTAATCAAATATATGCATATATTAATTTCTGTTTTTTAAGAGAGCTTTGTCAGTGGCTGGGAAGTTCTGCTCTCGAAGCTGGTAGACAAAAAGTTTTGAGTTCGCACCCAGGTAGCACTCGTCGTCCAAACTCTTCGGAGTTTTTCGTGGTGTTCTAAAAAACTTGCGTGAATTCGGCCTATGATCCCTTAAAAATACCCTCATGGAGACCTACGTCCTAAGCGCAAACAATTGATCTTAAATCCTACATTACCCCCCCCCCCCCTTTTTTTTTTTTCTTCAGAATTTTTTTCCCGGAATGAAAAAATCCCTACCATGTTTTTTCTTTAAGTGAAGTTTTTTCAAAGCGAAATGTTAAATATAAAACATTTTATCCCTTAAAATATATATGTATACATCAGAATTTAAAAAAAAGAAAATAAGGAAAATTTTTTAATAAATTTAAGTTAAACATACGCATAGAAAGTTTAACAACGACAGAATAAATTTTCTTGCAGATATTGTAAACGGGTTCTGTAAATTCTCGTTTATTTTAAAATTCTCTTTGTAGATGGCGTTACATTTTCTCAGAAGTGAAACCGAAACCTATTTGCACTTTCGGAATACCTTGTGCGGCAAGGTCATGGTTATCCGTAAAGACGCGACTGTAATTCTAATGTATAAAAATAAATGGTCAAGTTCTTTTCTCTTTTATGAATGCAGTTTAAAGGATTTAAGAAACTAAATAAACGAAATAAATGTAGTCTCGTCAGTTCCTTTCAAAAATAACTTTTTATGGTATGCCTTAAGGATAATATTTATAATAATTAGATAATAATAAAACGTTTTATTTATTTATGATTATAGTTTTCTTAAATGTATCAATAAACAAATATTATTGGTGAGTGTTGTTAATATTATTTGTGTATTAAATGTATGAATACAATAATATCATCATAAAAAAGTGAAAGTGCGGCATTAGGGATAAAGTTTAATGCATCCAGTCTTAAGTTGTAGAAATGTTAAAATTACTGAAAATAAATGTTTTAATGAAGGTTATTATTATTATTATTTTTTTTTTTTATCTGAATTAGAAATAATTAATATTAATATTGAAATCAACCAACGTTTGAATGACTTTATTATTTAAAAAATATTCCGTGTTTTAGGTTTAATTTTCCTACTGGTAAAAAGGAAGAATTTAAAAAGAATAAAAATTTAATATACAATATTTAATTATGGTACTGTAATATCAGTGTTTGCTGTATTATTCTGAATTAATATAATTGTTTTTAAATTAATCATTGTATTTTCTTATCTTAAATATTTTTCAATTTGTGCTCAGAATGTTTTCAGAAAAAATTTTAACGTATTAAAGAAAAAAAAAATATTGAAAGAAGAAACAATAGCTTTAAAACGCACATAATCCCCCTCTGAAAGAATAAATAATATTTAGTAATAATCTAGTAGCAAAGCAAATAATGTAAATGATTAAAGAATCCCCACCTCTCTTAGTGATTTAATCTTTTAACACTATTTTTTATTTTTTATTAAATTTTAAAACACTACTTGGACACTTTTGGAAACTTTAAAAATGGTTAATGAGCTAATTGTAAAGGATTTAATTAAACGGCGTTTATTAATTTAATGTTAAATAACTATAAATTTACAAAAAAGCATTGAAAATATAATAAATAATATAAAATCATGGTAAACAAGAAAATTATATTTTTAACAACTGAAATTAACTTTTAAAAATATAATTGTTTAATCTATGTATTTGAATTAAAAGCTTAATATATATACATATTAAAAAAAAAAAAAAAATAATAATGCCATAAAACTATAAACTTGTTGGAAAAAGAAAAAGACTTAATAAATAAACAATTATATACATGCAGAAACATCTCTCAACAAATTTTCAAATGAAATAATAGTAAAAATACTTTTAGAATATACAATAATGGTCTTTTGATAATACATATTTAATATATTAATAATAATAATAATAATAATAATAATAAGTTATATGCCCGAAATAAAGTCATTAAAGGTTCTTTGATGACTTTTTTCTAAAACTTCGGAATTTCTTGAGTAAATAAAGACAAAACAATCAAGAAAATTAGAAATAATGCCATAAAAAGAATAGGAAAAAAAAAAAAAAAAAAAAAAAAAAGATGTAAAAATATTTTAAGAAAAATCAAGGCAAGTTAAAGCAAAAATATTTTAAAATTTAACTACATCTTCTTTTTATTTTCTTAATTTCCCAAAATTATGATTCTTCAATACATTTAAAGTATTGAACAAATATGCGACTTTCAATAATTTAAAAATAAAAAATGAATAACAAGCAATAATTATAGCTAAAATTTAATATCTTAGCCCAAGCTTTGGAAAATTTAGTAGAAATTTCTTATTACTATCATTTTTAATATGCTTGTGTTTAAATAAATAAATAAAAAATAAAATAAAATAAATAAATAACATTTTACATAGCTGGAGAAATGAAATATAACACAGTAATTAAAATATAAAATGCACATAAAAAAAAAAAAAAAAAAAATGTAATTTAATATTTTCTACAGTTAAAATTTTGACTTAAAAATCAAAGAAATTCAGTAGCGATTTTTAAAGTCATTGGCTTAAGTATAAAAATGACTTAAATATTTCGAGTGAAAAAATAGGTCTAGGAATACCAATGTAACTGAAGGAATTTTATGCAATAAAACAAATCCATAAAATGGATTAAGAAGATGTTATAGAAAAAAAAATTCCATATATAAAATGCATGTGAAAAATTAACGTAATTTAATACTTTCCACAGACAAAAATTATGGCTTTAAAAATCGAAGAAATTTAATAGGAATTTTTAAAGTCATTATTACAATGACTAAAATGTATCTGTTGAAAAAATAGGTCTAGGAATGCCAACGTAATTGAAGGAACTTTATATGATAAAAAAAAAATCCATAAGCTTGATTAAGATGATATTATAGAAGTAAAATCCATGTATGTGCTGTGTTAAGTCATCATAGCCAGTATGTGCATCCAGAGAATCTGAAGACACTTACCTTCAGAGATGCCATGATTGTTTGGTTGTACTACTCTGTCTTGTAGCTCAACTCTGATAATTTTCTGAAACCTACCGGCTTTTATATATCTGGGACGTCCGTTGGTCACAGCATTGTCCCGGTTTCCATCACTAGCCAATGAAGATGGGGAAGATACCTTTCTTATTCTATTTTTTTTTTTTTTCTTTAGCTGTTCGCTTTACAGTCCATCGGATAAAGGGGGAAGTGAAACTTTTAATCCCCCTCCCTGTTTTCTCTCATAACCGGGTTAATTGTGCCGGTAACAAAAACTAAAAAAAAAATATCGCTTTCATTTTTCAGATTTCATTTTTTAGTTCAGTGAAAGGGAAGTTTTATTATTTTTATTATTTTTTTTTTGAAGAGGGAGAAACCATCAATGTTTAGGGTCAATAGCAAACGGTGGTTTTTGAATGATAGCCCATGCGGCAGGTTGTGATATTGTTTTGCAGTTTGATCACGACTTCAGGATAGAAAGAATTGAGCAAACTAATAGTAAAGTTACTAATATTAGATAATGTGCTTGAGGATATTATTAGTAGTTTACTCCAGATTAAAAATTCAGTTTATAAGCGCGGAGATGATTTAGAAAAGAAGACAAAAAGAATAATTCAAATGCCTGAAAAGATATTATTTAAATTTTTTTTTGTTTTGAATTGTATACTGCACGTGCTGTCAAGACTGGAATGATATGCATGTTTAAAGTTTAATAGTAAGTTTCGTGTTAGTTTCAAATATAGATGTGGGTTGGTTGTTTAATGGATTTTCAATTCAATTCTATGTTAAAATATGATTTTTAATTCAAGAAGAGTTATTTTAACGTTTTTGAAAACTCTTAACTTGGCAGTTGTTGGGGATCCTAAAATTACACGTTTACATATTTTTATTTTCACTTATTCATATATGGCGAAAAAAAGTATTGTTTTGGGATAAAATTTTCGAAACCGAGTTTTTCTTATATTTACACGTTTTGAGGTTCACTGAACTCGAAAATCAGATTTTTAGCGGCTGGTCTGTTTGATCAGTATATCTCAAGAACAAATAGTAGCAGGGAGTCCAAACCAAATATAATATTCTAATTTTGTGCTGCAGAATTATATTTCAACTAAAACAGTTCCTAAACCCACTTTAAAATTATTTCTAAATTAGTTTCATAAACGGTATTAGTTATCTTAACCTTTAATCTGCAAACTGTCTTTATGTTGTTGAAATGAAATGTAAGCGAAAGTCATGTGAGTGACACACCAGATTATTCTAAACATACTAAGTTAGAAAAAAATATGATAATCAGACAAATTTATTGATATAAGCATCTTTATTAGTGTTTTAAAATTATATCGATTACATAAATGTTGAATTTCATATTACTCAATGCATCTTTTTATAAAATGAAACTGTTTTTCTACTTTTTCAAGAATTTAATTAATTAAAATTAAAAAAAAACTTTTTAACACACTGCTTGAGGGTCACGTAAAAATACGTTTTCTTTAAACGAAAAACGAAGCCCGTCTTCTGGCATTCCTCTAAAACAATACTTTACTTTAAGAAAGGGTTTTCTATACTATTATTTTTAATACTTTATATGCCGCCGGCATATATTATGCCAGTGGCATTTATTGCATAGATTTCTGAGGATAAAATTTATCTGACCTAATCGCAAATACGTATTCTTTTGTTAAATAATTTAACGTTTTATAGAAACGCTAGAGGCTGCGTTTACTGCTCAAAATAGGAAAAATATCTTGACGATAACGTGTTAGTCAAAACAATTTATTTGAACTCGGACAACAGTTGCTTTCCCCCGGAGGTGAGAATTTTGACTATGAGTATTTTACGAAAGAACTCGTCAATATTTTTAAAACTAAAAATTTAACTGTACACTATCTACCAATGAGTACTTGGACACTTTCGAATTTAGACTTTTGTCAAATATTTAGAAAAGTTCTTTAGGAATCATCTTGAAACTTTGGTAGTGTAAAGAACATGTCATACCTCACATATTTCAGCAAAAGTTGCGCCATGAAGAGAAAAAGGAAACCAGTAAAAAATTTAACAAACACTAAAATGTTTTGGATCACCCTGTAAAAACTAATGCTTTAAATGCGTTTTGGCTGTAGCATGTGGTAATGATGTTTGTTCCCATTACCTGTAAGAATATTTAGGAGACTACCACATATATTCAGAGATAGAACTTTTTTTTTTTTTTTTTTTTTTTTTTTTTTTTTTAACTGAGGGAAAAAAAAAATGAAGCTGAATTAAAATAACAATTAAAATATTGAATCAAGTGTCAGCATTTTAAAATTGAATAAAGACGTTTTGAATTTCTTTTCGGTACTTAATTAATGTTGTATTTGGTAACAATATATTTGTGTTATCGTAGTTATTGGCATGTTATTTATTAACAATTTTTATATAGATTATTTATTTATCTACATGCATCACAGAATTTTAGTATGAATATTTTATATTTTGAGAAGTGTATACTAAAAGAGTAAAGTTCCATGACGTCATGAAGTGGTATTTGACAGGAGATAGTTGGCAACAGCCAAGGAAGAGGGAACGGAGTTTTGGATGGAACGAGATAATGACATGTTTAGTTAATTAGAGAAGAATATTTTTATTTGTGTTCTAAATGTTTATCTATGTTTTGTGCGTTTTTTTTTTTTAGTAGTGTCTTATTAAATGTTTTCGTCTTTAAGTACGAGGTGTTTTATTTCAAAGCCACGTCTGAATTTATTTAATATTAAGTGATTGTGTCTCCAATCAAGCAGAAACCAGGATCAGAATTTTACTGGCGCAGCCTTTTGCTAGGATAGAAAACGATACCGAGAAAATGGGGAAGGTTAGAGCTTTCGTGTATATGCCCAAATATTTTAAGTGTACCTTTTAAATTTTTTTTTTTATAACATAAAATGATAATAGAACGCCATTTCTAAGTTTTTGTTCTCAAATATATTCGAACAAAGTTCACGCCAGTGAATGTCAATTTTAATACAGTGTGAATGTATTAAGTACATTATATTTTTTTTTTAGCTGGTAAATAACAGCATACAATGTCACGCCAGTGATTGTTAATTTTAGTACAGCGTATATGTATTAATTACATTTATTTACGACAGTGAATAAAGGTTTAATATTTCACGCCAGTGAATATTAATTTTAATACAATGTGATTTTTTTTTTTTTTTATTTACTTCAAAAAAATATAGAGCTGTTTATCTGTTAAATATCTACAACAGTAGATCTTGATATTTTCCCCCTCAGTTTGATATATATACATATCTATATATTTTATTTGTTTGCTCTCCGAAATAAGAGTTAAAAGTATTTTGTGTGATGAAATAAATAAGAGTAAATATCGTATTTTGTTCCTGACATTGGAAAATCTATTTTTCTTTAGAATATTTATATTTTAATGAATGTACCTAATATGAAATATATTATGAGAGTTGATTCATTTTAGTTATTAAGTGCTGAAATTACACAAATAGTGTTTTGTTTATTTCATTTAATAACGAGCCATAATAAATTAGTTCGTTTTCGAACGAAATAGCTAATGCTGACGAAAATCGTCTGCGTTATTATTATTTTTATTTTTTTGTTCCATTTCATTATTTTATAGAAAGAGTAAATTTTTCTTTTCTTTTCTGTGTTTATGCTTATGACAAATGGTAATTATATAAAAAGTGTTAAAGATTACATTTTTTTTAATTGTTTATTTTTTTTACAAACGTTGAAGTAAGCTTATGATAGAATTGTTTGTTTATTCATTTCATATGAAATAAAAGTGTTGGTTTCAATAAAAAATAAATTGGATAAATAAGAAAAGAATTTTATTTTATATTTTATTGCGTAAGGAAATGTAAATATGCACGACAGTGTGTTTTAAATTATTTCAAATGCGTGAAAATATCCTTCACGTATTTTTAAAGTCAATTTGATTCATAAGCTAAGTAAAGAAATTTATACAGATATCAATTGCTTTAGGTATAAATTATGGGTTTTGCATATGGTATATAATTTTATTTCCATTAATATTTAACAAAGTGTTTTAATCAGCACCACCTTGAGGAATTTTGCTAAGTTTCTCGTTCAGAAAATTTTAGGTGTATAAGATGGCATATTTGGGTCGCGCAAAGAAAGAGGATTTGAAATTGTTGGCTGTGGAGTTGAATCTTCAGGTCACGAATGAAATTACTGTAAGCGATTTACGAAAATTAATTACCAAAGATAAAGAATATGACGAAGAATTTACTAAGAATCAGCTCGAGATTATTATCGAAGATAGGAAGCTCCGTGAGAAACAAGATGCTGAAAAGCAATTCCAAGAGCTAGAGATTGAAAAACAAAAACGCGAATACGAATTTGAGTTAGAAAAAATCCGTTTGGAAGCTAAAAAGTTTAAAGTAGCACCGATTTCTGAAGCTAAGAGTAGTACGCAAGATTTAACAAAAATCGTTCCAAAATTCGAAATGAGAGATGGAGATATAGCGCTGTTCTTGACTTTGTTTGAGCGTCAAGCCAAGAGAATTAATCTAGATAAATGTAACTGGGTATCAGCTCTTTTAGCTCTTATGCCAAAAGAAATCACTCAATTAATAGCTCGTGAATCAGAAGAAAAATTTGACGATTATGATTATATCAAAGGTTTATTATTAAAACGATTTAAATTAGGCCCTGAACATTTCAGACAAAAATTTGTGAAATATCAGCGAAACCCTACTCGATCTTGGCGAGACTTTGTTTTCGAAATAACAAGCTACTTTGAGGAATGGCTTGAAGGAGTTGCAGTAAATGATTTTGAAGGATTGAAGAATCTTATGATTACGGATCAGTTAAAAAGACGCGTTCCAGGTGATATCCGAGAACATTTCGTCGATGACTGGGCTAAGTTACTTGTTCCGGGTATTTTAGCTGATAAGTTGGATGAGTACGAAAGTGTACGATTGAATGCTAAGGGATCCGGTTTGGGTGATATGAAACATAGAACAACTAGTAATTACAAACCTGATTTTAAAGACTTTAGCAACAAACAAAAAGACGAACAGCCATCTCGGAAATTTAGGACATCATTTCCTTCAAGAACTGATCAAAATACAAGTTTTAAACCTACTTGTTTTACGTGTGGATCTGTGGGGCATTTATCTAGAGTTTGTCCCAAGAATTCCAAGAAAACATCAACTCGTAATGCCGTAAGTAATGTGGTTGAAGCCAAAGACGTTAAGCCAAAGACAGCGAACGAAGTTGTAACTGCTAAGGTGTCCATTCCTGTGTCAACCTCTATGCCGATTAAAGATGGAATTGATGATTTGAAATACGTAAATATCAAATGTGGAGAAAAGGTTTTGAAGGCAATAGTGGATACTGGAGCACAAATTTCAGTCTTACGTGCAGATTTGGTCGATACCGACTTTGGAGAAGGGGATGGAACAATCCAAGTTATTTCGGCTTTCGGTGAAAAAGAAGTAGCTGCTCTAAAGATTTTTGACCTAAAGATAGATGATGGGAAACACGGCAATGTACCTGTAACTTGTGCAGTGTCGAAGAAACTTGTGAATGATATGCTAATTTGTTCAACTGCCTATGAAGATTTAATGGAGAATGTAGAATTAAATGGATGTATGAATCATGTACTTGCAAAATTAAATGAGAGCATTGAAAAAGAAAATCAGGAAGAACATGATGAAAAGAAAAACATCTCAACGTCTCTTCAACTTAATGCTGAGATTACCAATGATGAAAGCAATGGAAATAAAGAAGATTTTATAAAATTACAATTAGATGATGGAGATTTAAAGAAATCCTGGTCTTATGCCGAAAATGGGAAGAATTCATTTAAAATTAGTAATGGAGTTCTTGTCCATTCAGAATGTTTATGTGGAGAGAATGTTGATCAAGTAGTTCTGCCCACATGCAAAAGAAAAGAAGTTCTTAGGATGGCACACGAAATACCATTGGCTGGTCATCTAGGCGAACAGAAAACAAAGCAGAGAATAAAATATTAATTTTATTGGCCAAGTCTCAAAGAAGACGTTAAAAAATTTTGTGAAAGTTGCAAAACCTGCCAATTACGCAGAAAAGTTTCCTATAGGGATCGTATACCGATACAACCCATCGTTAGGCCAGAAATTCCATTTGAATTCTGGAGTTTGGACTGTATTGGACCTTTAGAGCCCCCGTCTCGAAGAGGACATAAATATGTGATTTGTGCAGTTGACTTATGTACTAGATGGGCTGAAGCTATTCCCGTGACTAACATCAATGCTAAAACAACTTGCAATAATCTGATGAGAATATTTACACAGACAGGGTTCCCCAAAGTAATATGTACAGACCAAGGTACTAATTTTACTGCTAAATTAAGTGAAGCATTTGTGGAACTTCTTGGAGTTTCTCCGAGGTTTGCAACGCCAGGTCATCCAGAAAGTATGGGTGCAATGGAACGTTGGAATCGAACATTGAAAGATACGTTAAATAAAAATATACAGGAATATGGATCTAACTGGGATTTGCATCTTCCATATCTACTTTTTGCTTACAGAGAAGGTCCTCATAGTACGACAGGTGTTTCTCCGTTTCAGTTAGTTTATGGGCGTTTGCCTCCTGGACCTTTGTCACTATTGAAAGACGTATGGACTGGTGAGAGGAAAATTCCCACTTCAGTTTCCGCATCAGTTGAAAAATATATATCAGAACTAGTTGAGAAACTAAGAAAAGCACATGAAATTGCATCAGAATATGCTCAGGATGCTCAAGAAAGATATACTTCGCGGTATAATTTGAGAGCAAGAGATAAACAGTTTAATGTTGGTGATAAAGTACTAATACTAGTTCCTTCATCTTCGCATAAATTACTTAAAACTTGGATTGGCCCAGCTACTGTTGATGAAATCACTAGACCACATTCAGCCTTAGTTGAATTAGAGAATGGGTCCAGAAGAGAACTACATTTTAATAAGCTCAGACCATACGTTGCTCGAATTGACCATGTTGGCCAAATATTTGATGAAGATAAAGATTTTGGGGATATTCATTATGCACCATTCGGAAATGGATGCTTTCGGAAATGGATGCTTAAAGAAATAGCGGATCATATTGATAGTTTAGATTTAAATTTTGAAAAGAAAAATGATTTGAAAAATGTAATATGCAAATATAATAATGTTTTCAGCACTAAACCCGGAATAGCTAAAGTAGAAGGACACAGTGTCCGCGTTACTACAGATTGCTGTCCTAAAAGACTACGTCCATATAGAATACCGATAGTTATGCAAAAAGAAGTGGATCGACAGATTCAAGAATTACTTACACTTGGACTAATAGAACATAGTAACAGCGAATGGGCTCATCCTGTCGTTTGCGTTGCCAAAAAGGATGGAACTGTTAGGTTATGTGTTGATTTTCGTTTATTGAACAGCTATAACATCCCAGATGCATACCCCATGAAGATTGCCAATGATCTTATTTACTTGATTGGTAATTCGCAGTTTATTTCTGTTCTAGATCTCACGAAAGGGTACTGGCAAATACCTATGAAAGAAGACAGCAAGCATTATACTGCTTTTACTTCCCACTCAGGGCATTTCCAATGGAATGTCATGCCATTTGGTATGAAGAACGCTGGTAGTACATTTCAAAAATCTATAGACAAAGTTTTAGAGTGTCATAAAGATTATTGTCGTTCCTATATCGACGATGTTGCAGTATTCTCTACCACTTGGAGTGAACATATAACACATTTGAAAGCAGTTCTCAAAACATTCCAAGAAGTTGGTCTTACAGTTAATTTAAAGAAATGCGATTTCGGAAAGAATGAAGTGAAATTTTTAGGCCATATTATTGGATCAGGAAGACATACACCCAATCCCGAAAAAACCGAAGCTATAAGAAAAATTTGCAGGCCTATCACCAAAAAAGAACTTCGTAGTGTAATTGGTTTGGCTAATTATTACCAGGAATACATTCCAAATTTTGCTTTAGAAATTCTTCCCTTGACTGAATTAACAAAGAAAAGCGTACCTAATGAAATTCCCTGGTCTGATGCCCAAGAAACAGCCTTTCAAAAATTAAAACACCATTTAATGAATATGCCATATCTATATACGCCTAATATAGCAAAGCCATTCAAATTGTACACTGATGCTTCGAGCAAAGCTATAGGAGCATGTTTATCTCAGTCGGACGATTCTGGCAAAGAACATCCGATTGCTTTCTTTAGTAAAATACTTTCTCCGTGCCAAGTCAGATGGTCAACGATCGAACGAGAGGCTTACAGTGTGCTGACTGCTCTACGAAAGTTTGATACTTGGCTCTTCGGTGCAGAAGTCGAAGTAATTTCCGATCACAATCCTCTGACTTTTCTGACCCAAACAATGCCACACGGTGCAAAGTTAGCACGTTGGGCTTTAGCTTTGCAAAGATATAATCTAAAAATTACGTATAGGAAGGGGAAAAATCATGGCAATGCCGATTCTTTATCTAGACTTCCTTAAAATATTTTAATAGTATTTCAGTTATGTCTAATTATTCAAATTTAATTTACCTCGTGATATACTATATAATTCATGTGCATATTATAAGGGTTGTTTGTAAGATATTTAATGTTAGATCAATTATTTGTGTGTATTGCTGTTGTTGTTTATTGCTGAATATACTATGCATTTAATTTTTTTTTTCTTTGGGCATATGCAGAAGCTCTTCCTAAAGATTTTATGACATATGCATTTTTTTTTAATAAACTCTTGATATAAACTTTTAGGATTTACATATATGAACATTTATTTTATGAACATTTTCTTAGAAACTCTTAGTATTATATCAAAAACTATTCAGCATTATCATGAATGTGAACATTTGTGTAGAAACTCTCTATATCATGAAACAGTATCTAAGTTTGGTAGCATCATAGTCACTCCTGTGACGTATGAGCTCAAAAAGGAGGGACGAGTAAAGTTCCATGACGTCATGAAGTGGTATTTGACAGGAGATAGGTGGCAACAGCCAAGGAAGAGGGAACGGAGTTTTGGATGGAACGAGATAATGACATGTTTAGTTAATTAGAGAAGAATATTTTTATTTGTGTTCTAAATGTTTATCTATGTTTTGTGCGTTTTTTTTTAGTAGTGTCTTATTAAATGTTTTCGTCTTTAAGTACGAGGTGTTTTATTTCAAAGCCACGTCTGAATTTATTTAATATTAAGTGATTGTGTCTCCAATCAAGCAGAAACCAGGATCAAAATTTTACTAAAAGCATTTGTGCTGTAATGATTCTAATAATATAAACAAAATGATTAATAATATTTCCTATAAACAATCTGCGTATGCAATGTGTAATAAATGTGTTCTTTTAAGATAAATTTTCTGTTATTTATTCACCTTTTTTTTTTTTTTTTTTTTTTTAAATTTATTTAATGGAAATATTTTTAATGTCGTATCATAAATTCAATTATTTTAAATGCATCCCCCCCCCCTTATTCTTTTGTTACCAAGGCCATAAACAAAGAGTATTTTTGAAAGTATAATCCCCCTTCCTAAAATTTTGAAGTATTTTCCTAATTTTTTTGAATTATACACTATTTACCAATAAGTATTTGGACACTTCCGAATTTAGACATTTTGTCAAATATCTAGAAAAGTTCTTTTGGAAACTTTGGTAGCTTAAAGAACACGTTATACCTCACATAGTTCAGCAAAAGTTGTGTCCTGAAAAGGAAAAGGAGACCAGTAAAAAATTAAAGAAAAATAAAAATGTTTTGGATCACCTTGTAAAAAGTAATGCCTGAAATACGGTTTGGCTGTAGCATGTGATTAAAAAGAATTTTCTCATTATTTGTATACAATTTTAAGTGGCTACCACATATATTCATTGAGATATAGCTTTTATTTTATTTTATTTTTTTAAATTAAGAAAAATAAAATGTCACTTTTTAAACAATAATACGCAAGGTATTAGACCCAATGCAAAGCCATTTTTAGGAAATTTGGCATATTACATTAGACACAGCACACTGCAATCAGAATGCTAAAATATTACGAGTAGATAGCTTGCGAAATATGAGCATTTTTACTAAATAATTTTTAACTACACATGCGCTAGCTTTTAAAAAATTGCATTTACATAATTTACTAGCCAAAAGTATTGAGCAACTTATATGAAAACCTCAAATAAACATCATGTAAATTCAAAAAGTTATGAGAGGAAGAATAAACAGAATTTCAGTTCTCAAAAAAAAAAAAAAAAAAAAAAAAAAAAAAAAAAAAAGATTATAGGGTTTTTTATCAATACCTATTTACAATGAGCGAACACTGTATTACCATTGGGCATTGAATAAACCAAAATAAAAATGTGATTAAAACCTCTTACAGTTTAACTTTTATTTTGAGAGAATTGAAATTCTGTTCATTCTGTCTCTCCTAACTTTTAGAATTGACACGATATTTGATTGTAGTTTTAAGTTGCTCAATACTTTTAGCTATTAAATTATGCAAGTGAGATTTTTTTAAAAGCTAGCGCATGCGTAGTTAAAAATTATTTAGTAAAAATGCTCATATTTCGCAAGATGTTTAACATTTTTGCATTCTGATTGATGTATTCTGTGTCTGATTCAGTATGCCAAATTTCCTAAAAAAAAAAGGCTCTGCACTGGGTTTAATACCTTGCGTGTTATAATTAAAAAAGTGACATTTTATTTTACAATTTTTTAAAGATACCGTTATATCTCCATGAATATATGCGGCAGCGTCATAAAATTTTATACAGATAATGATAAAAATTTTTATTATCACATGCTCCAGCCAAAACGCATTTAAGGATTATCTTTTACAGGGTGATCCAAAACTTTTTTTTTTTAAATTTTTTTACTGGTCTCTTTTTCCTCTTCGGGACACAACATTTGCTGAAATATATGAAGTATAACATGTTCTTTACAGTACCAAAGTTTGAAGATGATTCCCAAAGAACTTTTAAAGATATTTAACAAAAGGTGTAAATTCGAAAGTGTCCAAATACTTGCTGGTAAATAACGTAAATTTGTAATTGTTTAAGATAAAATTATCAATTTTTTTCATTAAAAAGAAAGTATTGAAAAAAAAGTATTTTCTGAAATTTAACTTTAATGTTATATTTTCAGAGAGGAAAATCGTCTATATTCTAAATATAATTTTAATAAATAATGATTTTAATAAATAACTTGTACATTTTGAATTTATATAATTAAAAAAAAAAAAAAAAAAAAAAAAAAAAGAAGAAGAAGAAGAAGAAAGTTTTGTGATGGCCGTAACATATTAGATTTTTCCATGATCATTGTAGTACAAAAAATGATTTTGACAATTTTATTTTTTTTTTAAATTGCAAATGTTCTAAGTGATATATGCAATATATGGTCTAAAGCAAAATATGCCAGGAATATGAAATATAATGAAGATAACCAAATGAATGCATTGATAAAAGGCAAAATGTTCCATAGTTTTACTGTTTCGTAATAATTAAAGAAAAAGACAGAAATTACAAAAACATAACTTTTTGTTACAATTTATTCAAACATTGCAAATTTATCAAGATCGGATAACCTCTCAATATAGTATTGCAAGACATAAGCAACATTAGTAATTGTCTGTCACATTTATTTAATTAAATAAATAAATTAATGAATACATAGTAAATAACTAAATGAATTAATTATGATTTATTCGGATTAGTAAATATTTGCAGTTCAAAATAAAGAATGTTTTTCAATTCTGGGGTTCTTAATCATTTGTATTCTTTGCCTAAGCTGCTGTCTTAACAGAATCCATGGTGTTAAATGAAAACTCTCATGAAATTTCTTTACTTTGACAAAGCATGAGGTAGATCAATCTTTTGGTATTCGCAGAGAAACTCTTTGTTCTTCTGTAAAATAAAATAATTATTTGATGTAGACTCATATTAGCAAAATTCTTGCACTTTTCTTACACCTTTTGCCTTAGCGTTTGAAATCCTTTTAATTTCATATAATTAATTTGGATTATGTATATATTACGCATACTCTATTTCAAAAAATTTTCACTATTGACATTATTACTTTTCCAGTCAGTATGTGCATTATAATTTTATGTTATATTTTCTAAAATCTTTAAAATGAAAATAAAAACTCTATGACTGTGGTTTATTTTTTATTTATTTATTTATTTATTAATGTCAATCTGTCTGTACAAAACGCGATCCTACTTTTATTTTGCACTTATGCTCTTTTTTATTTATTTATTTATTTATTATTATTTTTTTTAATGAAGGGTCAATTTTAATTATTTCGATCTCAAAACAATTGTTTCGAGATAATTCAAGTTTTTTTTATTACAAAGTTTTTATTAATTATCTCATAATTTGTTTCCAAAGTTGTTTGCGATATGTTTTAGTGATTTTATATCATTTTAAAATACAATTAAACTGTTAAACATAACTGAATTTCGTTGCAGCATATTTCTTAAAGAAACGGCGGAAAGATCACAAATATACATATGACTCCACCCAAGATTATTCATTGTGTATAGATGTTAATATTTGGAAGTGTATTTTATACCCTATTATGCAATTTTTTAACATTTAAGATAATGGCGTGTATGAAATCTATAGTTATTCAATAATGTACATTTTTTTTAAACTTATTATTCTTTAAAGAAAATAATTATAAATTATGTTAAGCATATTGCTGCTGAATTAAATTTCAGTGGAATATGTGGTGTGCCTAAAATTTCTACATAATATGTACAACTGTTAAAAAAAAAAAAAAAAAAACGAATTCGAATGTATTGCCACCTATAGGCTATAGATAATCAATAATGTACAATTTTTTTTTTTAACATATTAATCTTCAAAGAAAATAATTCTTAGAAAATAATTATAAATTACGTTAAGCATATTGCTGCTCAATTAAATTTTAGCGGAATATGTGGTGTGCCTAAAATTTCTACGTAATATGTACAACTGAAAAAAAAAAAAAAAAAAAAAAAAAAAAAGAGGAATTTGATTGTATTGCCACCTATAGGCTGTAGATATTCAATAATGTACTTTTTTTTAGGTAGATTCCTTATAGGAGATCTACCTATTGCAATGGTTCTCATGACACGACTTTTGGAAAATTTCTTCATATCTTCACCGATCATGACCCCTAGAACCCAAAACCACCCTCCGTTCAAAAGTTTATATATATATATATATATATATATATATATATATATATATATATATATGTATGTATAACGCTTTTTCCCATGTTAAGTTGTGAACACGATAACTGGAGTAATTTTTATTTAAATTTAACCAGCTAGGGATATGTTGTCAGGACAGTAAAAATCTCGGTCGAGTTCGTAGATAGGGTATCCTGCTCAAAGGGGGTGGAAATTTTCATTTGCCCATAATTTCTTTAATATTGAAAATAGGAAAATACTTCAAATCAGGCGAATTACCGCCTTACCCTAAAGAACAACTTTTGTATTTAAACTTTTTCGATAACTTCAATTGCTTAAAAGTTACAAGTTTAAAAGTGATTTTTCTTGTGATGAAGCCGACATTTTCTATAGCTTTCATTGGAAAAATTTATAATCTGATCACGTGCAAATCTTATATCACGTGCAAATGATAATAAAAAAGATCACTGAAAATATAATAAAATTTTAATCATGTTTTTAAACAATATAATAATGTGATAAAAAAAAAAAAAAAAGTTTAATTGAACAGAAAATATGACGTAACAATTATAACAATGTACTGAGAAAAATGAAATAAAATTTTATCCGTGATTTTAAACAAATAAAATAAAAGTTAATAAAAAAATAGGTAAATAAAATCAACATATCTTAGGGCTAAGCAGATTTAGACTTAGCTTTATGACATAGATACTATAATGTAAAAGATAAATGTCATCGTTAAAAAAAAAAAAAAAAAAAAATCTTGTAAATCGATGCTAAACAAATTAAACTGACATGGTAGAAAAGGTAATAAATTTGGGGACATTTAGGTATCCCTTTAGCAAATGAACTAGGGACGATTTTAATGAATTTTGCGTTGAAGTTTATTTTCATGAAAATTTAAATTTAAATTAAAGTATTTCATTACTCGAATTCCCTTATTTTGATAAATAAAATTATACCATTAAAAAAAATAAAAAAAATAAAAATAAATAAAGAACACTCTTTTATCCGCGATTGTAATGAAATGCTCGCCCTCTGGTGGGCTAAGGTGAAATTATCACATCACTGCATATCATCATATTATGCAATCGATTTTCCATGATGTAATGGCGGAGAAAGAACAATTATTCATACACGTGGCTATTATATTTACTAACAACTGCAGTTCAGAGAGCGCCATCTATCGATCATTACAAACGCGGATTGAAAAATGAACTAATAAAGGTTTTAGAAAACTATTACATACTTTTAAATCTTTATTAAAAAAAAAAATTAATTGTTGCCACTCGACATTATACAAATACATCCAAATCCTGTGTCACATACGATAGTTTTGTATAAGTATAGATTTTTTGTTTGCCCTTTTGAACCTGCCCCTGATGGGAAAAGTGCCTGGAAACACTTGTATATCTAGTATTGTCATTGATTATGAAGTTGTGTGCAAAATTTCAGGTCCTTTGGACGACAAGAAGTTGCCGAAAATTGAATTGCAAAATTTCGTTACATGCATTAATAGTTGCATCTTTATCAAGTTAATAGAAGTGTGTTAATTAAAAACCTTGTTAAACGCTTTAATTAATCATTTAAAAATATAAAATTAAAATAATACGTCAATCTTAATACAAATATCGTTTGTGGTGAATAGTTTAGAATGGCAGTTTAGGCAAGAATTTAAAACTTACGATTGAGAGTAATACGTTACAGCTTCCTTTGACTTTTTTTCTTGTCGAAACAAGATATTGGTCTGTGAAGTGATATGAGGTTTTCGCGTGGAAAGAAAATATAATGACGCCAAAGCTGCCTTTCTCCATCTCCAAACTCGCCAAATTTTGTCGCCAAGTCAAAAATTTCGTCGTCAACTATCAACTTTTGCCGCCAAATCACAAATTTCATTGCTAAGTCGCACGTTTTGTCACCAAAATCTCGCCAAATCATACAATTTAATAAATTCATAATAATTAACATTGAAATTTAGCGGTGCCAAATGGTCAAATGTTAATAATGTTAATGTTAATGTTCCAGCTTATGTGAACCAAAACAGTTTCACTTTACAATTTTTACTCATCACACAATAAGAATCACAAAAACACAACACAAAACTTTCAATAATTCAATAAAAATTACAATGAAATAACTATCCAAAAACCGTTACCACTTATCTGTATTTGACTTGACCATAGCAACGAAAAAATATGCTTTTAAGCATCTTTATAATATATATTAATTCCATTATGTTGAATACAGCATAAACGCTATAAAGTGCGCTTAAATAAAAATTGTCCATAAAAATTGTCACGAAATTCTTTTGTACGTCTCTGTAAATGAACCATAAACATTGTATACACCAGTAAAAACTATTCAGCTTATTCTACGTTTTTCATAAATAATTGTTCGAAATTTTACATGATTTGGATGATTAAGTGACATTCTCAGAACACTTTTGTATGGTCCTGTACAGTAATTAGGAAGCCTAAAGGCACATATTTTCTGCAGAAAACATAAGTTTAAGCATCTCAGCAATGTACGCTAATTTCATTCTGTTGATAGCAAAGTAATGATGTCAAAATGCGTTTAAACGAAATTCATCCCATGTGCTGTAATGATAAGAATTTTGACGCGTCCCTGTACATAATCCATAAAAGTTATAGACATAAAAATTTGTATAGATATTTCCATACAGAGCCTGAATGTGTGTGCCAATTTGCAAGTCAATTGGAGGATTTTTGCGGCCGCTATTGCGGTACATACAAATTCTGCCCATAGGCCGTAATGATAATAAAAAAATTTGGTGTGTCCCTGTACTCGAACTACAAATGGAATACACACCCTAAACTATACAGCTAAAATTCTGTGTGGTTCATAAATATGTATACCAAATTGCAAGTCAATTGCTTGATTTTTTGCGATGGCTATCGCGGTGCATACAAATTCTTCCCATAGGCCGTAATAATAAGAAAAATTTTGGCGTGTCCCTGTACACGAACTACAAATGGAAGATACATCTAAAACTATACAGATAATTCCGTTGGGTGCATGAATATGTGTACCAAATTGCAAGTCAATAGCATGATTTTTGTGGCGTCTATCGCGGTACATACAAATTTTTCCCATAGGCCGTAATGATAAGAAAAACTTTGGCGTGTCCCTGTACGCGAACTACAAATGGAATACATACCCAAAACTATACAGCTGATTCCGTGGGGATCATGAGCATGTGTACCAAATTTCAAGTCAATAGCGTAATGTTTACGGCCGCTATCGTGCGACAGACACACAGACAGACGGAACCCTAAATCTTTTTGAGTCTCAACAGAGAGCCGCCACTGGCGTTTCGGCAAAAATTGCAAGTCAATAGCTTGATTCTTGCGGTGGCTATCGCGGTACATACAAATTCCTCCCATAGGCCGTAATGATAAGAAAAACTTTGGAGTGTCCCGGTTGACGAACTACAAATGGAATACACACCCAAAACTATACAGCTGATTTCGTGAGGCTCATGAACATCTGTAGCAAATTTCAAGTCAACAGCGTGATTTTTGCGGCCGCTATCGTGCGACAGACAAACAAACAAACACACAGACGGAACCCAAAACCCTTTTGAGTCTCAACAGAGGGCCTCCACTGACGTTTCGGAAATTAAAAGAAATAAGTCTTCAGATGACCAAAAAATTTAAAAAAATTATCTGTTAATTATTGGGCTGAGCTGGTTTTCTCTTATGAGTCAAGTTTAACTTATTTCGAGCTGATGAAAAATGCTAGAAGGACGGCGAAAATATGACCGACTTAATGAAAATTGCTCTCTTAATACAGTGACACATTCTACGTACATTATGGTGCGGAGGTGCATAACTTTTCAAGCAGTGGGGCAAATTTTCATGCTCAAGGGATCCATTAACTCGAAATAAAACACGGTCACTCTAAACGTGGCGCCTGACCGACTATTTTGAAAGTATCTCAGACTTTTCCTCAAACAGCATTTCAAGATGATAATGCACCTTGCTGCAGAGGGTCTGTGGTACGTTTACATGATTCAAATTATTAAAATTAAATATCCATTCCCATGAGCCCCTATAATTCTGTAAGCATTCATATCTTTTTTCACTTTAAGTTAAACCCCACAAACAATATAGTAGAATTTCTTCTTTACTAGACCTGCAAATAGTCCTAATCCCAATCAGCTCGAAAATGTTTAGTCTATAAAAAGGCGGAGGAGAGGGGAGAGGATTCGAAATTTGCAGCCTACAACTCTGCAAAAACTAGGATTTTTTTTTTTTTTTTTTTTTTTTTTTTTTTTGGAGGGGGGGGGGGGGGGGGGCTCAGTGAAATTTCGTAGATTTATATTAAACACTGTATAATACTGGGTGAGTAATTGTTTTTACACGTGTATAGATTAAATTGATAAAATATATAAAACACAGTACTTCACACGTTAAAATCTAAGTCAAAAGACTTAGTTTAAAAGATTACAATATAAAAGATAAAAAGAACATCACTGATGGTATGTTTCTTCGTTGACTAAGACAAATTTTTGTGCTTCATCAGCTAACATAACAAAGAATTGATTGTTTCGCTTTAAATATTGTATAATTTTGCAAATTCGTTTAAATTTTTCAGATTTAATGTCTTCTTTTCTTTTAATCTTGATGAGAGTCCATATAAAATATCCACTTAGAGATTGCTGTAAAGAAGGGTACACGTTATATATACAAGCTTCAAAATCCATTAAGCAACGTTCAATGTTTAAAGGTAACACAGGTGCATATTTAGGTCCGCAGTTCAATAATGCTGTAACATTTGGTGGTAAGGCGATTTCGGTTAAATTGCTGAATTTATCTTCTTGTTTATTTTGCTTAGGCAGCATACCAATTAGTCTATTTAATTTTGTGATATGTCTAGCAGTTATAATTCTGCAATAACAGCAGTTCCTTTTTATCTTTTATATTGTAAACTTTTAAACTAAGTCTTTTGACTTAGATTTAACGTGTGAAGTACTGTGTTTTATATATTTTATCACTGTATAATACTATGTCAGTGCGCATTAAAGCAGTAATTCCATATAAAGGTGGAATTAACCCAATGCAGAATACATATTTTTATTAAAAAAATTGTTTAGATCTAACAAATAAGTAGTTTTATTTCATATATTAAAATAATAACTTGTTTATTTCATGTAATAAATCACAATAGAATACAAAGTATATGTTTATTATATTACGTTTAAAAAGAAAATTTTGAGTAGATTTTTATTAAGTACTTTATAGGGTGTAGTAAAATGAATTACTAAGTCGAAAAAGTACATAGGTATAATTTCATCCTTTTGGTATTATGCAAACATGACAGTTTTATTTGTGTCAACTATTAGTTTTGAAGTTATTAGAAATAAAAAAGGTTATAAGTCAATTTTTCTACAGTGCGACTTTTTTTTTTTTTTTTTTGTCACTTAGTGTAGAACTGTAACCAAAAAAAAAAAAAAAAAAAAAAAAAAAAGAATTCGAGTGTATTGCCATCTGTAGGCTATAGATACTGAATAATGTAATCACTTTATTTAACATATTACTCTTTAAAGAAAATAATTCTTAGAAAATAATTATAAATTATGTTAAGCATATTGCTGCTGAATTAAATTTCAGCGGAATATGTGGTGTGCCTAAAATTTCTGCGTAATATGTACAATTCTAAAAAAAAAGAATTTGAATGTATTGTCACCTATGGTCGGTAATTTCATTTGCGTTATGCATTATTTAAATGGACTCAAATTTCTATACATTATACAGTACGTATAACAATTTACATCAAGTTATTACAAGTAAAAAAGTTATAAGCCAATTTTTCTGCAGTGTGACTTTTTGTTTTTTTTGTTCCTTAGGGTACAACTGTAAAATAATAATAATAATAATAATAATAATTCTAATGTATTGCCACCTGTAGGCTATAGATATCTAATAATGTACAATTTTTTTAAACATATAACTCTTTAAAGAGAATAATTCTTAGAAAATAGTTACAAATTATGTTAAGTATATTGCTGCTGAATTAAATTTCAGTGAGATATGTGGTATGCCTAAATTTCCTATATATTATGTACAACTGTAAAAAAAAGAATTTGAATGTATTGCCACCTATGGTCTGTAATTTTATTTGCGTTATGCATTATTTAAAAGGACTCAAATTTCTATACATCATATAGTATCTATAACAATTTACACCACATGCAAAATTTTCACAAAAAAATTTAAATTTTTTATTGATTTATAGGCAATTATTTTTTGAAAGGTATTTAAAAAAAAATTAATGTTAAAAATTTGTGTATCATTTTTGGCATATATTATCAATAGTTGTCTAAAGCGATTCGAAATATAATAATCTATTAACAGTTCTTTAAAGAAACGCTTCAAACTGATATTTTAATTTTATGAATGAATAAAATTGCATTAACATAAAAATAACTTCTTTCTTTAACTGTCTATTATTGCAATAATGATCATGATATAAAAGTAATTGTAACAGTTATTCACTCACTGTCTCTCTCACACACACACTTTTATAAACAAGTAAAATGACTGAAGAGTTCTGAAAGAGATCACAATCTTTCCCGACGGTCATTACGACTTGGTATAACATTTATGATGAATTTCAAGGCGATTTGTTTTCCCCATGGCAAAATTTTGGACTAATTGCTTATTTGGAAACTTCTAGAAGACGAAATTTTATATCTCGTTAGAACTTAATAATCGATGATGTTTCAGATTACCTGTTATGAACTCACACGACTTTTCCTGTTGCATTAAGGGTATAAAAAATATTACTTAACATCAAGAGAATGAGAGTGAAATAAGGAGGTGCTTCTTGGGACGGTAAAGGTTTCAACATCACTTAACGTTTTTTAATGTAGTGCGCAAAAAATAAGACAAGCGAAAACTCGACAAACCTAGAAATCTTTTAGGCGAAAATGTATGCAAATTTTCAAAATAAAAATATCGACAAAATTATATATATATATATATAATAAAAAATAATTAAGTTTTTGAAAAATAAATATGTATAAATTTACTTTATAAATTTTAAACCCATATAATCTCCAAAAAAAAAGTGTAAGGAGAAGTTATTTTTATCTAAAATTATAGTAATCTTACATATATGAAGCAGGACATTTGTAGCATTAAAAGTATAAAGACTGGCTTTCTAAAAAAAAAAAAAAATAAAAAAAATAAAAAAAAAAAAATACACTTGCACCAGATTTTCACAACGATGCCAATAGGAATTCACCTTTCTGACTTTGAAAAAGAGTAAACTCTTACTTTTAAAGAATGACGGTAAAGTGGGCTTGAAACTTCGAAATAATAATAATAATAATAAAAAGTAAATGCTTTAAAAATGTAGTTTATAATTTTCAATAACAATCTCAAATGTATGTAATAATAATAATAATAGTAGTAGTAATAATAAATAGGCATTGTATGTAATAATGTATGTAATAATAATAATAATCAATAGATTGGAAATTCAACCGTATTGACAGAAAAGAATATCTATTAGAAATTGAATTGTTAGACGTTAAAACTAATAAATTTTAGAGTTTGCAAGAAAAAAAAAAAATAAATAAATAAAAATCTACAAATAAAGTTAAAATAATTTTAGGCTTACCATGTTCACAGGAATTGTTAAAAAGGTCTCAAATAAGTACTTGAATACTTAATATGGAAAGTTAATGTCATCTTACAAATTAACAGAAAAAAAGACTGTATTTTCCAAACAATGCATTTTCCTTTGTATAAAATAGAATAATGTATTTTATTTTATTTTATTATTATAATTTTTTTTCTCGGACAAAAAAGGTTCAACTTTAGTTGTTTTTGGTAAAATCTGAAAAAAAAAAAAAAAAAACACGTGCGTTCCCCCCCCCCCCTCTTTTCACACGGCAATACGGTGGGATGCAGTAATGATAGGGCGCACATTTGCAACAAACATAACTATTCAAATAGTCTTTGTCAACTAAAAGATTAACTCTGACAAATATGTTAATATATTAGGCGAAAATTGTTTACCTAAAGTGCTATTACTTATTTCAGGGGCTATTTCTAAGAGTGCAAAACTCTTGTTTGAAGTTTAATTCAGTAAATTTACTTCATAGGTCGGATCTAAACATTGATCTAAACCCAAAAAGAAAATTTATGGGGCCTTTAGCCTGAGAAGATTTTTGAAATGACATGCTATATCATATAAACAGGATCTTGTGTTAGCTATCAAACTAGTTGGGAACAGCATTTCCATGGACTTTTCCATGTTAAAAATGAAGGGCTTAAAAAGGAGAAAATGAAAATACTCATTTCAAAAATTTCAAATGTGAGTATATTAGCTTCGAAGCTATTTTTAGTATATGACATTCTCAAAATTCACACAATTTCGCTCATTTTTGAGAAACCATTTTTTTTTCTTTTTAATTGTTTAAGAAAAACCTTCAGTATAATGACATGTTGGTTTATTTAAGTAACTGAAATAACATTATACTTAGAAAAAAAAAAAAAAAAAAAAAAAAAAAAAAAAACTAAAGAACACGCTTTTATTGGAATGTGAACCAAAAAGCATTTTTATAAAAATATAAAAGGCTACCCAAAATTAAACTAAACGCTCTTTTCTATTGAATGTGATAGATGGAAGTGCTATGCTACGTTCTACTATTTCGACGAAAGTTGCTCCGGAAGAAAAATTAATTTTTCATACCCATACTGTAAATAAAATATTTGTCGAATATATTTTCGACTCTGTTTTTATATAGTATCACATTTTCAGGTTTCCTGAATACGAAAGTCCAATTTTTAGCGATTTATATGTATGTATATCTGTTATTAACACAAAACCAAATAACTGCAGGCATCTATCTTTATAGTTTTGAAATGCAGGGTAAGAGGAAGTCATGTCAGTGGCACACCAGATTATTTACATACAAATCTAAAATAATAATAATAATAATAATTCTTGCCACGTGACGTTATACAAATACGACCAAATCCTGTGCCGCATACAATAGCGTTTTAGCGTTTTATATAGAGAGATTTTTTGTTTATATATACCATTTGTTTATATATCTCATTTTGTTTGCCCCTAGAATCTGCCCCTAACTAGAAAGACCCCTGAAAAGACTTTCATATAGTATTGCCATTGATTATGAAGTCGTGTGCAAAATTTCAAATCATTCAAATGATCAGAAGTGGATAAAAATTGAATTGCTAGATTCCGTTAAATACATTAATAGTAACATCATGCCAAGTTAATAAAAGTGTTTTTTCTTTTACATGTCCTTATACTTTTTCCATATATTCTTTTATGATAACCTTTATGCGACACATTTTCCAAGATTCTAATTCGTTATTTTATGGGTTGTCAACCTTATTCTAAAATTTATATTATTATTAAGAGACGTAAAAAATTTATTTTGATAAAATGAATATAAAGTATATTTTAATGCAATTACATACTGTCCTTATACATTTTTCGCGCACTATATTACAATTAGAATTTTCGTCAGTAAATTTGTTTGCATGTTTAAACATCGAGCCTTTTTTTCTGTGAATTTTATATGTTCCCAGTATTGTATTGAGCTATTTTCGCAAATATGGGTACAAGTAGTACATTCAGGGGTTTAGGATTGATTAATATTTACTCAAAAAAAGCAATTATTTTTTGAGTGAATTTATTTATAATGTAAGTACACGAAAATATAAATATGTTATTGTGGATGTTATAATAGCATAATATTTTTCCAAAATGTTTTTTTACCTCAATATCAGCAATTTTCGGAAAACTGTGTTCAGCCAAAGCACAACACATTCTGCACTGAAGAAAGGGCTTCAAGCTGCCCCCGAAGTAGCTGTCTGTTCATTTTAACCCCCCTTTTTCGTGCAATATAATATTTTTAGCTTTCTATCTTATACTTTAATTCTTTGCATTAAGGAATACCTTTTCATGTTTTTAATGCATATCGATAATTTGCGAACTTGAAATTTGGATATAATGTTCTAATATATATAGAATAAATTGCTTTTAAAAATGTATAAATAAATTATTGACAGAACTTGTTAGGACTGAGGACTATTAGTCTCCATCTGCAGATTTTTACGATACCTGTTTTACGATAGTTGGACATTTATCGTGCGAAATCTAAAATTTATCGAAAATATAATTGAATAATTTGAAAGCAATGTTATAATTTGAAAAAAAAAAAAAAAGAAAGAAAAAAAAAAAACTTATAGTCCTCCGTTCTAAACTAAATTTTGCTTTTGTCAGAATTTCATCAAAATCTTTATATATATATATATATATATATATATATATATAATATAATTTATTCTCTCATGATGGTTAATAAAATATTTCGTGTAATCAATAATATATTTAGGGGAAAAAAATAAGTAAATAAAATAAAATAAATATAAAATAGAACAAACAAACAAATAAAAATGATACATTTTCTGAAAAATAAATCAATAAATATTGAGGAAGCAGTCCACACAAATTAAACCAACACGAAAGCGAAATAAAAAGCATTGTGTTATTTATTGTTTTAACACTTGATAGATGTTTTATTGAAAATAAATCTTTTGTAAATCCATTTGGGAAAGCTATAATAGCACACATGAAAATTGGTTCTTGCATACATTTTTAGAGAAAAGTCTTTTTTCTGCTATTTCAGTAACTTTCAAAATAGTTTAATTTCACGAAAAACTCATCAAGAAAAGATACATTTTACATAAGTACACATAAACTCAATGAAACGGTTCATTTCTTCAAATGTTCAGTCACGATTTGTTTTCAGAACACTGCACAACACGAAATGTTATGTTTTAAGCGCGAGAAAGAGAAAACACGATTCCGTCCAATTAAATACATTGTTTCAATATACAAAATTATCTAATGATTTTAGAAATACCATAGGGCGATCACGTTTACTTTATTCTAAATCTATATTTGGTATAAATATGCAAAACAACTTTGTAAAATAAATGTTAAAAAAAAAAAAAAAAAAAAAGTTTTACTTAACTGCACTGTATGTTTATTTTATGCTTTAATAAAGAAATAGATGTGCGGAAGTAAGATTTAAAATCCAATGACTTTTTTTTTTCCTTTGAAAACATGTTTCAGTATTGACAGCATTGTTTCTAAAACATGTTTCATGAATATTCGCATTTACATGCTAATGAGAAACTTGCTTGCATTACATATAGTTTCATTTCAAAGAAAAACCATTTGACCCTTTAACATTCATTAGTTTTTCGCATTTAAACCACATTTAACACTTTTTTATGCAACAAATTTTCAATATTTTTTCCTTGTTTTAATCGATTTTTAAACTTTTATACTTTCTTTGTTCAGTAGCGACACTACTCCGAAATATAACAAATGATCTTTCAGAGAAAGCCAATTCACTGAGGGGGGAAAAAAAGTCTTCATGTAGAACGAATAAGTAGTCATTTTCTGAATCCCTAAACTAAAAATATAGATTTCGAGGTATGAGTATAACATAAACAAATAACCTGGATCGACGAAATAATCGACGAATAAATTTCTTCTATGTGTCAAGCGTTTGGTCAAATTCATTTCTCTTAACATGAATATAATATGTCCTGTACAAGAAATTTATGAGAACATACATATGATGGGGAACTGAGCAGAGTCCACCTATACCAACTAGTTTTAGATGGTGAAGTAATATTTTGAATATTATAAATGCTTTGTATTACGAGGAATTCTCTCTGATTTTCTAGAATTGAGTCATAAACCAAAATTATAGTTTCTAAAACTTACCTCTTGTGTTCTCATTTATTACATTAAGTTTGACCACGATAATATAGAAAAATGCTCTAGAATTCTAATAGGGTATTTAGAACTAGAATTTATAAAGATAACTAGTGCCAAGTGAACTAGAATTTATAAAGATAACATGGAACTATTTTTACTAGAGCCACAATTAAGTTTCTGGGTGTCAGTCACAGAATTTTGTTTCAATGAAATGCAGAAGTCATTTTAAATTTCTTAGTAGGCTCAAGTACACCTTGTTACTTTGATGATGCACTCAAGTCTAGATTTTTCACCTGATGAAGGGCCATGCTATTACTTTGATTCGAAGAAATTGTTGCGAGGTTTTGCAATTTAGAGTATTTGCTTACAATGCCATTTATTAATTAATTATAAATTGAATTTAATTAGGTTAACATACAAAAGTTTCGAACAAAATATTTTTGCAGATTTAAGATCAGCTATGTGTCTTATACATATTTTTGAAATTAGTTTATCAATTTTGCAAAGAAAATGTGTAGTGAACGTTAAAGGATTAAAAATATGATGAAACTAATGCAAGAATTAGGTATTGAAATTAAAACTTTAAGAAATAGAATTGCGCATTCAAAATTACATTAAAATTATTTTAATGATGTTTGTATAATATTAAAAGTTAAATAAAACTAAAAAAATAATTAATGGTTTATGTATCTCAAAATTACGTTATATTTCATTTATAACAACAACAAAGAATGCGTAAAAAGAGATTCTTATCTTTCCTATCTGAATTTGAAATGTATATTTTCTGGTTTTGAGTTACAAGTGAAATGTATAATCTCATTACTATATAATTCTTATGCGTTACTGATATTATTTTAGTTATTTCATCGATGATTAGTGTGAAAGAATGAATAAAATTAATAGAAGATATTTAAATGATACTTAAGAATTGCGCATTTTTATTTGTGTCAAACGATTTATACATGCTGTAAGGAAAATAAACTGAAAGCAGACAGTATTTCATGCTTATTACAATATATGGCAACATTACATATTTGTATTTATGAAACGTTTAATCAAAAATTGCAGAGAAATGCATGTGAAATTACCAGATATTTGAATAATCTTTTTTATTTTTCTTATAGCTCGTTACAAAAAGATTTTATTAATTTAAAAGCTATCTGTTTCCCAAATTTATTCAAATGCGTCTTTTAAAATTTTTTCATGCGTATAAAAAGCTATTTATCGTTTTATTTTTATCTTTTAAAGTAGAAAACACATCTGTTTGAACTTTTAAATCACTTTTAAGTGTTAAATAGCGATAATATTCATTATAAAGATAACATACTTATTATAATAATTAAGAAAATAAATTATAACAGGCTTATAATGCGTCATAAACTTTAAGTTTTTCTTTTGTAAATTCAGATATTTTGTTTATTTGACCACTATTAACTTGAAAAAATAAATAAATAAGTAAATAAATAAATTAAATAAGAAATGGAATGAAATTTGTATATCAAAATTGATTTTATCTTACGTTTTATTATAAATGGTAAACGTATGCAATGTAATCTTTTTCACAAGTTACATAAGATTGAATACATTATACGAAAAAAAAAAAAAAAAAAAAAAAAAAAATTGAATTTGAATAAAGTTAGGAATTTTAAAGGATATCTTAATGTTATTTAGATTAAAAAAAAAAAAGTTTTTATAGTAAAAACTTCGAATAAATTAAAATGTATATTTGTATAATACATATTTCATTTCAAAAGTGTAAAAAGATGCATGGCAAAATATTAACTATTCAAATAAACTTTTTATTACTTTCTTCTATATAAGAATAAAGTACTGGATTCGTGATATTTTTTATCAATTATTTCCAGGGAATTCACACGTTTTGAGATGTTCTGGACACTCTCTGATCGTTTTTAGAAAATGTCTGTGTGTCTGCCCTTGTGTATCCAAAATTTTGTGGACGCTGTATCTCATGAACCAATGGACGGATTTTATACTAATTTCCTATTTAGTTGCACCTTCCTTATATTTGTATATTTGGGGATCGATCGCTCAAGAGATGGCACTCTAATCCTACTTTTTTTTTTTTTTTTCAAACATTTAATACGGCAGTATAGGACAAAATTTCGTATAAAAATGTACATAATGAGAGTTATTTTTAACTTTTCAATGTGAAGTTAGTATATTTATGACAACAAAAAGAAGTATGTTGCAAAATAAACAAAGCAACCCATAAAAGTCCAAGTCTAATTAACTAAAATAAAATTATTTAAATAACTTAACCAGTAACATTTTAATTTAGATATTTTAAAATAATTCCGATGAGAATTCAAATTATTTAGAAACATGTCAAGAAGGATCTTTTTAACGATTGTAAACAAGAGTTACACACACATATATATGTTATAGTAAAAGTAAACAGAGAAAAAAAATGTGTGCAAAAATTTTGTATTATGCATCGTTTACCCTCTCCTGGCGGGAATAAAGTACTCTGGAGAAAGTGCTCTAAATTGCAATATGAGTATCTTTCAAAAGGATTCGTCAGTATCTTTACAAATATTGGCTGGACCACAGATCTGTAATAACTTAAAACAAATTAAAAAAAAAAAAAAAATTCGTTAAAAAAATAAAATAAAAATTTCCTTGGGGGATTATTTAGCGCACAAAATTAATGTTCTTTATACAGATAGTGTTATACTTCTCGTCTTTATTCATTATAGAAAGAAAATTATTTTAGTAAATAATTTGTACTGTGTGAATTTGATTGGGAGAATATAGAAGAATGTTTTGTGATGGCCACAGTAAAAAGCGTTGTTTCTATTTCATTAAATTTTTAATTTTTTAAAAAATTATTAGAATCTGTTGCCGGAATTAATATTCAGTGAGTTTTAATGAAGTAGTCTAAATGTATTTAAAAATATTATTTAAAAGTAAATTCTTTTTCGAAGAATTTATATGCAGTTAATATAGTTTAAGTACAATTTTTATTTGAATTTCCAAACATATTATCATGCATTGAAAATATTTCCAAATTGTTCTTCTAAATGCAATTAAGCATTTTATTTTTGAAAGAGATTATTTATTCCACACTACTTTTTTTTTAAACAGTAACTTTTTCTTTTCCTATGGTAGTTATATATTGGAAAAAAATATTCTAAAACTAGTACGTTGAGGCCACCACATAACTTTCTTCTATATTTTCCTATACAAATTCACTCAGTAAAAATAATTTATTAAAATTATTATTTTAAAAAATTATCTTCCATGATAATGCAGACGATTTCCATATTAGAGAAGTAGTATAACACTAAATATATATATAAAAAAAGTCAGTTTTATTGTCAATATTACATTTTTTTTTTGATTAAAAATGAAAAAAATTGATAACTTCATTTTAAATTATCGAAGATCTATGGTTCAACCATTCATTTTAAAGGTACTGGCGAGCTCTTTTGAAAGATACCCATCATGAAAATTTACTCTCCTCGAGGGGGGACTTCCCCCCAGGGAGGAGGCGGGGCTCCTACACATACAAAAAAAAAGAAAATTCCCAGTTGAATATCTCTATTATAAATAATTCTGGTAAATTTCATAATGATTATTAAAAAATAATTCTCTTTATGCACATTTATACAAAATTTTGTCCTATACCACCATGTTAAAAATTTAGAAAGAGCGGGATGGCAACGCAACCTGTAAAACAATTTTTACCAAAAGTTGATAGGCACTAATTTATGCAAAGGTGCAACTGCATTAATTTGTATGAAATTCTGTGCAGTAGTTCTTGAGATACAGTTGACACAAAATTTTGTTACACACACAGATAGACAGACAGGCGGACAGACAGACATTTTCTAAAAATGGTCAAATCGTGTTCTACAGCTCTCAAAACGTGTAAATCCATCAAAAACCAGAGGTCGAAAATTTTTACGAATCCAATACTTTCTTCTATTAAATATAGAAGAAAGTAAAAAAAAAAAAAAAAAAAAAAAAAAAAAGTGGTGTTGAATAAAGGCGGGGCTAACAATGCTCTGGAATAAATTAAAATGTTAGCAACTATGATATTCTAGTACCATATAATTTTGAAAAAAAAAAAAAAAATAGCACAATAATTTAATATGCCAACGTGCAGTTGTTTTCTTATGTTATACGTTTGGAGTGATTATATTATTTCTCCCATAACTTTCTGAACAGCAATTTGATTCACAGCATGATTAATAGGATAAGAATTAGTTTTTCATATCAAGACAAAGATTTCCTTAATTTTCTTTCGAAGGAGGAGTTAGATTTACTAGTTAGATCACGGTAAAATTAGGTTAGCTAATAATAGAATGTACTTGGGGAACGGGTTGTGTAGAACAATTTTATTTTAGATACTTTTAAAACATTACTAGCAGTGGGGAAAAAAATGCTTTTAAGAAAACATTTTATGGATGCTGAAAAAAGAAAGTTAAATTTTGCCATTGTCTATAGAAAATTTTCAGAGTTAAAATATTTTATTGAAGTAAGTGGCAAAATGTTAGATTATAAATCCAAATTCAATTTTGTTTATATTGGAAGAATCGTTTGGGATTTGGTTAGTTTTATTTTTTTATATTACATGAAAATGACCAAGATTATCTTAAAAGTTTTCAGTTGAGGATTGTGTATTTGCTTAAAACATCCATCTCACTGCATTGGCCTATCGAGAAAAGGAATTTGTTTACAATTAATTTTGTTGTCTATTTATGATTAGTAGATATCATTTCTAACAATTGTTTATTTATTATACAGTGTATTAAAATGAATCTATAGCAAATATTTTACGTACTGTTACTATATCTCAAGCTTTTAAACCTCAATTTTTAATCCGTAATTTTCTTTCTAAATTTAAACCTGTTATCCCTCCCCCTTTTCCCGTACAGGAATCATTTATAATATCCCTTTAAGTCATGTAAATCTGTTTATATATTGTAAAACCAGCCGTTCCTTCCATACTCGTGTTCTTGAACATAAAAGAAATTTCAAAAACCGTGATATTCGTTCTAAAATTGTCCAAAATGATATAGAAACCGATCATTTTCCTGATTTTGATAATGTTAAAATAATTGTATCTAATTGTTCGAAATATCATGCTAAAATTTTCCTAGAGGGCCGGTTTTCCAGACTCCCATCTTCGAATCTTAATGAGACATGCGCTGTACGAGCTGAGTACATTGCATTTTTGTAGAAGAATTCTGTCCGTTAGTTTCAACGTTTGCTTTCTGATATCATTATTGATGAGGGGGCTAAAAGGGCTCGAAAAGTATAATTTTATGTTGCGCACATAATATTTTAATATCTTAAATGTTTTTATTGCATACAGTGATTTTCTCAATTTTATAGTAATTAAAAAGTTATCTTATTAATAATAATCGTAATAATAAAAGTTCATATTTCCCTTTAATAACACTAAGAATTGACCTCATAGTTACAAAAATGGCATGAATGAAATAATGGACGAAGTATGATTTAACAGAAAAAACTAACTTCACAATTTCAAAGTGAAAAAATAAATTTTACTTATGATTTGAAACAAATAAAATAACAATAAATGATAATTTAAATGAATATTCTATTTAAGGCTCATTATGTAATTCTATTTAAGGCTCATTAATTGGCGATTTGGTAGTTTTCTGTTTTAGCCACCAAATTAAGGTCAACATATTTAGCTAAATTAAAGGAAAGCGCAAAAAAATAGTTAAAATGATAAATAAATAAATAAATAAATAATAAAAAATAATAAAAAAATTAACATAATATAAAATAAAATAAACATAACATAACATAAAATAAACATAAATAATAAAAAAATTAATTATATCAATAATATTAAAAATAATATTAAATTTAAACTGAAAAAAAAAAAAAAAAAAAGGTTATGGTAAGTACTTCTCTGTTACCGTGATCAGATTAAGATAGAGAGAAAAATGTATAAAATGTAGGGTATTTTTGTATTATCCCTTCGACAAATACACTAATGGCAATCTAGAAGAATTTTCTCTGACGTTAATTTTCAGAAATAAATAAATAAATAAATAAATAAATAAATAAATAAAAATACATTTCTTGACTAGAATTCCATCACTTTGAAAAAAAAAGAAAGATAAAATTTATATAATTGTTTTTTACTTTTTCTTACCCATAAGGTAGAGAAAGTATTGTTTTTGGGTCGAATTTTCGAAAGTGAGATTTTGTTATATTTACACGTTTTGAGGTTCCCTGAATCCAAAAATCATATTTTTAGCTTTTGGTCTGTGTGTGTCTGTTTGTCTGTCATCGGCACATTTCAAAAACAAATTACAACAGAAACTCCAAACTTGGTATTCTACATGTGTATCATATAGGGATGAGACACTAAACTTTTCGTTGAGATGAAGCAAATGGTTCGAGTACAGGGACACCCAAGATAATTCAAATACATTACGTTTATGGGAGAAATTACAGGCAAGTAGAGTTTAACATCTATAGACTGCACTAAACTAAATGAAACGAATATATATTTTTTATATGCGTAAAAACAAGTTTCACATATAGAACAGGGTGTGGAAATCTATCATTGTTCGTTTACAGGGCTACACGAAATAAGTAGATTATAGTGCGATAATACTTGAAAATTGATGAAAGTGCATTTTAGGTTGTGCCGTGTGTTATTAATATAGGATTATATTTATGTGCCCCATGTGATGTGTACATAACCTTCAGAAGATATACAGGTCTGCCAATATTTAAGCCATAACATTCTTTTTTATTGTTAGTGAAAGTGCCTTACTATAATATTTTACTATGTCCAGGAAAGTTGCTCAGGAATTGAAATTAATTCCTAATAGCCAAATGGTAAATAAGTTTTTTTTTTTTTTTTTTTTTTTGTACATTTACACGTTTTGAGACTTCCTGAATACCGAAGTCAAATTTTAAACGTTTGATCTTTTCCTGTGTCTCTTAGAGTAAATTAAATACAAATAATTTCAGGCGTTTCAAAAGTTTTATTTTGAAGTTAATACGTTTGTTACTAGGAAAGTTTGATCAAGATTGATAAGTTTCAAGGAATGTTGCATGCGAAAGTTGTCTGGATAATTTTAAGTGAACATGTTAAGTTAATAACAGATTTGAATTCTATATAAATGTAGGTATAATAATGAAACGGGGGGCTAACCCCCCGTTCTGTGTGAGGGGGGCGCCAGCCCCCCTCATACAGATTTATTTGTCAAATAAAGCTGTTCCGAAGCTTAATTTGAATTGTATTGTTATAACATGAGTTTACATAACAGTACTCGTTTTCTTACTCCTTAATCTCCAATTTGTATTAATAGCATTAAATTTCAGGGTAAGAGAAAGTCGTGTGAGTGTGACACACCAGATTATTCATTGTTGGACAGGATATTTGACCACTGTTTTAGATTTGGCGAATATGGCACATTTGAAAGTAGATTCGTTTGGAAATATTAATCGCTAGGTGGGCGAAGTTCGAGTACTACTAATACTAATATATATATATATATATATATATATATATATATGTAACATTCTATTTTCGCATGTTACTTGAAATTAATAACTATCGAATAATCATAAATTAAATAAATTTCATGAGCTAATATATCACGCATCTTTATTGTTCAGTGTCTAACTCCGAAGTGTAGTTTATACAAGCTTGTAGGTATAGACTACGTCTACATGGTAGTACATGTACAATTTAGCTTTGCGTTTACTTTTTGTAACCTTATATGGTAATGACAGATGGACTAAGGATTGGGATCTTACGCAATCATCTTCTTCGATATGTGGCAAGTCTGATGCAATATCTAAACCCGAATGGAATATATAGTTAAAATTATAAATTCTTAATAAATAATATTGATTAAATTAAATTAATTTACCCAGATTAATATGATATTAATTTTATTATTACACACACACACACACACACACATATATATATATCACAAAATAAAATACACTTTTCTTACGGTGTGGTGTTTATTTTTACATACAAACTATAGTTATTATGAATAGCTGAATTAAAGTAACAATTAAAATACTAAATTAAATGTCAGCTTTTTAAAATTAAATAAAGGCGTTTTGAATTTTTTTTTCGGTAGTTAATTAATGTTGTATTTTATAACAATATATTTGTGTTATCGTAGTTATTGCCATGTTATTTATTAACAATATATATAGATTATTTATTTATCTACATGCATCACAGAATTTTAGTATGAATATTTCATATTTTGAGAGATGTATGTTAAAACATTACCTTGTGCTATAATGACTCCAATATTATATATAAAAAAAAAATGATTTGTAATATTTCCTATAAAAAATCTGCTAATGCAATGTGTAACTAGTGTGTTGTGGCCACTACAAGACTTTCTTCTATATTTTCCTATTCAAATTCACTCAGTAACAATATTAAAAAAAAAAAAAAAAAAAAAAAAAAAAAGTTACGATTTTTTTTTCTAAGTTTTTTTCGTTAAAAGTAAATAAAATCGATAACTTTGTTTTAAATTATCACATATTTATAGTTCAACCATTCGTTTTAAAGGTATTGACGAGACCTTTCGAAAGATACACATCTTGAAAATTTACCCCCCCCCCCCCCAAGGGGTACTTCCCCCTAGGGGGGGGAAGCGATGCCCCCACATGCACAAAATTTTTTTCCTAATTAATTACTACTATTATTAATAATTCATATTAATTTTACAATCACAGGTTAAGAATAACTCTCATTATGTACATTTATACGAAATTTTGTCCTATACTGTATTAAAATTATACTGTCTATAAAAATTATAAATATATTATACTGTCTATAAAAATTTAGAAAAAATCCGATCACAGCGCCGCCTGTTGAGCGATTTGTTAAAATTAAAAAAAATCGATAACTTTGTTTTAAATTATCACAGATTTATAATTCAACCTTTCGTTTTAAGAGTAATATCGGACTTATGGTTCCACTTCCGGTTTTTCAATTTTTACCAAAAATTGGAAAATTCATCTGTACACCAGACCTGCCTCAATTCTGAAGTTTCGTAGTTCTAACTTCATTAGTTTCCGAGATATAATAGTGAGAAGATTCCCCCCCCCTCTCCCCATACACATGCACATACACATACACATACATACACACTGACCAATTGCCAAAAACCACTTTTTTGTACTCAGGTTACCTTAAAACGTGTAAATCAGGTGAAATTTTTTTAATAATTTTAAATCAAATGGAATTTTTATTTAACATTTTTTGAACCATCTATCCAATTGAACTAATATATTCGGCGTTAGCTAGATTGCGTCCTGACTAATAAGTGTACTAATTTTTGTAACAATCGGTTAAACAGTGTAGCTTTTTGTAACGTATTCAAAGTGAAGCACAGCAAAAGAAGAGACTTGAAATGTCTGATTGAAAGCAAGTCGTACTAGTAAAATAAAATAAATTAAACATTCACAATTATTAAAATAATTTGCACACATCTTTATATTCTCCAAATTATATGTATAAGTGAAGTATTAAAAATAAAATGGCATGCTTCTCTAGAAAAATGGTTCAATTTGGCTTCAACCAATGGTTTGGTTCAATATTTTACCATTTTAATAGTGCTTACTCCTAAAATGTCATTACTTAAATGATGAAACGTGGCACTGGAATATTGGTTGCAGGCAAATTGGAACCATTTTTTTTTTCTTTTTTTTGAAACATACCATTTTATTTTTAACAGTGTGCAAAATAAAATATACTGCATCGTACAAAGGAAAGATATAAAAAGATATTTAATATTGATGTTTGTGGTATGGATCTTCACTGTCGTAACTTTATTGTTTTGATGCATGTTCTACACACACGCGTATAGTTAAGATTTAGAAAAAGATGTGATATAAGACAAAGAGTTACGGAGTAGGAAAGAGTGAGTGCAGATTTATAGTTCAGATCTGTATGGAGATAAATGGTGAATTTGAAAGAAGATAAATCAGATCTTGAAATATCTTGGAACAGTTTTCCTCGTATTAGTTTTTTATGCATTTTTTTTTTCTTTTTCTTTTAACTCCAAAATTATCAGACAGTCGTGCAAGCTTTTCACTTTTAATATCTAACATTTTAATCTTTTTAAAAATACGGTTATGATACTTTTTAGTCTGGCATTTAATACATTTGGAGAATTTTCGAATGCTATGCTGTTATTTCGTTTCGTGTAATTTGATACTATCTATTTAAAGTAAAAGAACTTTGAGTTTATGTCAAAACGGCGTGCCGTTTATAATAAAACCTCACCGATCATGGAAATTATAATAAATTTTGTAGAAATCAATCAGAATTGGGTTTATGAAAGGTTCGACATAAATAACTAGTAATTTGATTTGCTGAAAAGAAGAATTTTGTATCTATTTTATGTACTAAAATTTGTAGTGCATAAAAAGCGTTCAAAATGTATGAAAATACATAAAATATATTTTTTTTCCTCAGTGTGGAGAGTATTACAAAAATAATTCAGAAATTTAAAGAGTGTTTATTAATGTTTGTCTCTCTTGCATAAATAAAATATATCAATAAAACATTTACAAAATTGCCTAAAAATTTAAAGAGGATCAGAACTGTGACGGCATGTCTCCGGACCACCCCTAAAGGTGAATACCAAACCATCGCTAATTGCCCATTGCACAGCACTAGTGCGACGTAGAACTCATCCAACCAACCAACCTAAAAAAATCTTTTCCGTCTCCCAAATTTCCTTTACCATATTGCAAATAATATCAGTATTTAGAAACTGTAACAACAATTTAGAAATTGCATAACTGCAATTTAGAAACTGCAAACAATTGTAAAATTAAAAAATGAAAGGGAAATGAATGTTTTTATATTCTGTACTATCAGTGGCCAATGTTTAAAAGTTTTTTCAATATCTACTTATTTATTCATTGACTTTTGTATCAAATGAGTAAGATTAATTTCTGTCATCATTTGATACATAATGCTAGAAAAGTAATGGGACCTTTGAAAATCTCAAGATCAATTAAAAAACGAATCCTTTCAAATAATAATAATAATAAGTAAATAAATGAAACGATTTTTACACATGTACTTCCAAATTTAATTCTCGATTCAGTTGGAATTATTAAACATTTGTTTACATGACATTTAAAACAAAATGGCTTCAAATTTTGCATCATGATATTTATATCTTTTGAATTCCAAACGTCTCCAAGAAATAAAAAATGGCATCATAAATATTACTGTTCTACTACTTCATATACGTTAATATTGTACATTGTTACAAAAAAAAAAAAAAAAAAAAAAAGATAAACTCATTAGACAAATGTCGTCGTTTTTTCTTATTATATCATTGAACTGAGTCCACGAGCTTAAATATTGTCGATTTATTATTCTTATTTTATTTTTTATTTCACTTTGCACGCGCGTTTTTTATTTCCTAATTCAAAATTATTAAAAAATAACTTTTTCGATACTGATTATTATTAATTTTCTTTTTCTTAAAAAAAAAAAAAAAAAAAAAAAAAAAGAAAAGAAAAGAAACACTTTGATGAAATTCTGGCAAAAGCAGAATTTAATTTAGTAAGGAGGACTATTAGTTTTTTTTTTTTTTTTTTCTTTTTCAAATTATAATACCGCTTTCAAATTATTCAATTATATTTTCGATAAATGTCTAAATAACTCAAAACTGGTATCGTAAAAATCCGTAGATTGAGACTAATAGTCCTCAGTCCTAATAAGTAAATAAAATTAATTAATTAATTAAAATAGAAATAAAATTCAATATCGATTTATGTTCTTTATTTTTTTTATCTACCTTTTGCTCATTTGGGATGTACTAGGCGACACATAATCCCGTAAATATTTTCAATATCCATAAATTGAAGTAATTGGTGGATTTTAATGCCGTTTGCGCAAAAGACATTTCCATAAAAAGGAACTTTTTGGAAAAATAAAGTTTAAATTATTACTGTTAAAGAGAAAGAAATCACAGAATGTACGCAAGAAATCACAGAATTTCCTGCTTGGTTGGTTCCTAGCAGTGCGTTCCAGACCGTCACCAATCACCCATAACGCACTACTATTGTGACGTTAAACCCAACCAACCAACCAACCACCTAACCTGGTTGGTTGGTGAGGTTTTACGTTTCACTAGTGCTGCTTTATGGACAATTGGCCACAGTCTCGGGCTCACCCTGGAGGCAGCCAAAGGATATTCCTCACAACTTTGATTTCTCTCGCTTCGGTAACCCCCAGAAGTATAATTTATGGAAGCATGGAAGACATTCCTAACAAGATGTACACCAACCAGTATTTGTGTACAAGATGGTCTTCGGCCGGTTCGAGTAGCGAATCTTGCAATTAAGAGCTTGTACCCATCAGGCTACCGCGACCTCCCAGAATTTCCTGGAAAACTACGTTTACATTTATACAGATAAATATTTACAAGCGTATCACTATCAAAACATTAGACAATTTCTTCTGAGTGTCCATCATTAGCACAAATGATCATTTATAACTTTATGCTTCGCTAACAAATGTTAACATCGGAGTAAAAACCTATTTTGCAAACCACAAGTAGCAAGAAAAACCAAAAATGAGCTTTTATCCTTTTATTTACACATTCACTGTCATTACTTGCGTGCAGATCAATAATTTAAGCTAATCGCAGGAAATTAAACAGCACACAAATTTTAATTTCTTTAAACCCTTATCGACAAAAATTTAAGCTAATTTCTTTCTTTTCTTAAAATAATCTCCTTTTGAGAAAATGCCTTTTACACAATTGACACTAAAATATACTGATTCCTTTATGGTTCAGGAATTTTTAATGTGTTTACGGACTATATGACCCCCGATACACATAATAGTAGAATTAAGATTTTTTTTTTTTTCTGCGTACAGTACACAGAAATGTATGTTGTATGAAAGTTGATATAGATATAATTTTATACCTGACAGATCTTGCCTCCATTTTAGATTTTTCGTTTTTTGTTTTTAATTTTAAGTGACTGTTCATGTAAAGCTCAAATGATTTCAGTTTCTGGAATCAAAGTCATTATTTTCTAATAATATATTGCTTAATATACAGTGCGTTGCATGAATATAAACGCACCTTATCAAATAACCAGAAATAGAATTTTTTTTAATTTTAAAGGAAGGAATGTGACTTACAGTTATTGCATATGACTAACAATTGAATAAGGTGCTTTGAGCACGTATGTTTAGGCTCATACAAGCTTATGTAAATGAGTGTCTAAGCATTTTCTTATTTTTCTCTGTTTTTCGTTTGTTGCGCGAAATTAAACGCACTCTGTATTTTGCGTTTAAAATTTAACAGAGCCACCTGAATTAAATTAAAACATAGATAGTCGTGTTGCTAAAGTTCTCTAAAAATAATTTTAATGCCTGAATGCAAAATTTACGGAGTTTGTTCAGGATGGCAAGAGGGAAAACTTTGACAGTAGACGAGAGGATAAAAATCGACTTCATGCGTGGTAAAGGCTTTAGAAATCATGAAATTGGGCGCCGAATAGGAAAAAGTGAGAGGGTTGTGCGAAATTATATAAAGAAAGGAGCAAATTATGGGAAAACAGCGTATAAGAAGCAAACAGGAAAGGTCACCAGTTACGACAAACATCGAATATGCAACGCTGCAAAGAATAAGAATATTTCCTGTGTGAAGATAAAGGCTCAATACAAGCTGGGTGTTCATCGGACAACCATAAGGAGAACTATCAAAGCTGCAACATTCATTAAATTTAAGAAAATGAAGGCGGAACCACCCCTCACTCAAAAGCACAAAGCTATGCGGTTGGAATGGGCAAGAAAATGGATTCTAGATCGACTAAATTGGGAAAAAGTCATATTCTCAGATGAAAAAAGTTTAATCTCGATGGCCCGGAATGATTTCATAGCTACTGGCACGATTTGAGAACCGAAGAAATGTACTGTTCAAAACGTCAATCTGGAGGTGGGTCTGTCAGGGTGTGGGCAGCCATAGGTTTTAAAGGGACTTTCAAATTAGAGTTCGTAGAGAACACTATGACCTCTGTAGATTATGTCCAGATCCTCACAAGGATCCTCCGCCGACCAGCAGCCAAGAAAGCTGGAAGAAATTATATTTTTCAGCAAGATTGTGTATCTGTACATACAGCACAGATCGTGAAAAAATGGTTCCGTGACAATAAAATTAAAGTTCTGGATTGGCCCTCAAAAAGCTCCGATTTAAACATAATAAAGAACATATGGGGTATTCTGGTTCGCCGTGTTTACATAAACGGAAGGCAGTTTCAACACGAAAAATGAACTAAAATCGGCCATTTAATTAGCTTGGAAGACAATCAACTTGGATGACCTCATGCCACTATATCAGCCAATGCCAAGGCGTTTACTGCCTGTTATAGAAGCCCATGGTAGCTTTACAAAGTATTAGATGCAGTATTTGTTATTCAGTTATCTATTTTTTACATGTGCGTTTAAATTCATGCAACATGTATTTTTGTCTAAATTCAATGAAATTATTTGCTATAAAAGAATATTGGTCTTTCATTGTTTTGACTCATATTTTCACTTCTTGAATCATACACATACAGTTTGCATCAAGTGTCATCCATTCATATTTTTTTATTACACTTCTATACCATTCTAATTCTTAAAGCTAAGGTGCGTTTATATTCATGCAACGCACTGTATAGCAGATAATGCACTTCCTATAAAAATGTTATTTGCTATTATAATGCATAGTTTATTCTAAACGAATACTATAATGATATTTTTTTATCCTGAGACGTTTAGAATTAAATAATAAGCAAAACACTATATCTTAAATTACGTGATTCTTTCTTCATAGAATAGTATTCTGAATTAAAGTCTCTTTATATTAAAAGAGTAGGAAGAATATGCATTCATAAAAATAGAAAACTTCACAATGACGTATAGAAATCAAATCTGATCCGAAGAAAGGGGTGGAAGGAAAGGTTAAACAACTGCAATTAACGTAATTCTTAAAGATCGGAATTGAATAAAAAGTGCTTGAATAGCGTTTATTGCATTTTATTAAAATTATCTCTAATAATGATAACAGGAGACTTGGCGTTGGAATATTAAAACCCGAATAAACAATTCTTGGGGCATTTATAGAATTTCCTGTCAGTGTGGTTTATCATATATTGACCAAACTAAACGCAGTCTTAAATTTCGTCTAAAAGAACATATGAATTACGTCCGCAAACAAGAAACCAATAAATCGGCTATTTCTAAAAATTGCTGGGAGGAAAATCATAATTTTAAATTTAATTCAGCTAAAATAATTTGCAGACCTAAATCCATTCATAAACTCGATTTCTTTGAAGCCTTTATTAATTCATAAAAATTTTAAAAACCTTGTAAATTGTGATTTCGCTGTTCCCTATTTGTCTGATTGTTGGAAATTTTACATTCAGTCCACATTTTCTTAATTTTTCTACTGTTTACACAGGTACACATTCCTAAATTCCTATTGGCCACACTCCCCACCTTTTCCGTAATCCTATGGGTTAAACTAAATTCGGTCCCTCTCCTATATATACGAACACTTCTTCAAAATTCTTTTTGCACTGAAGACGGTACGCTTAAGGCTACCGAAACAGCTGTATGCATCTCAAATATTTTTCTTTGGCGTTTCTGACGTAGTTGTTTATTCGTGTTTTAATATCTCTAATAATGGTTTTGAAAAAAAGTGGCCAGAGACACTGTGTATATTAAAAACCAGACCTGATAAAAACGTAATAATATTTATTTTATCGTAAGTGATCGTTTAATAATTTCTCAAAGCTTTAATATGTTTCAATGAACATTTTCGCTATATTCTATTGTGCTTATGTCAAACTGGTGTAATTTTTAATTATTTGTCATTTCGGCAGTCTTGATTTCGGACCAGAATTACAACATATATGCACTATTTTTAATCTACAATTTTCATCACAGTTTGGATATGCATAAAGCGAATTCTCAAATAAGTGTGATAAAATGAATAATGAACGATGAAATAAATTCATAGCATTGAAAGAAAATGCACATGTATTTCCAATGCTGAAATCAAAGTTCCGTACATTTTGATCGTAGTAATGATCAAAAAATAATTGTTTGCGCTCAGAATTTTATTTCTATGGAGAGGATTGTAATTTCGATTAATATATTAAAATAAAATAAAAATAAAATAAATAGATTAAAATAAATAAATAAATAAAATAAAATAAATAAATAAATAAAATAAATAAATAAATAAATAAATTAAAAAAAAAAATCATATATGTAAAGAGCTTTTATGTCATACATATAACAGTTTTACAAAATTCGTTTTTGAAAAATTTTTGTAAGGTTACGTTTCAGCAAAACCATGTTATGAGCGGATAATCCACTATAATTCCTTTATCTATGACCTTTTTACCTTTTTATTTTATTTTTTAAAAAGTAATTCACCTAGATCCGAAACTGTCATAAAAAAGAAAGTTTCTTTATGATGTAATATTCTGAAATCACATTTACTTTCACTTTTTAATAATAGTTCCAGTGAAGTGTGAATTCTTCACTTTTACGCCTCACCGAAAAATTTAAACGGGCAATAAAAGAAAGCGTTTTCCTCTTAGGAAATGTTTTAAACTCGAAGAGCAAAGAGAGTTTTAACGCTTTCTTGGTTCCTTTTAAAAAAGAATTTAGTCAAGAATTTTGATAAACGATGTTGTCATTGATGATTTTGCTTTAAAGCAGAATTTCGCACAACCATTCATCCTTGCTAATTAGAGGTTTTTTGAAACAATGTTAATTTCAATGTACTAAGCTTTAAATCTCTAGAGTAAAAAGAAACAATGTTGTAAACGTGTAATTTCATCCTCTGTTGCTCCAAAACATGCATTTAATTAACAAAAATACTTTAAAATACTCTTATTGTAAAGCAATGTATTATTTCAATTATAATGGATGGAATGTTAATTGCGTTGTAAAAAATATATATTGAAAATTCGCATAAAATATACACTCATAAAAATGTTAAAAATATCACCCTCACATATATAATGTAGTTATAAATTTATAAATCTTTATTGATAGATAATTGTGATAATATATCTATCAGATATATTATCACGATGGTGATAATATATCTATCAGATATATTAGATCTATCAGATCTATCAGATTGTGATAATATATCTATCAGATATATTATCAGTTGCACGACGTTCGTAAGTATGCATAATATAGATGGAAACTGCTAACACATTTCACTAAAATTTCATTTTTTTTCTTTTTCTTGTTACCTTTTTTGAGTGACGGGAGAGTTTAGAGAATCTTTTGAATGAAATTTAAAAGGTAATTCAGTTTCAATTGAATATTACTGTTTATAAGAAAAAAGAGGCCTTTGTTCAAAAATTGTTCAAAATTGTTCAATTGTTCAAAGAGAAATTGTTCAAAAGAGACTTTTTAAACAATTTAAATTCTTAATTTTATGTGTTTTTCATGTTCTAATTCTTTACCCAGTCCCAGTGTTCGATTTGTATTTTGTATTTTACATAGATCTGTATTCCTGTATTTTCATATTCTTTTGATATCTGTACGGCGTTAGCATAATGTCTGTATCTCCTGTTGCATTGGGAAAAAAAAAAAAAGTTTATAGGTAGGTTACAGTTTTAATTAAAGTTTGGATTCCTTTATATTATGTTTGCCGTTAGAATTGTATTTTTTTTTTTTTTTAATATCCATAAAACAATTAAGGAATTATGAATCCAACAATTACATGCAATTTCACACAGTTTCGTAATTATACTTCATGAAATAAGAGCTTTTTTTATATTAATTCATTACATATTAATTTTGATAATATTTTCTATACTATATTATTGTTATTTTGAATTTACCTTGTTTCATTAGTGACACGAAGGCTTTTATTAGTTGATTGAAATATGTAACAATACCCTTGGTATTAGAGTGTACCGTAATAATAATAATAATAATAAATAAATAAATAACTAAAAATTTGTTAATTTAACAAGGGAAAAACCATTTTTGCTTATTTTAAACAGAAGAAGTCCTTCTTTTAATGAATTTCAAAATTTTTAACAATAAAAAGTTATAGTTTTAACACATCCTCTGTAAATTTTAACAAAATTTATTTTTAAATGACTTGCCTTGATGGTTTTCGAATTCATAATCTTCCCTTTTCGTGGCCAGATGCTTTACCTCGGTACCATAGTGCTTGCAGGCAAAAGTAACAAGTCTTGTTACATTACATTTACTGACTATCCAAAATTTGTTCTTTGTTTAAGGAAAAAATAAATAAATAAATAAAAATGAATAAATAAATAAAAAGTTCGTTAAAAGAAACAGTTTTTTTTTCCTTATCTGGCACATGAGCTGACAGTTTTTATTTCTGATAAACTGACATATTTTTTATTTATTATTATTGCTCTTTTCAGTGATAGGGCATTATTTATTTCATTACTTATTTATTTTTGCTTGAAATTTTTATTCATATATTTATTTATTTCGATGGTGTTGTTGAGGTTAAGTCCAATTGCCTGCACGAGGGACATGGTCCTGAGGGGTGTTACCAAAGCGAGTACTAGTAAGCGTATTCACTACAATGCAGCAGTAGATAGCATAGTTATGTCATGGTCACGTCATATAACGTTACTAATCGATGACAAAGCCATCTAGTGCTGGCGGTACCTGAACTACTCAGTCTGAAACTGCGTATATACGAATAGAATTTATTTACTCGCGCGATACTCCATATTTAAAATTAAAATAGAATTATAGCTTGAACGAAATGACACCTGAACGGAAAAAATCACGTATTTTTAAAATATTCATATTTCGCATATTTTCCCGTATTTTAAGATAGGTAATACACTATCCACCAATAAGTATTTGGATACTTTTGAATTCAGACGTTATGTCAACTATCTAGAAAAGATCTTTAGGAATCACCTTGAAACTGCAGTAGTGTAAAGAACATGTTATACCTCATATATTTCAGCAAAAGTTGTGTCCTGAAAAGGAAAAGGGGACCAGTAAAAAATTAAACAAAAATCAAAATGTTTTGGATCACCCTGTAAAAAATAATGTTTTAAATGCGATCTGGCTGTAGCATGTGATAATGAGAATTTTTCTCATTATCTTTTTTAATTTTTATGAGGCTACCGCATATATTCATGGAGATATAACGGTTTTTTCTTTTTAATTGAAAAAAAAAATCACTTTTTTTAAAAAAATTATAGCACGTAAGGTATTAGACCCAGTGTAAAGCCATTTTTAGGAAATTCGGCTTACAACATTAGACATAGTATACTGCAATCAGAATTCAAATATGTTCAATATTTTACAAAATATGAAAATTTATACTAAATAATTTTTAATTACGCATGCGCTAGCTTTAAAAAAATTTCATTTGCATAATTTAATAGCCAAAGTTATTGAGTAACTTATTTGAAAACCCCAAACATATATCGTGTAAATTAAAAAAGTTATGAGAGATAGAATGAACAGAATTTTAGTTCTTCTCAAAAAAAAAAAAAAATCAATATTTATTTACAATCAGCGAAGTCTCTAATACTGTTGGGCATCGATTCAATCAAAATAAAATGTGAATGTTTCATATAAGTTGCTCAATACTTTTGGCTATTGAACTATGCAAAGGGAATCTTTTAAAAACTAGCGCATGTATAGTTAAAATGATTTAGTAAAAAGGGCTCATATTTCGTAAGATACTTAACATTTTTGCATTCTAATTGCAGTATTCTGTGTCTAATGTAGTATGCCGAATTTCCAAAAAATGGTTTTGCACTGAGTCTAATACCCTACGTGTTATAATTAAAAAAGTGGATATATTTTCTTTTTTTTTTTTACTATTAAAAAAAAAAAAAAAAAAAAAAAAAAAAAGCATGTTATATCTCCAAGCATATATGTGCTAGTCTCATAAAAATTTATATAAATAATGAGAAAAATTATCATGATGACATGATACAGCCAAAAATAATTTTAAGCATTACTTTTTACAGGGAGATCCAAAACATTTTGTTTTATTTTTTATTTTTTACTGGTCCCCCTTTCCTTTTCAGGACACAATTTTTGCTGAAATATATGAGGTATGACATGTTCTTTACACTACCAAAGTTTAAAGATGATTCCAAAAGAACTCTTCTAGATATTTGACAAAATGTCTAAATTCGAAAATTTCAAAATACTTATACTTAACTTAATACTTAACTTAATACTTATACTTAAATATTCATTACAATTGATTTTTAAAAAGTACTTTTTGAATACTTGTTACTATTTATATAATTACGGAAATCTTAATTTTTTCCATTTTTCATTTAAGAAAATATATGAAATTTTGAATTCGGTTGCTTTGATTTGTTATGAGGTTAGGACAAGTTAGTGCATATTGTATTTGTTCATAATGTTTTTTTTATTATTCCTAAATATAATTTTAGTTATAGATTTGGTTTTAAAGCCATTACAAATATATTTTGTTTAGATGATAAAATTTTTGCGAATGATTTCGTCTGTGTCTGATTGATATTATGGAATATGACATAATGCTTTTTTTTAATAAAAGAAATAATGATAAAGTCGTCTTTTGTAAGCGATTCCTTTTCTAAAATTTAAATTTTTTCCAAAATTTTAATTTAAAATTTTTTATATATTATTATTAGTTCCCCATCATACTATAGGTATGGGGAACTTAGGTAATCGTGAAAATTTTCGACCTCGGTTTTTTGACTTTTTTACACGTTTCCAGGTGTGAGGAATCCGAAAATGGCAAAATTTCTATGGTGTCTGTCTGTAGGGTGTCTGTTAGTCTGTTAGTCTGTTAGTGTGTAAGTCCGTTAGTTTGTTAGTCTGTGTACACGATATCTCAAGAACAAATTATCGCAGAGAGGTCAGATCAGTTTTAAAATATTACTTTCGACACTGGCAAGAACCCTATTTATTTACAACATTCGAATTTAAAAACTTCGTAAGTTATTAGAAATTTACGATTTTCTTAAAATGGGAGAATAGGACAAAAATTCACTTAAACGTGCATTAAATGGAAACTTTTTACTGTAAAAATGTCAGACCAGTTTTAAAATATCAGTTTTGATGCCGGAAGGAACATCAATAACTATAAATATGCTACTTTGAAAATTTCGCAAGTTATTGGAAATTTACGAATTCCTTAACATGGCAGTATAGGGCAAAATTTCACATAAACGTCAATTTTTAGAGATATTTTCATCGTAAAGATGTCAGACTACTTTTGAAATATTATTTACGACACTGGTATGAATATTAATGAATATGAATTTTCCAATATAAAAATTTCGTAAGTTATTGGAAATTTACGAATTTCTTAACATGGCAGCATAGAGCAAAATTTCACATAAACGTCAATCTTGAGGGACATTTTCATCGTAAAGATTTCAAACCACTTTCGAAATATTATTTAGGATACTGGCATGAATATCATAGACTATGATTTTTCCAATTTAAAAAAATTCGTAAGTTATTTGGAATTTACGATTTACTTAACATGCCAGAATAAGGTAAAATTGAGCATAAACTTTCATTTTGAGGCTCATAAATACATTAGACAACTTCAAAATTACATTTATGATATTTGTTTCAACATGATTGAATACAAATATTCTAATAGGAAAATTTCGTAAATTATTCGTAATTTACGATTTTACCAACATAGCGAAATTGTAAATTTTTCATATAAATATGAATTTTGAGGATTATTGCATTGGAAATAGTAGCATGAAAACTAAATAACGGAATTGACCCTGATAAAATAAATTAATAGATTAGAATAAGATAAATATATCGAAGTGAACGGTGGATAGCCTATTAGGCGGGGTTTTCATTCTGTCACTGTATCAAGCTTTTGTCAAATTCATTTCTTTTAACATGATTATATATCTCTCAAACTAGAAATTTATGAGAACATAAATATGATGGGGAACTGAGCAGAGTCCACCTATGCCAACTAGTTTTCTTCTTGAATTACTAATACATGAATTTTTTCGTATTTTCAATACAATTTACAACACTAGAAGGTCGATTTAAAAAAATATATTTTACACTAATTAATTCTGGCTCTAAGTGAATTCTGTAAATGGGATCATTTACTTCAAGTTATTAGCGAGCATCTAGTACATTTTGTATTTAAAGTCAAATGTACGCTAATAATTTCAAGCAAATAACCACATCAATAATGTTCATTTAGGGCGAGAATTAATTCTCATTTTCATTAAAAACAAAAGAGATTACATTTTAAAAGAAAGAACAATAGGGACGAGTTTTTCATGGTTTTTATTTGAGTACCGCAATTACTGCACGCCGGAAAACGCTGCCGTTAAGATTACTTTGCGGTCAAGGTGCAAATGCATATAAAGTTATATGAAATTCTGTGTCGTAGTTCCTGAGATACAATTGCCACGAAAATTTTGTCACGCGCGCAAATAGACAGACGGACAGATAGACATTTTCTAAATATAGTCAAATCGTGTTCTGGACCTATAAAAACAAGTAAATCCATTGAAAAACGAAAAGGCGAAAATTTTTTACAAAACCAATACCTTTTTTTATTGAATATCGGAGAAAGAAAAAAAGGAAACTCGACTCATTACAATTTTGTAAGTATGTTAATTGAAATAATTAGTACCATTGTTTTTACAACTTAATAAAAGATTGTTTTATTGTTATTATTATTATTATTATTATTATTATTATTATTATTATTATTATTATTTGACTGCAGATGAAACGGTGCTGTTGAATACGATAAACTAAGTGAATTTAATACAATTTCACAAGAACTTTAAATATTTTATGAAATAACTAGCAGGCTTTGCTCGCTTCGCTGGGCACTATACTTATATGAATTGTTAAAATCCCATAACATTATTAATAACCTAAGTTAAAGTTCCCGCTGTGTTCGGTAGAGGTTTTTCCCGTTCGCAACGTGAGGAGTCCGGGTCCACACTGTCATCGGCAGTAACTTACCCGCATCTTACTTCCTCTTCCCCAGCCGGTAAGTTCGAAGTTTTTCGAAATCCCACCAAAGTACATAATGGGTATACTTAATCAACACCCACACACCGAAATTCGTCATTCTAAGATAATTTAAAGCGAATTCAAACAGGAAAACTTGTTTTTACACATGTTTATTTTCCCCCGACCCTGGAGGGGGAGGGGAATTTCGTGAAATCCCGTTGCAGTAAGTGTCAGATACCTATAAACAATTTACGCACCAAATTTCTTGACCACAGATCCATAGATTTTCCAAAACAAATTTAGCGCTAAAAAAAGGGAGGGATGTGTCTCGAATTTGCTCCTTCGTAACGTCCCCCCCCCCCCTCAAAGAAAAAAAAAAAAAGCGGAAATGTTTTTTTGGAAATATCCTAAAGACACATGGTTTTCAATACCTTTGTACCATTTTTAGTAGAGCTCTACTCAAAAATCCGGAATTTCTGAAATTTCCTCCCGAAAAACGATTTTTCCCCTTCCTCTTGCCAGAATCAAGAATTCCAAAATCGTACATAATATCGGCGGTTCGTGCACCGAAAATTGGTGAAAAATCACACTGTATTTTACGCTGTATTCATTTATAGATATAAATTTACATTTATATTCTATACAAGTATTTTTAATTAATTTAAGTTAAGACCATGCTTAAGAAAAATTATGATTAAAAATACTTAAATATTATTTTTGAGCTCTTCTCCTATTTTTGATTCACGAGCCGCCACTGACATAATGTTTTATTTATACTCAAGTCTAGTCTCCTCATGTGCAATTTCTTCACCGTGAAGTAATTTGGGGCCGAGTGATGCTTACAACCTCTTTTTTTGCTTCTTTCCCCCCAGGGGGAAAGTGACCGCCGGTCTCATACTTTTTCCAGGACAAATTCAGCGCTAAAAGCGGCGTCTCGTTTTTGCCCCTGGTAACGCCCCCCCCCCCCAAAAAAAAAATAAATAAAAAATAAATAAATAAATAAATAAATAATCGCAAATCACAATATATATATATATATATATATATATATATATATATTTTGTAAATAGTTTAAGAAAGTTGCATGTTTTTTTCAACATCTTTGTTCCATTTTTGGTAGAGTTCCACTCAAAAATCCGTATTTTTCGAAATTTCCCGCCAAAAATCGATTTCTCCCCCCTCTCTCCCCTTAAAAATCGAAAATTTCTAAATCGCAGATGATGCTTTATTTGTACTCATGTCTAGTCTCCCCATGTGCAATTTCTTTACTGTGAAGTAATTTGGAGCGAGTTATAATTACAAACGTGCTTTTGACTCCTCCCCCCCCGGAACGGAGGGGAATTTCGAAAAGTTGATAGATATAATTTTAAGTTGGGTAAAGGTCTAAATTCCTGCTAACCGCCGTTGAATTCCGTCCAGCCGGTTCGCCAGACAAATACAGCGTTACAGACATACAGACACGATGACCCCCCCCCCTCCCACACGCAGACACAATTTTCTGAAGTCATTTTTGTCTTTCATGGTGTGTGAAACGTGAAGATATCGTAAATTTTTTTTATTCTGACAAATTTACAGACAAAAGTCTGATTTTATTAATACAGATATTTTTTCGTATTCAGTTGTCAAATACTGATTGTGGTAATTGGTTGTTGGTTTTATATTGTTATTTCTTTGTTCACCAAAACGACAAAATACCGGTCATCTTACAAATAGAGCCAAAAGAATGAGAAAAGAAAGAAAACGTGAAATAGAAGAAAAACAACACAATGAAATGTATGAAATATATTCTTAATTAGTTATTATAATCGATTAAATTCATATGTCACAGTCACGTGATATTGAATAATCGCAACATCGGCATGAAAAGATTCGACCCAAGTAAGAATTGAAGAATTAAGACAAGATTTGTATTGTGCTGATCAAAATAAACATGAATATGATGAAATTAGCTTGAAAATGATTCGATTGGTTCAAATTTTAAAACTTCACCAAATTTTACTTCAGTAAAATTCTGAAATTGAATATAAATTGTATCTAGTTGTTCTTGCTAAAAATATTAATAAAACTCTTACATATTGCAAAAACATCGAAATGGAAAACGAACAGCCTGAATTATGTTGTTCGAATTAAAAGTTAAATCGTTAATATTAAATGCGCCAACTTAGCCATTGTTCGCCTTGGTTGCGGATATCATAACATAACTGAAGAATTCTTTGAATAAAAAAGGAAATTATAGTGGCTGCTTTCAAACGATTACGTTTGGTACAACGAATGTAATAACTGACGATAAGAATTCAAAATTCACGGTCAAATCTGTCATAAAGCAATTTTCTAGTGCTAAATACAGATTTTTGCAATTTTAAGTTATTCGAGATTCAAACGAATAAGTAAATCAATTCTGTGAAATTAACAAAGCAAAAAGAAAGAGAGAAATAGTTGATTTATTGAGCAATTTATTTCCTGAAGATACACAATATTATCATTTTGGATTAGTATGTCAATAGTTTTAATTTTATTTCCTTTAACATAAAATAAAATAAAAGCATTTTGTCTTGAGACACAGAATACAAAAAGATGATAGATGAAAATATGTATATAAAAATTTTGATTTCCATGTACAATCAAATAATTTAACAATCTAAAGAAAAAGATTATATATATAAAACAGCAATAGGAAAGAAGGATTAAAAAAAAAAAAAAAGAGGGGAGGTTGCCACATGCAGTTCAATTAATGTATTTTAATTGAAAAAAAGAAATGATATAGAACTTAAAATGTATTTCATTTTTATAATGAAATCATAGAATAGTTAAAGTACTGTTGAGTCCGTTAGTTTAATAATGTTTGATAAATTATTTTTATTTATTTATTTATTTATTTTTAAACTTGTGTCAATAGTTTGAAAACGTAGACTGGAGCCTTATCAAAAACTAGTATGTTGTGGCTATCACAAGGCTTTCTTCTGTATTTAACTATACAAATTCACACAGTACAAATTATTTATTATTAATTTTCCATTATGAATGCAGACTTTTTTCATCTCAGAGAGGTATTATACGAAATGCTCAACGAAAGTGACATTTTACCGTGCAGAGGACTTCCTTCCCCGGCTCTCGGGGAAATTTGCAGTATAACAGCGTCACCTGTTGACCGATATGCACCCAAACTGAATCAGAATTATGCCTTATAATGACCCTTTCACATATGAGTTTTGTTCTATTATACACAACAGAACCTGAGATACAGCCTTCCATTACATTGCGAAAATCGTTGTATAGCAGCGCCACTTGTTGAGAGATTGGCACCAAAAACTGATTGACACAAATACATGTTAAGGTTAATCTAAGTATAAATTTATATGCAATTCTGTGCATTAGTTCCTGAGCTATAGCTTTCCTTGAAATTTTGAAATCGCTGTATAGCAGCGCTACCTGTTGAGACATTGACACCAAGGCAATAGTTCATGTCAAAGTGCTTCTACATATAAATTTATATGCAATTTTGTGCAGTAATTCCTGAGATATAGCCTTCTCTTAAATTGCGTAAATCGTTGTATAGCAGCGCCACCTTTAGAGCCATTAGAACCAAACGCTGATAGTCACTAACTTACGTCAAGGTGCAACTACATATAAATTTATATGTAATTCTGAGCAGTAGTTTCTGAATAAAGTTGGAAAAAGAATTTGTTACACACAATTTCAATCACACAGAATTTCTAAAAATGGTCAAATCGTGTTTTGGACCTCTCAAAACGTGTAAATAAATCGAAAATGGGAATTCGAAAATTTTTACTAATTCAATACTGTCGAACCTTGTTAACGTGAATACGTTCAACGGGAATTACTTTTAACATGAACTGTTTCTACAATCCCCATCAAAAAGAAGATTACTTTCTGAGTTACTGATAGCATGAACTACTGATAACATGAACAATTTTTTTTATGCCCCTTGAGATTCACAATAACGAGGTTTGACTGTACTTTCCTCTAATTGTATATAGAAGAAAGCAACAATTAAGGTTTTGAATTGCTTCAATTGTTAGCAAATCGATTAAAAGTTTTATTCAACTTTATATATATATATATATATATATATATATATTTAATTATGCATAGATATTATTTCTGGGACTTGTATTTAAACACTTGACTTTTAAGAAAGAATGTAGTACTCTTAATTTTAGTAATGGTAAATAAACAGCACGAAAAAATTTATCACGTACCAATTCAGTATAGATTTATCATTGTTGATAGAAAAACTGTTTCTAAACGAATATTGTTTTACCTGCACCACTTCTCATAAAATCTTATTTAATAAGTAATGCTGAATTTTACCCGAGTTATTGAGTCGCACCTGACCAAGATTCCACCCTAACGATTTCCCGCTATTTCTTCTGCAGGCATTTAAGTTTTCTAGATTTCGTAAAGTGTTGAATGGGCTAATTTAATTTGGTTAGGCGTGTTAGCAATATGTAGATCACTTGTTTGTAGATTTATTTTCTTTACTAATGGTCAGAAACGACTGATTTGTATCTTCAAATAACTCGTATCTAATAAAATTAAATTAGGCTAATCATCAGTTTACAATAATCTAGAAAGTTTAAAGGACTGCGGAAGAAACAACTGGAACTTGTTAAAATAATATTTGAATATGCGTTAAAGTAATATAATGATATTTTAACATGTTCCATTATTGATAAGACTTACAGTCTTTTTTTCTTTTTTTTTTCTTTTTTTTTTTTTTTTAGTATAGGCTTTTCTTTCCTCGTCAAAATACGAATTTTTCTATTTTAAAGGAAACTAGTCTTCATTTGTATACAGTAATTTGACACTTGTTCATATCTCTCTGAATATGATGCAAAATGTACGTACATTTAGGAAAATATATATAATCTTAATAAAATAATTTGGGTGATGTTAGAAGGAAAAATGTGCTTGAAAAAGCAAAAAGTAATTACCTATAGAATTTTATCATAAATATATATTTGTTCTTTATTTTGTTATTTCTGATCTTAATATAATAATAATAATAATAATAATAAATACACTCCATTAAATTGAATAAGATTATTACGTGACAGATTAAAATTTAGATATTTATTCTTTTCTTAATCGTAATGTATTGCTCGAAACGTCTGATCGTAGTGTAAAGTTAAAAAACATGCTGTAAAATTCAAACATTTAATGAAGTAAATTTATTAATTCTTTTCACTCGAGGCTTTTTACGCTCGAGCGAACCAGTAACTTGAGATAATTTTCTGTATATATGGTGGATGTCTTACCATTAACATAAAATGATTTCAAATATAATTTAACGTTTAAAACTTTTATATTTTAAAATTTTCTGTATCTTTATACTTCAAAAAAGGACATTTATTAAATATTATCATTTTTTGGACCATTCACGTAATATTTTCGTGACCGCTGAATTTGATCCACATCATTTGGAAATCTGTAACTCCTCTAGAACATTTCTTTTGCAATTTTTATGATATTTTACTTCTTAAGAATATACACAACATTCATATTTGTAAAATCAATTTACTATGGATACAAGTAAGTATAATCATAACGTATATTCATTTGTAATACAAAAATAGATGCAGAAAACTTTATTTTGAAATAATGTAACTTCAAAGAATAATGCCCAAGCGAAGCTTACTGTTAAAAAGGCAAAAATATGTGGTCGTGCAAATATTAAAAAAAGGTTATCCAAGTGCTCGTCCTAGAAGGATTATACATTGGCAGTTGTTTTATACGCGTGTATTGTTGAATACACTCATGAAACGATATTGCCGAAACCAAACTTAAAAAACATCGCTATTGCTTGAATTATCGTGTCAAACCGAATGGTGTTTTTTTTTTTTTTTTTTTCGTCGTTTATTTTAAGAATATGAACCTTTTTATCTGAATTTATACTCAAAAATTTCAAAAATATTTTTAGAATTTTATCAAGAACTCTCAGCGCGATTAACTTAAATTCGGATTTATAACATTAAATTAAACTAGCAGGCTTTGCCCGCTTCGCTGGCCACTAAATTTAAAGGAAACTCTTTTCTATATAGCTTTATAAAAATAAAATAAATTACTGAAATTGTTCAAAAGCTCGCTCCAGGTCCCTGCTGCATTCGGCAGCGATTTTGGTCATCCACTGCAACTCGGGTGCTTGTCCCTATTACCTGCGACAATAGTTTACCAATGAGCTTCCATTTAGGTGCTTATTATATAACAGTTTCGAAATAGATAGTATCAAAAAAATTGGAGTTCCCTTTTATATTTGAATCCCAGTTACATGTGAACAACACTATACGTGTTGTTCACATGTAACTCGGACTGGACTCAAATGTAACTGGGTTTAGACAACATAATATTTGCTTTTACGTTATTTCATATGTTTATTTTGTTTATCCAATCAACCATTTAATGACAGCAATTTCGCGCCAAATATTACAATATGCTGTGACCGGCTACGTCTGTCGCATGAGACAATTAATTTTTTGTGTTTATATATAATTCATGGGTTGTAAACCTGATAGTACAGTCTTAATATAGTTCTCTTTGGCGGCTTTTGAATTTTTGTCACCATTTTAGACTTAATCATAGTAACAATAAGACTTAATCCCTTGTAACAATATGCTATGAGCGCTATTTCTGCCGTATTTTAGTCAACTAATCTTTTTATGGTTACATATATTTCCCATTAAACATATTTTTATTTATTTATTTAAATATTAATTTGAATTTTTCAAATATTTCTGTTCGACAGCGTGCAAGTGCAGTAACACACAGAGGCTCATTTTTCTGTATGATAAATTAGCATAGTCATTATTATATAAAAAAATAAATAAATAGGTAAACATTATCGTGTTACACAACTTTATTATGTCGCTCCATTGGCGACTTTTGAATTTTTGTCGCCATATTAGCGATGGATTTTTTTTTTTTTTTGTATGAAAAGTGGAAGAGTATTTTGCTAATAATTTTATCAGACTCTTTTTTGTTTATACATAAGAATCCTTTATACTCTGCTTATATTTTTAATGGTTTTTAGGTTTAAAATAGTGCTTGTTGAAATAAATTTCCTATCTTTAAAACTGCATTTGTTCTGCAAATTTTGTATAAAAATAAATCATTTATGTTTTTATATATTTGATGCGCTACTTAGATTAAAATGGCTGTTGCTATATTAAACTTCTTGTCGAAAAACGTTCGGTGTACTTCAACACCAAATTTAAAATATCGCCCAGCAGGATCTGTTAATGAAACTGATAAAATAAAAATATGGTTCATAGAGTTTAAATAATCTATTTAAAATTCTTTTAAAACCCAAATTATTAATGTATCGTATCACATACATAGATATAGTAATAATATATACATTGATCATTGGGGAGAAAAAAGTGATTCCTTTTCACTCGGGAAAAGACGGCGATTTTACCAAAATATGGCAGACTTTCCCGAGTGAATACACACGGGAATACACACGAATGTTTTAGCAAATAAAATTCATGAATAATTTATTTACTAAAAGCGAATGAAAAGCTGCAGATATAGTTTCAAATTCATTCTTCTTTTTTTTCCTTTTTTCCTTCAATACCACTTAATGGCTGATTCCAAAGCTTTTTTTTCGGCATCAAAAATCTTTGCACGATAATATGGGGATGATAGATCTATATATATTATTATATCTATGATCACATAAATCTTTTCGAAGATAGAATAAAACTGAATTTGAAAAAAAAAAAATGTAACTTTTGTTTATTAACCAAAATAATTGATGAAATTTGAAATGCAAGTTGGTCTTGTGGGGTCTTGTATATTATATAACTTATGTTCGTGAGAGAAAATTTAAAAGAATTTGAAAACTGCAATTTTTAATCCCACTTAAAAATCATGTGACCGAATGTGAAGCAGATTTTTAATTTTTTTTCTCCTAACGGTTTCCATACAATCTTCTGCTGTTGCCACCTAAAATTCATACTTTAGTTAATTTAAAAAAATCTAATTGTCCGATTGATAAGCTGTTTAATGCATCGGATTTACAAAAATTTTCCCTTTCATTTGCTATCTTATTTGTAACGATGCGACTGATATTTCTAATTTATTTTCTAATCTTTCTGATTTATTTTCCTCATTTTAAATAAATGTACGTTTTTTTTTTTTTTTTTTTTTTTTTTTAATTATTATTATTTTGTCGAAAAAAAAATTGGCAACAATTAAATTATGGATAAAATTTTAAAATTTAAATGGCTTATTTATCAGAAATTAGAAGTTTATTATTTTCACATTTTAATTAATTAAGAAAAAACTAATCAAAAATTCGAAAATCTGACTTCGATGTGCACAATGACCCTTCGGGGGGCACCTTTGTGTTAAATCTCGTGACTGTCCGAGTTACCGTTTTCGAGAACAGTGAAATATACAAATATTGCTCACTTAATAGTATAAGATAAATGCTCATTTGTGAAGGAAGTGACATCTATTCCTTGTATTTTGGTAATGAAATCTGGAAAAGGTTTTAATATTTTTTAATAAAAGAAATAAATATGTAACATATGATTACAAACTAATTCAACTTTGGTATGAAAACTTGATTATTTTTTCCCTTATTACTTCTATAATATATTTTTAAAGAAAATTATCTTCTGAATTAACTACTAAGGTTTTTATATAATGCATTATAAATCAAAAAATTAATAAATGTTAATTGCGATAGAGATTTTTTGAAGTTAGAAAAAATTAAATTTAATAACATTAAATATAATAATTAATAGCATTAATTGTGGAAATAAAACCTAATTGTCAAATAAAACCTAAATAAAATTCAAATTAGTTCTTCATTAGTAAAATGATGCGTAAAAATTTTAAATAATACGCTGTAGAAAATAGATATTCCATAATTAAATTTTAACAAATTGCAAGATCGCTATTTTAGAAAATACTTTATTACATTTACTTAGTAATATCTGTAACCTGGAAATAGAGGGCATTTGTCATGAATAAAGGAAAGGAACATGATTTTATTTTCCTCTGTCTTATTTCTTTTATAGTAACTGGGGGTTGGGGACAAAATCTCGTGGGACAAAATATCGCGAGGACAAAATATCGCCGACGTAAATTAATACAAAGCAAAAATGAATTGGTAATTATTAGTAATGTTGTATAAAATTTCATGACAAGACATACCTTAGCACTGACATTCTGACAAACCTACAACAAAATTTTTTTTAAATTTTACTTAAAATAGTTTAAAGACTATATTTATTAACTTTTGTCAAAATTAGTCATAATGAATTCAATCGTGCTTATTAATTTTAAAAATTTTAATTCAAGTTTGTGAACAGTGTTCAGCTTTAATGTCAGCAGTGATGTATACGATTTTTAAAATGTATTTTGAATAGTGAAAAGCAAAAGATAAAATAACTTAAAAATAAACATAGATAAAATAATAAAATTAAACTCTATGATTTAATTAATTAATTAATTAATTATTTTAATTAATTAATATTTATGAGGCCCTGTGACCCCCGCTAGAGATCACACGTGACACAAAATCAAATTTTCAAATAAATCATACTATTTTTTTGACGCGATATTATGTCCGGATCCCAGTAACAGTAACTGGACATTAATGCTTAATGTGTCTTTATAAATAAAAAAATACATAAAGATCATGGTGTCCTTTACCTCCGGGGTATAGATATATTTTCTATTAATAACATCTCCTAAATGTTAAATAAAATAAAACGATATCTCAATTTTGATATTAATAATAATATTTCAAGATCTATAGTAGACTATATAAAATATGTCTAATTATATACGAAAAAAGAAGTTTATAACAATACGAAAGATGAAGCAACTATGATAATAATACTGTTAATAATTATCATTAGTTGGTAGGAAAAAATCATTCAGTACAACTGCACTCAGAATTTCTTTTTCATTTAAACGCTTAGATTTAAATTTAGAATTAGAGTGTTCAGATTTGTAATTATATTTCTCATTTAGAAGGTTTAAAAAATAAAAAAAAACTCTTCATTTCGTGATAAATATAAAAATATTTATATATTTTAAATAAGATCTCAACATCTAATTTAATACACCTGAAAATGCAAGTTTTTTAATTAACCTTTCGATAATTTGAAGCAATTAAGTTAAAAATGACTTATAATAGCAATAATCGACTGCATAAATTTATAAATAACGTTTCAAATTCTCTTAACTGGATATAAAACAGCTCTAAAATTAGAATTAAAAAAAAAAAAAAAAAAATCGATCATTCAAGAAATTGACATTTATAGTGTATTATCTAATATTGTTTTCGAATTTTGCGCAAGTAATAATCACATATAAAGAAAAAAGGAACATTTTTGCATTGATAAAGCAACTATGATAACAATAATGTTAATAATTATCATTAGTTGGTAGGAAAAAGGGGTAAGGAAATCATTCAGTATAACTGCACTCAGAATTTCTTTTTCATTTAAGCTCTTAGATTTAAATTTAGAATTAGAGTGTTCAGATTTGTAATTTTATTTCTCATTTAGAAGGTTAAAAAAAAAAAAAACTCTTCATTTCGTGATAAATATAAAAATATTTATATATTTTAAATAAGATCTCAACATCTAATTTAATACACCTGAAAATGCAAGTTATGCAATTAAACTTTCGATAATTTGAAGCAATTAAGTTAAAAATGACTTATAATAACAATAATCGACTGCATAAATTTATAAATAACATTTCCAATTCTCTTAACTGGATTATAAAACGGCTCTAAAATTAGAATAAAAAAAAAATCGATCATTCAAGAAAGTGACATTTATAGTGTATTATCTAATATTATTTTCGAATTTTGTGCAAGTACTAATCACATTAAAAAAAAAAAAGGAACATATTTGTCGACATTTCCTTTCTAAAGGAAGCATCTGTTAAAATATCTCGTTCTACTTTTCCAGTGATTGATCGTAAGAGGTTGCGATCAGTGAAAGAAACTGGAAAAAGACATCGGTGAATCTTGTTCGTATTGCTTTTCTTAGATTTTAAAATACCTGCTGGAGCAGACGAAGGTCAGTAAAGATGAGCCCAGAACATGGAATTGTCAAGGAAGTTAAGGTTAAAGTTAGATGTAAATGCGATATTTCAAGTGATTTATTTTATCTGCATTTTTTACTTACTTATTTTATCTTTTCGGTTTCAGTAGGTTGAAAGGAGAAAGATAGAAATTGCTTTGACAGTAGTTTCAAATATTACTAATTCATAAGTGCAATAGAAACAGCAAGATACGAAATGATATAATGGTGTGAGAGAACAATAGCTTATATATAGATTCTTCATCAAAGGTTTACAACTTTTCCTTGAACTTCTTAAAGAAAATTAACTGTTTGTGAAATGAAAAGTTTATGCCAGTCTAAATACTTTTCTTTTTGTTTAAAAAAAAAAAAAAAAAAAAAAAGTAAAAATTTGTTTTGCTGTGAAATGTAGGTAATTTCATACCATTATAGGAAATTAAGGAGCTATAAATTACAACAATTCTTGCAAAAAGTTGGTTGAGGTCGAGTAGTTCGCACTAGAGGGAGAAACTGAGGATAATCTGGGATCTCCCCTTCCCACTAAAGATGATCCAGAGACATGCCACCACAATTTGATCCTCTGTAGAGGAGATTTCTTGCAAAAGGAAAAGAAATAAAGTGAACATTTATTTATATATTTCACATATAGCTTTGAAAGCTAGTTCCAACGAGTTTTTATATCCAGTCCATACATAAGTTTAACCCTTAACAATGCATTTTTTTTTAAATACACGTACGAGAACATGAACAAATATCCATGTGTTGTACAGCACACAAAATGATACAGAGAAAATAACTGAGATTTTGCAGTGAAGAGGGAAAACTACAGCTTTTTAAATTCAAATGTTAAAAAAAATGAATTTCAAAGAAACTGAAATTATAGATAATTGTGGATTGCACCAAATAATATTTGCATTTATTAAAAGTTTTAACAAAGCACTGCATTCAACTCGTAATGTAGCTATATTTAATTCACCATAATGAGATATTTATGTGCAATATTTCAAATGATTTATATATCTTCGTGTTTTAGATTTTTTCACCTCTGTTAACGTTTCAGAAGATATTTAACTGTTAAAATAACCCATTCCTTTCTCCAAATAAATTTGTGGCCATGAAATTACCGAACAGTGGATAAATATAGGGAGAGAATCCCAAAAATAACGGTGGGTGATGGGGCAAAACGGAGGTCATATTCAGATTCAGGAGGTCTTTTTACCTAAGAATTTGCAAGAATGGTTTGGGACTGATTTTTATACAGAGCAGTGTGATTTTGAGTATTTTATTTTTACATCCGCATCATTTGTTTTAAAAGATTAATATCTATGATGTTTTCAAAACAGTTTCAAATGCTGCTAACTCACAAAGATTTTACTGTACGAAGTAATAAGAATGACGCCAAACCATTGGCTTATATATAAATATTTATCATCAGAAATTTTTTGTTTTTAAATTGTGTATAATTGCAACAAAGAGTTTAGAAGGAGAAAACTTCACATCTGTTAAAATTATTTTAAAAATTAAAATGAATGCAAAAGACAATTTGTGAAAAAAAAAAAAAAAAAAAAAAAAAAAAAAGAAGAAGAAGAAGATAAGAAAAGAAAACTACTACTAATTTTTTTTTTTTTTTTTTTTTTTTTTTTTTAGCGTAAATAATTTTTTTAAGAACTATAAAAAATTACATTCACTTAAAAAGTAAAAAACTCGCTAAAAGAAGCAACAATATGAAAATTAAAGTTGAGAATATTGATTCTAATTTAGCGAAAGAATGGCAACTTTTTGAAACTTTTCAATCTAGAAGTTACAATCTCACATCTCAAAATATTCTTTAATGAAAAATTAATATTTTTGAAGAATTTTCATAATTCATTACTATTCTACACAAAAACGCAAAGGTTTAGACAGTGGCGTCATTCAGCTTTAAAATTTAAAATTAAGATGATAGAATTACAGGACCGTAAATATATTCAAAAATTCTGTTAAAATGCTGTAATAACAATAATAATAAAAAAAACAAACAAATTGTTTGATTTATTATTGCCAATAATAAATCATGGATTTGGAAATAAGCAAACAAATGACTATTCGTGATGTTCTAATACCATCGAGACTTTCGGTGTCAAGGAATACGATTCGTAGACAAATTTATAGTAGACCAGAAACAATGGTTCGCTGCAAAATGAAAAAGAAATCATCCCTGAAGTCACATCACAAGTTCCTAAAAATGTAGTGGAGTTGATAACGTGTATCATACGGATCGAAATGGCAATAAATGATATTTAGCGATGATAAAAGGTGAAATTTCGATCGTCCAGATTGTTGGATATCGTACTGGCATGACTTGAGCTACGGATATTTATGTTTTTTCAGTCTCAGACAACGTGATAATTTTGTGATAGTTTGGACAGCCTTTTGCTACAATATACAGGTGCCTTTGACCTTCACCAGTGGTTGCCAAACATCACATTATACTAGGACATTCTGGAATAAACACCGGACATTTGCTGCTATTCTAGTTGTGCTCAGTGGGAATTTTAGAAAGAAAGTGCTTTTATTCACACTGAAATAACACAAAATTCTGGTTTAATTCTTAGAATGTAAGAATTCTCGACTACCCAGTGTTTAGCCCAGATCTTAGCCCTATACAGAATCTTTGGAGCATCATGCGTCGAAAAGTTTACAGCAGTGGTAAACAATACTCTTCTTTAAAATAATTCAAGAGAACTATTACGGATATATGGCATAGAATCGATTCCAAAACGATGTAAGATTTAATTTCTTCGATGAAAATTCGTATTTATGTACTAACTAGCAGGCTAAACTCGTTTCGCTGATCACTATTTTTAAATGAATCATTATAATTCATGATTGTATTAATTGTATCAAAATTAATTGTATCAAATTAATTGTATCAATGTATTAATCAAAATTGTATTAATTTTTTATCATGTGAAAAAAAAAAAAAAAAAAAAAAAAAAAAAAAAAAATCTGATCGGGGAAAAATGTTGCACCGGGTCCCCACTGCGTGTGAATTTATGTTCGACACTCTTAATGTATCCCTATATTATCGCAAGGGAAAAATATAAATGTAAAATACAAAAAAAATTTCTTCTCTTATCGGTGTAACTATCGGTCCGGGCACCCACTGCCTGCGTCAGCGTATACACGCGCGCACGGTGCGCCCGTTTCTTCGCCCACCGTTCCCGTTCTCCTAATTATTTTACTTGAAAATTCATATTTATGTACTAATAAAGAAGCAAGAATGGGCAATCTGTTTTAAAACTCGTTTTTATTTAATTTTGTTTTTGTTAATACTTAGCGACAATGTTAATTTTTTGCTACCATTTAATAACTTGTAATATTCACAGGTCACCAATTCATTATTATATATATACTATATTACAGGAGTCTGTCCAGAGGCAAATCTGGGTCCGTTAAAAGACCCATCCAAAAATTTTATACCTTAAAAAAAGACCCTCCACAAAATTTTTTTATCCTAAAAGAGGACCCTTCACAAAAATTTTCTCCTTAGAAGCGGACCTTTGATAAATCTGTTTCATTTTCAAAACTAATCTTCCACGGAAGGAACAAGCTGTTTGAATATTCGGACGTGTTTTGCTGCATTTCTCCGAAAAGCTGATATTCATTTTCTAATTTATAAAGGACCTCTATGCATATCTGTAAGTACAGTTCTATTAAAATGAACTGTCATTGTCTAAAATAATTATAATTTTATTTTGAACAATGACATTTTTCACAATTTCACAAAAAGAGAACCCTAGCCAAAAAGTTCGGAAGAATTTTATTTTCACACTAAATTTAAATTCACAAAAATACGTGTAGAATTTTTCACAATTTCACAAAAACAGGACCCTGTCTGAAAAGTCTGGACAGACTCCTGATAGTATTAATAGCACATTACACTGGAAACGTCTTAGGCAAATTAATAAAAGGTTTTTCAAAATCTGTGTGAATTTGTTCTTTGTCTAAATTTTTGCACCGTAGTGTATTAGAAATACAATGTCGTTTAAATCACTGAGATGTCAAATATAAGTGATGTAATTCAAATTAAAGTTAAATGCTGTTTAACAATAATTGCTATTTTTATTATTATCTTATCAGGTTAAAAGAAAAGAGATAAAGGGACCTGATTTCATGATAGTAAATTTAAATTATTTAAAAACAAAGAAAGGCCTTATGATACAATAAAAGCATCAACTCAAAGCACTTTGTTTTTACAGTGATAAAATATATTTCTGATAAAAACACAGCAACAACAAAAAATCTACTATAACAGCCACACGGACACGGCTATTACTACACATATTATAAACTGTTTTTAGAGGTAATGTGATCAGAAGAAGTTTTAATGCAATATTTTTAAGGTCTCTTTTTCAAATATTTCTTTTTTATTAACTTGAAACATAAATGGCAAATTTTTTCGTAAGTGTGTTTTATTTTAATGTGACTATGCCGAGAAAAAAAGTTTCTTTAACTAAAGCTATTTAAATTCAGGAAGCCTTACAGTAAGTTAATTTTTGTCGAAAGTTAAAAACAGTACTTGAATATTTATTACAGATTTTTCTACTCGACTTCCTTTTAAAAAGGTTTTAAGGCTTTTTAGACTCTGCATGATAATTTCTTTTAACTGAAAAAGTGCCATTGGGTTTACATTTATTTTAAATTTTATTTCTTGTGAAATATTTGCAGATGATTATACCTTAATTTAAAGTCAGCTGCTAACATTTATAATGGCAATAGATATCATAAACTGTATTTTCCTAAAAGAAAAGGTAAACTATATAACTTTTACTAAAAGCCCTTAAGACATTATTAAAAAAAAAAAAAAAAAAAAAATCTAAATAGTCCGTATAAAAATAAAAACAAATAAAAAATATTTAAAGTCTATACCTTATTTTTAAAAGCCTATATTTTAATTTTGTTTTACGTATAAATTATATATTGCACAAAATGTTTTTCAAGTTTCAGAAAATAAATAAATAATCTCGTTTGTTGAAGCCATCACAAATTTTTTTTCTATTTTTTCGATCAAATTCACGCAGTACAAATTTTTTATTAAAATTATTTTTTATGATGAATGCAGATTATTTTCATCCTAAAGAAATATGAGAAATATATAACCTTAAATGTCAATTTTTTTGCTCTATAGGTAAAATCTTAAAAAATGCACTTTTTTACTTTTTTCTTTTAGAAGAACTTGATCATATATATATATATATATTATGTTTAACTTTTAAAAGTTAAACAGTAAACTACAAACAGTACAGTAGTTACAAAACAGTATAATACTTATTATTCCTTGGGCGCAGTGTTGAGAAATACGAGTTCGGACGTAATGTGCCCCAAAAGCCCATCTTAATAAATTTAAAGTTTTTGGAACAAAAAGGTGTATGCTATATTAAACAAAATTTTCATTTTATATAATAGTATGACTTCACATAATTTTTAAAATTAAATTTATAAAATAATAAAAAATAAACTAAAACTAATTGAACTAAATTGATCTAAAACATTTAAATTCTGACTGGCAAGCCAGTTGTACCTACTGATGGAGGGTTAATAAAGAATTCAGATATTTCTAGTTTTTACATTTATTATTTTTAAAATAATATTCTGAATAATAAAAGCCTTGGTTTGTCAGGTGTAATGCTCAAAACTATTGCCATATTTACAACAATGTATTGAAAAAATTAAAATAAACTTTTAATCGTGATTCCCATGAATGCATTTAAAACCAGTATAATAATAAATGTATATTTACATCACAACTGCAACAATGTATTGAAAACAAGAAAATAATTTTTTGTCTATGGTTTGCATGGCTTTAAGAGATTTGTTGATTGATTTAAATAATAAATTAAAAATTAAACACACAAAATCCATTAGCTCATATACAACGAAAATCTCATTTTAAAAATTTATTTGAGTATAGTGCATATAAATATAAGGTAGTTCTTTAGTTTGCAGAAAATAAAGCTATAGAAACACAATTTTCCAGACTTTATTCATCCACAAAATAAAGCTTGAATAATAATAATAATAATAATAAAAATAAAAATAAAAATTAGAATTTTTTTTTTTTTTTTTTTTTTTTTTTTTTTTGTTACAATGCGAAATTTTAATACGTCACGAGAAATTAATAATATAAGTAACCAAATAGACACTTTGTTATAAAATTTGAATTAAGGGATTTTTATGCCATTTTTAGTTTCTTTAAGACGTTTGGACTTTAAAATATAATATTTACCTGTCAGTTGCTGACTTTGCAACGCTAGTAAATTTACTAGATATGGGGATTTTTTTTTTTTTTTTTTTTAAAGTAAGATCACTCCAAAAAGTTTTAATTTTTTAATACAAAAGCTAAAAACTATATTATACATTCATCTAGTTTTTAATTTCTTTTCTATCTTTCTTCTTTTTTATTTATTTATTTATTTATTTTTACGTGTGTGTGTGCGAAATATGTGAAAAAGTTGAATGTTTTCATATTAATATTGTACTAATATTATTCTAATTAATACATTTATAAAATATATTTAAGAAATATAAACTTCAAATATATTACTTTTACAGTAGAACCTCGTTTATCCGAGGTAATGTGTACCAAGGGTACCTCGGATAATTGAAAATTCGGATAACACGGACTCTATATCGTAAATCGAGGGGAAACATACGGCATAGCTTAAAATGCAGGAAAACGTAGTCAATGAAGTAAAATAATACATATATTACATATTTAAATATAATCAGTTAAAAATGCAACACAATATATGCATATATAAATTATAAAATACAGTACTGTATAGTGAAATTTATCAAAGTTATCTACGTCATTCATCAAAAGCCACATTTCGTCCTGGGCGAGACCTTTTAGGGACTAACTTGGTTAATCGGGGCTCGGATAACCGCGGCTCTATTGTATTTAAAACAAAACAATTCCCAATAAATTATAATAAATAGAATCGGAAAATTGATACAATTAGACTAGTACTCGTTTCAGACAAGTATTAATTCATTCCCTCTCTGTCTCTCTGTCTCTCAAAATCTATAGAACCCTTAAACGCATTGTTAAAATACAAATTTTAATTTTAACATTTTAAATTTACTACAGATTTACTGATATTATCGTCTATACTTCGAGACATTATTTATCGTATTTTTACGCACCTTTAAAAGTAACATATTTCTAGACAATTTCCGGTTTCCTATTTTAACCAAAAGTGAAATCTCAACATTTATTTTAGTTGTTATTATGACTGCTTTTTCCTAATGTTGTGAATCAGAACAGTATTTATCTTTTTAAAAATCTTAATCCCAATTTAAATAAAATTTATCATCTTATATAATTTTTCGCATTTTTAAAAAAGAGCTAAAGTATAACAGTTATAACCCTTAAGATACAAGAAAATTAGCTTTTTCAAAAAGTTAAGACATTTGGACGCTTTTATTATCCGGAAATCGTCGTACAGGATCGTCTTGTTAATAGTAATAAAAAACAACGGTAACCGTGATTGCAATTGTAAAATAAAACTTGATATGATTGCGTGTGAGATAAAACTGTCTGCGTAACGAATGTGGGACGAAATAGACAGATTTTTTCCTGCATAGAACTCATTTGATGAGAAAAACGTCTTAATCTTTAATCTTTAGTGCATATCTGTACTTCACTGCTCATTTTGCCTGTGAAAATGAATAATAATGCTATTTTCCAACCATGAATGACAATATCTCGATACCATCGCTGTCAAAGAATTCATTCTCAAATTAGAAGAAAAGAAAAAGTTTGTGTAATGCTAAGAAGAATGCTTTGCATTTGTATTAAGCTATCGTTTTAAAGTAGTTGAAGATGTGATACAGATATTCTTAACAAGTTGTAAAATCTTTTAGCACGCCTACAAATGTACACGTAAAAGTATTACAAAGTTGATAGCTTGTTATGTATGTTTTGTTTTACTTTTAAAGCAGAATAATATATTTTTTCAGTTATATATTTTTATGGTTAATGTGTTACTCAAATAAAAATATTGTGTGCCCAAATTCCTTTTTTTTTTATTTTTAAACAATGATAATACTTTTTGTAAAGAGAAAAGTCTTTTATTTATATACATATATTTTAAATTCGAAAACGATTTTGCTTTATTAAAAAAATTCTTAATATCAAAGAAGCAGCAAAAGTAAAAAATATATTTTTAAATTATTTAAAAATAATCTGTGTACTACCAATTCTAGGAAGAAAATTTTTATAATATATTTTAATCATCCAAATCTTATGATGTATTGTAGAATAATTATAGACATAAAATAATAATAATGCTTGCTAGAAATATAATAATTATTATATGGAGATAAAATATTCGAACTAAAACAACAGGTTTAAATAGTAGCCTCTAGAAGAGATTTAATGAAAATGAATTATAATGAAATATCAATTGCAAAATGTCATTAACGAATAGATTAAAATAATAATAATAATAATAATAATAATAATAATAATAATAATAATAACAAAATCTTAAAACTGTTTCCTTGCAATACATCATTCTTACTGATGTTGAATACTTTTTAATGTATTGTAAGGAAAATATTTTAATACAGATACATTGAAAATATTAAACAAAATGTTTAATTTTAGGATTGGAGTATGCTGTATCTAATGTACAGTCGGTAACAAAAGTGTCCGAACACTAGGAAAAATTCTTATATAAAAAAAGTACACTTAATACAGTTTTGTTAAAAATCCTTGTCGAATCCTGTTCTTAGTCAGTCTAAAAACAGGATTCGACAAGGATTTATTTAACAAAACTGTATTAAGTGTACTTTTCTTACATAGGAATTTTTGCTAGTGTTCGGACACTTTTGTTACCGACTGTACACTGCTGTTTGCAAAAAATGCAACACCAAGATGGAATGAAAACATCATAATGATATTTATTGGGCACATACATTATAGTAGGAAGAACAATTGATTAAAATTTCAGAAAATATGGAGTAACATGTACTGAGAAAACAATACATAAAGCAGCGACCTCTGTGAGCAATAACAGCACTTATCTGTCTAGGCATTGAGTCAAATAGCGATTGGATGACATGTACGGGTAAAGCACTTCATGAAGCTTCAACACGATGCCACAATTCAACCATCGTAGTTACTGGTGAGTGGTGGGGGGCTAGTCGCTTTTCAACGATTAAACAGTCATTTTCATTGGTGCAAGATCAGGAGAATGCGCTGACCAGAGCAATGGTTGAACACATTATGTATTAAGGAAGGTTCGGACTATACTGACAACTTGCGGTCGTGTATAATCCTGCTTAAATGTGGCGCTGCGGAGGTCTTGAATATAGAGAGGAGGTACGGGCGTTAACTCACCAGAAATTTAATGACCGCATTTCAGAGTGCCGGGAATGCGAACAAGAAGTAATCGAGACGTGTATCCAATGGGACCCCATACCATCACTGCATGTGGTGGACAGTGTGACGATGTCGATTCCCAGCTGGTATTGTGCATTATTGACAATGCCGTTAAAGACGGATAAGGCAATGTTGATGCTGTAAACAGGATTGCGATTTGTCTGAAATTCGACTTCACGCCACCCCTGCGTCTAGGTTCGTCATTAATCACACATTAAAGTCGCCCGTATCAGTGATGCAGTTTTGAGGGTAATCAAAATTTTGGTAGCTGCACACTGGGTCACCACCTGGAGTGATGGTATGTGGTACCATTGGATACACGTCTCGATCACCTTTTGTTTTGATTCCCGCCACTCTGAATACCAGCCATTACATTTCTGACGAGTTAAGGCCCTTCGCTGTGCCCTAAATTCAAGGCCTACGAAACGCAATATTTAAGCAGGACAATGCACGACCGCAAGTTGTAAATATTGTCCGGATCATCCTTAATGAAGGATATGTTCGACTGTTGCTCTGGCCAGTGCGTTCTCCTGATCTTGCACCAATGAAAATGACTGTTTAATCGTTGAAAAGCGACTGGCCCCCACCGTTCACCAGTAACTACGATCGATGAATTATGACATCGTGTTGAAACTTCATGAAGTGCTTTACCCGTACATGTCATCCAATCGCTGTTTGATTCAATGCCTAGGAAGATAAGTGGAGTTATTGCTCACAGAGGTCGCTGCTTTATGTACTGTTTTTTCAGTACATATTACTCCAAATTTCCTGAAATTTTTATCAATTGTTCTTCTTACTATAATGTATGAGCCCAATAAATATCATTATGATATTCGCATACCTTCATGGTGTTGCATTTTTTACAAACAACAGTTTAGTATGCCATATTTTTTAAAAAGGTCCTTGCACTAGGTCTAATATCCTACGTGTTATAATTAAAAAAGTGGATTTTTAAGTTATATCCTTATGAATATATATGGTAAAACCTTTTTGTTATTTTTTATTATTTTTTTAAATACAGATAATGAGAAAAATCCTCTTAATAACACACTATAGCCAAAACGCATTTAAAACATAACTTTTTACAGGGTAATGCAAAACATTATGATTTTTCTTTAATTTTTTACTGGTCACCTTTTCCTCTACAGGAAAAAAACTGTTGTAATTATTAAATTATCTAATTATCTAATAATTAAATTATCTAAATTATATCACTTGTAACATATTCTTCATACTTCCAAAGTTCCAAGATGATTCCAAAGAATTTTTCTAGATATTTGACAAAACATATAAATTCAAAAGTGTCCAAATACTTATTGATAGATAGTGAATATTATATTTTTTTAAACTGATTTTTTAAATTAAGTTTTAATGAAAAATGGAAGTTAAAGTTATAATAGTATTTATTACTACGTTTATAGTAATTAGCATTTTGTTTTTCCCAATAATTGAGTAAATCAGTTTCTTCTTTTTGAATTTATCATCTGAATTCCTTAAAAATAAATAAATAAATAAGATACAGATTAATAACTTTAAAATAAACTGAAATTAAAAATGAAACAGGTGTTTAAGATTTTCGGATTATAAATTAATGTAATACACAAACACACTATCAGATTTTAATATCTAAGATATTTTTGTGCTTGCAGTAAAATATTAGTTTGTAAAAACAAAGAAAGCAAAAGGTAATGAGAGTTTTTTGTTGAGACTTTGATTTCTTCAGTTAAAGTTGTGACTAAGGGCGCAAATTGAGAAGTTGAATATTTCATTTTTACGTATCTTAGAAAAATTTTTAATTTTTATGCATCTGTGCGTGTTTCTTGCGTTGTCTGCATTGAATGGGCTCTTCCCACCGTCGTCTGCTCAATCACGTGATAGAGGAAAACGAATAATCGAATTCTGAGAATCGAATTCAATTGAATAGTGTTCTTAAAAACAAAAGTGTTAATATTTAATTTTAAATAAAATAAAAGTAATATTGTGCATTTGTAAACAGTAGAATAATTGTATTTGTAAATTTAATAATTTTTAAAAAACACTTTATGTGTTTATTTATTTTCACCTGTAAGAATCGATTTTTGTATGTTCCAGTTTAACTGTTACATTAACTGATCTAGCAATAAATAATAGCTTGTTCTTGTGGAATGTTTATGGTTTATAAAATGTTTTCATTTAATTTAATTTCATAAAGGTGTTACAACAAGTTAATTAACTTAGTTACTGGTCTAAATGGATTTACGTAGTACGATATTGCACTGTCACTGATTTAAGTAGCAAAAATCAGAGTATTTAAACATGGTCTTCATGAACATCAATAACAGGTATAAACTAAATGATGATTGTAAATGTATACAGCAAACAAAATATGATGAATAATGATATAAAATGGATTAAAAATGATGATGTATAAAAAATAACACAGATTAAATACGATTGATCAAAAATAAGAATAGAAAATATGTTATTTCAGCAATCGCTCTAGATAAACAAGATTTCGTCTGCTATTTGTTTTCCCTCTATCATGTGACCTCTGACGTCAGGTGGGAAGAGACCATTGTCGCTAGCCGAGAGCTATTACATCTTCTTATTTGGTATATCTGTTAAATATTTTGCTGAACTTGCTTTGATGTAAGGATTAGACATAGATGCAATTTTTGACGATGCTAAAATTTCTAATATTTTTGATGAAGCGATGTATTGATAAAATGGAGAAGAATGTTCTTCAAGCTAATTTAAAGTGATGGCCGTAGATTTTGCACTGCGAAGACAATTCACCCAGGAAGCAGGAGCTGACTTTAAATGCTTTATTTACTTTAAATTCGTGACAAAAATATTCTTGATGAAAAATATTCCAATACTATAGGATTACAGCAGGATAAAGTCTTTTTGAAATAATCAAGATAAAAATTATTCATTTTACGAATAAATGGACACGGGGAGTTTCAGAGAGAACTCGGAACTTCTTACTTATCCAAGAGCAGTCGCAAAAGTGATGAAAGTTTGGCTCATTTACTTCGCATTAAAACCACAAGATATATCACCAAACTTCATTCTGACAGACAACTGAACAACACCTACTTTTTTCAGTTGCGCATAAATCAGTATAACTTTTTAAAAATATATTGACGATTCTGTTCTTAGCCAAAAATACCATTATCAATTCATGAGAAGATTGGAAATGTACGTTAGAAACTCGACCACAAAAATTTATGGTTAAAGCCTTAGCCTCAGTCTTTTAGCCGATACAAAGTACTTAATTTCTATTGAATGAGCAGATACATCTGTTCTATGTTACAAAAGTGACACATCAGGAAATATTTTATTCTATTTTACTTTACTGAGATGAAAAGATTTGAACTTCACAGCTCTTACTTTTATTTTTATTTATTGGAAGAAACAGAGAGATAATGAATTTGATATTTTGCTAGAAGAGAAACCGCAGATTCTAGATCGCTTTTAATAAAGATAGAAAACGAAATGGAAGAGAATTAAATTTTGAAAAATAATATCTAATTTAGAATATGTGATTTTCGATATCACAATATCATACGAAATAGTTAAATTCGGTAGGGAAAAAAAATATTCGTTTATACACCTCGTAATCAAAATAATAATCGTAATCAAATTTTTCATTTAGAATTTTCTGTCTCAAAATAATAATAATAATAATAATAATAATAAATAAAGTAAAACTTATAACTTTTTCATTGTTCTCTATGATTTTCATTGACTTGAATTTTGGGGTAATTGTAAAGCATAGCGAAAATGAAATTTTGTAATAGTATATGGAAATTCTAATTGCCATCTAAAATATATTTAATTCTAAAATGACAAATCTATTTCATCTCTATTTTTCAAAAAAGCTCATGTAAAAGAAAGATAATAATAATTTAACGGAGGAAAATTGTTTTCTTTCAACATTTTCAGTCTTGAAGAAAATAAATTGGAAAAAGTAAGATTGCATTTCCAATTAAATTTTCTAAATTACAAATGAAAGTTTTCATTAAATTTAATGTTTTATTCATAACTCTGTGTTTTATCTAATTAGAATGAAATGAATATTATACATACATATATATATATATATATACTTTTTTTTTTTTTTTTTTCGAGTGAATAGACATTAATATTATAAGGTCAAAAAAAATTTTGCTGGCGAATATATACCGTAAAATAAATTCCATAAATCGTATGAAATTCCTTTAATAATTGTTTCATTTTAGTCAGCCCAGAAGTAATGGACTCTTCCCACCTGACGTCAGAGGTCACATGATAGAGGAAAAACAAAAAGCAGACGAAGTCTTGTTTATCTAGAGCGATTGCTGAAATAACATATTTTCTATTCTTATTTTTGATCAATCGTATTTAATCTGTGTTATTTTTTATACATCATCATTTTTAATCAATTTTATATCATTATTCATCATCTTTTGTTTGCTGTATACATTTACAATCATCATTTAGTTAATACCTGTTATCGATGTTCATGAAGACATGTTTAAATACTCTAATTTTTGGTACTTAAATCAGTGACAGTGCAATATCGTATTACGTAAATCCATTTAGACCAGTAACTAAGTTAATTAACTTGTTGTAACACCTTTATGCAATTAAATTAAATGAAAACATTTTAAAATTTCAATTTATAATCCGTAAACATTCCACAAGAAGCTATTATTTATTGCTAGATCAGTTAATGTTACAGTTACACTACAATATACAAAAATCGATTCTTATAGGTAAAAATAAATAAACACATAAAATTTTTTTTTAAAATTATTAAATTTACAAATACAATTATTCTACTGTTTACAAATGCACAATATTACTTTTATTTTATTTTATATTAAATATTAAAATTTTTGTTCTTAAGAACAATATTTAATTGAATTCGATTCTCAGAATTCGATTATTCGTTTTCCTCTATCACGTGATTGAGCAGACGACGGTGGGAAGAGCCCATTGATTCAATTTATACTTCATTTGTGATTTGTCGTAAACTGATTCACTTGAAAAACTTCAGAATAATTTAAAGTTTGGTTGCCATTGACAAATGAAATCTTTACATCATCTTTGAATCCGGTCACTTTAACAAGAAAACTCAAAGATTCATAATTGATTACTGCCCTGAAACTATTCATTTTTCACTCTTCCTTTCTAAAAAGCCTTAAGACATGTATTTAAGACGCGCTTGAAAAGATTTCACGGATCAATGATGAAGTCTTCTTCACTTTAGTAGTTCTGACGAAACAACCTGTCTCTATAATCAATGAATGAATGATATATTGGAAAATAATAACTGTAATTTATTTTATCTTTTTAAAATTATAAGTTTTTTATAAACTAAAATCTACTTTAGTATTGTTGCATAATCTTTGTAAAATTGTGATCTAAATGATTATGATATGAATTAAAAAAAAAAAAAAAAAAAAAATGAAAACTGAGATTTGTATGCTTTAACAGGTTATATTTCCTTTATTAAAATGTTTATAAATTTTATTTCAAACTGAAAATTTCATAATTAGTAAAACATTGACCGACGAAAATAGGCCACTCACCGCCATGTGGCAGTGTAGAGTGTTTCTAGGCCGAGGCCTAGGCATACTTCCTTAATGTTTTAAAGTAGGGCTTAAAATTCTTTTATTTGATATGTAGTTCTAAAATTCAGGCAGGTAACTGTAGTCTTTGAAATTTTAAGAAGTTAAATTAGAGATATGGGGTAGGTGGTTAAAATTTTTTGTTAGTTTTTGACGAAGGGAAACCCCTTCGTCAAAAACTAACAAAAAATTTTCGGTTAATCATATTAAAAAGTCAGTCTGAGGGTTTATTGACAGTCGAAGGTTAGTGGGCAGGAGAAGTAGTAATGGTTGCGAAAGTCCACGGTCCCGCTCTCAGCTTGGTCTGTGCATGTGCATAAAGTTAATTATAGTTAATAACATAGATGCCAAGTCTCCCGTTTTTCAAGGGAGACTTCAAACCGGAAAATGTTTATAACTGATTTCTTTAATATTAATCGTCGAAATTATATGTAACATATTCCATTTAAAAATACTGGTGTCAATTCTGATTTAAAAGTTAAAAATGTTGGCATCTCTGTAATAATATCTAAAATATCTGCTTAATTTTTATTCAATTATTATGACTATTGCTGACGATATGATTTATATAGTATATTGCCTGAAATGAACACAGCTTAATGCTATTATTATTATCGCTTTATTTTTTCTTTTTCTTAATTTCTCTTATCCATGTATGGCAATGAAAGTATTGTTTTAGGGACGAATATTTGAAACTGAAATTTTTATTAATATAATTTTACGTTTTAAGATCTCCTAAATTAGAAAATCAGGTTTTTAGTCGTTGATCTGTGTGTGTGTACGCTTGTGTGTCCTTTACTAGTACAACTGATAAATAAATATCAGGAGAAAGCTCAAATTCGGTATTTCAAAGCTGTGTCAGATAAGGGTAGTACTTGAAATTTTTTATTGAGTTTAGACAAAGGATTCATGTACAGAGCAAATAAGAATATTAAAATGCATTGCGTTTATGAACAAAGTTTCTCACTAGTAGATTTTAACATCTTTAGAATGCACTAAATAAAATGTAATTAACATATATATTTTTTATATACCGGAAATAATGTTACATATAGAATATGGTATGAAGATCATCCGCCGTTCATTTATAGGGTCACATAAAGGAATTTGGATAATTATAGGCTGGATTGAAAATTTCTGGAAGTACATTACAAGTTACATTCTGCGTCTTTCTTACTATACGAAATTTTAGTTTGCCCTAGGTGGTATGAAAATAACTTATTGACAATATATTAGATTGCCAAAAATGAAGTGAATTTAATTTTAGTACGATATTTGTACTATTTCTTTAAGACAGCGATTTTTCGTTGTTATCAATTTTTATCTATCACCTTTAATGAACTAGTAAAATTTTTTGTTTTTATCTGAAAAGCTGAAAGTTTGTCATTGTATGTATCCGGATTATTAGATTTTATCAAAAAATAATACACTTATTAATCGAAACAAAATCTAGCTAACGCCGTATTTTTTAGTTCAATCGGATAATTGGTTCAAAAGGTATAAAATAAAAAAACCCATTTTAACTTTAAAATTATGAAAAAGGGAAACAAACTGAGGCCAAAAATAAATAAATAAAAAAGTAAATATATTTCTTTTTATATCGGGGAAAAAATGAACGTGCAATTTTTTTTTCTTTTTTAACTAATATAAATACAATTGAAAATAACTGTGCTAAAGAAACGGAACAGCTTCAGTATAGACCCCTTTGGTGAAATTTGAAATTTGCACAGAAATAGTTCGGACGTTTTTCGCCAAGATCATTACTTATGCAATTGCGATAAACCTTTTATTTCATCGCCAAAATGACAACAAAATTTTAAAAGCCAGCAAGGAACTCCAATCTAAAGCTATACGAAAGAAATTTTAAGAAATGAATATAGTAACCGATGCTAAGAAATGAAACACAGTTACTGCATGCCTTTATATGGAAACATACATTAAAATAAGTCCTATCGCACTAAATTAAATTCTGTTTTGCGCAGAATTTTACATCGATTATTTAGAAAACAAAATTAGCTTAGGATTTTAGTAGCTTTGCCTTGGGCCACATTGTAAAAGCTACTTTATTAAGAAAATATTCTTTCTTTTCCTGTTGTATGTGACTGAAGAAAGAGCTTTATTAAATTATACTCTGAGAAGATTGCTTAAGAATTCTAATTATTTTCTCTTAACCGTATGGTAGACAAGGCATTATTTTTTTTAATTTAATTAAAAAAAATCATGGTTTTCTATAATTGCCTTTTGAAATATGCCAAATACGAAAATCAGATTTTTAGCAGTTATTCTGTATATTTGTATACCTCTCTGTTTTCAGCAATAATAATAATAGTAATAATAAAGTGACTCTAGAGTAACTCCACTCGACTTTCCAAATATTAAGTAATTAACGGCTGTTTAAATAAATTAGAGAAGTCGTTAAATAAACAAAAGAGAAAATTATAATAGGGTGTTTGATTTTTTTTTTACTTTCATTACTTGACTACCGTAGGTAATGGAAGTATTGTATTCGGTCAAAAAATTCGATATCGAGTTTTCACCTAATTTACATAATAAGGACTCCTGAGTCCAAAAGAGTAGTTTTTGGCAATTGGTCAGTGTGTGTGTATGTGTGTGTGTATGTATGCATGTGGGGGGATATTCTGACTTTCACATCTCCGAAACTATTAAAGATAGAACTACAAAACTTCAGAATTCAGACAGGCCTGGTGTACAGATGAATTTTCAAATGTTGATGAAAATTGGAAAACCGGAAGTGGGACCGTAAGTCCATATCTCGAAAACGACTCTAACGATTTTCTTTAAAGTTCCTATATAAACACTCTATTAGATGTCCTTTCGAATGATATAGTTGGTTAGGTCAGGAAAATTGATAGGCGTCCTGTATAAATAGTTCAATTTCCGGTCTTGCAAATGAGTTTCTTTAAAAACAGCTATACGAATTTTTTTTGAACTCGTCATATTAACTCTCTTTTACATGTCCTTTTGTATGTAATTATTGTTCTCCGGTCAATAATTGTGTATGGCAAGTTTTGGTAAAAGTTGGTATCTCAAAAAAGGATTTAACGATTTTCTTGAAAATTGTTACATAAATCCATTTTAGATATCCTTTCTCATATATTACGTGGTTATTACAAGAAAATTAACTGTCATCCTGATTGAGTAGGTCAGTGTTAGATCTCGGAAATTGGTATTTAAAAAAAATAACTCTAATTTTTTTTTTTTTTTTAACTCACTGTGTAAACGCTGTTTTATATATCTTTACACGCGTATCAAGTTTCTTTTACCGGAAAATTTTTAGGTGTCTACTTTGTTAGGTCATTTTTATGCCTTATGATCACATTATCTCCAAAAAAATGCATATAATACGTGTAACAGTGGGTAATGGAAGTCGTGTGGTTGTTTCACAGCAGATTTTTATTTCCATTACCCTACTACCGTAGGTAATGGAAGTATTGTATTCGGTCCAAAAATTCAATATCGAGTTTTCACCTGATTTACACGTTTTAAGGTCCCCTTAGTCCAAACTAGTGGTTTTGGGCAATTGATCAGTGTGTGTGTGTGTGCGCGTGCGTATGTATGTGGGGAATCTTTAGACTATCATATCTCCGAAACTAATAAAGATAAAATGACGAAACTTCAGAATTGACACAAGTTTGGTGTACAGATTAAGTTTCCAAATTTTGGTGAACATTGGAAAACCGGAAGGGGATCATCGGAAACCGGAAATGGGACCTTAAGTTCTTGTCTCAAAAACGACAGTAAAGATTTTCTTCAAAATTTCTACATAAACACTCTATTAGATGTCTTTTCGAATGGTATAGTTGGTTTGTTCAGGAAAATTGATAGGTGTCCTGTATAAATAGCTCAATTTCAGGTCTCGCAAGTGCGTTCCATTAAAAACGGCTGTACATAATTTTTTCAAACTTGGCATAATAACTCTTTTTTAGATATCCTTTCATATGTAGTTGTTGTTTTCCCGTTAACAATTCAGTTTGTCAAGTTTTGGTGAAAGCATGTATCTCAAAAACGGCTCTAAGGATTTTCTTGAAAATTGTTACATAAATCAATTTTAGATATCCTTTCTCATGTATTACATGGTTATTACAGGAAAATTAACAGCCACCCTGCTTAGGTAGGTTAATTTTAGACCTCGGAAATTGGTGTTTAAAAAAATAACTCAACCATCTTTTATGCTATTTTCTAACTTGCCATGTAAACTTTGTTTTATATGTCTTTACTCGTGTATTAAGTTTCTCATACTGAAAAAATTTTAGGTTTCTATAATTCGTTAGGTCAATTTTATGTCTTCTGATCATATTATCTAAAAAAAAAAAAAAAAAAAAAAAAAAAATGCATATAATACGTGTAGTCGTGGGTAATGGAAGTCGTGTGGTTGTTTCACACCAGATTTTTTTCGTATAGTATGCTTTTTAATTTAACGCTATTGCACTTAATATAATATAAGCCCATGGGTCATAAAGAAAAAAAGTTTTACGTTGTGTCCCTCTAAAAATCTATAAGAACTAGATTCAGCTAAATCTATAAAATTCATGCGACGGTGACTTATAACATGTATATAAATTTTCGACTTAGTCGGATAAGGCATTTAGACGCTATTGCGTTTCAAATAATTATCGCCCATGGGCCATAATGATAAAAGATACTTCGTTGTGTCCTTGTAAAAAACTACACTGTTAAAAATAGTTTCTTAAAAATAAGTATATATTGTCTCAAAATAGCCCCGAGACAATATATACTTAAATTTGAAAACCCATGTACTAATTTTTGAGTATATTGACACGTCAAACATGGGGATATTGGGATTCTTAATTTTCAACCCCATTTTTGAGCATGTCAATATACTCAAAAATGAGTACACGTTTTTCCAAATTTAAGTGCAGTTTCCACTGAGGTTGGTTCGAATGGCACTATTGATGTGGTCAAGCGGATCCTTTGATGTGGTCAAGCGTTTGGACCTGGGTCTAGGGTTGGTTCAAAAAGGGAGAGTCCGTGGTTCTAACCCCCAGCTGAGATAATTGAGGGGCCAAGGGCAAATATCTTTGTCAATTTTGCATGCTTTTCTTTGAAGTAACTGCGCAATCTGATAAAAAAGAGCTACAACTGATTACAAGACATTTGGCTCTTTGTGTTCGGAGCGTGATTAGTGGTTTTTTGGACCTGGAAGCTCCAACTCTAGTGGAAACCGGCCTTTAAGTGTATATTGTCTCGTGGCTATTTTGAGACAATATATACTTATTTTTAAGAAAGTAGTTTTTTACAGTGTATTAGTGCTAGATTCTCCAAATTATATACGGTTAGTGGGATGGTGATCTGTAATACGTATGCAACTTTTTAGTTCATTCGAATAAGGCGTTTAGATGCTATCGCACTTAAAATAACTTGAGCCCATAAGCCATAATGGGAAAAAAAATCTCTAAATATTCAGTTTAACAGAGTGTGGCATTCAAAAGCTTTTGCACATTAAACAATTTTAACCCATAGACCGTAATGATAAGTAATGTTTCTTTGTACCCCTGTGAAAAAATTATAAGAGCTAGATTCAGTAAAATCAATAGGGTTCGTGCTACGATGCCATATAACATACCTACCAACTTTCTGCTTATTCGAACAAAACGTTTAGATGCTATCGTGTTCACTCACATATATATACTCGCACACACATCCAAATATCATCGTAAAAATAGCAAAAATGAAATCAGGAGACCGAAAATGTGTAGATACACCAAAATCTCAAAGTCAATTTTTTTGTCCTGATTACAATACTTTAATTACATATGTAGATAGTAACAAATAATTACAGGAAAATTATTGAATTCTATACGAGGATTCAAAATTCTTTTGTGTGTCCCTGTACAAGAGCCAAAAACACTAAATATTTATATACACATAATAATAATAATAACAACAACAATAATAATAATAATAATAATCTGCTTTTAGATCTAAAACTGACCGAAGCATATATAATAGGTAAAATTTTGTCAGATGCAGAATTTAATTTAGTACGACAGGACTTGTTTGTATATTTTGTATAACGGTTTTGGAAATAGTCTCATTCTTCTTTTTTAAATTATAAAGTGTCTCCCCTTAGCAACGGTTACTATATTTAAATAAAAATTCAGGTTATTGTACTTAATTTTTTTTTTTTTTTTTTTTTTTTTTTTTGCTAATTCGAACATTTTACTTTTTTTTTTTTTTTTTTTTTTTTAATTTGATTTTTTAACGATCTGATTTTTTTCTCTCTGAAAAATAGGAGGCTCTTATTTTTCTCAATTATTATGCTGTTTTGAAATCCAACTTTTAACAGGCGATTTTCAAATATTTGAAAGTTTTACTATTTGGATATATCATTATACGATAAGTAAAAATAAATAAATAAATAAATAAGTAAAATGGTAAAACTGGATGTTGGAGGACATCCTGGGATGTTTAAAGTGAAATACAACAAATGGTGACAAAGTAAAATGTCTGATTAAAAGCAATAATAATAATAATAATAATTATTATAGTTATAATAAACCCTCTATAGCTAATTCCAGGCAACTCATTTGTACCAAAATTTACATCAAATGAATAATTACATAATGCATCGATACATCGCAATTTTACATTGCACGATGATAGTTTAAAATTTAAAAAGATTTTCTTGTCAGCAAAATGCCCCACCAATGCCATGAGCGTTTCTAACTTTGAAAGCTGGTACAAGGAAGATGCTGGGTTCAAACCCATGTTTTGCTTGTCGAACTTGTGGCTCAGAGTTTTCTAAGACTTTCTCCGAAATTCGCATGAATAAAGTCTATGATTCCCTATTTCTTCAATGTATATTTATTTATAACTGAAAATGTAAAACCCAAATCCAAAATTGCATTTTAATAGTAATGTAAAAAAAAAAAAAAAAAAGAAAACTTATATATTTGGCACTTTCTACAAGCAAAACTGTCAGAAGTAAATCCAACAATTTTGTCTGTCATCAACACATTGTATTGTGCCCGAAGCTAAAAAAAATATATTTTGCGTTATTTCGACTGGCCGAAAACGCAGATGGCATCAAAATCCCCGGCACAGCACCACCTCATCCGTCGATAGATAAGGTCCAAGGAACGTCCGGAAAAGGAGGTACAATTATGATATTGGATATATTTACAATGTTACTTTATCCAATAACATGACTGTAAAAGCGTTTCGAAACGCTAAATTACCTTTTAACGAATACAATTATAATTAATAAAACAAAAACAGCATTGCAATAAAACACAGCATGTCGCTAATTTTAATGATGTCAGGAAACATTCCAACAATGGAAAAGAAATTTAACAGATAAATGATCTATTTTGAAATAGATACGTATAATAAAGTAATTTCAATTTACCGTGACAGATAGTTGTCTAGATTCATACTTTTCTTAATTAACAACAAGGGTGAATGCAAGACGCGACAAAACGAGAAGAGAAGAAACAAAGTGGTTTAAAACAAAGAAAATTACGCGATATTAAAAATTTTATGTTTGCTTTGGAATTATCGATAAAAACTTTTAATCGCAGCAGAAAATAGATATGTATAGGTTGAATTTTAAAGTTATTCACTCCCCCCCCCCCCCAAATTAAAAAAATATATATGCTAAGAATTCAAATGCTAAATATAAAAGCTAAAAATATAAAATACTTTAAAAAATATAATTCTAAAAATATAAAATTCTAAAATATTCTTTAATTTTTCAAATTCTTTGTAAGGATATTTGATTTAATAATCTTTTATGGAAATAGAGAGTGGGAAAATTACAATAAAAATTATTCTTATACTTTACTTTAAGCCGAACATAAATATTAGTTCATGCTGTGATGAGTTTAAAATTTCCATATCTAACTCATATTTAAACAATTAAGTTTAAGAAAACTCGTTTTCGAATTCCTGCTTGAAATTTAAGAATTTTTATTTTAGTTTTTATTTATTTAATTTGAAAATTATAATGTGTTATTTAATTAATATAAGTACTACGTTTCAATTTGAAAAAATCCCCGAAATAAATATTTGTTGAAGTAAGTAATTGATCTTAAATTCAAAATAGAAAATGTATCAAATTTGTAGGATAAATAAACTAGTTGGCATAGGTGGACTCTGCTCAGTTCCCCATCATATGTATGTTCTCATAAATTTCTTGTGCAGGACATATTATATTCATTTCAGAAAATTATGGAGTGGAAGGCTTATTTTTTATACTAACTATGTGAAAAATACCAGAGCCGGGAATCGAACCTGGGCCTTCCGCTTTACGTGCGGATGCTCAAACCATCGAGCTACCCTGGCTGATTACCAGATAGGCATTTCTCACATAACATTCGTTGGCAAAGTCACCGAGTCTGTAATCATAGCTGTATCAAGTTACATTATTAATCATGGCACAACTCCAATAGACCATGAAATTTTTCAATTTAATTTAGAAACTTATTCATCAAGCCTGAAAGTTCATTTTAGAAAATTATGGAATGGAAGGCTGATTTTTTATACCAAGTATGTGAAAAATACCAGAGCCGTGAATCGAACCCGGAAGGTCCGGGTTCGGTGACTCTGTGACTCTCAGACTCGGTGACTTTGGCAACGAATGTTGTGTGAGAAATGCCTAGTTGGTAATCAGCCAGGGTAGCTCGATGGTTTGAGCATCCGCACGTAAAGCGGAAGGCCCGGGTTCGATTACCGGCTCTGGTATTTTTCACGTAGTTGGTATAAAAAATCAGCCTTCCACACCATAATTTTCTGAAATGAACTTTCAGGCTTGATGAATAAGTTTCTAAATTATATTATATTCAATTCATGTTAAGAGAAACGAATTTGACCAAACGCTTGACACAGTGACAGAACAAAATCCTCGCCTAATAGGCTACCCACCATTCAGTTCGATATATTTATCTTATTATAATCTATTAATTTATTTTATTGGGATCAATTTCGTAGTTTACTTTCACGCTACTATTACCAATGCAACTTTCCCAAAAATGCATATTTATATGAAATATCGCCCCATTTTGCTATGTTGATAAAATCTTAAATTTCGAATAACTTACGAAAATTTCCTATTAGAATATTTGTAGTCAATCATGTTCATACAAGTATCATAAATGTTATTTTGAAATTGCCTGATATATTTATGATCCTCAAAATGGACGTTTATGCTCGATTTTGCTTTATTGAAATCGCATGAATTGCCTTTTTGAAATCGCAAGAATTAAAAAAAAAAAAAAAAAAAAAAAAATGAATTTTTCAAAATCTTCTCAAGAAGACGCGCGGCCGATTTTAACGACTTTGCACTATTACTGGTAGAGTTCCACTCGAAAATGTATTTTTGTCTCTTACACCTCCAAGGAAGGGGGGGGGGGAGAATGAAAGAAATTTCGCAAAATCCCGTCTTAATGGGAGTCATAGACCTAAAATCAACCTTAATACCAAAATTTGTGTGTCTATTTCCCATAGAATCGCCAAGGCTGTGCTGAATCAATGGGCGAGTCATCGAGTTTACTCTTTTATATAGAAAAGAGAGAAAGAGAAAGAATTTACATTTGTAAGATTATTTCATTTTAAAAATAACTAAATAAGTAACATTATAAAACAAGCTCAAAAGAAAATTAGTAAATGCAAATCATAATCCAATGCAGCAAATAAACCGACAATTTAAAGAGACTACTTATCAATTCTTAAAAAATATGAACAGTGTTTAAGTCTATTTATTAATAAAAACTAGTTAGCACAGGTAGACTTTGCTCAGTTCCTGGTCATATATTTGTTCGAATAAATATCTAATTTAGAACATACAATATTCATGTTAAGGGAAATTAACTTATGCTACCACTCAGCATTTTCTTAAGTTATAATGCCTCACCCATTAGGCTACTATACCATCCATTTGGTACATTTATCTTATTCTAATTTTCTAAAAAATTGCATTAAGTTTAGTTTCGTATTTTAGTTTCTATTCAAAACCATACTACTTATAATGCAATAACCCTGATAATGCACGTTTATGTAAAATTTTGACATATTCTTCTATATTAAAAAACCCTTAAATTTCGAATCACTTACAAAGCTAACAAATTAGAATCTTTTTAGTCAATGAATCTTTTTAATCAATGCCAGCATTATAAATTATATTTAAAAATAGTTTTGATATCGTTACGATGAAAGTATTTGTAATAATACATGTTTATCTGAAATTTTACCCTCATTCTCCCATGTTATGAAAATTGTGAATTTCGGATTACTTAAGAAGTTTTTAAACTAAAATGTTGAAGGAAAAAAAAGGGTTCTTGTTAATATTATTATAAGTGATATTTTAAAACCGCTCCGACTACTTTACGATATTTCGCTTTTGAGATATTATCGGCACAGAGACTACATCGATTTTTTTATTTTCGGATTCACTACACATCAAACTGTGTAAACACTTAAAGAAAAAGAAAAATCAGAAATTTTTAAGAATACCTAAATTTTCGATACTATTATAATGAAAAACTAATAATAATAACAAAGTTAATGGCAGAAAAAAATGCATTAAAAACTATTCATGATTAATAAATATTCAAACATTTTTGACAACACGAGTACAACACTTGCAATTTTTTTTTTTCTTTTTTTGTTTAATCTGCTTGGAAATGTATACATATGAAATGTGTCTTTTTATCCCGTAGCGTTTTCCAAAATACTTTCCTCTGGAACTCAGTGTTAAAAATACTGTTTAACGATATGACGAATTATTTTTGTATTTATTCCATAAATTGTATCAAATTTTAACTTAATTAAATTGTATTATATGTATATATTAAATTCTTTTTCATTTATATGTTACTTTCATTTTCCTTATACACAAATATACTTCTATTCCTCATTAAGATTTTTCTATCTTTCTTTTTTTTTTCCATTTATTTCCTTTCTGAAGAAAAAAAAAACGGACACGTTAGTATGTGGGTGAACTTAAACCTTATTAAAACGTCTGTCGTTATGCCATTAATGAAAACATTCATAGGAAACACGGAGTAGTTAAAGGTTAAGGTTAAAAGCGTATTCAGATGAAAATAATAATCCTTATACCAGTGGGCAACTGATTTACATGTTATTATTATTCATTTAAGTCAATTTACTTGCCATGATTTATTTAATACTTATTCCTATCGATTCTGTACAGAATAGCGGTTTATTATTTCATCATTTTAGCTGACTAAACACTAATGTATTTATATATATTTCATTTTCGGGAAATTCAAAGAAAAACAGTTGTTTTTGTTGAATATATGTCTTTTCATAACTAACGTCCCTACACAAACAACAACAATCTTTCTAACAAAAACCTTAAAAATTTAATTATTTAATGTTTTCGAGAGCTTTATCGAAATATTATAAAAACAGTTATTATATTCATATATGTATATGCATATATTCTGTGCCTTGACATCTGTAGAGGAAAAAAATGAGAGATTATATAGGGTGTTCCATAAAGACTGAAACGCGATTTTATTCTTTACCTATTAGAAATAGGTGGGCAATGAAAATTATAAAATTGCGGAAACCACTGCATGGTTATAAAATAGAGTCTTTCAAAGTTTGGATAGTTGCACCTTTTTACCGTGAGCTATAACGTTGGGAATAAGACCACGTTCATAAAAATTTCTTCTCGTTAATTTTCTAAAAGTTGCATTTTATAATTTTTCATACGATCCCCTCTAGACAAATTTGGAAAGTTAGAAAGTTTTTATTTTCAATACAACAATATTGTGGTATATTTATGTGTGTGGCAACACTGATATTATGTATTACCAAGTGGCAACTCTCATATATTGCTGATATTCCATATTCTCTTTATTATTCATATCTTATTCTCTTATATCGCGATGTTGCTGCTTATGCTCCAATTTTAGTTAAATAAAGCTTCTAATTGAGCACCTATTTATTGTAATGTAATATTTATTACAATTTATTTAACTAAAATTCAAATCGAAAAACGCATTTACTGACAAGATGGAACGACTGTTGCGACCTGAAAGATTTGATGTCGAACCCACTTGTACGGGTGCTGAGTCGAAGTGGAAGCATTGGAAAAGAACTTTTTCGAACTCTTTATCTCAAGTAACTGACATTACAGACGATCATAAGCTACAAGCGTTATGCAATTATGTTTCCGCAAATGTTTTTCAATACATAAGTGACTGTGAAAAGTATGACGACGCTATCGAAATACTGGATTCTTTGTACATTACAAAGATAAACGAAATCTTTGCCAGACACTGCTTGGCGTCAAGAACACAACAGTCAAGCGAATCTGTAGATGAATACCTGCAGATACTAAAACAAATGAGCAAGGAGTGCGATTTCAAGGCCGTTACAGCCGAACAGTACAGAAACGAGTATGTTAGGGATGCCTTCATTCGGGGCTTAAAGAGTTCACGCATTCGGGAACGTCTTTTAGAAAATACGATTATCACTCTAGAAAAGGCTTACGATCAGGCTAGAGCTCTAGAACTAGCCGAACATCACTCTGCTTCATATTCAAGCATAACTTATTCAACACCTGTGGCATCTACTGAAGAGCCAATAAGTCAAATTGAAGAAGTTCAGTCTACAGCGGTTACTCAGGTTCGATCTGGGAAATGTTTCTTTTGCGGGTATGATCGCCATTTACGAAGTGTCTGCCCTGCTAAAGAGGCACTATGCCGTGGATGCGGTAAAAAGGGGCACTATCAAAGAGTATGCAAGTCAAAATCTTTGCGCAACACTACAAATTCGACTGCAGCAACCTACAACTTAGCATCGGTATCTGCAGTTCCTAATGATCTCCAAAGGTCACTAACTAAAGCCCTGATTAATGGTATCGAACTAAATGCTTTGATTGATACTGGCAGCTCTCTCAGTTTCATAAATCAGCGTTTTGTGGAAAAGTGTCGAATTAAAACTAAACCATACTTCGGCAGAATAACAATGGCTAATTCCTCCCTGAGTTCAGACATTACAGGTTGTTGTACAGTAACTGTAAAATTACAAAACCATTTATATAGAAATGCTGAAGTTTTGATCATGAAAAATCTTTACTAATCGGTCACGACTTACTAAAAGACCATTCTTCAGTTGAGATTGATTTCAATGGGGACAGACCACCACTTAAAATATGTTCTCTGGCGATGGTCCTTGTACCTCCTGTCTCACTCTTTTCTAATTTAACACCAGACTGCAAACCTATCATTACTAAAGCAAGGCGTCAAACTGAGGAAGACAAGCTATTTATAGCTGCAGAGATAAGTAGACTATTGAAAGAAGGTGTAATCGAGCCAAGTGACTCTCCTTGGCGTGCTCAAGCATTTGTAGTGAGAGGAGAACACCGCAAACCCAGAATGGTTGTAGATTATTCCCAGACAATAAATAAATTTACAATGCTTGATGCCTATCCTCTGCCCAAAATCGAAGAGCTGATTGCACGCGTATCCAAATATGAAGTATTTAGCTCTATTGATCTTAAGAGCGCTTACCACCAAGTACCCATCAAGCATTCTGAGAAACATTATACGGCCTTTGAGGCTGATGGTAAATTATATCAGTTTCTTCGAGTACCCTTTGGTGTTACAAATGGAGTTGCTAGTTTCCAGAGAACCATAGACAAAATAATTGCAAATGAAAAGTTAGAAGGCACTTTTCCTTACCTTGATGATGTAACGATATGTCGGAAAAATCAAGACGAGCATGATCGTAACTTAGAGAAATTTATGTCTGCTGCCAAGAAATATAACTTGACATTAAATGAAGATAAATGCTCATTTTCTACTAAATCTGTGAAATTATTAGGATACTCTATTACAAACAAAATAATAAAACCTGATCCTGAAAGACTTGCACCCCTAATGAACATGCCTATCCCTAAAGACACTGCCTCCTTACAGCGAGCCCTAGGGATGTTTGCCCATTATTGTCGTTGGATCCCTAATTTCTCTGGAAAAGAAATGCAACAGCCGATACATTATCTAGAATAACTGCAGCTATAAGCCCACAAGTGAATTTAAAGGAGCTGCATGACGCCTTGTGTCATCCCGGAATTACACGAATGTACCATTGGGTTAGGTCTAAAAGCTTACCTTTCTCTCTTGACGACATCAAAAGGGTCATAAACTCGTGTTATTGCTGTAATGAAGTAAAGCCACGTTTCTGTAAAAATGAAGGAAAATTAATTAAAGCAACTGCTCCATTTGAAAGATTGAACCTAGATTTCAAAGGCCCTTTACCCTCAGTTTCTAGAAATCGTTTTCTTCTTACTATCGTGGATGAGTTTTCGAGATTCCCTTTTGCAATTCCTTGTTCTGATATGTCAGCTGCTACTATAATTACTAACTTACAGAATATTTTTTCTATTTTTGGAATTCCCGCATATATACACTCTGACAGAGGACCCTCATTTATGTCTAGAGAATTGAAATCCTTCCTAACATCTCTTGGAATTGCAACAAGTCGGACTACCGCGTACAATCCTTCGGGTAATGGCCAGGTAGAAAGATATAATGCAATAATATGGAAATCCATACAATTGGCATTACACTCTAAGAAAATGAAAATCGAACGTTGGGAAGAGGTAATTCAACCAGCCCTACACTCAATCCGCTCTCTCCTATGTACTGCTACCAATGTTACACCGCATGAGCGTATGTTCACCCACCCTAGAAGATCCCACAACGGAAGCTCATTACCTACCTGGCTATCTCATCCTGGACCCGTACTGATGAGAAACCATGTCCGAACTAATAAGTATGAGCCTATTGTTCAAGAAGTCGAACTCATTGAAGCAAACCCAGATTATGCTCATGTTAGATTACCTGATGGACGGGAAACCAGTGTTTCTATACGACACCTAGCTCCTAGAGGTGACATCTCTACACCTACTATAGATAAAACAGACGTTGATGACAATCAGTTGCACCCACCTTCCTCGTTTCACCAGAATTCTGAGTTGGTCGATAGGTCTCTAGAACCCGCATCTCCTGAGAATAGTGCTTCACCAAGACCTAGCAATCCAGAACTTCTCCTGGAGAGTCCCAGAAAATATGCTGAGGATAATTTGCCTGATGGTCCATCCTTACGTCCTAAAAGACAGAGGCGCCAACCAACCTATTTGATGGATTATATAACAGACTGAACTAGTTTTGGGGAGGGGTGATTGTGGTATATTTATGTGTGTGGAAACACTGATATTATGTATTACCAAGTGGCAACTCTCATATATTGCTGATATTCCATATTCTCTTTATTATTCATATCTTATTCTCTTATATCGCGATGTTGCTGCTTATGCTCCAATTTTAGTTAAATAAAGCTTCTAATTGAGCACCTATTTATTGTAATGTAATATTTATTACAATCATTTTAAAAAAACCACATGATTATGTCATTAGAATTAAGTGAGTTATACTTAATTGAAATTTGAATGCTGAACAGAGGGACCATACATAAAAATCGAAATTTAAATCTGTAACATACACCAAAAAGATAATACGCAAGATAACGTTTACATTAAAACTATTTTTGCGTGTGTAAATTCATGATCCAGTCATGTATTTTAAATCGTACTTTACAGTAAGATATTACCATGTTTTTACTAACTTCGATTCTTGTGTGTTTGTCAGGGACAAATCTTGCAATCGATTTTTAACTAACTTCCCGACTAGCTAGACATTTGAAACTTTCACAGTAGCTCAGAACCCGGTGACAACACAATACTTCGAAGTCAGATTTTCGAATTTTCGAATAGTTTTCTTTTAATTAATTAAAATGTGAAAATGATAAGCTCCTAATAGCAATAAAAATAGCCATTAAAATATTAACTATAATTTAATTGTTGCCAAAAAAAATTTACGAGTTCATTTTCTTTCGACCTAAAAATACATACATTTAATTAAACGTGAGCGTTAAAAAATTGTTAAAAGTTAAATTATGCATTTGGCAAAAATTGACGTCGTTATCATTTTAAAGATTTTCTACACAAGGATAAAGTGCTAATGTAGTTTATGATGCAAATATATGTTGTTCGGAAAGGATTAATATTTTATTTTTAAAATCAACTTTTTTTTTAAAATTCAAATTTCCGGTAACTCTTTAACCAATCACATTAGAACGTCCATCTTTGGAATATCGATAATAAGAATTTTCTCGCCAAAAGTCGCCAAAAAAGTCGCCAAGTGCAAAAAGTTGTCAAATTTGGCGCCAAATCCATTACCTGCCTATTGGAGCTTTTTAATGCATTTTAAAGAGAAGTTTAAGCTATTTAAAAACATGGTATATAAAATTTTTTTTATCTTATAATTATTTTTTATTTGATAAAAATATATAACATATTAACTATAGGGGAGAGTGGGGATGAATGGGACATTTTTCATGTTTTTATTGATAACGTTGGCCATATGTAATTCAGAATTTTGTAACATGGCTCATAAGAACACTTCAGTAATCAGTTACGTATAAACATACTAACTTTAATAAAAAGTTATCATTTTAAATTAATAATATTTTTTTTTTATATGCATGTGTATTGTCCCATTCATCCGCATCTATGGGGATGAATGGGACACGATTGGGGATGAATGGAACAGGACTGGAATTAACAAATAAAATAAAATAAAATAGAAAGTAAATATTTTTTTTTAAAAGTTAAATTGGTTTATGTGATTTTATTACACACTATGAATTTACTGAAATTATTATAAACTGATGTATTAACTCAAATTAACATCAAAAGGCAAAAGTCCTTTGGTTCGCACAGTTCCTAGTGCTCTAGTCTTTGGTAATTTAAGCTAATAAGACATAATCTAAAAATAAATAAATAAATAAGGCATTAGAAAAAGACAAATCATTATAATAGAGTACAGATAAATTTTTGTTTCCGACTGATCGGGAAAATCAGCATTCTATTCTGTATTACATTAATAATCACCAGGATTTATTTAATTAGCTTGGTTGAAATTGTGATTTCAATCAAATTATTATTAGTTAAGTCGTGTGAATGCCACACCAGATTATTTCCTTCATTAAATGTCATTTAGCCTTTAAAAATATTTAGTTAAAAATAATTTTTAAAAACTGCATAATGATTATAGATTTTTAAATTAAAAATGTAGATTTAAAAGGATTCATTATATATAAGAAATTTTTAAAACGAATATGTATATGATATAAAATTAAAATAAAAGTTTAAAGATTAGAAAAACCAACAGGGGAATTACAAACCAATGCGCAAAATTGCTGCAAAAGGATATGCAAAACTTGAATATAGGAATAATGAATGAAATGAAATAAACCCCCAAAAAACACGGAGGTCTTCATCAGGGAGACTCCTCCGTGTAGGGGAAAAAGAGAAGTTTCTGAAAGGATAGTAGCAATTAGCTAATAACTATCCTTAGTCCTCAACTTCTCACCAAACAGAAAACGACCTTTAACTGAATAGAAATCTGACATATATAACATAAAATATTCTAAAAAAAGGCATAAAAATACTTCAATCTATAACTTCAATATTAACTGAATAAAAATCTGACATTTATGATATAAAAAATTCTAAAAAAGGTATAAAAATACTTCAAACTATAACTTCAATATTATATATGTCTATTCAGTTAAAGGTGGTTTTCTGTTTGGTGAGAAGTTGGGGGTTAAGGATAGTTATAAGCTAATTGCTACTATCCTTTCAGAAACTTTTCTTTTACCCCTACACGGAGGGGCCTCCCTGATGAAGAGCTCTGTGTTTTTGGGCATTTTATTTTATTTCATTTATTTGTTAAATTATTCCTATATTCAAGTTTTGCATTTCCTTTTGCGCATTGGTTTGTAATTCCTCTGTTGGTTTTTCTAATCTTTAAACTTTTATTTTAATTTTATATCATATACATATTCGTTTTAAGAGTTTCTAATTTAAAAAACATTGTTTAGATAAGCAACTTTTAGCGCTATCTTTCTCTGTTTTACGTTTTATTATAATAATTTTTAATTTTATATCATACACATATTCGTTTTAAAAGTTTCTTATATATACATACATATATATACATATATATATCCTCATCATCAATTTCAGCCTTTATCAGTCCACTGCACGATGAAGGCCTGTCTTAGGCAATTCCAAACTGCCCTGTTTTCTGCAATTCTTCTCCATTCTGCTCGTCCAAACTTCACAATTTCATCTCTCCAACGACACAGTGGTCTCTTCCTTGCATAATGGTCTGTGTTATTAACTGGAAGGAGACTCTCCAATTCCATTGTTCATGGCTTGGAGGAACCGACCAAGACATAGGTCTGATGTCCAATCCGTACTTTCACGTGGTGCAGCTCTTAGTAATGCCTAGCATTACGAACCAACACGGATGGGCTTGAACCAAGACGCATTGGCCAGCATGGTGTGACTTGGCCAATTCCTCCTTCACATTTCAAAATGCCTGTTTCATATATATATATATGGTAAATAAAGGCATTTTCAGTTCTAAATGTTTAAAATTTTATTGTATCGTATTATAAAAGCAATTGCGAGTTCTCTTTAAAACATGCATTTCATAAAATATCCCGCAGTTTGCATTGTCAGATCACTATTAATACTTTATTTCAGTTATTTGAGATATTTTGGTTACCTTATCTCAGATTTAAAAATTTGTATTATAAGTTAGTAAATGGGGGCCTCTGTTTTCACAGTAGAAACAGCCTTTTAAGTGATACGGAAATATGGCATAAATCACTGTACTGTAATTATTCTATTGGTTTTATAGATACAGATATGCGGTTTTTTCTAATGGTCTTGTTGGATGGGAAAATAATTTTCTAACTGATCAAATTTGTCTAGAGGAATCGTATTTAAAAAAAAAAAAAAAAAAAAAAAAAAAAAAGTAACTTTTTCAAAAATAACGGGAAGAAATATTTAGGAATGAGGTCTTACTTCCTACGTTATTTTGTTGTCCACTTATCCCTAAATATGTGAAGTATAAAACTGCGTCTTTTTGGGGCATCTTGTAGCATTCATCTCATAAGCATTCATCTATTAAAATTGACAAACACCAATAAAAAAAATCTGGAGTGACTCCACTCGACTTTCCGAACATTGAGTAATTAACAGTTTTGTAGATAAAGTAAAGAAAGAGGGGTTGTTAAGCAAACAAAAAAGAGAAAACCATAATAGAGTGTTTGAGTATTTTTCTCCATATATTACACGATGTTTTATTTAACGCTACTGAACTTTGAGCCCATAGATCATAATGACAAAGAATTTTTCGCTGTGTCCCTGTAAAAACCTATAAATGCTAGATTCACCAAAATGCTTATAGTTAGTGCAACAGTGATTTATAATACTCATATAAATTTTCAGCTCAATTGAATAAGGCGTTTAGATGCTATCGTACTTTTAAAAATTTGGTCCCATAGGCCATAATGATAAAGAATTTTTCTTTGTGTCCCTGTAAAAAAACTGTAAGTGCTAGATTCACCAAAATCTATACAGTTGGTGCAACTGTGACCTATAATACGTGTACAATTTTTTTGCTCAGATTAATAAGGCGTTTAGACGCTATCACACTTTTAAAAATTTGGCCCCATAGGCATAATGATAAAGAATTTTTCTTTGTGTCCCTGTAAAAAAACTATAAGTGCTAGATTCTCCAAAATCTATACAGATTGAGTATCTGTGACCTATAATATGGGTATAAAATTTTTGCTCAATTGAATAAGGCGTTTAGATGCTATCGCACTTTTAAGATTTTGGTCCCATAGGCCATAATGATAAAGAATTTTTCTTTGTGTCCCTGTAAAAAAACTATAAGTGCTAGATTCACCAAAATCTATAGGGTTCGTACTATGGTGACTTACAATATACGTACCAACTTTCAGGTTAATCGAACAAAGCCTTTAGACGCTAGCGTGTTCACAAACATACACACATACACACACACATACATACATCATCGTAAAAATAGTGAAAACGGACTCAGGGGACCTCGAAACGTATAGAAACATCAAAATCTCCAATTCGGATTTTTGACATGATTACAATACTTTCCTCACTATAGTGTTCGGAAAGTAAAAATTAGATTTGTTGAAAATTTTTAATCAATGCAAATATAAGAACAATTAAAAAGAATAACAATTAGAAGCTTTCGATAGAAATAACCCTTTACCAACTTCAAAGGTACTTGCACTCAAAAATGGATATCTTGCATTATTGGAGCAAAGAGAATCTATACTAATATATAAATGCGAAAGTTTGGATGGATGGATGGATGGATGGATGTTTGTTACTCAATCACGCCACAACGGCTAAACGGACCTGGATGAAATTTGGTACATAGATAGAGAATAGTCTGGAATAGAACATAGGCTACTATTTATACCGGAAATTTGATTAGATTTTTTAAAATTAATTAAAATATGAAAATAATAAACTGGTAATTGACTTAATATAAGCCATTTAAATTTTTAATTGTTGCCAAAAAAAAAAAAAAAAAAAAAAAAAAAAAGTTTACGAGATATTTTTATTTATTTATTTATTGTTTTCAACATAAAATGAAATATGTTTTCACGCGAAAATTAAAAAAAATTACTAAATATTAAATTGGTCTATGAGGAAATGACATTTTATAATTTTAAAATAAAATAAAATAGTAATATTACAAATCTAACATATTTCTTCTGAATTTTATTTCATAGCATTTTTTTTATATACCTCAACTTCAGATTTTTTTTTTTTTTTTTTTAAGTACGGCAGATGAAACACGCTTGGCATAAAAGCTGATTCAGCATTTATTAAACGTATTTTCTTATTGATAATTCTGGACATTTTTTAAAATTTTGATGCTGAAGTAGATCGGACATTTTTCGCCAAGCAAAAGATAGAAAGAAATACGCAAGGGAAGTGATGACCTCACTGGCCGTTCGTGGATGCAAGAAAAATATTTCCTATGTTAAACGCCCATTGGATTTTTTGTAAAAAATTATTAAAAATCGAGGAAAATTATTTTCCGATTTTAATCCCCATATCAGGTATATATATGTATTAGTTATTATGTCCATGCTTTAGATTAAGTTATTTTTGTTGTAAAATTGACAAAATTTGAATTTTTAATTTCAAAACTCTAGGGAAAAAAAAAAAAAAAAAAAAAGGCAAAACATTTCATTTCAAAGGATGGTATTAACATAATAAATATCCAACTAACATACTAATTAAAAGGAAAATGATGAATATTCTACCATAATTTGAAGTCAAATTTGTTTTCAAATGTCTAAATAAAGTATCTGATATAAGATACTAATATGTTGCAGCGGAATAGATTTGATATCGGTCATCTTTGGCAGAAAAAAAAAAAAAAATCGCCAAATTATTTGACGAACATAATTTAATTCCTTTCAAAAATCATGGATATTTTAACAACTTATATTAAGAGAGTAATGAATAATATGAAACAATATTTCGTACAATGCATATTACGAAAATACACACCTGACATGTATATTTTCGTATTACGTTTTTGATCACCAAATACAATAAGCGCCAACAACGACAGAATTTTGAAATTTAAAATTAAAATTTTGTCAATTTGACAGCAAAATAACTCAATCTAACACATGCACATGATAACTAATACCTATCTATACCCAAATACGGGGATTAAAATTGGGAAATAATTTTCCTCTATTTTTAATAATTTTTTACAAAAAATCCAATGGGCGATTAACATAGGAAATCATTTTCTTGCATCCACGGACGGTCAGTGACGTCACACTTCGCTTGCGTATAGGAACAATAATCACATAAATTATATTTTGGTCTAAAACGGCAACAAAATTCAAAAGTCGCCAAGGACATTAAGGCTGTACCATGATCAAGTTTACATATTTATTTATTTTTCTATATACCAACTACTATTAACTAAGCATGAAGTATATATCTGTACTGATAAGTATAAAGGATTTAAGTCCAAAAATGTCGATTTTGAGTTAGGTACATAGTCAGACTCAGAAAAAAATTCTCAATCGATTGGTATAAAGGATTTAAGTCTATGTTATTTAGTCTTTGAGAAAATCCATTGGTAAAAAATAGTTCAAGTCAGAAATTTACCATTCATGTATGGTATAAAATATTTAATTCAATTTTTCCCGTTATTAAATGAAGGTTGACAATCACTGAATAGTATAAAGGGTATAAGTCAAAGAAATGCCTTTTTCCAAATCGATTCTTCTGATTTGTTGTTAGTTAGTTTAACTTTATTTTTCGTCTCCTGAAAAACCAAGAATACGGACTTAAATCCTTTATACTTATCAGTACAGATATAACCACAAAATAATAATAGTAATAATAATAATTGTCTCATGCGATAGAAGTAGCCGATCATAGCAAATTGTAATATTATATGTGGCTTGAAATTGCTGTCATTCTATGGTTGATCGATTAAATCAAATAAATATAGGAAATAACTTGAGAACAAATATTATGTACATCACGTATAATGCTGTTCATATGTAACTTGGATTCAGATATAAAAGAGCTACTTCAAATTTTTCGATACTGTCCCAGATTGACGACCCAGTTTTTATTCTTCCGCAACGCAGTACTGTTTTAGTAAAGGATCCCTATGAACGAATTTTAAATTTTTATCACCATGTTGGCGATAACTTTTTATTTTTTTATTTTGGCATTTTATTTTGGCTTTCAATGAGTTACAAATTTTTTTGAGTATACTTTATCAGACTCTGTTTTGCACAGCACCACATCGATAAGGTTTCATTACATTACATGTTATGATCAAACCAAACATACACATCAAAATTTCCACGTGAACGAAGTCGCGGGTAACAGCTAGTTTAATAATAAATATTTTTATAAATCATTCTAGCAGACCGGGCCACTCGTTGCTGTGGCTAAGTTATACGTTGAATTATATTGTAGTAAACTATTCAATACAGTCAAATTATTATTTACGAATAAAGACGAAAACGTTGTAGCCGATGCAAAAACCCACGGGATTGAGATTTGAACCTTAGGTCGAAATTTGGAAGCGATTGATAAAAGATTTCATAGAGTTGATATTAAGTACAAAAAAAAAAAAAAACCATAAAATTTTAAATGTTATGTTTTATTCATCTCATAAATTCAACTATAGTTTGTAATAAATGTGTAATTTATAAAGTTCTTAGTTGAAAACATATAACAATTATAAAAAAAAATATATCGCCAATATCTGGCGAACATATTTAATTTCTTTCAAAAATCATGGTTATTTTAACAACTTATGTTAAGAGAGTAATGAATAATGTGAAACAATATTTCACACAATACATATTACGAAAGTATACATCTGGCTTGTATATTTTCGTGTTACATTTTTGATCGCCAAATACAAAAAAAAAAAAAAAAAAAAAAAAAAAACCTCCAAGGACGACAGAGTTTTGAAATTTAAAATTAAAATTTTTGTCAATTTGACAGCAAAATAACTCAATCTAACGTATGCACATCCAAAAATATGGGGATTAAAATCGGGAAATAATTTTCCTCGATTTTTAATATTTTTTTTAATAAAAAATCCAATGGGCGATTAACATAAGAAATCTTTTTCTTGACTTCACAGATGGTCAGTGACGTCACACTTCGCTTGTGTATAACTACATTAGTACTTTATCAATATGTATAAAATCTTTAAAGTGATTATGACGCCAATTTCCGTGAGATGCATAACTATGCATTTAACTTTTTATAAATTTTAAACGTTCACGTTTGATTAAATGTATTTTATTTTTATGTTGAAAGAAAATAAACTCGTAATTTTTATTTTATTTTATTATTATTATTATTATTATTATTATTATTATTATTTTTTTTTTTTTTTGGGGGGGGGGGCAACAATTAAACTTATGGAACTCGCAGATATTTTGGAGCAACTATAACAAAGGGCTATAATTAACAAATAATTTGCAATAAAAAAATATTGTGACTATAAATTGAGATAAAAACTATCCTATCTCTCAAGTTGGACCAAACTGCACACAGTGTGCAAAATTTTGTTAAAATCGGATCATTAGCTTAGGAGTTTATTGCGGACAAACATCGTGACACGAAATTTTTATATGCATACAGATGTATTTTGTACGTACTACCATACGAAAATGTATTACAATATAAAAGGTATACGTCTGGGAATGCAGCGTATTTTTGTGTTTCCTTGTATTAAAAATTCGAGGTTTCACATACCAAAGAGTACACTAAAATTTCATTCGTCTAAAAGACTTTTTTCATAATCGAAAAAAAAAAAAAAAAAAAAAAACTGGTGTGAAACAACCACACGACTTCCATTACCCACTACTACACCTATTAAATGCATATTTTGGAAGCATATACAGCTAGAATAGATATCAAACCCTTTCTTTGAAGGACAATTAAATAAATATTTGTCGGATTTCATTAAGATTTTTTTATAGAGTTGCTTAAGAAAGACAACGAAATTGTTCAAACGGCGAGAAAATTTTTCCAACCGTCTAAAAATTCTAAAAAAAAAAAAAAGAAAAAACCTTCAATTAATTGTTCATTTTTTTTTAAGTACTACGTCACAAAATGTACTGCGGACATCCTTTTTTATCAGCTGAAGCTTTTCGTAGACAACCGGATTAGACATCATGTAGCGATTTTTGTTTTCTTTTTTTAACGTCCTTATATTTAAGTACAATAATTTTGATTCGGATTTAATTCAACTGCAAAGAAAAACTCAGTTTATTTTTCTTATTAAAGCTGAAAAAGGAAAGTAATATCTTAGCATATAATTAAAATAATCACTTTACATAGTTATAAAATGTTACTAGTGAACTTATGTTCTCAGCAAAATCGCCTACAGTAACCTCTTTGAGAAAAAGCCTACTTAAATAATATATATATATAAAAAAAAATGTTAATGAGATTTAAAATTAATTGAACATAGACGTTATTAAGCTGAGTTGAATTTTAAGTAGGTTTAATTTTATATTTTTAACTTTTATTTTTGAAATCTTTTGTTAAAAATGCGTATTACCTTAATTATTAATTACTAAGATAATTGTTTAATTATACTTAATTAGTCATTGTCAGTTATAAAAAAAAAAATCTGCCGCTTAATAAAAGGGTGATTTTTTATTAAGCGTGATATATTTAAAGTCACGTGAGCTTCAGGCTGTACGTGTTTTTATTAAGCTACAGGCAGTGTATTAGTATTTAATAAATGACTATTCGATTTATTATTTGCATCGTTCATCTAATTTGTATTTGAAATATGGACTCACAACTAATTAATATCATCCCCTACCGCAATTGTTCATTAATTATCAAAATAGTCTGTCTACTGATAATCTATTATTTCCTCAACAAACAGTAAAAGATGTGTGTTAACAACCAACACATGTGATAGCGTAATCTGAATCTACCGAAAACCAAACAAGCGGATCATTGTTATTGACGTATTTGTTTCATTTTTTCCTGTAAGCCGTGGGATGCTGCACCATAGAAACTTCATCTTCATGTTTCAATTGCAGAAACTTTCGATTTTCAGTGAAAGTTTTCCTGCTTCATAAGCCCAGAGGGAGCGGTGAATTTCGAGGGTCAGGAGAGATCATTCTAAACCAGGCCAGGATGCCCATAATTTTTTTACCAAAGAAAAGCAATTAAATGCAGATGTATCTTTTCTATGACTTTAGATAGGTATGCAACTTGTTAACTTCCTCTGTTTTCACGGTATGATACAGAATGTGTTGACTGCCCAAAGCAAAAACGTTTGTTTAAAATTATAAAAAAAAAAAAAAAAAAAAAAAAAATCGATCAGTTTGATGGAGTAGCCTGTTTTAAGTTAATAATGATGTAAAACCTTCATTTATTGTAGACGACATTTCATTAACTTCCTTATTTTTTTCAATCGAGTTGAAGATGGTAAAAAAGGAGTGTTCACATGAAAAAAAAAATTAATTATGAAATGCACGTAAATATAAGTTGCCGTTTTTCACTTCCTTTTCTTGTTAAATAAAATCTTGATGGAAAAAGTAATAAAACAGCAATTTATAAACAATGGTATTCCAGAAGAAACATATAATTATTTACATGAAATAAATTTAAAAACCATTTAAGTTTTTTGTTGATATTAAAATATAGAATCACAACTATTTCAATCAATAAATGTATAGATAATTGACAGAGTAGGTCACTTTAAATTAACGGAGCTATAAATCCGTTCAGTGGCGGGTCTAGAACTTGACTTTTTGGAGGTACTAAAGTTTTTCAAGATGTTATTCGAAATCAATGAAAAATTTACAACCATAATTTTAATGTGCATTCCGTGGACTCATTAGATTGCTTTATCAGGGTGTTGCAATAATTTATTTGAAATTATTATAATTAAAAATTTTGAAAGAATTATGAAAGTGTTACAAAAGTTTAAAGAATGATACTTATGGGATTAAGTCAAAAATTATCTACACTGTTGATATAATTCTTCATAAATTGTGCCCACTGACGTCTATTCTTGCTTATTTTACAGTTATACTTTAATGGTAATGTTGTAAAAGGTTGAACCTAATTCCGTAATTTTTACCCTTCTATTGAGGATCAATCATAGTTGATTTTCTTAGAAGTTTGCCGTTTGCATCAAAGAAAACAACGAGTAGTCATCTGATTTCTCTGTTTGGATAATTATATAGACTGCATTTACAATATACACAAAGTGCACTAGCACATAAAACTGTGCTTTTGTGGATCGAGAAGCTTAAAAGTTGGTCGAACAATTATGAGGCATGAAGAGGGGATAGGACGGTGATCAACCTCCACTACAGATGATAACAGTCAATAAATTTGAGAAATGATTTTGGTGAATACGCGAACTACCATCGATGATGTAGCATCTGCTTCAAACCCCAGTCATGATTCTGCTAATCAGATCACCCACAATAGGCTACGTTTTCATAAAGTTTCTGCACGGTGTCAGGCATTTTTGATGCATGGGGGCCAATAATGTATTAACAAAGGCTTTTGAAAAAAAAAATTACAGACCTACGTTTACATTGTAAATTCGATAATGTTTTTGCTGAAGTGAAAATACCTAACTACAATTTTTATCTAAGAAGTATACATATGGTACAAAATACATTGGAAATGTTTTGGAAGAACTTTATTAAACACATCGTAAAAATTCGTACAATTAAATGTTAAATCATTATTTTATGTGAAGAGGATGGAAAATTCTATTTGCTGAAGTATCAGAAATATGTTACTTTTGAAGCCCTAAAATTTTGGTGCGCAGATCCCGAACCAACACAAACATCAGACCCTGAATTAATATCAGGATGTCAGAGTTATCTTAATGCATTTAGGGCTTTGTGCCAGATTAATGTTTTGGAAGTACTACTATAAATTAACATATTATAAGTTAATTTTTTGAATGAAAACTTTTTCATTGTGGGGAAAAGTTATATTTTGTCATCAGACACTGAAATCTGTTGAAAATCATATTTTATTTTTTCACCCTTATGGTAGTATAGTAGATAAATATGTAAAAATTTAACCAGTATGCAGCAAAAAGATTTGTCGGTGTAGCGACAGAGAATTATCGGGGATAAGCGGTTTAAATATATATAATTTGAGCGAGATGACATTACCTAACGAAAAGAATATTGTTACTGAGAAGTCTTCCTGAAGGAAGTGCTATTGCTATTGCATTTTCTGCTTAACCGTCCAAGTGCTGAGCGTTTCACTCTTAAATGCTAAGCATTTTTAGGGCACAGTGCAAATATATTTTTCGTGCAGATATATAAAATCGATTGATATCTCGATTTTACGAGTTGTTATATAGATTTTAAGAATTATCTCACTGCGAGACGATAGCACTCTAGTGGGAATCTGAATCGTCTCGCAGCGAGACGATAGCACTTCGAGGGTTAATAATATCAGTTTCTTCCGTATATATCAAGGTAGCCATTTAGAATGAAGTGTTTGTATATATCATTAACTGAAATGTATTAAGAATAAAGAGTTCAAATGATACAGATCCACAGACCCATCCAAATACAGTTCCCGCCGCTTATTAAAATCACATTCGTTCTGAGCCAAAGTGATTTTATTAAGCGGCTGATTTTTATATCCGGCGAACGTTCCTGCCCTTAAGGAAAAGGTATTACTTCCTTGAATTTCGAAAGAAACTTCAAAAGGTAACGAATAATATAATTAGTAAACAATATTAATTAATTTTTGGTAGATAATTAACTAATTGTTTCTTCGATTTAAGTAAATTAAACGCATTGTAAGTTCCCGTGCACTTTCGTTAGAGGAAAATCATCATTACTTTACCAAAGGTTCACGCTGTTCTTATAAATTTGAAATCTTTCCGTTTAAACCTCATGAGTTATAGTAATTTCAAAATAAGAACTAGAAACTGCCTTCTAATAATTAGAAAAAAAAATCATTTCAAATCAAATTTGTGTTTTATTACTGCGCTTTGAAAAATACGTTCCTTGAAATTGTTACGGACAAGTATAAAATCTTGAACAATGAGCGATAACGGAGGGTTTGTTGTGCTTTAATTTATTTTCCTATTAAAAAAAAAAAAAAAAAAAAAAAAAAAAAAAATCACAATGTAAATAAAAAAAAATTCTTAGTGTGCGTAAATGATATTTTTGGCTTCTGAGAAGATATTTTTGAGTTTATTAACCGGCGCCTTTAAAAGTAGTTTGTATTGATTTGATTTCGTTCCTGGCAATTTGATCAGATTAAGCGGCTGATTTTATTAACCAGTGATTTTATTAAGCGGCGGTTACTGTAATTTGTTTTCTCTGGGCATCGTTATATTTGTCCATCGTTCTATTTTATTGATATTTTTATTTAACGAAATTTTTATATGTTTTAAAAATGTTAAATATTATTACATTTTCAAAAAAAAAAAAAAAAAAAAAAAAAAAAAAAAGAATAAAAGTAACAGTTGGGCAAAAGTCGTATAAGTGTATAAGTTTTTCCAGCAAATAAATATATGTTCTAAGAGAAACTTTTTAAATAATTTACGAGCAAGTATAAATGAATATATTTTTAAATATCTGGTATTCATAAAAATCTCAAATGACTGAAATCAGTAATTTGTGATTTTCTAGGAATTGGACTGTTCAAAACATTCTTCTTATTGTACACAGGAACTATAATAAAGTTTATATAATTAACGTAAATAAATGTCTGTATAAAGATGAACTCGTGTGAATATAATTTCATAAAACTACAAAAAAAAAAAAAAAACATCCAAAGTTGGCTCAAAATTATCATCATTCCAAAACTAACATCCTTTAATCTCCAAAGAAAAATGTAGCCATATCATTTTACCCAAACGTTTTTTGAACTTATTCATAAATATTTTTTGACAGACGCTTTCAGTTAAGAACTTTCAAAGCCTCTCGTATCATTATTAGTACTTTCAGTATGCACAATAGAGAATATGAATTACTCCAACTTTTAAAGGTCAAAAATCCAAATTTAGGCTTTTAACGATTTTCCGTATGTTAATTTCAATGCTGGTGATTGAACTTTTAACTAAGAAACTGCATAAATACATTTTTAATATAGCACAGAGAAAAATCATCTTTTTTAAAGAGCTATTCATATTTCTTCAAGAAACAAATTCGACACGATTTTTAAGCTTTCATACGGGCGTGGTACAATTGTTAAAAATCACAGTCTTATTGTTTGAATAAATCAGTTTATCTTAGTTGAAAGGTCAGAAGTTATGTATTTTTACAAACAGTAAGCGTTTTCCGATTATTCAATAAATGTATACTATATATTTTCATTCTTCTGTCTCATATTTCATAATTTTTTTTTTTTTTTTTTTAAACCTTATTAAAGAATTTCAACTTTGCAAGGTGTGAGGTACAAAAAGTTTAAGAACATGATGTTAGGATTTTATTTATTTATTTTGTGTTGGGGGAAAAAAAGTCCGTCTACATCGGTATCCTTTTTCTGCAGTATTTTAGCGGTAAATGATTATAAGTAGACAAAATAAAATATTTTTTAAAACACAGTATTTTGCATTGCGAGATAAGTCAAAGAAAGTTTAAAGTCCCATAATCTATGTAATCTTCTAATTAAAAAAAAAATGTTTCTGTAAAAAATAAATTAATTATCTGATATGAAATAAATATTATGTATAAAGCTTTTGATGTTTTTTCTGCCCAAAATGGCGGACAATCATGGGAACATATTCCCTATGAAGGATGCTTTGCTTACTTTGTACATACTTTACCATTTAGCCTGCAATGCAAGTATTGTGTTTGACTGCATATTTTATTTTAGCTACTCATAATCCTTTGACATTGGTTTTTCTTTCGACTTCAGACAAATGGTGCTGATGTAGGCGGACTTAAATAAGAAAAAAAAAAAAAAAAAAGAAGAAGTTTTTAGATTTAAAATGACTGGTTAGTATATAGACTCGCCTTTTCTTCCTGAATCTTTCACTAATATTTATAGACAATAAACTATTTTTTAAAGTTTATAGGCTTATTTTATGATATAAATACTCAGGATCAAAATATGGACTGTATGAACCCTATTACAGGATTTCTTTTTTACTTCCATAAAATATCTCATTTCATTATTTCGTTATTTTATATCAACTAAGTAGATTTCCTATTACAAATATACTTTAACAAATAGAAGTTCCAACAATTAAGATATGTGCAAGATTTATTAGTATTATTAGTATTTTAAATATAGCAAAAGAAATTCATTGCAATTTTTTCTTCCAGTTTATCGTATTTAATATTCAGTAGTTCAACTGATTCGGTTTGTAATAGGTTTAAAGATTTCTTTTCATTGTTCAATAAAAATATATATATATATATATTTGTCTATTACCATCACTCTTTTCCTTTTGTAAACCATATTTAAAACAAAAATATTTTTCCTCTCATTAAATTAAGCAATATGAAATATTGTTTGAAATATTTATATATCATAAATTTATCTGAAATTTGCCAGTAATTTTTTAATGGAATTATTTACGAATTTCATTTATTTCGGTTCTTTACCTCATTCTATTGACAATTTTCAAATTAAACTTAATGTTTCCAATCAAAACTTTTTCTTGGTTGCTTGCCAAATCAATTAAGAAGCTTAGGTTGTACTATAAATGACACTATACACACTTTTTAACAGTCAGTAGAACAGGTGAATAATTTAAACATTTTTAGTATCTAAAATTAATTTATTTTATTAATTTAGTTATTATACTACATGTTTTGTTTTAAAGGATGTATTAAATTCACGTAGTTAAGTTAACATGTGGTGCCATGTACAAAAAACATAAAAAATTTAACTGGTTGGTTTCATAGTTCTTTAACAAAATTAGGAAAATACACATACTATCCTTATTTATGTTGTAAGCATAAATACGTCAGTGATACATTAACATAACACTGATAAATTAGTTGGCATAAGTGTACTCTGTTCAGTGCTCATCATATTGGGTTGTTCGATAAATAATGTCGTTTTTTAAAACCTTCGCTTCTAAAAACAAAGGCTTCTTCGAACGTGGAATTTTTCAACTTACTGAAAGATGTCAAAAGGTCATCCAACAAAATGGTCAGTATATCATTGATTAATGTTTGTTGTTAATATAAATAAATTCACTTTGAAAAACATGAAAAAAAAAAAAACGACATTATTTATCGAACAACCCAATATATTTCTTCTCATAAATTTCTACTATAGGGCATACTACATTTATGTTAAAAGAAGTTAATTTTCAGAATACTCATCATGATCCAGATTGAAATGCCTCATCCACTAGGCTACCCTATCTCTAAATCTGTAACTTTTCCCTAATATGATTAATGTTATTAGGTTAAATTTCGTATTTTACTTTTCATGCAGTTTCATACTATTTCCAATTTAAGAATCCTCAGTAATGCTCGCTTATGCGAAATTTCCATTTTTTCTTACATGTTAAATAAGTATTAATTTTGTATAAATTTTCCAAGGTTTCAAGTTAGAATATTTAAAGTGAATAAGGTTCATGCCAAAGCTTTGCAAAAGTTTAAGACCAGTAGCCGATTTTCAGTATTTTAACACATTGCATAATTTGCGCAGATTATTGTGTCATCTCATGTGCTGATTGCATCAGACGCATTCTACTGCTATAAATAAAGGTGCCCGGCACGTTTACCGCCAGTTGTTTATTGGATTTTATCGTAGACAGTGCTGTTGTGCAGTTATTGTAATGGGTAAAAAACCTTCACTTACTGTTTCAAAAAGGTAAAAAATATTGACTCTGGATAAAATTGGATTTTCTGATCGTCAAGTGAGTTCCAGGGTAAATGTGAGCAAGACAGCTGTGCATCAAGCTATCAGTAAATTTAAAATGTCGGTAAAATTTGTGGAACTTAAAAGAAGCGGTCGGCCTAGAAAAGCGAGGGCACGTGGTGATCATGTGATAAGGATGGTCGTATACGAGATCCAAGAACCTCCTGCTATACGATTAGACATCCTCTGGCTGCAAAAAGGCACCAACGTCAATCTAACAATAAGTACTATTTCAAGACGTCTGGCCAAAGATTTTAGTTTACCATCCCATAAACCTGCAAGGAATCCTCGACTTACTCCAAGTATGAAAAAGACACGACTCTTAAGGCCCACAAATTTTCCCGAAATTTTAAATTTGCTAATAGCTTGATGCACAGCTGTCTTGCTCACATTTACCCTCCAACTTATTTGACGTTCAGAAAATCAAATTTTATGCAGGGTCAATATATCTGACCGTTTTGTAACAGTAAGATTTTTTACCCGTTACCATAATTACACAACAGCACTGTCTACGACAAAATCCAATAAACAACCGGCGATAAACGAGCCGGGCACTTTTATTTATAGCAGTAGAATGCGTCTGATGCAATCAGCACATGACGTAAATGATGCAATGTGTTAAAATACTGAAAATCGGCTACTGGTCTTAAACTTTTGCAAATGACTGTAATATTTTAAATGTGATACAAATCTTTAAGATGAAACGTTTTTCACCAGTATCATAAGTGATATTTTGAAACTATTCTTACAATTTTATAGTCACTCGTACTTCAGATTGTGGCATTGCCTACAGACTAACAAGCAAACTAATTTATGAGCTAACTAATAAACCGATAGATTACAGATGGACAACACATCTTTTTTGTGATTTTTGGGTTCTCTACACCTTAAAACGTGTGAAAACGTCAGAAAACCCCGAGGTCGAAAAGTTTCTCAGGAATATCTACGTTCCTCATTCCTATGATGTGGCAGAGAACAAATTACTAATTAATTAAATGCTTTTAAAAAATCTGCTTTTAACAGATTTTAATTTAGTGAAAGAGGCTTATAATGATATAGACGCATATTTTTCTCTCGCTTTTACTCTCTCAAACCAAACAATTTTTATTTTTATGCATTGTTTTCAAACTAAATTTTAAATATGCTTCATAATATTACTTATTATTATTTATTTCCGAAATGCTGAAAACTGTTAATTTATTGTGATTTTCTTTTTTTCCACATTGGAGCTAGAGTTACCATTGTAAACTAATTTTCTCAAAAATGTACAACTTGTCCGATCGATTTCTAACCTAAGAAATCTTTTATACTTGGTTTTGATCAGAAAAATTAAAGCTGCCTGAACATTTGAAAACAAGTCTGACCGATATAAAAATCGTGTCGATTTTAATAAAATTGAAGGTCCTCATGTTTTGCAGATTATGATCATGAAGTGTCATAATCACCAATACATACGCGGAAAGAGTCCAATGTATTGTGGCTATTATAAAACTTTCTTCTGTATTTTCCTAAACGAATTCTTTTAATTTAGAGAGAAACATACTTATCCAGTTTTATGCATTCACTTTTTTTCCCCAAGTTATTATCGTTATTTAGTAAAAAAATCGCTTTCATTTAAAAAAAAAAAACAAATTACCAAAGATGCATACTTCAACCAAATGTTATACAATTTTTTGACGAGTTCTTTTGAAAAATACACGCATTGTAAATTTATACCTCGGGGAAGTGGGGGGAGAAGGTGGTGCTCTAACTCATTATGAATCCAATGATTTCTTTTTATAAATATAGAAGAAAGTAAAAATTCAAAAATCTAAATCAGTAAAAACCAAATCAGATGTTGATGAAAGTCCGAAGAAAAGTGAGGAATGTTTAATAAAGAAAGGCCAAACAGAAACGGTAAAATATTTTATTGAAAGTGAGAGTTTCGAAAAAAAAAAAAAAAAAAAAATGCCGAACAGAAAAAATGACAATGCTAAATTTTACTAGTAAAATGTTGAATTTTCCCTGTCGTTATCATAAATTAAAAACAATGGGAATCCTCCGTCGTTTCTTGGATGAAATTTTTTCAAAATCTTTTAAAAAATCTTACCAAAACTCAAGTTGGCAGGTATCCAGATTCCTTCAAACTCATATCGTCTACAAATTTAAATATCACGAAAAATTACAGATTAAAAATTTTGGCTACTGGTGCACTAATAAAACAGATTTATTGATTTATAATTTATTCTCATGTAATTAACAGTTAACTCGCTTATTATTAATTCCTTTAATTCTGTCATTTATAAATGAATTTCATATCTATATTATATGTTTTGGTATTTTTTTTATGAGTAGATCATATTTTTATATATATATTTTTTTTACTTCAATATTATTTGTATAACGTTTCTAAAGTGTATTGCGTGTTTTAACCCTGGAATTGTAAAGTATTCCAATTTTACATGTATGTCGAAAATAAACTTTTACTACTACTTTCCCTTTTTTTCCTTTCGTCCGTATCTTTAATGTATTAAATTTCATTATAAAATAATTAAATAACCTTACTTTTATTGTAAATTCAGAAAGTACGTAAATTTTACGCGTATACCAATAACGTATATCAAATCTCCTTATATTATTAAAATCTGTACGCGTGTGTGTGTCTGTGTGTCTGTGAGAAACGGCTTGAAACAGAAAAGGCTCCGCCGCTAACGGTCGCACGGACTTCGAACAGGTACCGATGGACAGAGAATTTATCGCAGATCTGGGTTATCTAATTTGCTAAACGATGCGACCCTAATTAGCGGAGATATTAATTAAAATATCGACCATCGTCTAACGAAAAAACGATTCAAAATGGAGCACGTTCATTATTTTCGACCGGGATCGCGTACCTGAAAAGAAAAAGCAAAGAGGGGAAATTTCGTGGGTTTTTGCAAAGCGATCGCTGCTGCTCTGTTGGAAATATCGAAAATACACTTGTACCACGAGAAAGAGCATTTATTACCGATTCTTACGGTACAATTTAAAAAAAAAAAATACGGATTTTTTATATTTTTAAAAAAAGTTTTAAAAAGGGTCGAAAATTTCTCTTTTTCGCGGTCGTCTTTTTCGAAACGCCTTGTACGACCGAGTAACTCTTCCATTTCTTAACATCTGGTATATAAAGAAAGGCCATTTAATCCTCTTTCGAACCATATAAACATTTTTACAAAATACGGATTAGCGATCCATATTTTTAGATTTTACGAAACATCGATTTTTTTCGCAAAACATTTTATAACTCAAAAGCGTTTAGAGATAAATCATTTCTTTCTTTCTTTTTTTTTTTTTTGTATATAGATCTGGCATTTATAATTTAATTCCCAAAAGATTGAGAGAAAATTTCAAAAACTGAATGAGTTATAAATTTTTTAATTGTATTTATTGAAGCATTCATTTGAATAAGACGACTTCATTCTACGAGATCGTAAAATGTGTTCGTTGGCGTTTCCACGGCAACCACTTCAACGATGTTTGATGGAAAGCGAAAAAAAAAAAAAAAAAACTTGAACGGAAAGAGAGACATCTGGTATTTAATGAGGTCACGTGTTTTGCTACTGCGATTAAAAAAAAAAAAGCAGCGATAAGTCACGTGTTTTGGTTCTGCGATTAAAAAATTGCAGTATTCTAATACGCGTATTTCAATTTCTAATTACGATTAATTTATTTTTTATATATCATTCGAAAGACATTTTAAAGTTCTTCTATATTATTCAAAGTTTTCAACAGATTTACACGTTTTGAGGTGTCCTGAATTAATTTTCTTTTGTATCTCAGCTACTAACTAAAATAATTTCATAAGTAATACATCATTAGAAAGCTTTTTTGAATTGGAATCGAACATTGGAATACAGAAATTTGTACCGCCAGATGGCGCTGTAATATTTTCAAATTTCAATATTTCAATTTCTAATTAAGATTAAATTATTTTTAATACATCATTCGAAAGATATTTTAAAGTTCTTTTAAATTATCGAAAATTTTCACCAGATTTATACGTTTTGAGGTGGCCTGAATCAATTTTCATTTAGGGCGCTGTAATATTTTCAAATTTTAATATTTCAATTTCTAATTATGATTAAATTATTTTTAATACATCATTCGAAAGATATTTTAAAGTTCTTTTAAATTATCGAAAATTTTCACCAGATTTACACGTTTTGAGGTGTCCTGAATTAGTTTTCTTTTGTATCTCAGCTACTAATTAAAATAATTTCATAAGTAAGACATCAGTAGAAAGCTTTTTTGAATTGGAATCAAACAGTGGAATACAGAAATTTGTACCGCCAGATGGCGCTGTAATATTTTCAAATTTCAATATTTCAATTTCTAATTATGATTAAATTATTTTTAATACATCATTCGAAAGATATTTTAAAGTTCTTTTAAATTATCGAAAGTTTTCACCAGATTTACACGTTTTGAGGTGTCCTGATTACGTTTTCTTTTGTATCTCAGCCAAAGGAGTTAGATCGTTCAAAATTGGTATACGTAGGTTAATTAAAAGGGCCTGAAAGAGTGGAGAAGAAATAGGCGTGCACCGCGCCCGTATCCCTTAACTTGTGCGCGCGCAGAGGGCACGGGACTGCGCTGCCGAAGGCAGTGGGGCCCGGTGCGAGTTTTTACCCGATCAGAAATGATTTTTTTTAGGGGGCACGAAGGGTCAGGGGAGGAATACGCGCGCGCAGCGCGTGTATCCCTGAAGTTGTGCGGCCGAAGGCAGTGGGGACACGGTGCGAGTTTTTACCCGATCAGAAATGATTTTTTTTAGGGGGCACGTAGGGTCAGGGAAGGAATACGCGCGCGCAGCGCGTGTATCCCTTAAGTTGTGCGCTTTTTTTTTTAGGGGCACAAATGGTCAGGGCGCGTGTATCCCTTAAGTCGTGCACGCACAGCGCGCACGGGACTGCGCTGCCGAAGGCAGTGGGGACCCGGGCCGACTTTTTACCCAATCACAAATGATTTTTTTTAAATTTATTTTCTTAACACTAAAAGTTACTGTTAGTGATTCATTAATTATAGTGATTCATTAATTATAGTGATTCATTTGAAAATACTGACCCGCTAGCGGGCGAAGCCCGCTAGTATATTGATAATGCCGACAGATTATGAATGCTTACTATGTTATATCGATGGCATTGAGATTTAAAATTTTCTTTTTATGTTTGTTAGAAGGGATATTTTTTCATTTCCTTCTGAAATGTATATATATATATATATACTAGTGTTGTAAATAAAGTAGGGGCACAATAGTACTCCAAAAATTCGCAATATAGTGAGCATGCGAAAACAGGATATCGGAGCAGTGGTGCTGGGTCCGTGTGTAGGGTACATAAACCGTCGATGCAAGAAGGAGTAGATGCTGCGGGGCGTTAAAGTCAACAATGCCGTTTTACAGCTCTAATTAATGTTTACAAAAATTGATCAGCGGTCATGCATTAAACTCGAGATTGCCCGCGTCAGAAATGCATCGCAATATTATCAAGGATTATTTGAAACCTGTGAGCGAGAATGCGCGATCATATGGGTCGGTTTGTTTCTGATAGTGGTTTCAACATTGTGACTTACCTACAATTTGTGTCACTAAGAAAGGTCGGCAATAGATAATCTAAAGTTTAATATGCTCTCATTATTCCATAAGCCCGATTTTATCTATATTCCCATCATCTTATAAGATTCAAATGAAGTGTATATTATTAAGTGTAGCCTCATACAACATTATGGAGCACTTACCTAATGCTGGCCAATTCTTATATCAGATTCTTAATAGTTTTCTTTTAGAGAAAATTCTGGATTCATAGACATTCATACCTTTTTCCGCTTGCCGTAATTACTCTAGGCATATTTTGCCAATTTTAAACATAAAATAAGAGATACTGTATCTCAAAATTTCAAGTATACAAAGCAATTTAAAAACAGTTCAAAAAAGTTTAAAAAACAGTTTTATTTGACATATATTCCGGCAGGCTATTCTCACCTCAGTTATCCCCACTCATTACAATATTGCAGCTACATTCATAAAATATCTATGTCTGGTAATACATTTTAAAAATTATCTTAAATTATTCAAAGAATTTTCAACTACACTTCTCTTTTAATCATTTTCGGTTAATTTTGATCAGCCCTGTAAGTTATCTATAAATCTTATACCGCCAAAACGTTCAACGTAACAAAGAAAAAGATTCATTACACAACTTTAAAGTCACATCGAGTTATTTCTTAAATTGTTAAAATTTTTGTGCTAAGTTGATCCAAAGTATGGTAGCTGCAACCACAAGATGGTAAAACATTTTACCATAACTTGGTACTTAGTTAAACCAAAACTTAATACAACAGTGGCTTCAGCTAAAATAGCTTCATCATCGTATTGTTGCAGCTGCTGTGTCAAGCTTTGATTCAAATTAGCATATTGCATTTACTCTAATACCAAATTTCAACTCAACCTAGCATCCAGATTTTTAACAGTGTGTCGTGGTCCTAATACATCGGACTCCTTGTGGCATTGTAAATTATATATATATATATATATATATATGATTTTATATCATATGTTATGTGAAGGATAATTTTCTGCCCAAAAATATACTGTAACAAGAAATGTGACTCAACTCAAAAAATGCAGTATTTGTAAAAAATCAATTTAAAGGTAACAATAAAGCATTGACTAGCATTGACATAAAACTGTCATAAATGGTTTTCATGTGGATGAATTTCGAAATAGAGACGTGATGCTTTTTTGTATGCTGAGACACTTCATATACCTTTTCTAATTATAAAATCTCAAAATTGCCCTTTTTTGACTTGTATCATTTTTCTTACCAGGCAGTGATATATTAATTTAATTTCGTTTAGTGCAGTGAAAATATGTTAAAATGTTTCAACGAGACATTTCGTCCATCATGTTGTTTTATTCAAACTCCTTTGTAGTACATCTTTGTACATGAACCATTTGTTTGATCTGAATAGTTTCAAGTAATATCCCTGCATATGATTGAAATTTAGAAAACTGAGTTTGTACTTCTGGTACATCTTTGTAACCTGTTTTTGAGTTTTGCTGATAACAGACTTAGACATGAATATATGGTCTTACAAACGTAAAATTGCTAAAAAGATATTTTTCGGGGTTGGCGTTTGGGGTTTTGGGAGTAAGGCCGACTGAATACTCTAGGATCCTAGGCCTGAGGGGTAGTGCCCTCCGTGGGTGTCTTTCTAAGGGATTCTAGTTAACTTACTATTCTTGGTTTAAACAATAGGACATGTAATATTATATTGTTTTAGAATAATTTCTCTTAATATTTTTTCTCTGTCTTGAAGCTTTAAAATAGTTTATGCGTTGATCTTGAATGTTTAATACCTCTGTTAATCATATTGTTTTTACTAAATTAAAAAACTGGTGTACAATCAATATTTAAACTTGTAAACCTCTTCACACACCATAAAATTAAAGAAAGGACGACCTGTTTCGAAAGGATATGGCCTTTCTTTTTCAGGTAAAAAAACACGTGCTACTGCCTCTAAGGCAGTAGCAATTTTTTTTCACATGCTTTTGTGCACTTGAAGAAGAAAGGCCACGTTCTTTCGAAACCGGTTGTGCTTGCTTTAAATTTATGGTATGCGAAGAAGTTTTCAAGTTTAAATATTGTTTTTATTTTCTGTAAAACATAAAAAGATCTATTTAATTAAGTACTTTTTCTTTTTTATAGTTAAATTTATATCTATAGTTAAATAATTATATTATATTGTACTCAAAATATCCACTGTCTGCTAAGACTGAAGTATTTTAATCTCAAGCGTCAAAGATTCGTCGAAAAATACAGTTAAAATAATTTCATACTTCATGTAGAAGTTCTTATAAAATAATTTAAGGAGGGAGTAAATATTATAAATTTAATTAAAAATAGCTATCTAATGACAATAGGGAGATAAAATTAGCATTTAAAATACCTCGGAGTATATATTTTAAATAAAAAGGAAAAAGAGGCTTTTTTTTCTCCTAACATCTTTTTCGAAGATGTAAGACTTTGAAAATTTCTTTATTATTGCATATCCATTAACAATGAATTAAATGCAAAATTTGTGCAAAATCGCTTAGGCCTCGAATAAAGAAAAGAGTTAAATAAAAGCATATAAAAATAGTGCACTGAATCATTAAACGAGATTTTGAAAAGAGACAAACATTTATATTAAAACTACATTTTTAGTATGACAGGACTGTTGCTTTCAATCAGACATTTCGGGTAGTCATCATTTGATGTGTATCATCTTGAATATGTTAGGATGTCCGCCATCATCCATTTATACCATTTTATTTCGTTATTATGTCCAAATTCTAAAAACTTTTACATATTTGAAAACTAACTGAACTATGATATTGAAGAATAGTAAAATAATTAAGTTAAACAAAAAATCTCCTGTCTCTGAGAGAAAAAAAAATCAAACTATTCAAAAATTAAATAAAATAGATAAATAAGATATTCAAATCAGCCATTTCTTTTATATGTGTCATGAATATGACTTCAGTCGTCATGTTCATTAACTGAAGCTTTTTGTAGACAGTCGGATTCAAAATCGTGTCGTAACAGTTTTTTTGTCATGTCGTAACAGAAGTTAAAAATAATAAAATAATATTTTAATAATATAAATTTCCAAAAAGAAAAAAAAAATCAGTTGAATTTTTATTTAAATTAATATATTATCCGTTGCTAAGGAAATCGACTTTACAATTTAAAAAGAAGGCTGAAAGTATTTCCAAAACATACAAGTATGAACATATCAAGCTTGTAATTTACAAAATAGTTTTATAGTATTAAATGAAATTCTGTTTCTAACAGATTTTATTTTTATTTTTATTTTTATTTTTATTTTTATTTATTTTTATTTATTATTTGTATGGACCTCGTATTTAATTTCTATTTTTTTTAAATATAGTAACAGAGATGCAGTACTTTGTGCTCAATCTTATTTATGCATTGAAAACAGTAGAAAGAAGAGAAAATAGGAATTGTTAAAGGAAAAACGTTTCATATATTTTATTTATCCAGAGATATTTTATCATGCTGATTTAGACTGTTTTGTTTTATGTTATATATTTGTCAACAACTTCTTAAAAAAAAAAGTCATAATATGTCTTTCTGAAGTACGTTTGTGACAATGATTAATATATTTTCGCACAAGCTTTTTATTTATCTACTTATTTTACTTTTTAGGTTAAAGAACATCTTTCCTTCAATTAGAGGGAGAGAAAGAGAGAGAAAAAAAAAATCAAATGAAAAAATACAAACATACAGTTCAATGATGTTGTTTATAAACTACAGCGAAAAATTATTAGATTACTTGCTATTTTTAACTGTTTACAATCTTAAACATTTCTACTAAATAAAGCAAGGGGAAATCTGGAACAGAAGCCCGTTGTAGAAATCATATTTAGAAAGATCTTACCTTCTGGTATGCTACGTGTCTTCTTGCTACGTGTACTGAAGGAAAAGATATTTCACGTATTTTATTTACTTTCTCTTCATATAATGCAGAAAAAGTATTGCTTTAGGGTCGTTTTGAAATTGAGATTTTTATACATTTAAAGGTTTTCAGGGCCACTAAATACAAAAGTCAGGTTTTTAGCGTTTAGTCTGTGTATGTGGGTATCTGAGTGATTATTATTAGCATACAGGTAACTCAAGGACAAATATTAGCGGGATATCAAACTCGGTATTCTAAATTTGTATCATATAAGGTTGTTATTTGAAAGTTTTTATTCAAGTAGAACAAACAGTTTTTGCACATGGGAATCCAAGAGGACTTAAATACATTACATATATTTACAAAATTACTGGTTGGTACAGTTTAAGATAACACGACTGTAATAAACAAAATGAAACGAAGATATACTTTTTATATTCATAAAAACATGTTTCGTATAGAATATGCTAAAAAAAAAAAAAAAAAAAAAAAACATGCACCATTCGTATACACACAAAATAACGCACCAATTGGACAGAATTTGACACAATACTTCACAGGAGCACCTCTGCCAACTCTATTAATTAATACCCAGCCGAATAACTGCGTACATAAGGGCCAGAAGTGGACCAACGTGTTATTGGCTTGTTTATGTTGTGAGGCCCTTTCTCTTGATTAAATCATTAAAATTTTCTGAAACAGTAATCAGTTGTTTTTCTCCACATATAACTACATCACATCTACCAAGTTTTGTTCCATTCGGACCACCCATTCCACCCCATCTACCAATTTTTGCCCCCATTTCTTCTTGGTGTTTTTTTTTTTTTTTTGTTATATAGCATAGTTATCGTTATCTATTAGAAAAAACGCAATGACTTTTTGGCCAACCCAATTTATATATATGATTGTTTCTATATTTTCTTTCTTTATCCGTCGAATTGGTTCAAGTTTCAATATTTTTTCTTTATCTATTTTCACAGATTTCGTAGGGCTCTAAAAACGATTTTTTGGCAAATAATCTATCGCTGTTTCAGAAACAACTCACATTTTTTTTTTTTTTTTTTAATAAGTTGGTTTTGACAAATATAAAGCTGTTTTTAAGGAGTTTTATAATTTTAATTACTAAATTTTTAATTTAATTCTGATTATTTATAAAATGTAATCTTCAACTGTTACATTTGTTTTCATTATTATTTATGTAGAATTTTATTCTTCTGCCTGTGTCTTGCATAGTAAATGGATAAAATTATATAGAATTGAATAATTGTATAATTTTCCTTTTTCCAATTTTCTTAATAATTTCTGATATTATTTGCTGTAATCTAATTTGGAATATCTGACTAATATATTTGCTGGAACTATTTAAAAGATCATTCCATTTATAGATTCGAGAAGTATCGATAATCAAACTCCATACAGTTTCTCATACACGTGCAACGAAGAAAAATAGAAACCACAGTGTCAGTAAACCCTGAGGAGAAGCACCTGATGATAAGGCTACAAGGAAACTCCTAGGCCATTTGGAAGGTAATGTTACGTAGATAACCGTGGCATTGGGGAAAGTGGGTGTTTTCGATACAGATTATTAGCGGATATAGGGCAACTAATGACTGTTATTTTGCTTTTTGAAATTTCAGTAAAAGCAGAAGGTAAAATTTTAAGGTAAATCACGTTTCTATGGAAGCTAATATTGTCATCCGAGATAAAGGTATTCAAAATGTGCAACGATGCAGTCATGGTCTTCATCTACCACAGTCTTGAACTGAGATTAATCATAAAAACCATCAGGGACATCGTTAATACGGGGGACAGGTCCTGAAATTGCCAAGTCAAATATTGGCGTTTATCAACTCGCTTAGAAGCAAAAAATAAGTAATTTTTGAGGGATTTCAAATTTACCTTCTTATTTTCACATAAGCATTTTTTTTTTTTTTTTTTTTTTTTTTGTCCCGTAACAGTTTGATCGTGACCATTGCATTATGTAACAGTATAAGGTTTAAATTAAAACAAATGAAAATTGAGCTTAATAATATTTATTCAATCTAGTAGACTTATTATAATATACGTAGATGAAAAAATTTTTTGTGTTGGGCTGACAAAAATTTGCACATATTATATATATAACTAGCAAACCCATGCGAAATTTTCGCATTTTACTTCTTTTCTTATTTACCTTTAAATATTATAATAATTTCCCCACTCAATTAAAATTTTAATTTATCAGAAGCCAAATTATTATTAAAACCAAATCAATATTGAGCAATAGTGGAAGTAAAATCATTCAAAGAAATAAGGGTTTAAAAATAAAATTCATGGTTGATGACCCAGTTTTCATACTTCCGCAAGCAGCGCAGTTTTAGTATAGGACCTTCATGAGGCCTTTTAAATTTTTGTTGTTCTGTTGGTGATGACTTTTAATCTATTTATTTTGGTACAATTTTTTGTTAAAAAAAAAAAAAAAACCTAATTCCTATTTTGATTATACTTTTTACGATTGCGTTTTTTAGTCAATTTATGATAGTAATTCATATTTACTTTCTCTTACCTTTCTTTCTCGAGAAAGTATTGTTTAAGGGTCAAATTTTCGAATGTGATTTTTTGTTATATTTGCATTTTCTGAGGTACCTGAATACGAAAATAATGTTTTTAGCGAATTTTCTGTGTGTTTGTCTGTCTGTCTGTGTGTCTGTGTGGATGTCTGTGTGTCTGTTATCAGCATATCTCAAGAACAAATAGTAGCAGAAGTTCCAAACTTGGTATTCTACATGGCCATCATATAGGGATGCTACAGTAAGCTTTTCGTTGAGATGAAGCAAATGGTTCGTGTACAGGGACACTCAAAAGTGTTCAAATACATTACGTCTATGGGTAAATTGCAGATAAGTAGAGTTTAACATCTATAGACTGCACTAAACCAAATGAAACGAATATATATTTTTTGTAATAGAGATAGTCAACTGGGGAAAAAAAATTGTGTATATAGGAGCCAAGTCCCCCCTCGAGGGGAGTAAATTTTCATGATGGGTATCTTTCGAAAGAGCTTTACCTTTAAAGAGCCAATACCTTTAAAACAAATGGTTGAACCATCGATCTGCGACAATTTAAAATAGAGTTATCGATTTTTTTTTTTTTTTAAATCTATGTAATATTGAGAATAAATTCCCCTTTTTTTGATATTTAGTTACTTCTTCTCTAATGTGAAAATCGTCTGCATTATCAAAAAAGATAATTTTTTTAAAATAATAATTTTAATAAATTATTTTTTAAAAACAGAATTATTTTTTAATAACCGAATTAAATTCTACATAAATGTAGGTGCATTAATGAAAAAGGGAGTTGAGGGGGCGGTAGGCCCCCCCTCACACAGAACTAATTGTCACATAAATCTCTTCCGAAGCCTAATGTGAATTGTTTAACACAGGTTTACATAACAGTATTCGTTATCTTACCTCTTAATCTGCAACCTGTATTTATAGTATTAAATTTCAGGGTAAGAGAAAGTCGCGTGAGTGACACACCAGATTATTTTTAAAGTATTGATAAATATCTTTAAAATATTGCTATGTTTAAAATTACGCTTGCAAAGATTCTAAAGAAGCAACTTTTAAAAATACATTTTTCCATAAAATAGTCTCATAAGACAAATGTCATTTTTTTTTAATTATTATTATTATTAGAGCATTATGATAAAACCTCGTACTTAAATATTGCCCTTTTATAATATAATTTTTTTTTATCGTTGCGTATTTTATTAATTACATCACTATCATATCATTTCGACAAAATGTAATCGTAATTGGTCCTCGTTAGGGAAATATTATATAAACAGGAAACAGCCAAATGATATTTATTTCTATGAGGTTTAAATTACATCTCTAACGATGTTGATGTTCAATAACACTGCTCTGAAAAGAAAAAAAAAAAAAAAAAAGACATCTGATACCATTTTTGCAGATTCTTATGTAAAATGATCTCCTGAATCCAAATATGACCACCAGTTTGTCCAATCACCCACCGTTTTCTAGATACACCCCCTCCCTCATTTTTATCATTATTTGGTAATTATCCATCAGTTTGATTTGGAGAGGAACGATGATTATTTTAACCGTTAAATGTCTTCTGACCTGAGGAGCTACAGAGGTAGAAAGTTCTAAAACACGAACGTTTGTAGTAAGGAGGAAATTTCAGGGGATTTGTGCTCAGAAAACAAAATAAAATCAATAAAACAATCAGTTTCTGTTTCTTTTCCTTTTTTTTTTTTTTTTTTTTTTTTCCTTCGCAATATTTCTCTTATTTTTTTACATATTCTAGCTTCCAGTTTGCCATTTTCTTACCAAAACACCGCAAATAATAAAAATTATACAGAGAAATTTTTTTCAAAATGTTGGTGAGTGGAGTAAAGTCTCAAAGCCCTTGCAAGAAAGTTTGACTGATTCACTGTACGACGTTTGCTTTCAATAACTCCCATGTTAAATATTTTGGGCAGTAAAACATGAACAGTAAAATATCCTCCTTTGACACGTGTTAAAGATCACCACACAAGATCACCACTGTCGAGAACACCATAAAGTTCACTCTCTTATCGCAAAACATGTACTAAAGGTAGATAACTACTGACGACTACAATGCTAAGAGCAATGATCTTTAATACGTGTCAAAGCAGATTTTACTGTTCATGTTTTACTGCCCAAAACATTTAAAGTGGGAGTTATTGAAAGCAAACGTCGTACAGTCAAACTTTCTTGCGATGGCTTTGCGACTTTACTCCACTCACCAACATTATGAAAAAATTTTCACTGTATAATTTTTATTATTTGGGGTGTTTTGGTAAGAAAATGGCAAACCGGAAACTGGAATATGTAAAAAATAAGAGAAATATTGCGAAAACAGAAAAGAAACAGAAACTGATTGTTTTTATTGATTTTCTTCTGTTTTCTAGGCACAAATCCCCTCAAATTTCCTCCTTACTACAAATGTTTGTGTTTTAGAACCTCTGTGGCTCTTCAGGTCAGAAGACATTTAACGGTTAAAATAATCATCGTTCCTCTCCAAATCAAACTGATGGGTATAAAATTACCAAACAATGATAAAAATAAGGGAGGATGTGTATCTAGAAAACGGTGGGTGATTAGGCAAAATGGTCGGATTCTAATGGATTCGGATTCAGGGGGTTATTTTACATAAGAATATGCTCAAATGGTATCAGAGGCAATTGGTAAGCACAAAATAATGTTATTAGTAGATGCAGTACAAATATTATGCTTCAACGCTAAAAAGATCTTCCAAATTTTTTGATTTATCTTTTATTTAAAGATAAAAATTCTGCAATTAAACAAGAAGAAGATAATTATTTTAAAGCATTATTGAGAAATAGGAGAGCTGGCAATTAAGAAATTGACATTTAAAATGCAGTCGGCAGCAAAATTATTCGAGCGCTAGCAATTATTCCTATGTAAAAAAAGTACACTTAATACTGTTTTGTTAAATGAATCCTTGTCGAATCATGTTCTTAGACCGACTAAGAACATGATTCGACAAGGATTTATTTAACAAAACAGTATTAAATGTATCTTTTTTACATAAGAATTATTGCTAGCGCTCAAATAAGTTTGCTGCCGACTGTATAACATTTAATTGCTACTGCAGTGAGTTCAAATGAAAGAGAACTCAATGAATTGAAATTTGGGAAAAGGGTCTCAATAACCACAATGAATGATGAGAAGCAAATTTTATTCTCATGACATACGAAGGAGCTTTAATATATATTTCAAAGGTGAAAAATATTTTGAAACTTTTAAAATTGATAAATATTGTTAAACTTGATGTAATTAGAGGTTAGAGCACATTTGTAAGATAATCCAATTCTGACCTGATTAAATATTTTATAAGCAGAAAAAGAAATCTTTCTCTCCCCCCTCTCTAAAAATACACTACATTTTCATAAATGAATGGACACTTTCGATTTTGGACTTTTTGTCAAACATCTCAAAAAGTATTAGTCGAATCATCTTGAAACTTTAGAAGTGTAAAGAACATTTCAATGAAAGTTTAGTCCCGAAATCTAAAAGGGAACCAGAAAAAATGTAAAGGAAAATGAAATTGTTTGGGGCCAACTTGTGAAAAATAAGGCTTGAAATGCATTACGGCTGTAGTATGTGATTATGAGGCTACTTCTTATTATCTGCATAATTTTTTATGGCGCTACCACATCTATTCATAAAGATATAATGGTTATCTGAGTATGTGTGTAAGGCAATTCCGGGACAGATGCCCCACTTAAGGAAAGGGAGCTATAAAATAAATTGGGTATTAACAATGACAACGAAATTTTGTGGTAAATACATAATAGATATTGTTTATTAATACTAAGTTTTTTTGCCCCATATTGTAAATTTTTTAAAGAAAAAAAATATATATATAATTGCGGCATTACTAGATTTGGCCATCTCTCCCGAAGTTGCGGGTGAGATGCCCTACCTGTAAAAATCATAATAAAAGGTTTTAACAATGGCCAATTGTTTATAACAATTTTTCAGTAGTTTATAACTTATGAAACGTAAGCTGTTAAAAAAAAAAAAAAAAAAAAAAAAAAAAAAATACGACCTTAGCATTAATTTATAAAACATTAAAATATTTAGCTACCATAGACAAGATGTAAAATTTTGAATAAAACATAAACTATTTAAAAATATTTCAAATATAGGGGAAAGTTTTCCAAAACGGGGACGCTAACATATCTCTGTCCGCAAAAGAAAATCTATAAATAAAGAAAATTCGGCAAAGCACTTCCTGATTAGAGCATGTTGAGGCGAACAGCTGAATTAGATTGGTGAACATTTTACTGGTTGTGGATTCTGTCAGTAGATGGCGCAACAAAGTACTGTTTGTAACCATCGCTGAAAGACTTGAGTTCAGAGAGAAAATGCTGTTCAGTTTGCTCGCTCGCTATGTAAAGATGTTTACGTATTCTGTGCACAGTTATAGCACCTATTTAATTCAATTGAGCTCTTATATTTTTTATAAATTGTTAGTTATTATTTTATGAGTAAAGCTGTTACAAGTATCAGTGTGTCTTCTTTGAGTTTATTGAAATAGTGAACACAAGCCAGCCGAAGTGGTGACCCTGCCGTAGTGGTTTTCGTAGTGATGACCTCTGACGAAACAGCGTAATATGGCGATACCTCCGGCCTTTGAGCTAAGTGGTTTAACTTTGAATGAATATATTTTAAATTAATTGATTTTTTTTTCACTGTTTGAAATTAAAAATGCATTAAATAAATAACGAATATATATATTTCTGCTCTTATAAGCTATTTTAACTAGATTGATATGTATATATATTTTTTTTTAATGCTGTTTTAAATGGTATATATTATATAGTGTATTACGATATGGCTATAATAGAGTAAAAGATTTGCTATTTTAAGTTAGCGTTGGGAATCTTCTGTTGTATGAATTTAAATTCATTTTGACTTTGAATTTTGAACTTATGAAATTTTAAATAGTAGTTAAAGTATAAAATCTTGATAAGATTGCCATGGACTCTGGTGAGAAGGGGATAAATGTTGAAAAAGTTTCTTGTAGAATTCCCCCGATGTGGAAAAACAATATTCAAATTTGGTTCGTTCAGGTTGAAGCGAACTTCGCGACATCGCAGATTACAAATGATCTGACAAAATATAACACAGTTATAGGTTCAATTGATCCAGATTCGCTTATTTCAGTTTCTGATTTGATATTAAACCCCCCCTCCGAAAATCGTTATGAAACTTTAAAACAAAGGTTAATTTCGGAGTTTTCAGATTCTCAATCTCAGCAGCTGCGTAAATTATTGTCTGAATTAACACTGGGAGATAAAAAACCTTCAACTTTACTTCGGCAAATGAAAGAATTAGGAGGGAAATCCGTAAATGAGGATTTTTTGAAAACAATTTGGATGGAACGATTACCTGTAAATTTTCAGGCAATATTGTCTGCCTCTTCAGCGGATTTATCGGAATTGGCAAAATTAGCTGATAAGATTGCTGAAATTAAGGAAATCCCTAGTGTTTGCGCGGTTGTTGAGGGGAAAAATTTGGAAAGCGAGGTTAAAGAAATTCGAAAAGAAATTGTAGAGTTAAAAACTCAGATTTCAACTTTATTTTCGAAAGTAAATAGGCAATCAAGATCGAGAAGTCGTGATTTAAACCGTGCATATTACCGTAGTAAAAGTCGTAATGTTGGAGATGGAAATTTTGATAGTAATGATTCGAATTTATGTTTTTATCATTCAAAATTTGGGGAAAATGCTAGAAGGTGTCGGAAACCATGTCAGTATAATTCAAAAGAGGAAAAAAACTAGTTTTGGCTGCTGCATCTGGTTTAAAGTTTGGTTCAGGTGTAGCAGCCCAAGTAAAAAAATGTAGACTTTTTGTTTATGATAAAGCTACAAACTGTAATTTTTTAATTGATTCTGGAAGTGATATTTCTTGTATACCGGCACCAATAAATTGTAAATATAATGCTCCTGAAGATTTTTTGTATGCCGCAAATGATTCTAGGATACCTACGTATGGTAGTAAAACATTGGATATTAATTTGGGATTGCGTCGAATGTTCCGGTGGTCCTTTGTGATAGCTAGAGTAAATACACCTATTATTGGTGCAGATTTTTTAAACAATTACGGAATTCTTATAGATTTGAAAAATCAAACTTTAATTGATTCGAATACTACCTTACAAATAAGAGGAAAATTGAGTGGTATTGAATCCCCCTCTATAAAATTAATTTCGGGAAATTCCCCTTATGATAAACTTTTAGAGTCATTTCCAAATTTGGCGAGCCCGGTACCAAATTTTAAAGGCCCTGTATTGCATAATACTAAACATTATATTGAAACAAAGGGAGCTCCGGTGTTTTCTAGACCTAGACGATTACACCCAAAATTATTAGAAATTGTAAAAAAGGAATTCCAAGTTTTGGTAGAACAGGGAATTTGTCGACCTTCTAAGTCTCCTTGGTCCTCACCCATACATGTCGTTCCAAAATCAAATGGTACGTATAGGATATGTGGAGATTACAGACGTTTAAATTCAATAACTATTTCAGATAGATATCCTATCCCACATATTCATGATATAACTAATGTCCTTCATAATAAGACAATATTTTCAAAGATTGATATTGTTAGGGCATATTATCATATACCAGTGAATGAAGAGGATATTCCAAAAACTTGTGTAACGACACCAATTGGAAATTTCGAATTTTTATATCTCCCATTTGGTTTAAAATGCGCTCCAATGACATATCAGCGATTTATGAATGGGGTCCTGGGGGATTTGGACTTTGTTGTTTCTTACATAGACGATGTACTGATATTTTCAGAAAACGAAACGGAGCATATCAACCATGTAAAAATGGTCTTTGAAAGACTAAATAAATTTGGTTTAAATATAAATAAATCAAAGAGTATATATGGTCAAAATACTATTGAATTTTTAGGTCATGAAATCTCCGCGTCGGGTATTAAACCCCTTGACAGAAAAGTTAAAGCCATTTTGGATTACCCTAGACCTGAAAATTTGCTAGAGTTGCGAAAATATTTAGGATTAATAAATTTTTATAGAAAATTCATAAAACACGCTGCGGATATTTTGGCTAATTTAACAGATTTATTAAAAGGAGTGAAAGGAAAAAATAATCGTACAAAAATTGAATGGACTCAGGAATTAATCGATTCATTTGAAAAATCAAAGCAAGCTCTTTCGAATGCTGCTTTGTTGTCATTTCCGAGTACAAATGGAAGGCTTGTATTGCATAGTGATGCCAGTAATATTGCTATTGGTGCAACACTTAGTATATTGGAAGGGTCAGATTGTAAACCAGTTGGATTTTTTTCCAGACGGTTATCGCCTTCTCAGGCTAAGTATTCTAGTTTTGATCGTGAACTCTTAGCAATGTATGAGTCAGTAAAATTTTTCAGACACATGCTAGAAGCACGAAACTGCGAAATAATAACGGATCATAAACCAATTATTGAAGCCTTTCATAAAGTACGTGACACACATACAAATAAGCAGGCACGTTGGCTTTCATTTATATCAGAATTTACTACGGATATTAAATATATAAAAGGGGAGTTAAACGGTGCTGCAGATGCTTTGTCGCGTATAAATGAAATTTCTATTCCTGGAAATTTAGATTTTGATGAATTGAGTAAGGATCAAAAATCGGATGAGGAATTAAATAAATTAATTTCAGAACCAGAGTCAGTACTTAAATTAAAATTAATTACATTGCCAAATACAAATTCACAGCTTTACTGTGACATTAGTACTGGAAAAGCTCGTCCATATGTCACATTAAAATTTCGTAAGAAAGTTTTCCAGAATTTACATTGCCTTTCGCACCCTGGTATGCGAACTACAGTCAATCTCATTAGAGATAGATTTGTTTGGCCTTTTATGAATAAAGATTGTCGTGAATGGGCACGTCAATGTATTGATTGCCAACGATCAAAAATTAGTAAACATACTAAATCTTCATTGAAGAAATTTGATATCCCTACTGCGCGTTTCCAACACATTCATTGTGATATTGTAGGTCCCTTACCGGAGTCACATGGTAAATCTTATTGTTTAACTGTAATAGATAGGGTTACCCGTTGGCCGGAGGCTTATCCGCTAAAAGACATTACAGCTGAAACAGTTGCACGAACTCTTTACAGAGAATGGATTGCCCGATATGGTACACCATTAAGAATTACGACAGATCAAGGGAGACAGTTTGAATCTGACTTATTTAAACAGTTTGCTCAGTTATTTGGTATAGAAAAATGGAGAACTTCGCCATACAATCCAAAAGCAAATGGTTTAGTTGAAAATTTTCACAGACCACTAAAAGCAGCGATTATGGCCCATGGAACTCGTAGTTGGACTGAGGTCCTCCCAACAATTCTTTTGGGTTTTAGATGTGCATTGAAAGAGGATATTGAAGCAACTCCTGCTGAATTATTGTATGGAAGTAACTTAAGACTTCCTGGTGATTTTTACGACCCTACGGTAGACATAAAAGACCCACGTATATATGTTGAAAAATTAAGAGAATTTATGAGGTTGCTCAAACCAAAACCTACATCTGCACATCAAAATAATCCAGTTTTTGTGCATAAACATTTAAAACAGTGTTCACATGTATTTGTGAGATATGATCGAGTTAGAGGATCATTACAACCACCGTATAATGGACCATACCCTGTGGTGTCAAGAAAGGAAAAATATTTCCATGTTTTAATAGATGGGAAAATTCAAGTCGTTAATATCGATAGACTTAAACCAGCATTTATTGTGTTTGATTCTCCAACAGAAGTTCAACTAGATGAAAACATTAGTGCTCGTACCTCCGAGAAACTGGTACCTAGACGTTCTAAAAGACAGGTCCGATTTCCAGACAGATTCGTACCCAGTTGAAGTTTGCCTGTCTTTGTTCACTGGGGAGGGGGTACTGAGGCGAACAGCTGAATTAGATTGGTGAACATTTTACTGGTTGTGGATTCTGTCAGTAGATGGCGCAACAAAGTACTGTTTGTAACCATCGCTGAAAGACTTGAGTTCAGAGAGAAAATGCTGTTCAGTTTGCTCGCTCGCTATGTAAAGATGTTTACGTATTCTGTGCACAGTTATAGCACCTATTTAATTCAATTGAGCTCTTATATTTTTTATAAATTGTTAGTTATTATTTTATGAGTAAAGCTGTTACAAGTATCAGTGTGTCTTCTTTGAGTTTATTGAAATAGTGAACACAAGCCAGCCGAACATGTCTTAGACTATCAGATGGCAAAGATATTTTTAAAAAAATAGCATTAGTATAGGCAGAAAAAACTTTTTTCTGAAAAATGTGCAAAGTCCCCGTTTTGGACAACCGGTTGGGTAAAATGGTGTACTCATAAGAAATAGCGTAAATTCAAGTCCTAATGCGAATTAGGACATAATAAACCTCCTTATTAGAAAAACTTGGATTACAAAGAAAAAGTGAAGTTAATGCAAAATCAAAATGCAGATAAAGTATTTTGTTATCTTTTTCAACAGTTACTAGCATGACACAAAAAATAATCAAACACAAAAGTCACATGTGAAATTGGTATCGCTTTCTTCAACACTTGAATACGCTTCATGTGCCCAACCTCGACAGCTGCTACATTGAACCCACACCTCTTTGTCATTCGAGTCAATGTAAAGTTCATTACAAAAAATGCAAGCGTCCTCTCTATTCTGCTCTTCATCAGATGATAACATTGGGTCTTGAATTTTTTTTTTAATTTTCTTCTCTTTTTTAGATTTTGGATAGCTTGGATTAGGTTCAGTTGGTTTCTTGACCAATTTCGTTTTCTATTTATTCTGCTTTGCATTTTTCTTCTGTTCCACAGCTTCCAATTCTGCTTTGTAAGGTGATGAAGTGAGTATGACAGTTTTACCTCTCCTCTTGTCATTCACTCTTTTTTGCAAACGTTCAGTTTCTTGCGGTAGATGCATTATTATTTTAGGCGGAGTGTTAAAAGATGAACATTTCTGGGGTTCGACGTCCCCGTTTTGCATTACCGTCATGTCCCCGTTTGAGCCGACCATGACGTGTGCTAAAAACGTGGCGTCTCTTCGCACACGTGTTAGACAAAACTATAAAGCAATGTGTGAAAATGTATATTAAATCTAGACGAATCCATAACGTACTTACCAAAATCGAACGCTCAAAGGTCACTTGATAAGATACAATACAGTGTACGGCCGTGATACAATCGAAATGAAAATCGCGAAAATTTGAAAATTTTGTAGAGCCGTAAAATATATTGTATCCGGTAAAATATGTCAACAACTAGATTCAAACTTGCTTATAGCCGAATTAGAATCATCGTAGACTATTGAATTCAAAGAGGACAGCACTAATCAATGAGAAACTGAACGTCCCCATTTGACCCGCCGTCCCCGTTTTAGACAACTCTCCCCTATATATATATATATATATATATATATATTAATATATGCGAAATTTTCACATTTACAGTTTAGAAAGTATAGTGAAAAATTATTACGAAATATGTCGAATTTATTCAGATAATATTTTTCTTTTACTCTTCTCTAATTTTCGCTTTCCCGCAAACATTGCACAACCATTTATGGCACTTTATACAATTTATCTAATCTACTGTTGCTTTTGTGAAATAATAGTTCTCCTCACATTCGAGGCAATTGTTTGTAGGATCACTTTTGTCCTATTCAATGGTCCTATTCATATTTTTGTCCATCACCAGCTGTTTTGAAGCTTTGCTAAATTTAATAGCGGACTTTAGCTTTTTTTTCTTGGATGTGCTCTTAGGATGTAATAACCTTAGACGACTGTATCTTTCTTTTTTGGCATCTTTCCTCTAACCTAGGTACAGGGGAAATCTGGTGCAATATTTTGGTCGGGGAGGATGTTTGTTCAGTTGATTCAGAAATTTGGGACTGTTGACCCGTCTGTTTCAATTTTTCAGTTATGGAAAAGAAGTGGTTTGGAATCGCTGCTTGGTTTAGAGGAAAAATTCCCGTCTCCCGAAAATATGGAGGAAACCGGCTGTAAGTTGACTGACATATTATAAATACTCCAAGGTCTGGTAAAGAATTCATTTTCTGCAAACACTCTTGAGAGAAAAAAAAAAAAAAAAAAAAAATATCAACACTTTTTTAGTTCATGCCTTTTCCCCTTGCTGAAGAGAGCCCCTGGGCTTGTCTAATACTTGGTTTCTCCTAACAAATGATGACAGCCAGACGTAGTCAGTCATTTTTTAAACTAAATTAAATCGATGCTTGAGACCTAGTTTTTCAGAAAACTGAAATGCAAGCGTCCTAATTGTCTCTCTGTCAGGTGCAAATCCACATTTTTCTAAACGTTGGATATGCTTGATGAGATGTTTTCCGTTTTCAACTCCAGACACTCCTTGTGGCCGTTATAGAACTTGTTTTGTGTATTATTACCTATTTTTCTTCGACGACGAAGTGTCCGAGAAGGAATGCCATAGTACCTAGTAGCTACATTGACACTGATTTCCCCTACTTCTAGTCTCCTGAGAGCCTCTTTTAAAGGGTCTTCTGTCCAGATCCTACGAGTTGCTCCAGTATTTTTTCTTTTGTACGCTGTAGGCATCTTTCCTGAAACAAACAAGAAGCATTGAACAACTGGATGAATAAATACAATAATATACACTCACCGGCACAATTAACCGCCCACCTACAGTTTCGTTAGCGCCCAAGTTTGTTTACGATATAGTTTAAATATCAAAGGTCAGTTTGACATACCTGAGCATTTTTTACTTTCTTATCTGGGTTTAATCTGCATTTTTGTGATTTGATTTTGAGGTGCCACTTCTAGCAATCACGCGAATTTAAATTTTATTTGATGAATTTTAATCTAAATTTATAGTTTCAAAAAATATTTTTAAGTTGAAAAATTTAACGATTTACAAATATTACGCATTTTATAAAAAAATATGATTTAAAAAATATTAGTTCAAAATTTAAACAATTAAAAATCTTTTCTCCCTTAAAATGTATTTGGGGCATCTCTCCCGAACATAATCTGCGGCGTCTATCCTTTTGGTATGGGAGAGATGCTCCGGCAACTGTCCAAAGTACAAGACAGCAAAAATGGCGGCACAGTGCCCAACGTTGACTGATCAACGTCTTACTACAGGTTTTTAAGCTTATATTAAAAAAAATCCATTCTTATTAACTAATGCCAGCCTTACAATGCAACTTCACTCTTATAACAGAGTAGAAAAAACATGGTACTTACTTGAAATATTGTTATGATAGCAGAAAACAAAGGAATGAGCTCACGTAACTTCCACAGCACACCATTCAACATCTATCTGAAATAATAATCGGACTCGCAAAGCCATCTAGCGTTGCATTTCGAAGTAACATCAAGTGGGGCATCTCTACCGGTGGGGCAACTCACCCGGAATTACCTTATGTGTCATTTATCAGCATATCTCAAGAACAAATAGTAGCAAAAAGTCAAACTCTTTAAATCTGTATCAAACATGGATGTTACACTAAACTTTTCCTTGAGATCAAGCAAATGGATCGTGTACAAAGGCATCCAAGATAATTCAAATATATTACGTCTATGGACAAAATTTTTAGTAGGTTTCTGTTTAACATCTATCGGTTACATTAAACAAAAGGAAACAAAAAATATTTTTAGATGCATAAAAGCTTGTTTCGTGCAGAATAGCGTATGAAAACCATTCACCATTCGTTTATGGGGCTACCGAAAAGAAATAGAATATGATGGAACTATACAGGAAAATTTCTAGAATTATATTTCAAGTTGTATTGTGTATTATTATTATAGAATTATATTATTATGAATATACTTTATAGAAGACATACAGGGCTATCAATATTTAAGAGGTTAAAGTTAAGTGAGTTTTACGTCGCACTAGTGCTACACTATAGGCAATTGGCGATGGTCTGGGACTCATCACTAAGGATGTTCCGGAGACTTAATTCAAAGTTGTATGTTGGTCACAATGTAAAATTACGTGGAATACATCATTTATGGTTCAAACGTATTTTTTCGGGCTTTGCCTGGAATCTCTGCTGCCAGACGTTACCTGTAATCTGGCTTGCATTTTTTTTTCTTTTTATTAAAGACTTCATAATAGGAAGTGTTTCTTTTCACGGGTTTGATAGTTAATATTACTTCTGCATTAGAAATATTGAGAAAATGGAATTCTGCAATATGGACTGATACACTCATGTCCATAAATTAAGGATAATGCTAGCTGCGGCGAATAAATATTCAGAAGCAAAACAAACATGAATTATTCATAAAGTTCATTTATTAAACAAAAGATCAAGAACAAAAGTGGTGGTTTATGTAGAATACCATTCATAAAAACTACGATTTTTGCTCCCTCGAGCAATTACAAGATTACTCCACTCAGCAAGCAATGCTCTCCGAAGTTCCGGTACACATGTAGAAGGTGGTTGATGGGCTGCAACTCGTCGGCCAAGCATATCCCACACATGCTCTATCTGATTCAAGTCAGGTGATTCCATACGAGTGATATCCTCAGATTGTTGGCATTCGTTTACAACGTTTGCACGGTGAGGTCGGGCATTGTCATCCATAAACACAAATTCTGGGCCCATGGCACACCTAAACAAACGTACATGTTGTTCCAGAATGATATCCCGATAAATTTGGCCTGTCATAGTTCCGATTTGAGCATGCAGATCTGTTCTGGAGCCCAGTATGATTCCACCCCAAACGAACACTCCTGCACCACCGTAACGGTGTCATTCAATGATGTTGTCATGGTGGTAACGGGTACCTGGCGTCCTCTATATGAAAGTCCGACTTGAATCAGACTATAAGCTAAACCTGGACTCGTCGTAAAAGATCACACAAGCCCACTGTGCCACTGTCCACATTGCCTGTTCTCTACTGCCAGCTAACCGCTGGCGACAGTGCATTGCCGTGAACGGAATACATCTGACAGGCCTGCGAGCATATATAACTTACCCTAGAATCGGGACAGGTTGGCCCAAGCGACTTAGTGTGAGTTTTAGCATCTGAACTAATACTGATAGTTAATATTTTTAAGTTTTATCATGAAGACTTCTTCCTGAAGGCACACTGATGGTGTTAAGGTAAAAATAAATTTGACATGATGTTTAATACTCAAAAAAAAAAAAAAAAATGAAGAAGAAGAAATGGCCAGTCTACTCTACTTGTTATCTTACTCCTTAATCTGCAATATGTCTTTTCTCACATATATTGATATATTTTTAACTAGTGTTTAACAAAAAGGCATATTGATGCATGATTCGAATAGCATTATTGTGATAAACAGATGCTAATTTGTCTTGCTTTGAGTTTTCTTATGAAAAAAAATTCCAGCTTCAGTGTAAAAAGCGGGTTTGATTGAAAGGAACCTAAAAAAGTAATTTCAAATCATAAAAATGTAAATAACAATTGTTACCAAGCAACACGCACATCTTTATGTTATTAAATGATGGTAAAAATTTTACAAGCAATTCTTACTATATTATAAAAATCATTTTTGCAGAAAGCATCGTCATCTTCATCATTTAGAACTATTTAAGGTTGTTGTAAGTTTAGAAGAATGGTCTGTTTTACTGAGTTTTACTTTTACAGTAAAGATAAGAAATAATATTACGAGTGTGAAAATTCTTCCTTGATATTTACCATTAACTCCTATTTAAAAAAAAAAAAAGAAAGAAAGAAAAGAAAAGAAAAAGGTGCTATCACACATTTTTATTTCCTTTATAGAAATTTGAAGATAAAGCCACTTTGTAAAGCCACTGACCTTTCCTAAATAAGCAATGCTTCGCTAAAGGAACAACCTCCTAATAGAAATATACCTTAAACAAACCACATAAAACTTTCTTTTGATCGTATCATTATTTCCTTAAATCATTTAGAGAAGTTCCTGCAAAATATTTCCTTTGGCTGTTTACAGCATGTCATCGATTAGGTGCAATGTTATATTTGTGAATCCATTAATTAGTCAATTAATCATCATTTATTATCTGGGTGCCCAATGCATATAATATTAAAGTTTCATTCCTAGTAAACTAATAAATATTTATACCTTCTTATACTTTTCCTTTGAAAAAAAAAGAAAGAAAGAAGAAAGAAAAGAAAAAAAAAGAAAGATTCAGGAACATAAATTATTCAACGATATCATAAACATAAGTAGTTTGAAAGATTTTAAGTACTATATTTAAGATTATCAACAACTGTATGGAATTTGAATTTAAAAAGCTTTGATTCAGTGATATATAATGAAAATTTAATGTAATATATACATTTTCTTGTGTTCTAGATAAAAATCTGTGAAGAAAAAAAAAAAAAAAAAAAAAAAAGAGAGAGAGAGAGAGAAAAGATGCAGATCATGCTTGATGTAGATCATGCTTGTAAAATATTAAAAATATTTTTGGTACACAACGCAATATTTTGTAAAAAAGATTTTAAATTTTTTTTTTATATATTTTCGTATATATGTGACCTTTTTATTCCATTTCCTTAACTTTTCAAAGGGGGAATAAGTGCTTTCAACAATAACTTTTCTTAAGGCTTTAAGCGCATTATTATTACATTTTCTTCAAAAATGATGTTAGATAATAACGTATATTATTAGTAGATTTCCTTACGCTCAAAGGTGTTTACAGCACATACAAACGCTGCGACAATCATGTGGATTTAAGTGAAATAAATGTAGTAAAGTAGCACCAAAGTAAACAACGAAGTAGATAAGAATACCAAGTTTTCTTATCCTTATAAAGTTATATCAGACCAGAAAGAAAATAAAGTATTTGTTAAACTACACGAACAAAATAATTACTAAAATCCCTCTTGTGTAAATGCACATTAAATTTGCACACCTATATTGTCAAATAAATGACCTCTTTTCCTTAAAGTTTGCTGTTTTTGAAAAATTTCTCATCTGGATCTGCTATTTCGAGTATGAATTTTAATCTGTTATACATACCGATTTTATGGTAACATAATCCTAAATACTGTGTAACTAGAGTAGCTTTTTTATTTGGCCTATATTCTTAATCATTGTGTAACTCATCATTTTTGTATCTTGTTTCAGTTTAATCTTTCAAAAGTGTAATTAAATGTGCTGTCATAAGTATCATTCGAATTCCCTTTATAAAGATAGTTCTAATCAATGACGAATTCACTTTATATATATATATATATATATATATGAACGAATATAAGGTAATTAGTTTTAATTTCAGAAAAACCCTATTCAAAAAGTAAAATTATAGATTGCAAATAAATCGTAAATTTCTCGTGTAAACTTAATTTCCCTGCAAGACATTTTATAATGTGAAAGCCAAGGAAAAGGACAAGTTTAAAAGCAAAATGCTGAGTAAAGTGCTTTTTGCAAATGTCTGTGATTAACTCTTGCGTATTTATTAATTCCTAGATATTTAAATACCAGCCAATTGCCAATTATAAAATTAACAAACAATTATCGTCGATGGTTTTAATAACAAAAAGGAAAGTACAATCAAAAGGAACGAATTTTCATTTCTAGAGTGTGCGATGAACCGGAGGCGTACGAATGTTTTACGAGACTACATCGAACTCTCTGCCCTGGGTACTTATTTAGACCAAAAACTGCATCTCAAAGAAATTTGAACTGCATGTACGCAACGGGAGAGGTTTTCCCTTTAGAGACGTGCTCTTTCAAAATTCCACAGTGTAGTGCGACAGTGCAGTTCATATCGTACCAAACTTGACATGTGGAATGATTATTATTATACCTTTTGTTGTGTTAATTTTTATGTCAGATGACATAGCAAAAGACTTTGTGATGCTAGGATTTGGATTTTGTGGGAAGCATTAAAGTTATTTCTTAATTTAAATTAATTTTCTACAGATAGTAAATGTATAAGGTTGGAAGAATAAAAATGTACAATGGTCCTCAATAAATTGTCATAGGATAAATCCTTGCACCGAAATCTTTAATTAACACAAGTGAATTGTGTCCTTTGTCCTTTTATCACGAGTACAGAGCATGTTCAAGTGATACTGGTGTCAAGGGCCTGATGTTTATTAGTGTACAATTCTTACATCATCATGATTTTTAATGCCTAATTATCGTTATACACGATATATTTCTGTCAATTATACAGCATTTTGCTCAGAATCTGTCAATAACAGAATTATATGCTGCGTTTTTAATCGAAGGTCTTGAATTGGTTGCAATGAATATCGTTTATCTTTAAATAAGAGTCAAGACGAAGATGCAATTAAATGTTCATTTTATGTATTTTAATATTATTTATATATATATATCGAGTGAAAAGTAATTATTTGGCCATAATTAAGTTAATTAAAATTCATATAGAGTAAGGTTATAAATTTTGATTAAATTTACTATTACAAAAACATTAAAAAAAACATACTGTTTCAAAAAATAATCAGAAATATAAACATTCTTCTGATAAAATTATTTAATACCAGCAGGCTTTGCCCGCTTCGCCCTTCATTATATTTAAGAGAACTTCCAATAAATGAATGAATAAATAAATAATAACTATATTTTACATCCCTATATAAATGAAGACTAAAAACAAATTTCCATTGAAATTGCTCAAAACCTCGCTTCAAGTACCCGCTGGTGTCTTCCTTGTATTGTATTGTCATCTATAATGGTTTATTTTCTAAAATTTGTGTAAAATCGGTTTGGCAGAAGTGCAGTAAAGATGCATTCCAAGATTTGAAAGAAACGTATAGATTTTCGACCCTAGAACCTGCCCTGATCAGACTATCCCGGAAAATGCTTGCTTATTGTAATGACATCGGTCCATCTATGAAATTTGAGCAAAATTGGTTCAGCAGAAGTGCACTAGAGATTTATTGTAAGGTCTGACTTAAGCAGACATATATTCTCCCATAGAACTTGATCTCTTAAATAAATACAAAACTTTGAGTTTTTTCGACCCGAAACAATTGTTGCGACTTTATTGCATTTTATGATGTTTATTCAAAGTTTTGTAATTATTGCTTTTAAACGCCAGTTCTGTGGTGCTTTCTTATTATTTAACTTGATCTCTGGTCTGTGTTGTATTGACTCATGTCTAAAATTTGAGTAAAATGAGCTCAGTAGAAGAGTATTAAAAATGGATGGCGAGATTTAACACAGGGTGACAGATTCTTGCCCCTGGAATACTCCCAACGTAAGAAAGATTCATTCATGATAATACTTGCATAACATATTGTTTTCAATTATAGACTCGTTAGTAAACTTTAAGCAAGATCGGCTAGTTGAAAGTTGGTTAAAAACTGATTGCAAATTTGCACAGACAGAGCAAACAAGTGAAATAACAGAATGTATCGAATATAATTCTATGCATAAGATCGATATTTCATCAATAGCACAGCAATCATTATTACACACATATATACATTTCGCGTACAGTGAAAATAAACAAATAAATAATAAATAACACTGCTCGGCATGAAAATTGCCTTCGACACCATTTCAGTATATTCTTATGTAAAATGACCTCCTGAATCCGAATATGACGCCCATTTTGCCCTATCACCCACCGTTTTTTAGGAATGACCCCCTGTTTTTATCATTTTTCGGTGATTTTACGGCTATAAATTTGATTTTTAGGAGGGTGAAGGATTATTTTAACCGTTAAAATCTTCTGAGGGGCCACAGAGTTGGAAAATTCTAAAACATGGACATTTGCGACAAGGGAAAAATTTTTGGGGAATTTGCCACTGAAATTAGGGATTACATATCTTACATTTTTTAAATCTGTTATGAATGTTATTTTTTAAACTTTATATTTTTTTTGTTTTTAGGTGTTAAATTAATTATTTTTCATTCTTCAAATAAAATTCCTTTTCATCGAACAGGGAAAGAAATTGATGGAGTGAGTGTTTTATCTAGAAAACGGTGGGTGACTGGGCAAAATGGGAGTCATATTCGAATTCAGGAGGTTATTTTACATAAGAATCAGCAAGAATGGTAACAGATCTCGAATTTTATTTATTTATTTTTTGCAGAGCAGTGTAATTAATAAAAAACCCTATGCCTATTTTTGCTTTCTAATTAATAGATATAAAATTCTGAACAAAACAGAATTTAATTTAGTACAACAGGACTTATTTTAATCTATAATGATATGCAGTAACTGTGTTTCATTCCCTAACATCGGTTACTATATTCCATTCTTAAAATTTCTTTGGTATAAATTTAGCATATAAGCTCCTTCGTGGCTTTTAAATTTTTGTTGTCACTTTGCCGATGAATTAAAATGGCTATCGCTAATGCATAAGTAAGTACCTCGGTGAAAAACGTCCGAGCTACATCGGTACAAAATTTCAAATTTCGCTGAATGTTCTATACTGAAGATTTTCCACTTCTTTATCACAATTTTTCTCAATTTTATTTTATTGCACTTCACATAAAAAGTATCTTTTCCTCCATAAAAATAAAAGTAAATATAAAGTAGCATTGCTTGTGCTTGCATAACAAATCCCTATAGTTTTAACATAAGAAATTATTCCTACGGTAGATATTACTTCTATAAAATTCAAAAATTCAAACTATATAACAAAATGCAACGAACATCCTTGCTTTCTTTATTCTATTCTATTTCTTAAAACATATTTTATAGATGTCACACCACACGCACCACATAAACTTTAAATTTTACATCTACTTTTTAAGATAGCACGCGATCATGTTTTATATAAAAATTAAATCATTAAACTATTTTTTTTTTTTTTTACTTATTTTTATTTCATTTTGCGCGAGCACTTTTTATTTCCTAATTCAAAATTATTAAGAAAAACTTTTTGGATAGTGTTTGTTTCGATACTGATTATTATTAATTTTCTTTTATTTTCTTTTTCTTTCCAAAAAAAAAAAAAAAAAAAAAAAAAAAAAAATGATTTTGATGAAATTCTGGCAAAAGCAGAATTTAGTTTAGGACGGACGACTATCAGTTTTTATTTTATTTTATTTTATTTTATTTTTTTCAAATTATAACATCGTTTTTAAATTATTCAATTATTCATCGTTTTTAATTATTTTAAATTATTTTCGATAAATTTTAGATTTCGATAAATGTCCAACTATCGAAAAATGACGCCGCAAAAATCCCAAGTTGAGACTAATAGTCCTCAGTCCTAAAAATAAAAAATAAAAAGTGAAACGAAAAAATAAATCTGTTCTAAAAATAAATAAATAAATAAATAAATAAAAGTAAGGAAAAACATCTGCGAGATTGCTTGAATTTTTTTTTTTTTTTTTTTTTTTTTGTAATTATTTTACTAAATATATTTAAATTTGTTCTCTTAAAAAGTGAATGATCACAGAAAACAGACTAAACAAATAAATAATCTTTTATAGGTGCGATTATGAATCGTCAATGAAATGAATGTGAAAGTATAGTTGCAAGAATTGACTATTTCACCAAATACATGAGATATTTTGTTCTAGAAATAGCAAATAGTTTATTATATGTAAATTATAAGGTTCTAAGAAAAAAAGCTTTCACAATAGATAAAGGTGTATATAAGTGTACATATGATATTTTTAAATAATGACATTCGCATTTTTCACACTCATTTATTTGTATTTGTACTCTTAACTAATTAAATGTGGTATCTGATTTTCTTCATTTAAGTTTACAAATAATTTTAGGTTTACAAAAAATATTTGTAAATCTACTGTTTTCAGCCAATTCGCCAAGGTAATCTGTTTGGAGAAAGACCTAGTATATATATATATATTTAAATAATATCATGAAATACTTTGCATTAATTTATATTCATTTCACAAAAGGCTAAGGAAAAATCAAGGTGACAAAATATCCAACAGAACATATGTTGTGTAGTAAGGATGTTGATAAGAATGTACTATTAAAAAGAGTTTTAATGAGTTTAATATACGGACAGTATGTGCAAATTATATGCCCCCGAACTCTATATACTGTCACAGAGAAAGCCAATAAAAATTTTGAAAACGTTCTGTTATTTTTGTTTTATACTATTTTTTCTTCGCCTCCTTTCACAGTTCAAGAACTCAGCGCATCGCTTATCACTTTTTTTCTTCTATTTTTTTCTCGTTCACATATTTTCACTCACCGGCTATTGTTTCATTAACAATACACAATGTTTTTTTTTTTCATTTCTGTGAAGAGGGAACGCAAAAATAATTTCAGAACAAAAGAAATACTTCCAAATATAAGAAAAAATTACACAAATGAGAAAGAAAAGTGCTTGAAGTGGCCCAGAAAAGAATGAAGGAAATTAATTCTCTTATTAATATTACTTTTTCATGCATATTTCTTCTTTCTTTCAACAGTAATAAATAGCTCTTACAGAGATTGTAATTCAATACATATTTTGATTGATCGATTGATGATTTCTTCAACAGTAGAAAAGTTTGATTATTTAAGACAGTGAATAGTTACTAGGAAGCTTTACTGACTGATAGTATTTAACAATCAGAATTCAGATGATAGCGGCATAAGTCCGCCGCCCGGTATGTTGAGAATTAAAAGTATAGAATACTAAAATATTTTAATTAATAAGGGATTGCATGCTTGCCAGTCATCTCATTAATAACCGTACAATTGTTAACACCCCTTCAAAAAACACCCCTTTATTTACACCACTTTATTTTTAGAGTAATTCTCTCGAAATGTTGTTACGATTAAATAAGAATAAAATTACTTTAAAAGATGACTGGTGTGAAAAAAAAACCGGGTACTAAAAGTTATATGGTTCATAATGAGATGGTTGGCAAGTATGGGATTGTTTCAAAAAATAAAATAAAATAAAATAAAGTTATGATTACTGATGTAACTTTTTTCATGATATGGATATATTGTAGTTTAAGTAAAGTAACTTACATACATCAATAATACTCGACATCGGACAGAAAATATCATCATATTTTGTACGTTTTATTATTTATTTATTTATTTTAAGCCTAGAAATATATTTACTCATTTAGAATCAAAGACAGAAATTCATAAAATTTTATTATTATAATGATAATAAATTATTTTCCGTAGAAAAGATCATTGATAAGTTATAGACAGAACTTCCTTTCTCTTTTTAACATATTGGCATATTGTAATTTTGGAACATCGGCTTAATATAAAACTATAGGACAAAAAGCATATGTCACTTTGCACACAGATACACACTTATATGTATTTGTATATATTTATATGTTTATATATGAATATTTTTCTTGTAAATTAATGTTCTACTAGATGATTTAAACATGATTATAGTAAATAATGTTACCTTTAAAGATGATTTTAAAGATATTTTTCTAAGTTTATTTCTTTATTTAATATTGCTGTTGTTTACAAAGTACAGTCGGGGAAAAAAAAAATGCAACACTCAACGTTTCTTCGCTGCTAATCGATGTAGAAAAATGTAATAGGTATCATTCGACGGGGAATTGCGAGTAGTTTCAGAAAATGAAATGAAATTTTGAATTGGGGGTAGCCTACATATTAAGACGCGCACCAACTTTGATTTTTTCAATGACAATGCCCCATTTTTATTTTATATTTGAATTCCTGGGATCGCGAAAACGCGAAAAAGTATATTGGTTGTATATTTTACTTATTTTTTCACAGAGTTATAAACATTCAAAGTTTCAAGGTGCTAATGTTAAATTCATATTTCAAACTTTTATTAATATCTTTACAAAAAATATCTTGATCGATATATATATATATATATATATATTTTACGAGATACAGTGCAAAAACCCAAACATAATCCATCATTACTTTTGATTCTGAAAAATATTTTTAATTTTGAAAATTATCAATAAATTCATATTCATAAAAATTATGAATTATGACCCACATTAATTTTTACATAAAATGAATCCTAATGCTGAAAAATATGGGTGTGCAAATTTGCAGCTCATTCCAGTTATTAGTTTTCGAGATATAAATAAATCTTTCTTTTGGAGTGGGTTAGGGGGCCGTCTCTTATAAAGTTTTGCACGAGATAGAGAATCAAGTCTTAAGAAATAACAAGGAAAATTAAACAAAATATGATTATTTTTTATTTACGGGTCAAATTATATAACAATGTCAAACGCAAAGAAATGAAATAAAAATGATGATTTTTAGACATTAGTGTTATCGTCAAGAATTCCTGTTTTCTAAAGAAGACAAGCCCCGCCTTCATCGTTCTTCAAAACAAAACAACACAGAAAATAAAAATAAATGTGACATTGAGTATTTGTGTTAAACCCCTTATTTTATGTTGACAAAAATGTGTACAGGTGGTATTTACTTCATCGATTACTGGAGATAAATTTTAAATCTTTTAAACGAACACTAGAAGAAAAAAAAATGAACTAAATAGGCGGGGTTTAATGTGAAATTGTCAAATATACAAAACGAATGGAATTGGAATGCAAGACAGACTTGTAAACTCCGTTTCTTAACTACCATCATAGTTAAAAAAAGCTTAATCATTTGCTGCATATATTGCTTTATTTTATTTTATTTATTTATTTTGTGGGGTGGGAGGATTATTATTTTAAGGACACTTTAGTTTTTAAATTTTATTAATATATTTTAACTTTATACATTTTTAAAAACATACTTTAACTTTTATAAATATATTTTGACAGTTTTTGCGACCGCAGGTTTTTATCTTTTTGGCAGTAGGACCCGCCTACGGGCGTTATAATCTCAAAATAAAATATTTTAGAACAAATTTTCTGTATCCACAATTTTATTACAAATGGATATACAGTCTAATTATATTCTTTCTAATCAATATATTTCTATCTATAGTATATTTTATTGCAAAAATATAAACAATGGGTGGGTAACACACAAATTACTAAAGAAACGCCCACTGACAGAGTTACAGATTTTCAAATGGCGTGAATCTATGTCAGCAGTCGCGAAATCACTAATTAAGAAATTATATTTTCATAGAAATTATAAAACTAATCGTACAGTTCCAAAGAGTTCAACTGACCCAAAACTGGTAAGTGCGATTTAAATTGTTTAATATTTACTTCATGGATCCTTACAGTAATTTATCCGAAAAGATTTAGTTTATGCGTTGTTGTAGATATATATATATATTATTTCATTTCGTATATTATGTTACACCTACAAAAGAAAATTTAAGCCTTATTGTTGATCAGTACAGCCATAATAGACAGTTTTACAGCACTTTTTTCAAAGAGTACTGTCTGGACGAATCACAAGTGTAATGTATTTAAATAGACCTAAAATTATCTAAAAAAGTGTATTCAGGATAATTAAGGAACTGGAAAATGCATCAAAGTAGTTTTTTTTATTTTTATAATTATTTTTTTCCTGAAAGATTTCCGGTGTGAAACATTAAAATTTTGTCTATTTCATATAGGATCTTAATTTTATTTTTCTACATTTACAGATAACCCCCTAATACATTTTTTATTATAACTCTATAAATACTAAAGATAAAGTATAGAAACAGTATACTTTTCCTCACAGCCAGACTCTCAGAAATTCGAAAATGAAGTCAAAATTGGGTGTTGCGCGCTCATTTCAATATGTAGATGACCCCTAATTCAAAATTGGACAAAATATTCAGAAAGTGCTTTTAATTTCCTGTTGAATTATGTCTACTAGGTGTTCCGGCGTCAATTAATAACGAAATTAAAGCGGGTGTTGCGTTTTTTTCCCCCCGACTGTACAGTCTGACAAAAAAAAAAACGCCCCCCCCCCCAACTAATTTCGCCATAAATTATCGTAGAAACATGTGGTTGGTACCAATCGATTTGTAATAACGTCTAGTTTATAATGATATAGTTAGATTTTGCTTAAGGGGTCGTCTACATATTAAAACTGGCATCAACTTCATTTTTTTTCAATGGTAACCCCCATTTTTTATAATTTATTTGAATTTTTTGGACAAAATCATCGCGGAAAATGGTATAGTTTATATATTTTGCTCAATTCTTCACAGAGTTATAAGCTGTCAAACTATGAGGTCGCTAATGTTAAATGAATGTGACAAACATTAATTCATGTCTTCCAAAATAATTATGATATTCAAATTCTGTTTTTTTTTTATATGAAAGAATAAAGTGATCTAAACATATTCCATGCATATTTTTGATAAATTTTTTTTTGAAATATGAAAATTATTAATAATTTCATATTTGAAAAAATTATGAATTATGACCTATGTTAATTTTTGCATAAATAGAACGGGCATTATCAAAAACATGGGTTTCCAAATTTACAGCTCGTTCTTAACATTATTTTTTGAGTTACAGTGATATTTCATTTTTTACTGTTGTTAGGGGGCCGTCACTTACAATAATTTGTATCCTCCTTGAGTAAATATCTGTATATATTTTGACGAAAGACTATTTTAATTTAACTTAATGTTATTCTAATTGTTTCCTAAGCAACATTTCGATGTTTATGATACAAATTGGGTCATTTTTATAAAATTATCGCAATGCAAGCGAGATATTGTGAAAAAATTCCAAAAGAAATGAAGCTCCGCCTCTATATTGCGGAAACAATATTAAAAAAACTAGTTTCTGTATTCGTATATGACTCTCTATGTGACGCTGGTATGCATAAATGTCAATGGCATTTAATACATCGAATGCTGAAGACAAAATTTAAATGATTTAATTGGAAGTATGTAAAATAATTTTGTTGTATAATGTAAAGTTGTAGAAAAACTGTGTAAAGGCGTGGCTTCCGTTGGAAAGAGGTTTATACGCGATTTTGAAATGTTAAGTCTTTGTTCTTAAATATTACATAACGTTTCCCAGTTTCTCACTGCTAAAATTCTATTTTGTTCCTTTTGTCTTTTGTTTTTAACTTGAATATTCTACGATTCGTGCACCTCAAGTTAAGCATCATGACGGTAAAAAAACGCGGTAAGACGAGGACTATTATTTGAAAGAGCAATACGCAGTGAACAATACTTTTGTTTTTTCCTTTTTTTTAATTAATATAATTGATTTTTATTAATTTTTATCAGATTTTTTAAAACAATTTTTTTGTTTTAATCTTGTTGTGACATTTTCGCATTCGCTTACTCTACCGTTTATGCTATTTAAATTTTATCGTATGACGTAACATAATAAAATATAAAATTTTTATTAAATGTTTTTTTAATACTAAATAATAAAGTGGTATTTTTTTTTAAAGTTTTTAATATCTATTATTGAAACAAAGCGCAATTGTAAAGAAAAAAACTGATACATCAGATTTATACTTTTCCTCTTTAACATTGACTGTTAAAAAAACAACTTTTCAGAGCTCCGAGTATTGCGCAATACTATTTGTGAATTTCCCCCCCTCCCATCGGACTATGTCACGTGACTCTTTCAAAAAAGAAAACTATGATTAACTTTTGTTTTAGTTAGAAGTGTGGTATTGCGGTGTGCAAATATGTAGCAGTGGGCTCTCTAGCCGATTAACCAAAAATGTTAAAATTAATCAGTTTCATTTCTTTTGTAAATAGTTATTTCTTTTGTGTGCTGTGTATCATCGTAATGTGTCCGTGAAATTAAAAATTATGTTTTAAGTGTGACAATGAGTCAAGTCATCTTCTTTATAAATTTTAAGAACGTTCTATTCTGCATTCGTTGTTTAATTTGGCATCCCAACGTTGGGCCGAATGACTAAGTGATGTCGGCGGCTAAAGAATGGAAAATAATTACAGATAAGTAAATTTTAATATTTATTTGATGATTGTTTGAACAGGAGCTAAAGGAATTTGGGCATTGTACAGAGTGTGTTAATAAGTTAACACTTGGAAATATTGATTATCCTAATCAATGATTAGATATTTCTTAGAATCTTAATTCTAGATATGTTTAACAGATTACTTCGATCATCCTGATCTTAACGAATTTTAGATCGCCCAGATCTTATTATATTTGCATACCAGTTTCCTTTAGTCTCTGGAAGTTATTTTTTGATTCATATTTATTGATATATTAAGAATTTTGATAATTAAACAAGAATGTAGAATGCTATTTCTTAAGAAATAAGTTGAAATAATGGTGTATTGATGTAAAATAAAATATATTCTAATATAATTCTAACATAGAAAAAATAAATTAAGTAAATCATAGCATCAAGTTGCTTAGAGTAAATTAAGAACAACATTTCTGTTTTTCGGCGCCATTGCATTTTGCAAGGAAAAATAAACAAGTGAACTTTCATTATTATTGCGTAATCGCTTTCAGTAAAAGCGAAAAGAAAAAAAAAAAAAAAAAAAAAAAAAAAAAGTTGTTTACTTTATGATTTATTATGGCATTTTAAAAGATTAAATAAAGGTTGTTGTATAAATATTTTGATCTTATTGAACAGATTTATTTCTGATAAATGAATATAGAATAAATATTATTTTCTCTTGAACACATTTACGAATTATAAAATAATAAGCAACTCATAATACATAATAATAATAATGAAAGAATGAATAAACAATTTTTTTGTTGTTGTTGAATAAAACGAATTTTACACAGATTTGTTTATAATAAAGATATGTTAAATAGAGATCTTGTTTATTTTGTTGTATTGATAATTATATTTTTATCATTTGCATTAAAAATAAAATTTTGGTGGAATCTGTACATCAATTTGAAATATCTTGTATTTTCAATTACTCAGAAATGTTTCAGGAAGAGTATTTCTATTTACTTTGAAATAATTATTTGAAAATAGGGGTTAAAAGAGTTATTATTTCCTTTATATGTTCTTTATTACTTTAGTTCTTGAATTTATTTATTGAATAAATTGGTTAATTTAAGTTGTTTAACATATAACAATAATATCTATATATATTTTAGTGATCTCTGTGATTTATATAAAATATTTTGGGCTATATACGTTCGCGTACTGCACATTTTTAGATATATATTAAATTATTAAAATTCAGTTTAATCATGTCTTATATGGCTAGAGGGAAAAAACAAGATCTAATTGAATTAGCGGGCGAATTAGATATAAAAATAGATGAAAGTTTAAAACTTTTAGACATTAGAAATGCTATAGTGGAAAGTCCAGATTATGATGCTGAGTTTACTAAAGAATGTTGGAATCGTATTATAAGGGACAGGAAAGAAAAAGAAGATTTTGCGCTGAAAGAAAAAGAATATGAAAGGTTATTTGAACTAGAGAAAACCAAATTACAGGCACAAGCTAGTGCTGCTCCTGATGCAGTATTACCTATCATGGCCCTTTCTTCCGTAGACACAAGCATGCCAAAATTAGAAATAAGCAAATTAATCCCAAATTTCGATCCGAAAACAGCTGATATAACCTTATATTTAGATTTATTTGAAAAACAATTAACATTTTTGAAGGTACCAAAACCAAAGTGGGTCGTATATCTTGTAGGTCTTTTGCCAACTGATGTCGCCAAACTAATTGCAAAAGAATCAGTTGATGATGCTCAGAATTATGATAATGTTAAGGAAATTCTCTTAAAACGTTTTAAATTAAGTGCTGAGAAGTTTCGACAACTTTTTGCCCAACACCGTAAATGTCCAGAAAGTACATGGCGAGATTTTTATTTTGATTTGCAAAACTATTTTGATGGGTGGCTTAAAGAATCTAAAGTTTCATCGTTGGAAGAGTTAAAAGATTTAATATTGGCAGATCAAATAAAAAAGAAAGCTCCTCCCGAATACAAAGAACATTTTTTGGACCACTGGAGCGAGTGGAACAATCCTCTTGAACTTGCCGATAAACTAGATTCATATGAAGAACTTAGACTAGTAAGAAATAAAAATGGTAGAAAGGAATCCCCTAAATTCCCACATCGAAATACTTCCCAAAATTCAAGAAATCACCCCCAAAATCCTAAAACTGCGTCATCGAGAGATTATACGAAAAATGAAGATCGACCACGTGTTAGTTGCTATGGTTGTGGCAAACCAGGTGTTATTAAGGCTAAATGCTCCGCCTGCTCCCCCTCTCCTAGGAAAAGTTCAGCTGAGTTCAAAACAATTCACCTTCAGTCATTATCTATCGAAGAACCTCTGTCGACACTTATAAGAGTAAAAATTAATGGAATAAATGGATTAGTGTGTGCTGACACTGGAGCCAGTCACACTATAGCTGGTGAAACATTATATCACCTCTTAACAAAACGAGGTGTAGAATTTGAGAAAACTTGTATGAATGTAACGTTAGCTGATGGTCTCCAAAAAGAAACTGAAATCTATTCAGCCGAAGTAGATGTACAAATTGAAGGACGATCTTTCCGAATAACTTTGTTTGCGTTACCTACTGCAAAGAATAACAGAACATTGTTGGGAAATGATTTTTTGCGTACTGCTGGAATCGTTTTGGATATTCGAAATAATATATGGTATTACCATGATAATCCAAAGCAGAAATTTGATTTCAGTGAAGATGATTTCAGGCCGTCTGAAAATCCAGTATATTCTGCTGAAGTTAACGAGCTTATGTTAAAAGAAAATGAAGGAGCCCATCTTTCTGATGAACAAAGGTCAGAACTGAATAATTTATTGAATGAATATGAAAATATCTTTGAACCAGGGGAAGAACCGACTAACAAAATTCAACACTATATTGACACTGGAAGTAGTCCTCCTGTCGCAGTACCGCCGTACCGCATGTCCCCAGCAAAGAAAGAGATGTTGAAGAAAGAGCTATACGAGTTGTTAGCTAGCGGAACAATAGAAGAATGTGAATCTCCTTATGCTTCACCGGTGGTATTAGTACCTAAGCCTAATGGTCAAGTACGACTTTGCGTAGATTATAGAAAACTAAATTCTATTACAAAGACTGATAAATACCCATTACCCAGAATTGATGATCTTCTTCACGAAGCTAAACATACCCCTTTTATGTCAACCATTGACTTAAGGAATGGGTACCACCAAATTGAAGTAAATCCTGCGGACCGTGACAAAACTGCGTTTATTTGTCCCTTTGGAACTTTCCGATACCGGAAAATGCCTTTCGGCCTCAAGAACGCCCCATCAACATTTCAACGTATGATTGATAATTTTAGAAATTCCTTAAAGAACATACTAGTCCTTTCTTATTTAGATGATATTATCATCTTGTCCGAAACTTTTAATGAACATTTAGATAATTTGAGTGCAGTTTTTAAGAAATTACGAGAATTTAAGTTGCACGCTAACCGTGAAAAATGCAATTTCGCTTGTAACCGTGTAAAGTATCTGGGACATTACATTACTAGTAATAGACTTGAAGCTGATCCTGATAAAATTGCTGCAATTCAAGAAATACCAGCTCCAAAGAATATAAAGCAACTGCAGTCCTTCCTGCAAACTTGCTCATGGTATAGAAGGTTTATCCCAAAATTCTCTGAAGTTGCTAGACCTTTGACTAATTTGACGAAGAAAAACGCTGTTTTGGTTTGGGGAGAAGAACAAGAAACATCTTTCAGAACCCTAAAACATCTTCTAATGAGTCCACACATCCTCAGTCAAAATGATCCAACTAAACCATACATATTAAGAACAGACGCTAGTAACTATGCCCTTGGTGCAGTTTTGTTACAAGGCAATGAAGCAGAAGAACATCCGATTGAGTATGCAAGTAGGTTACTCACAAAGGCCGAAAGAAACTACTCCACGACTGAAAGAGAGGCCTTAGCCATCGTATGGGCTTTGGACAAGTTTCGTGCATATATTGACGGTCAAGAAGTCACTGTAGCAACCGACCATCAACCTCTTAGATGGTTAATGAACTTAAAGTCTCCAACAGGTCGCCTCGCGCGATGGGCACTACAGGTACAATCCTTCAACCTGAAGATAGAATACGTGCCTGGTAAGGCTAATGTTGTTGCTGATATGTTGTCCAGACCCTTCTGTCCACACGAAGAAGGAAAATGTGAAATTTGTTCAATTTCAATAGATATCCCTCCGCGAAGTCCAAGAGAAATACGAGAAGAACAATTAAAAGATGAAGATATAAAGAAAATTATCGAGTCTTTGGAAAGTATCGATAAGAATGAAGATTTCGCTAACTGGAGTAGTCGTGGTTACTTGATGAATCAAGGCGTTTTATATAGATATTCTCCCGAAACAGAATCAGAAGAAGCGCAATTAGTAGTCCCGGTTCAAGAGCGAGAAAGAGTGTTAAAAGAGCATCATGATGCACCCTCAGCTGGACATTACGGAATTGAAGGAACATTCGATAGAATCGCAAAGCGGTACTACTGGACTGGTATGCGAAGATATATTACGGAATATATCAAGAATTGCCCCGATTGCTGTCGTTATAAACCTAGTAATCAGAAGCCATCTGGATTATTACAAACACCGATCTATAATCAACGATTTGAATCCCTTTCAATTGATTTATTCAGCCCTTTACCTAAAAGCAATGAAAAGAAATGGATCTTCATCATAGAAGATTGTGCCACCAAATGGGTGGAACTATTTGCATTAACTTCCGCAACTGCTAAAGAGTGTGCGATCACTCTAATAGAGGAAGTGTTCCTTAGGTATGGTTTGCCTAGAAGGGTAATAAGCGACAACGGGCCGCAGTTCGTAAGTGCTGTAATGCAACAAGTTTGTTACATCCTGGGAATCGCACAAACCCTAACTCCAGTTTATCATCCACAGGCAAACCCTGTGGATAGGAAGAACAGAGATCTAAAACCCCGTCTGGCCATGTTGGTTGGGAATGATCATACTACCTGGAGTGAGAAGCTACCAATAATTAGATTTGCCCTTAACAAGCAAAATGTGATTCAACCGGCCAGACAGCTGCATATCTCATGTTTGGGCGAGAACTACGCACTACCGATGATATTGCGCATGATTTCCGAAGTGTTGTTCACAATGATAATTTCGTTCCCGAAATAACACCGTACTTGAAGAAATTTGCCAATTTCACTAAACAAGTACGAGATCGAATTGAGGAAAGACAAGACCAGCATAAACGCTATGCAGACAGAAAATTTAAAAAGGCTCCTTCTTTCAAGCAAGGTGACAAGGTATGGGTTAATACCCACCCCATTAGTGACTCTAGTAAAAACCGAACTTCCAAATTCATGCCGAGGCGCGATGGCCCTTATACAATTTTATCACAGAGATCACCAGTTTCGTATACATTAAGTACTATAGATAATCCTTTTACTCCCATAGGGAATTACCATGTATCCGCTCTGCAACCATATACAGGTCAATTGTAAACAAAGCGCAATTGTAAAGAAAAAAACTGATACATCAGATTTATACTTTTCCTCTTTAACATTGACTGTTAAAAAAACAACTTTTCAGAGCTCCAAGTATTGCGCAATACTATTTGTGAATTCCCCCCCCTCCCATCGGACTATGTCACGTGACTCTTTCAAAAAAGAAAACTATGATTAACTTTTGTTTTAGTTAGAAGTGTGGTATTGCGGTGTGCAAATATGTAGCAGTGGGCTCTCTAGCCGATTAACCAAAAATGTTAAAATTAATCAGTTTCATTTCTTTTGTAAATAGTTATTTCTTTTGTGTGCTGTGTATCATCGTAATGTGTCCGTGAAATTAAAAATTATGTTTTAAGTGTGACAATGAGTCAAGTCATCTTCTTTATAAATTTTAAGAACATTCTATTCTGCATTCGTTGTTTAAACAATATTATTTATTTTCTATTATTCTAATCACGGCGTAAAACTAGCGTCACATTTATCACGGAAAAAGAATTTAAAACAAAGTAATATGTCTTATTACTTTTAAAGATATAGATTTTACACATTTAAAATTAAGAATTCAAGTACAGTAGACGACTGCAGAACGGGGAATACTCGTTCTAGGCAATAGGAAACCGTTTTTTCTATATCCATATTTCTTTTCATATGGATATACATAATAATTATACTCTTTCTAGTGAAAGTATTTGTATTCATACTATTTTGTTTATATATATATGAATATAAGGAATATTCTTAAGAAATATCGTAACACACAAATTGTGAAAGAAACGCCCACTGAAGGAGTTACAGATTTCAAAATGACGTGAAACTACGTCAGTGGTCGCGAAAATGTTAAATATCCTTTCTCAGATTTTAGTTTAAATCTTGTTATCTATATTTTTGTGTATTATCTATTGTTGGTTTGTACGCCTAAAATTAAATGTAAATCTTTATAATAAAACTTTCATGCGAGGCTTACTGTATAAAATAAAAATATACCCAACAAGAAGTAGATAATAATTGTTAGTTAGTAGATTTTAATTGTTTTTATATATATATTTTGTATATGTATTTTATATATATATTTTATTATATATGTATTTTAACTTAAATTTTTGTCTCTTAAATAAAACAGTTTTTGCTTTTTAGAAGTAGATAATTCTTTTTCTTAAATATTAAACACTTTTTTTTTAAACCGCTATTTATATTATTATCATTATTACTATTGTTCTTTTACTTTGGTATCTAGATTTTTGTAATTCAACATTGTAGGGTTCATATGATTCAAGCTATTTACTTTTCTTTATATGAAGTACTAGCTGACCCGTCCGGCTTCGCACTGATGAACAAATTTTATTTAAAGATGGATTGATATGTAAAAAATCAAGAAATATATCAGTTTATATGTTATAGTCAGGCAATATTATTAACTGGAAAGTCAAAATATAATTTTACAATTATTTTTTTTTTAATTAGTTGTTAAATGTTGGCAATTTTTACTTAATGCTATTTATTTATTTATTTATTTATTTCATAAAAAGAAACATTTCTTTACTCATGAATAAAAAATATTGAAAAATAAACCTATGACATGAAAATGTTTTTGATAAAATTGACGTCATAATAGCTTTAATTATTATTTATTTTTTCATTTCGCAAATATATTTCATTTTTTCCATAATTGATTATTATTTTAATAATGTATATTAAAGGAGAAATCAATAATATGAAACAATATTCGTACAATATATACTATTACAGAATCTGGTGTGAAACAACCACACGACTTCCATTACCCACTATTACACGTAATATATACAATTTTTTGGAGATATTATTTGCATTTTTTGAGATTTTCGAGTAAGAGAAACTTGATACACGTATAAAAACACATACAACAGAGTTTGCATAGCGAGTTAAAAAATAAGGGGAAAAAAATAGATAGTTATTTTTTTAAACACGAATTTCCGAGATCTAAAACTGAACTACCTAATCAGGATGACCGTTAATATTCCTGTAATAAGCACGTAATACTTGAGAAAGGTTATCTAAATTGGATTAAAGAAAAAATTTGCAAGAATACGTTAGAGCCGTTTTTGAGATACCAACTTTTACCAAAACTTAACATACTCAATTATTGACCTAAAAACAATAATTACATACAAAAGGATATTTAATAGGAAGTTAACATGGCGAGTTTGAAAAAAATCCGTACAGGCGTTTTTAAAGGAACGCACTTGCGAAGTCTGAAATTGAGCTGTTTATAGAGGACGCCTATCAATTTTCCTGAACTAAGCAACTTCTCAATCGAAAGGGCATCTAATATATTATTTATATTGCAACTTTGAAGAAAATCATTAGAGGTGTTTTTGAATATGGGCTTAGGGTCCCATTTCTGGTTTTCGATGACCCAATTCCGGTTTTTCAATTTTCACGAAAATTTGGAAAATTTATCTGTACACCAGACCTGAATCACTTCTGAAGTTTAGTAGTTCTATTTTTATTAGTTTTGGAGATATGACAGCCAGAAGATTACACACACACGTGCACATATACACACACACTGACCAATTGCCAAAACCTATACAATACTTCCACTACCTACGGTAGTAGGGTAATTGAAGTAAACACATACATCTCGTATTTACTACGATAATATACAGATTTTCGTATTACGTTTTCGATCGCCAAATACAAAAATCGCCAATGACGATAGATATCAAATCTATGCTTTGTTTTCAATTAAAATATTGAAAATTTTAATTAAAAATTTATTTTACCAAAATTTATTATAGATTCTAGCACTTAGAGAGAGAGACAGTGTAACTTTTGATTATTGAAAGAAAAAAAAAAAAAAAGCAATCGGCTTTTTAGTTCTAGCGATCGTTCTCTACATATGCATATAAACCTTTCTTTTTTTTAATATTAGTATAGCTATAGAGCATAGGTATATTAAATAGGTTTCCAGTCAACATAATGTAACTCAAATAATTAAATGCTATTTACATTTCAGTAATGGCTGTATGCGCTATGTATATTGAGCTACTTGCCATAACTGTTAGTTGCTAAAAATAGTCGCCAAATAAATTTAAACATCTCAATACGCAAGCGAAGTATGACATCACTGACCGCCCGTGGATGCAAGAAAAAGATTTTCCATGTTAATCGCTAATTGGATTTTTTTTTTTTTTTTTTTTTTTTTTAATTATTAAAATTCTAGAAGAATTATTTCCCGATTTTAATCCTCATATTTGGGTATAGATATGTATTAGTTATTGTATGCATGCGTTAGATTGAGTTATTTTGCTGTCAAATTGACAAAATTTAAATTTTAAATTTCAAAACTGTCACCCTTGGCGTTTTTTGTATTTGGCGATCAAAAACGTAATACGAAAATATACATGCCAGATGTATATTTTCGTAATATGTATTGTACGAAATATTGTTTCATATTATTCGTTACACTCTTAATGTAAGTTTTTAAAATAACCATGATTTTTGAAAGGAATTAAATTGTATTCGCCAGATAATTTGGCGATATTTTTTTTTTTTTTTTCTGCCAAGGATGACGGATATCAAATCTATTCCGCTGCAACATATTAGTATATTATATCAGATACTTTATTTAGACATTTGAAAACAAATTTGACTTCAAATTATGATAGAATATTTATCCTTTCCCTTTTAATTAGTTTATTAGTTGGATGTTTATTGTGTAAATATCATCCTTTGAAATGAAATGTTTATGTTTTCAATCTAATATGGAAATTTGCCATTTTGTTTTCTAGAGTTTTGAAATTTAAAATTCCAATTTTATCAATTTTACAACAAAAACAATTTAATCTAACGGATGCACATGATAACTAATACATATCTATATCCAAATATGGGGATTAAAATGGGGAAATAATTTTCCTCGATCTTTATTATTTTTTTACAAAAAATCCAGTTCACTTTTTATATTATTGTTCGCGTGAAAATATATTTTATTATATGTCTAAAAATAAATTAATTCGTAAATCTTTTTGGCAACAATTATAAATTAAAATAAATAATATTATAAAATAGAATTTCTTATTTTATTTTATTTTATTTATTTATTTATTTTTTAATTCCAATTTCGTTTACACACATCAGTTTAAACCACGGAGTAATAAAGACTCCGTGGTTTAAACATTGATGCTTAGATATTATATCATATCATATCAAATTAAATTATTAAAAAATAAACACTTTTAATTCTATAATGACGTCAGATTTAACGTGTAAGTTTAACAATTAAAAAAGCTTTATATGAATTTCAATTTAATGCACGTGCAAATATATTTCTTTTCTTTTCACGTCAAGATATTTTAAAAACGAAATGAATATGTAAATGTTTCTTTTATGTTGGCAGCAGCTAATTTTTTTAATATTTCATTATTTCCATTTCTATTACGGCTTCTATGGGGATTTTAATTAAAATGCTCAGATTTTAAACTAAAATTTATTTTATCAAAATTAAATATAGCCTATAACAATATGGCATACTGTAGCTTTCGGTCAGTGAAAGAAGTTTTTAAATCGGTTCAGTAGTTTCAGAGATTACCCTCCACAAACAAACAATTTTTTGCGCTTTATATAATGACTAGCTGACCCGTCCGGCTTCGCACTGATGAACAAATTTTAGTTAAAGATGGATTGATATGTAAAAAATCAAGAAATATATCAGTTTATATGTTATAGTCAGGCAATATTATTAACTGGAAAGTCAAAATATAATTTTACAATTATTTTTTTTAATTAGTTGTTAAATGTTGGCAATTTTTACTTAATGCTATTTATTTATTTATTTATTTATTTCATAAAAAGAAACATTTCTTTACTCATGAATAAAAATTATTGAAAAATAAACCTATGACATGAAAATGTTTTTGATAAAATTGACGTCATAATAGCTTTAATTATTGTTTATTTTTTCATTTCGCAAATATATTTAATTTTTTCCATAATTGATTATTATTTTAATAATGTATATTAAAGGAGAAATCACTAATATGAAACAATATTCGTACAATATATACTATTACAGAATCTGGTGTGAAACAACCACACGACTTCCATTACCCACTATTACACGTAATATATACAATTTTTTGGAGATATTACTTGCATTTTTTGAGATTTTCGAGTAAGAGAAACTTGATACACGCATAAAGACACATACAACAGAGTTTGCATAGCGAGTTAAAAAATAAGGGGAAAAAAATAGTTATTTTTTTAAACACGAATTTCCGAGATCTAAAACTGAACTACCTAATCAGGATGACCGTTAATATTCCTGTAATAAGCACGTAATACTTGAGAAAGGTTATCTAAATTGGATTAAAGAAAAAATTTTCAAGAATACGTTAGAGCCGTTTTTGAGATACCAACTTTTACCAGAACTTAACATACTCAATTATTGACCTAAAAACAATAATTACATACAAAAGGATATTTAATAGGAAGTTAACATGGCGAGTTCGAAAAAAATCCGTACAGGCGTTTTTAAAGGAACGCACTTGCGAAGTCTGAAATTGAGCTGTTTATAGAGGACGCCTATCAATTTTCCTGAACTAAGCAAATTTTCAATCGAAAGGGCATCTAATATATTATTTATATAGCAACTTTGAAGAAAATCATTAGAGGTGTTTTTGAATATGGGCTTAGGGTCCCATTTCTGGTTTTCCATGACCCAATTCCGGTTTTTCAATTTTCACGAAAATTTGGAAAATTTATCTGTACACCAGACCTGAATCACTTGTGAAGTTTAGTAGTTCTATTTTTATTAGTTTCGGAGATATGACAACCAGAAGATTACACACACACGTGCACATATACACACACACTGACCAATTGCCAAAACCTATACAATACTTCCACTACCTACGGTAGTAGGGTAATTGAAGTAAACACATACATCTCGTATTTACTACGATAATATACAGATTTTCGTATTACGTTTTCGATCGCCAAATACAAAAATCGCCAATGACGATAGATATCAAATCTATGCTTTGTTTTCAATTGAAATATTGAAAATTTTAATTAAAAATTTATTTTACCAAAATTTATTATAGCTTCTAGCACTTAGAGAGAGACAGTGTACTCTCTAAAATTTCTGGAGTGGGAATCTCACTCCTTAAAAAAGTGACCATTATTTTGACACGAAGTAAAGTGAGAAAATACTATTGTCACTCTTGAAAATGTGACATTTCTCACTTTTCTCGAAAGAGAGACTTCTAGTCACTCTGTCACAAAGAGTGATGTCATCATAAATTGCAAGATCAACCTGCTGAAGAGTGAAGATTTGCTGGCGCCATCTACTTACCATACTTCGAACGAAATATGAAAGACAATTTCTCGGCAATCTCATGCATGTGATTTGTTTAACAGAAATTATTGAATTTATTTGAGTTTAAAAAAAAGAAAACAATTATGTTAAAAGCTGTTTTGGTAAATATAATTTCTTTATACGATTGATAAAATTGAAGTGTTACTAGTAAAGAATCGAAAATCATAAGAAAGTTGGAAATTCGTAATGAAAGCAAGGACTTTTATTTGGAAATATATAAGGTATAAAAGAAAATATCAATGCAAATACTTAATGCATAACATCTTAAAAGCATAATAGGAATTTATATTTTTATTATATTCATTGATGCTTAACACATGTGAAACATTAAAAAAGCTGGCTATAATATTTTTCTAAAAATTAAAATCGTCAGCGAGATTTATTACTCCTGAACAGAGGAGTTTTTCAAGTAACTGTGTATATTTGTCGTAAATATTTAACTTTTTATTTTATTTTATTTTTTTTAAACATGCACACTCAAGAATTTTTCTTTTCCCCTAAGCTACATTTAAAATAACTATTTGTCTTAGGGAATTTCTTTTCAAGTATACATTTTGATTTAAGAAATAATTCTAATTTTATTAATTTAAAAATAATTCTAAATTTAGTAATTTAAAGCAATTCTAACTTTAATTTTAAAATGTACATTAGAATTCTGTAATTTTATATTTTTAATAACTGAAGTAAAAGTATATAAATGCGATTAATCTCTTATGTGAATGATTTACCACTGTAAATTAAGCAAGTTCTGTGTGTCCCCAGTGGTTCAGTGGTAAGACACTCGCCTGCCACGAAGACGGCTACGGTTCGATTCCCCGCAGATCCAAAGCAAATATGGAAAAAGAAAAAATAATAAGAAAAAAAAAAAAAAAAAAAAAAAAAAGGAAATTGGTAGAAGATGCCGTCTACGTATCCATATTTTTTTAGAAAAAATAAACAGTCATATTCTTTGAAATACTCGGAATAATCTCACTCTTAATTAAGAGAGAGAAATCTCACTCTTTCGAAAAGAGACTTCTCACTCTTTAGAGGTTGGCTCCATTTTGGCATGTTCAAAGAGTGATATGCCACTCTTTTAGAGTCAGATCTCACTCTTCTTATTTTAGAGAGTAACTTTTGATTATTGAAAGAAAAAAAAAAAAAAAAAAAGCAATCGGCTTTTTAGTTCTAGCGATCGTTCTCTACATATGCATATAAACCTTTCTTTTTTTTTTTTTATATTAGTATAGCTATAGAGCATAGGTATATTAAATAGGTTTCCAGTCAACATAATGTAACTCAAATAATTAAATGCTATTTACATTTCAGTAATGGCTGTATGCGCTATGTATATTGAGCTACTTGCCATAACTGTTAGTTGCTAAAAATAGTCGCCAAATAAATTTAAACATCTCAATACGCAAGCGAAGTATGACATCACTGACCGCCCGTGGATGCAAGAAAAAGATTTTCCATGTTAATCGCTCATTGGATTTTTTTTTTTTTATTAAAATTCTAGAAGAATTATTTCCCGATTTTAATCCTTATATTTGGGTATAGATATGTATTAGTTATTGTATGCATGCGTTAGATTGAGTTATTTTGCTGTCAAATTGACAAAATTTTAATTTTAAATTTCAAAACTGTCACCCTTGGCGTTTTTTGTATTTGGCGATCAAAAACGTAATACGAAAATATACATGCCAGATGTATATTTTCGTAATATGTATTGTACGAAATATTGTTTCATATTATTCGTTGCACTCTTAATGTAAGTTTTTAAAATAACCATGATTTTTGAAAGGAATTAAATTGTATTCGCCAGATAATTTGGCGATATTTTTTTTTTTTTTTTCTGCCAAGGATGACGGATATCAAATCTATTCCGCTGCAACATATTAGTATATTATATCAGATACTTTATTTAGACATTTGAAAACAAATTTGACGTCAAATTATGATAGAATATTTATCCTTTCCCTTTTAATTAGTTTATTAGTTGGATGTTTATTGTGTAAATATCATCCTTTGAAATGAAATGTTTATGTTTTCAATCTAATATGGAAATTTGCCATTTTGTTTTCTAGAGTTTTGAAATTTAAAATTCCAATTTTATCAATTTTACAACAAAAACAATTTAATCTAACGGATGCACATGATAACTAATACATATCTATATCCAAATATGGGGATTAAAATGGGGAAATAATTTTCCTCGATCTTTATTATTTTTTTACAAAAAATCCAGTTCACTTTTTATATTATTGTTCGCGTGAAAATATATTTTATTATATGTCTAAAAATAAATTAATTCGTAAATCTTTTTGGCAACAATTATAAATTAAAATAAATAATATTATAAAATAGAATTTCTTATTTTATTTTATTTTATTTATTTATTTATTTTTACACAATTTCGTTTACACACATCAGTTTAAACCACGGAATAATAAAGACTCCGTGGTTTAAACATTGATGCTTTGATATTATATCATATCATATCAAATTAAATCATTAGAAAAATAAACACTTTTAATTCTATAATGACGTCAGATTTAACGTGTAAGTTTAACAATTAAAAAAGCTTTATATGAATTTCAATTTAATGCACGTGCAAATATATTTCTTTTCTTTTCACGTCAAGATATTTTAAAAACGAAATGAATATGTAAATGTTTCTTTTATGTTGGCAGCAGCTAATTTTTTTAATATTTCATTATTTCCATTTCTATTACGGCTTCTATGGGGATTTTAATTAAAATACTCAGATTTTAAACTAAAATTTATTTTATCAAAATTAAATATAGCCTATAACAATATGGCATACTGTAGCTTTCGGTCAGTGAAAGAAGTTTTTAAATCGGTTCAGTAGTTTTAGAGATTACCCTCCACAAACAATTTTTAGACTGATTAAGAACAGGATTCGACAAACATTTATTTAACAAAACTGTATTAAGTGTACTTTTTTTATATAGGAATCTTTGTCAGTGCTCGGATACTTTTGCTGCCGACTGTATATATAATTGACCAACACAACAGAAATATAATATCTGCATGGCGCTTAACATCAGCTTGAATTCGAAAATAGCGTTTCTCTTCCATTCTTTTTGTCTTCGAGGCCGTTCTGTAGAATACTGAACTCGTAATTGGAAGATTGCTGGTTCGATACTCGAGCCAGCGAAAAACCGTCGTGTAAACTAATGTTATCTGGTGCACGTAAAATACGTCATGACCGCAACATCCACCATGTTCTCATCTAAATTATACCTCTGACGTTCACGAAAGGGGGAAGCCATCCCCATTGTGGAGGGTCAAAATTATAATGGCATATCTCCGGACCATCGAACTCAATCGAATTAAGACCTGCCTCATCAGCCTTAAAATATTAAAAGAATAGCTATTTTTCTCAAAAATCTTTTTTTTTCTTCCCCTATAAATTCGAAAAACGCATCATACATATATTTTTTTAATTATGTAGACAATATTGCTGACTTTAATTTAGATTGCTACAAATTTCTTAGAAAACATACAGATGAGGGGACATATGGATTTTCCATAGATTAAACCCAAAAATTTGAATTTTTTTAAGTAGAAGAAGCTGGTTATTTGCTTTTGCTTTTTGTTACTATCTTCGAGTTATTTAATATCAATTGATTAAAATAAGATATTTGTTAGAAATGAAATTCAATCCAGGTCAACAAGGGAGGAGTGGGTTAAAGAACAGGTGAGAGAATATAAGACAAAAATATAATGTATGATTCGATTATTTATTGTAATTACATCACAATGAATCTCAAATACCAAAAACTAAAATTTTAAAGCAACAAATATTCAGGAGTAATAAGTAATAATCCCTGAACAAATTTTACATAAATCGAAAAGGTAGTTCGAATTGGTAAGATTTGTCAGAATCACCGTCAGGTATTTAGATTTGTTGAATCGCCAGCAATAGTATCAAGTAAATGTGAGAATTTTCCTCTTTTATTAAGCTCGCATTGTAATCTTAAATTAATTTGACACCCCTTTTAGTTGTGTTGTTTGCAACCCTAAGATATTTGGCAATATTCTGTCCTTTTAAAAAATTCATGTCTTCAATCTACACATTCGACTCGGAAGGTAAAAAGTGAGTTAAAATGTCGAATATTTTAAAATAGTCGAATGATAGTGGAGTAATGAAATAATCTATATCTTTGTCAAAAAATAAGTGAGCTTCTTTCGGAGTAATTTTTACGCTTATTATCTGATCGTCTTGAATGTTTTCATAGTCAGGATCAGCCAGCTTACTCAAATCGTCATCATCATCATTACTGCAACAATAGTGCAGTAATGATGATGATGACGATTTGAGAACAAAATATTGAATACAACTTTTTTGATTTGACGATTTGAATACAAAAGAAAATAGCTTTTTGCTATGCTTACTTTGAATTTTATTTCATTTTTATTTTATTTTTTATCTTAAGTTTCATTAACAAAAGAAAAAGTAAATTCTTAAAGGTTTGAATACCGCAAATGCTTTATGTGTTTGGACAATGCTACTCTTGGAATATCTTTTTTTTAACACGCTTTTATTAGCTTCACCTGTATGTATGTTTGTTTGTATGTATGTTTGTAACTGCTCTGGGAGCAAACAAAAAATCTATATTGTAAAAAAAAGACTTTCCGTACGTGAACGCCGTGGCTGTGAGGTAAAGAGCAGCGCTACGAACCTATAGGTCTAGCGTTCGAGCCCAGTCAGGGGAGATTTTTTAAAAATGGTTTTTGTTTAATTCTAAATTATTTTAATTAAAGATTTAGATGTATGTAAACATTATGGTGTGTCCCTCACACGATTTTCTCTTACCCTGCATTTTAATACTAAGATAGATATTTTGTGCTTTTTAGTTCACATTTCTATAAAAGCGTGTTCTTTAATTTTTTAAAACTATAATATTATTTTTTTTTCTTAATTAAGGTTTTTATAAATTGGAAATCTTGCTTCGGGGACAATGTTGTTTTAGAAACCTTAAACAACATGTTGACACACATATCAATTATAAATACATAAATACTTCTGATAACATTCGTCTCGGCGTCACTTACAAGAATTTGACCACTAAAGATTAATTTTTTAGAGAGTAAAACGGTTGTGTCAATCACCTGGCATAATACATAAGCCCTGAAGTTATAAAAGAAATCGTTTCTGGACTAATATGATATGGAAATATTAAACAATATAGTGAATTCTGCATGATCTTAACTGGGTTGCTATCGTGTTTAAAACAGGCAGCTGTTCGAGATCATTTACCTTTATTTTAGATTTGATTTCCTCCTCATTAAGACCAATTTTTTACATGCATTTATACTGTCAATTTTGAACCCTTCTGTTTGAAAATGCTTAAAAAATCTGTGGTTAAGGACTAATTGGTGAACCCATTTTGTAATCAAAAATTGATTTAACATAAGTTCTAAACTGTGATGGCGGGATGCCAAGTATATCTGGTCTTTTTCAAATAACTGTTTTATAATACACATATTAGTTTTAAACGACCAGTAGTTACAGCAATAGTATCAAAACATTTTCTTTCATTTGTTTTCTCTTCCCCCCCCCCCCTCAAATATTTCGCTCTTGAAAAGACAGCTCTTGCTTGACTAAATCTTAAATCTTCTAATTTTCTGACAAACTAATAATTGCTCTTCGTCATCACCTACAGAGGTAATTTTTTCACATTTCTTTCTTTCTATTTTTTTTCTCCTTTTTTAAAAATTTAAATATATGCAGGAGCAATTTTACAACCCAATGTACGACAGCTCCTTGTAAGTCAAAATTTGCAAGCCTATTTTTGATACTCTATGCTCGTTTTCTTAAAAGTTCTGTCTATGTATTTGTATAGTAGATCAACTAATTGTTAACTTTTGAACACAATGACCTAATGCTTCGGCAGTAGCTGAAACAATTGTGAGTTTTGCAGCATCTCTAATTACCATGTTTTTATTAACTTATATTCTTGTTTGTTTGTCTGCTTGTTTTTTTTTTTTTTTTTTTTTTTTTTTTTTTGTCCGGTACAAATCTTGCAATTGATTTTTAACTAACTTCCCTACTATCTAGACATTTGAAATTTTCACAGTACCTCAGAACCCGGTGACAACACAATACTTCGAAGTCCGATTTTCGAATTTTTGATTAGTTGTCTTATTATTATTAATTAAAATATGAAAATAATAGCATCCTAATAGCGTTAAAATAGCCATCAAAATATAGCTATAATTTAATTGTTGCCAAAAAAAAACTGACGAGTTCATTTTCTTTCGACATAAAAATAAATACTTTTAATTAAATGTGAAAGTTAAAAAATTATAAAAAGTTATGCATCTCACAAAAATTGACGTCATTACCATTTTAAAAATTTTATGCACATGACAAGAACTCTATGACCCATGAGAAAATTTAAAACATGGTATATAAAAAGTTTTTTTTAATGTTATAATTATTTTTAATTTAGGTTAGTGTTTGTTTAAAAAAAAAAAAAAAAAAAAAGGCTTAAAAAAAAAAAAAAAAAAAAAAAAAACACTCTTAAACACTACACGCACTTAGATGAAAAAAAAAAAGTATTTTTGAGGCTTAATACAAAATTTAACACCGAGTTAGTAAAATTGATTTTTTTGGTTCATTCCAACTTAAATCCATATATTCAAAATTGTACGTTTGTAAAACGAATTGCGATGGGAAAATGAAATCCTAGAAAATTCTTAGGAAGACTAGAAATAAAATTCATGTTTCTAAGATAAGACATTTATAAATTTTATAGCGGAAATGAACCAATTTTTAGAGTAAATTGGCAAAATTTAATAATTTAAGACGGATGAGGCAGGTCATATTATCCGATTGATCTAAAACTTTGGGAATATCACTTTTTAAGAGGGGACAATACCTAATCTCGCCGTCAGCCTTCGCCCATGTTATTCTATGGGAAAACTTGTTGCTACAATTACACATTACCTAATGAATATTTTTAAATTCTGTTTTCGCAGTCAGAAAATTCATAACCGTTAAATGAGTACTCATTTTTGAAAAATTCATTTTTTAAATTTTTACATTTTAATTTTGAGTTCAAAAATGCGATTTTTCACAAAATGCATTTTTCTCATTTTCTAATCGCAAAATGAAATACTAAAATTTTAATAAATCAATTTTTGGAAAACAAGTACTAATTTAACGCTTATGAATTTTCTAAATGTGAAAACAGAATTGAAAAATATTCATTAGGTAATGAGTAATTATGTAAACAAATTTTCCCATAGAATAACATGGGCGAAGGCTGCCGGAAAGATTAGGTATTGTCCGCTCTTAAATATATCTTGGGGGTTATGGATGCAGAGAAGGAAATGGCTCGTATAAATATATAATTAAAATTTTTACAACTATCTACTCACCTACTTTTAATGAAAAATTACGGTTGAAACAAATTTTCCCATAGAGTAACATGGGACAAGGCTGCCGGCGAGATTAGGTATTGTCCGCTCTTAAGCAGTTGGCAATTTTATAGGGGTTCCCATCGGAGATTGGAAGATAAAAATAAATTACCCATATGTGTTGCGACCACCCTAGTGGTCAGTCTCTCCTTCAGTATGTTCCTGACGCCTGGCTTGTGCATATTCTTTACTTACTTCTTGTTTTCTAGCCGCTGTCCGATGATCATCTGCACGATATCTGACATGACATGTCGCTGTCCATGTTTTTTCTTGACTTCTATTGCCTTACAGCATGTTCCCGATGCAAGGCTTGTGCATGCTTTGTCGGTTATACTTGTCTTCTAGCCGCTATCCGTTCAGCATCTGCACAATACCTGTCTTGTTGTTGGTCAGTTTCTTCTCATTTTCTAGAAGCTGTCCTGTAACACTCAGCAAGGCGACTGGCTTTTAATTGTTCCTGAATTTATTATCGAATTAATCTAACTTGGTTGGTGGCTGTTGAACAGGTTCTTGTTACAGGTTCTTGTTGTATTCTCTTTGTACAAGAGAATAATAATAAGTGCTTTGTGCTGCCATTTTTTTTTTTTTTTTTTTTTTTTTTTTTTTTTTTTTTGTAGCAGAAGCCTTTAAATAAGAAAGACGCCTTTTTAGAGGCATTAATTTTTTATTTTATTTATGTACAAATACTAAACATAGGAGTATATATATATATATATATATATATAAACAGAAGGTATCTATTTATATGACCTTTGAGTTTCAGTATTAAAATTATTTAAACGTTAAAATTGAGAGAAAAGCGTAATAGAATAAGAAGATTAAGTACATATACTATTTAAATAAAATTTTTATTATAACAATTTGAATTCATTGTGAGAACTTACAGTCGGTAGCAAAATTATTCGAGCGCTAGCAATAATTCATATATAAAAAAGGTACACTTAATACTGTTTCGTCAAAGAACATAATTCGACAAGGATTTATTTAACAAAACCGTATTAAGTGTACTTTTTACTTTCTTCTATATTCAATAGAAGAAAGTATTGGATTCGTAAAAATTTTCGACCTCGGGTTTTTGATGGATTTACACGTTTTGAGAGCTGTAGAGCATGATTTGACCATTTTTAGAAAATGTCTGTCTGTCTCTGTGTGTGTGTGAGAAAATTTTGTGGCAACTGTGTCTTAGGAACTACTGCACAGAATTTCATACAAATCCGTATGTAGTTGCACCTTGACATAAATTAGTGTCTATCAACTTTTGGTAAAAATTGTCTGACAGGTTGCGTTGCCATCCTGCTTTTTCTAAAATTTTAACATGGTGATATAGGACAGAATTTTGTATAAATGTGCATAAAGAGAATTACTTTTTTAGTAATCATTATGAAATTTACAAGAATTATTTATAATAGAGATAGTCAACTGCGAAAATTTTTTTGTATGTGTAGGAGCCTCGCCAACCCCCTGGGGGGAAGTCCCCATCGAGGGGAGTAAATTTTCAAGGTGGGTATCTTTAGAAAGGGCTCGTCAATACCTTTAAAACGAATGGTTGAACTATAAATCTGAGAATATTTAAAACAAAGTTATCGATTTTTTTTACTTTTAAAGAAAAATAGGAAAAAAATCGTATATATATATATTTTTAACGAAATTTAACCAAACTTGATATTTAGTTGGTCCCTGACATAAACTGGTGCTGATTAGATTTGGGGATCAATCGCTCAACAGGTGGCGCTGTGATCATATTTTTTCTAAATTTTTAACATGGCAGTATAGTACAAAATTTCGTATAAATGTACATAATAAGAGTTAGTCTTAACCTGTGATTGTAAAATTAATATGAATTATTGATAATAGTTGTAGTTAATTAGAAAAAAATTTTGTGCATGTGGGGGCATCGCTTCCCCCCTGGGGGGAAGTACCCACGAGGGGGGGGGGTGTTAATTTTCAAGATGGGTATCTTTCAAAAGGTCTCGTCAATACCTTTAAAACGAATGGTTGAACTTTAAATATGTGATAATTTAAAACAAAGTATCGATTTTTTTTTTTTTTTTTTTTTTTTAAATGTTACTGAGTGAATTTGTACAGGAAAAATTTGAAGAAAGTCTTGTGGTGGCAAAAACATACTAGTTTTTATATAAGAATTATTTCTAGCGCTCGAATAATTTTGCTGCCTACTATGAATGAACAAAACCCCAAATAAACAATTAATAATTAAAAAAAAGGAGTTTACATTTTTTTTTCTTTTGAGATAAAAGGAAATATATTTACTTACGCGTAAATAATAAAATTGAAAAAAAAACACTTACATTTAAATTTTTCAGGTTTAATAAATATATATATTTTTTATGTCTGGAAAAAAAAATGAATGTGTAATTAATTAATTAATTAATTAATCTATTTTTTTGATAATTTTAAAGTTAAAATGGGGTTTTAACTTAATATTCTTTGAAGCAATTATCTGATTGAACAAAAAAATAAGACGTGAGCTAGATTTTATCCTGATTAATACTTGTATCAATTTTTGCAGCGATCGGTTGAACAGGGTAGCTTTATATAACGAACTAAAAACCCGGACAGATACAACAACAAACTGTTAGATTTATACATATAGATTTCATGAAAAAATAAATCCTTGTATTTTTACAATTTTTGTGGTTTATATGAAACTTTCTAATAATTAAGTCGCATATAAGTAAAATATTATTTTTAAATTTTCAGAAACTAAATTTGTATTCACTTAGAGCTAGAGACGTACAGAGGAATAAAATTTATTAGACAAAAGACAAATTCTAAGTATTCCAATTTTATAAAAAGTTTCTTTTATTCCATTATTAGATAAAAGAGCGTGTGATTGGAAACTTCTTGATTTCATTTTCATACAATTTTATATGTGTTATTTTTGACGAAGACAAAAAACGCGTCGCATAAAAAAAAAAAAAAAAATGAGCCTTAAAAGTTTTTCTTTGGAGAAATCAAGTTATAGTAGCAAGATATATGCAGACACATTGAAGGCTATTTCTATTCTAGACACAACTTCATCAAAGAATTGAGAATTTTGGGGTATTTTTTACACTGAACTGAGAAACCAAACCAGTACAGTTATCTCATAATGTAAACCCTTTCGTTGCTTTAGGACATAGAGGCCTGATAATCTTAGAAAATACATCCATTTAAATTTAACGCGTTTGAGATATTGAGAAAGTTAAAAATAACTTCAAAAGAGAGATGCACTTACTTGAAATGAATAAGTGACATATTCATTTGCTTTCAAAGTCGTAACCCGTTTTTCTCTTTTTGTTTTGCTGGCATACAAACGATTACGATGATAATAGTTAAACTTTTGAGATAAACCAGTTTCTAAATCTACAATTAAGAGCATACAATATCTATCTTCGCAGACATATAAAGCCCATGTTATTCTGTAAGGACATTTCATTATATAATTTTTATCAAATAGCATATTAAAAAAATAATAGTAATAATAATAAGCTTTCATTTTCCTGCTAAACTAGTTGGCATAGGTGGACTCTGCTCGGTTCCCCATCATATTTTCGTTCTTATAAATTTCTAGTGCGAGACATATTATAATCATGTTAAAAGAAATGAATTTGACCAAAGCTTGATATAATGACAGAATTAAATCCCCGCCTAATAGGCTATCCACCGTTGCTTCGATATATATATCTTATTCTAATCTATTAATTTATTTTATCAGGGTCAATTCCGTTGTTTAGTTTTCATGCAATAATCCTCAAAATTCATATTTATATGAAAAATTTACAATTTCGCTATGTTGATAAAATCGTAAATTACGAATGATTTACGAAATTTTCCTATTAGAATATTTGTATTCAATCATGTTCAAACAAATATCATAAATGTAATTTTGAAGTTGTCTAATGTATTTATGATCCTCAAATGGAAATTTATGCTCAATTTTGCCTTATTCTGACATGTTAAGTAAATCGTAAATTCCAAATAACTTACGAATTTTTTAAATTGGAAAAATCAGAGTCTATGATATTCATGCCAGTATTCTATATAATATTTCGAAAGTGGTTTGACATCTTTACGATGAAAATATCCCTCAAGATTGACGTTTATGTGAAATTTGACTCTATTCTGCCATGTTAAGAAATTCGTAATTTTACAATAACTTACAAAATTTTTATATTGGAAAATTCATAGTCATTAATATTCATGCCAGTGTTCTAAATAATATTTCAAAAGTAGTCTGACATCTTTACGATGAAAATATCTCTCAAAATTGACGTTTATGTGAAATTATACTGCCATGTTAAGAAATTCGTAAATTTCCAATAACTTGCGAAATTTTCAAAGTAGCACATTTATAGTTACTAATGTTCATTCCGGCATCAAACCTAATATTTTAAAAATTGTCTGACATTTTTACAGTAAAAAGTTTTCATTTAATGAACGTTTAAGTGAATTTTTTTCCTATTCTCCCATGTTAAGAAAATCGTAAATTTCTCATAACTTACGAAGTTTTTTAATTCGAATGTTGCAAAAGAATAGAGTTCTTGCCAGTATCGAAAGTAATATTTTAAAACTGATCTGACCTCTATGCGATCATTTGTTAGTGAGATATCGTGTTAACAGACTAACAAACTAACGGACTAACACACTGACACACTAACGGACTGACACACTGACACATTAACACACTAACAGACACCCTACAGACAGACACCATACAAATTTTGTCATTTTCAGATTCCTCACACCTAAAAACGTGTAAAAAAGTCAAAAAACCGAGGTCGAAATTTTTCACGATTACCTAAGTTTCCCATACCTATAGTATGATGGGGAACTAAAAATGTAAAATGTATACTTATTTAACTTTTCGCATTTTTTAAATTTAAAAATAAATGTGAATGTTCGAAATGCGAAATAAGAATATTAAAAAATACATTAGGTGATGAATAATTCTATAAACATATTTTCCCATAGTAAAACTTAGGCTTTTGCTGTCGACGAAGATAGGAATTGTATACTCTTAAACATAAATACACTTCTACGTAATTTATTATTCGAAACTAATCAGTATCAGGGAGAGTTCTGTCAATATTTATCTAGAGACAAAGTTTTTTAGAATTGTTGAATAAATATATGATTATTAAGTTGTGGACAATAAAAGAACTGCATAGAATTGCTTTGATTCATCAAACTTAAATATTAGTAATTGGGTATCATAAAACATTCTTATATTTTATTGCACTGGGGTATATAGTAGATTTTTAAAATATAAGATTAGAAATATATCATAACCGAATAAAATGTAACGCAGAAATATAAATATTGGTAATTTAGTAATATTTATTTAATATATATTTTCTTTGAAAAAAAAAAAATATATATATACATATATATATATTTGAGTGTTCATAAATACTTTGAAGATATTTTTTTGAAAATCCTAAAAAATATTCATAATAAAAGTTAAAAATATGAACATAAAATTTAAAATAAGACTGAAATTAAAATGGGAAACATTACCTTTTTCTCCTTAATGACTCTATATACTAAAAATATATTGTTTCATTTTAAATATGAAAATTTCAAATTATCTATAGATCGAACACGATGTAAAGAAACTGAAGCAAATTTGAAAAACAAAGATATGAAACTCTGACCAAAGAATAAAAAAAGAATTTTATGATTTAATTAATTAAAACTTTCTAAAATTCATTGTTTGCTTCATCATGCTTTATAACAAGATTAGAGAAATTTGAATATGTCTCGCTAGCAAGCAGGCATATAATTTAAAAACTAGTATGTTGTGGCCACCACAAGACTTTCTTCTATATTTTCCTATACAAATTCACTCAGTAACTATATTAAAATAAAAAATAAAAAAACAATTTTTTTTCCATTTTTTAGGGACGGGGGGAGGGGGGGAAAGCGATGCCCCCACATGCACAATTTTTTTTTCCAAATTAACTACTACTATTACTAATAATTCATATTAATTTTACAATCGCAGGTTAAGAGTAATTCTCATTATGCACATTTATACGAAATTTTGACCTATACTGCCATGTTAAAAATTTAGAAAAAATACGATCACAGCGCCACCTGTTGAGCGATCGATCCCCAAATCTAATCAGCACCAGTTTATGTCAGGGGCCAACTAAATACCAAGTTTGGTTAAATTTCGTTAAAAGAAGAAAAAATTGAAATAGAAGAATTGAATATAGAATATAGAAGAAAGTAATAAATTTGATATCAGTATCATATATGTTTAAATTGAAGTGCCGATCTGTTTGCCATTTATATGCTTAGCAGATCAATGTGAAGAAAAGAACAATGATTTAACATCATCCTAGTAATTTTGAAAAAAAAAAAAAAAAAAAAAGATATTTAATCGGCTATCTAATATAAATGTTTACTTTCTTTTATACAATATTTCTTTTATATAACATTTCTTTCTTTCAATAGAAGAAAGTATTGGATTCGTAACAAATTTCGACCTCGGGTTTTTGATGGATTTATGCGTTTTGAGAACTGTGGAACACGATTTGACCATTTTTAGAAAATGTCTGTCTCTCTGTGTGTGACGAAATTTTGTGGCAACTATATCTCAAAAACTACTGCACAGAATTTCATACAAATTCGTATGTACTTAAACCTTGACATAAATTAGTGCCTATCAACTTTTGGTAAAAATTATCTTACAAGTAGCGTTGCCATCTCGTTTTTTCTAAATTTTTAACATAGTGGTATAGGACAAAATTCTGTATAAATGTGCATAAAGAGGACTATTTTTTTAATAATAGTTATGAAATTTACAAAAATTATTTATAATAGCGATAATCAACTGGGAATTTTTTTTTTTTTTTTTTTTTTTCCTTTTGTATATGTAGGAGCATCGCCTAAGTCCCCCCTCGAAGTGAATAAATTTTCATGATGGGTATTTTTCAAAGAGCTCGCCAATACCTTTAAAATGAATGGTTGAACCATTGATCTGCGATAATTTAAAATAAAGTCATCGATTTTTTTTTCATTTTTAACATTTTTTTTTTTTTTTAAATGTAATATCGATTTTTAAATATAATGTAATATTTTAAATGTAATCCAAAAATGAACTTTTTTGGATATTTAGTGTTATACTACTTCTCTCATATGGAAATCGTACTGCATCAGGGTCGGTAATTATATGACATGAATTTGATTTGGAGAATAAAAAAGAATTAATTTAACAACTAATATATATATATATATATCTATAAATGTTTATTTAATAACGTTAATAACAGATTAAAAAAAAAAAGAAATGTAATACATAATTTCAGTGGACCCCCCCCCCCACCCCCCAATTTTCCCTTGCTGCAAATGTTCATGTTTTAGAATTTTCCAACTCTGTAGCCCCTCAGAAGATATTTAACAGTTAAAATAAACCCCCCCCCCCCCAAAAAAAAAAAAAAAAAAAAAAAAAAAAAAAAATGACCACAAAATTACCGAAAAGTGATAAAAAAAATAGGGCGCTGTCTCTAAAAAACGATAGGTGATAGGGCAAAATGGACGTCATATTCGGAATCAGGAGGTCATTTTACATAAGAATTTGCCACAATGGTGTTGGGACAATTTTCATGCCGATCAGTGTAATTTAAACTGCGTGAATTTTTATAGGAAAATATAAGAAAAAGTTTTGTGGTAGACACGACAGATCAGTTATTTTAAAAGGAAACGTAATAATTAAAGAAGTAAATTTCCCATCCTCATTTTTAATCTATTTACAGATTCATCAGTTTTAGATTAAGAAAACTTAAATTCAAGAATTCTTTTACGTTTCTTTAATTTCTTTTAACAAATTTAAAATAAGAAAAGCTCCACCCTGTCTGCTCACGAAAAACATATAAAAAGGTTATTGAGCTTGTCATAAAATGTTTCTTGTGGATCAAACATAATAATCGCACTTCACTTCAGAGTATATAAAAGGGCGTTAATATGGCTAAATAAGTTCAACAAATGTCTCAGAATATAGTATATAACTAACTCATTTCATTTTTTATATGCACAGAAAGTAAATGCATTATGTGTATAAAAGCATTTATACTTTATTGTTATAAACCTTTCCTGGACATAAATGCCAGTTTGATAAAGAAGGAACGGTGTTCAAATATAAAAACAGACTCCGCTAGTTTCAGATTAAAATGTTTTTCAGACTAGTTTTTCTCTTTTTGTTTTGCTGGCATACAAACGATTACGATGATAATAGTTAAACTTTTGAGATAAACCAGTTTCTAAATCTACAATTAAGAGCTTACAATATCTATCTTCGCCGACACATAAAGTCCATGTTATTCTGTGAGGAAATTTGCTTATATAATTTTTCATCAAATAACATATTTAAAGAAAAAAAAAATAATAATGATATTTCATTTGGCTGCTAAAAAAAAGCAAAAAGTATACTTATTTAACTTTTTGCATTTTTTAACTTAAAAAAAAAATAATAAAAAAAAAAAAAATAAATAAATAAATAAATGATAATAATAATAATAATTTTTTAGAAAGTGAACACAAATATAACGATGTGAATTTTCAAATGCGAAAACAGAATTTAAAAAAATACATTAGGTGATGAATAATTCTACATATAAACATATTTTCCCATAGTAAAACATAGTCTTTTGCTATCGACAAAGATATCTTAAGCATAAAGACACTTAAGTACTACGTAATTTACTATTCGAAACTAATCAGTATCAAAAAGAGTTCTATCAATATTTATCTAGAGACAAAGTTTTTTAGAATTGTTGAATAAGTATATGATTATTAACATCTGGACAATAAAAGCACTGCTTAGAATTGCTTTGATTCATTAAACTTAAATATTAGTAATAGTGTATCATAAAACATTCTTATATCTTATTGCACTGGGGTAACTGGTAGATTTTTAAAATATAAGGTTAGAAATACATCATAACCGAATAAAATATAACGCAGAAATATAAATATTGGTAATTTAGTAATATTTATTTAATATATATTTTCTTTGAAAAATATATATATGTATATTTTTAAGTGTTAATTAATAAATACTTCGAAGATATTTTTTTGAAAATCCTAAAAAATATTCATAATAAAAGTTAAAAATATGAACTTAAAATTTAAAAGAATGTTTCCCATTTTAATGAAATTAAAATGGGAAACATTACCTTTTTCTCCTTAATGACTCTATATACTAAAAATATATTGTTTCATTTTAAATATGAAAATTTCAAAATATCTATAGATCGAACACGATGTAAAGAAACAGAAACACATTTGAAAAACAAAGATATGAAACTCTGACCAAAGAATAAAAAAAGAATTTTATGATTTAATTAATTAAAACTTTCTAAAATTCATTGTTTGCTTCATCATGCTTTATAACAAGATTAGAGAAATTTGAATATATCTCGCTAGCAAGCAGGCATATAATTTAAAAGTAAATTTGATATTAGTATAATATATGTTTAAATTGAAGTGCCGATCTGTTTGCCATTTATATGCTTAGCAGATCAATGTGAAGAAAAGAACAATGATTTAACATCATCCTAGTAATTTTGAAAAAATAAAAAAAATGATATTTAATCGGCTATCTAATATAACTTTTTACTTTCTTTTATATTCAATAGAAGAAAGTATTGGATTCGTAACAATTTTAGACCTCGGGTTTTTGATGGATTTACACGCTTTGAGAGCTGTAGAACACGATTTGACCATTTTTAGAAAAGGTCTGTCTGTCTGTGTGTGACGAAATTTTTTGGCAACTGTATCTCAGAAACTACTGCACAGAATTTCATACAAATTGGTATGTAGTTAAACCTTGACATAAATTAGTGCCTATCAACTTTTGGTAAAAATTATCTTACAAGTTGCGTTGCCATCTCTTTTTTTCTAAATTTTTAATATAGTAGTGGTATAGGACAAAATTCTGTATAAATGTGCATAAAGATAATTATTTTTTAATATTAATTATGAAATTTACAATAATTATTTATAATAGAGATAATCAACTGGGATTTTTTTTTTTTTTTTTTTTGTATATGCAGGAGCATCGCCTAAGTCCCCCCCCCCCCTCGAAGGGAATAAATTTTCATGATGGGTATTTTTCAAAAGAGCTCGCCAATACCTTTAAAATGAATGGTTAAACCATCGATTTGCGATAATTTAAAATAAAGTTATTGATTTTTTTTTTTCATTTTTAACATTTTTTTTTTTAATGTAATATCGAGAATAAAATGAACTTTTTTGGATATTTAGTGTTATACCACTTCTCTCATATGGAGTACTGCATCAGGTTCGATAATTATATGACATGAATTTGATTTGGAGAATGAAAAAGACTTAATTTAACAACTAAATATCTTAATATATATAAATCTCGTGTCACAATGTTTGTCCTCAATGGACTCCTAAACCACTTAACCGATTATAATAAAATTCGCACACCATGTGCAGTTCGATCCAACTTGAGAGATAGGATAGTTTAAATCTCAAATTATAGTCGCAATTTTAATTTATTGCTAATTATTTGTCTGTTATTATTTGACAGTCACAATTATCTGTTAACTCCAAATGATTCTAACAGATGTCGATACCTTTCGACTGGGTTGAAATGAAAGCTGAAATATATTTGGTGCTGCCATCTACACAAAGAATCTTCAACTTTTTAACCTATTAATAAATTTCGTATAATTCAATTATTTCCACTTTTTAAATTTTTGGTGTTAGCATAGCCGGCCACGTGTTACTTAGACTGAAGTGTAAATTGAATTCATATTATAATGAAGATAATACAGTGAAATTAATCCTGTTTTTTACTTATTTGTGCTTCATTGATCAAAACTTTATAATTTAATCTGTATATATATATAAATTACGTGTCACGATGTTTGTCCGGGGTAAACTCCTAAACTAAGGAACTGATTTTGATGAAATTTTGCACACTGTGTGCAGTTTGATCCAACTTGAGAGATAGGATAGTTTTTATCTCAATTTATTGTCACAATATTGTTTTATTGCAATTATTTGTTAATTATAGACCTTTATTAAAGTTGCTCCAAAATATCTGTGAGTTCCATTAATTTAATTGTTGCAAAAAAAAAAAAAAAAAAAAAAAAAAAATACGAGTTCATTTTCTTTCGACATAAAAATAAATACATTTAATCAAACGTGAACGTTAAAAAATTATAAAAAGTTAAATTATGCATCTCACGAAAATTGACGTCATAATCAATTTAAAGATTTTATACACATTGATAAAGTGCTAATGTAGTTCTATCATAGATATAGTAATATATATAGATCTCTCATCCCCATGTTATCGTAGAAAGATTTTTGATGCCGAAAAAAGATAAAAAATAAAAGCTTTGGAAACAGCCATTAAGTGGTATTGAAAAAAAAAAAAAAAAAAAAAAAAAAGAAAAAGAAAAAGAAAAAGAAAAGAAAGAAAGAAATATGAATTTGAAACTGTATCTGGAGTCTTCCATTCCCCTTTAGCAAATAAATTATTCATAAATTTTATTTGCTAAAATATTAGTATGTATTCCCGTGTGTATTCACTCGGGGAAAGACGGCCATATTTTGGTAAAAACGTCGTCTTTTCCCAAATGAAAAGGAATAACTTTTTTCTCCCCAATGATCACTCTATTCTATATATGCTATACTATATCTATGAGTTCTATACGCAAGCGAAGTGTGACTCACTGACCGTCTGTGCAGCCAAGAAAAAGATTTCCTATGTTAATTGCCCACTGGATTTTTTGTAAGAAATTATTAAAAATCGAGGAAATTTATTTCCCGATTTTAATCCTTATATTTGGGTATAGATATGTATTAGTTATCGCGGGTGTTAGATTGAATTATTTTGCTGTCAAATTGACAAAATTTTAATTTTAAATTTTTAAACTCTGTCGCCCTTGGCTTTTTTTATTATTATTATTATTATTTGGCGATCAAAAGCGTAACACGAAAATATACATGCCAGATGTATGCATTGTACGAAATGTAATATGTATTATTCATTGTACGTGTGTATGACATGTAATATGTATTGTACGAAATATTGTTTCATATTATTCATTACTCTTTTAATATAAGTTGTTAAAATAACCATGATTTTTGAAAGGAATTAAATATTTTCGCCAGATAATTTGGCGATACTCTTTTTTTTTTTCGCCAAGGATGACAGAAATGAAATCTATTCCGCTGCAAAATATTAGTATCTTACATCAGATATTTTATTTAGACATTTGAAAACAAATTTGACTTCAAACTATGATAGAATATTTATCATTTTCCTTTTAATTTGTATATTATTAGTATATTAAAATTTAAAAGCATGGTATATAAAAAGTTTTTTTTTTTTTTTTTTTTTTTTTTTTAATCTTATAATTATTCTTATCTTAATCCTCAATGTTTCCCATCTTTATTGACTTGAATTTACTATTAAAATTTTAACATACTCAAAAACTTCTCATCACTTCGTTAAAATACACTAAACTTTTCCAAAATCTTTTTGTATTTAAAATGATACATGTATTTACTTTAAATGTCCAATATTTCATAAGATTTCCAATTTTAAAGTTTTAAAATATTTATCAAATTTACTTATTTTTCTGGTTTAGCCTTATTGTTTTTCCTTTTATAACTACAGCTGTTGCCCTCTTTAAAATATTTAAAATGATGAGGTCATTTAATAGTAAAATTATCCATTATAGCATATATTATATTTCACTCCTCCATAAAAATTGATTTTAAAATCGTCTGTTTCTTTTATACTTTTATTTTAATAGAATTTTAATAGAATTTAATTTATATATTAGTCATTTTAGCAATTTTATCCAAAGTAGCATTAGAAATAATATATATCACTTCTCCATTAAAATTTATAGGACCCTACAATAAAATTAATTTGTGCTTAATATCAACACTACGAAAATTTTTATCAATCGCTTCCAAATTTTGACCTAAGTTTCAAATCTCAACCCTGTGGGTTTTTACATCGGCTACAACGTTTTCGTCTTTGTTCGTAAATAATAATTTAACTGTACTAAATAGTTTACAGCCGTATAATTCAACGTATAACTTAGTCACAGCAACGCGTGGCCGGGTCTGCTAGTATATATATATATATATATATATATATATATATATGTGTGTTTATTTAATAACGTTAATAACAGATTAAAAAAATATAAGAAATATAATACATAATTTAAGTGAAAATCCCCCCCCCCCTAAATTTTCCCTTGCTGCAAATGTTCATGTTTTAGAATTTTCCAACTCTGTAGCCTCTCAGAAGATATTTAACAGTTAAAATAATCCTCCCCTCCCCCCCCCCTAAAAATCAAAGTTATAGCCACAAAATCACCGAAAAGTGATAAAAATAGGGGGCTGTCTCTAAAAAACGATGGGTGATAGGGCAAAATGGGCGTTATATTCGGAATCAGGAGGTCATTTTACATAAGAATTTGCTAAAATGGTGTTGGGGGCAATTTTCATGCCGAGCAGTGTAATTTATACTGCGTAAATTTTTATAGGAAAATATAAGAAAAAGTTTTGTGGTAGACACGATAGATCAGTTATTTTAAAAGGAAACGTAATAATTAAAGAAGTAAATTTCCCATCCTCATTTTTAATCTATTTACAGATTCATCAGTTTTAGATTAAGAAAGCTTAAATTCAAGAATCCTTTTACGTTTCTTTAATTTCTTTTAACAAATTTAAAATAAGAAAAGCTCCACCCTGTCTGCTCACGAAAAACATATAAAAAGGTTATTGAGCTTGTCATAAAATGTTTCTTGTGGATCAAACATAATAATCGCACTTCACTTCAGAGTATATAAAAGGGCGTTAATATGGCTAAATAAGTTCAACAAATGTCTCAGAATATAGTATATAACTAACTCATTTCATTTTTTATATGCACAGAAAGTAAATGCATTATGTATATAAAAGCATTTATACTTTATTGTTATAAACCTTTCCTGGACATAAATGCCAGTTTGATAAAGAAGGAACGGTGTTCAAACATAAAAACAGACTCCGCTAGTTTCAGATTAAAATCAGACAAATGAACTTGTTTCTTAGGGTCAGTAAATAAACTTTTCTTTTATTTGTATTCCTTTTATGCTTATTGGGTCATAAATTAAGGAATTGACAGTCGTAATTTTTTTAAATATGTTCGATTTTAAGGAAATCTTTTCCATTTTCTTCCAGTCTTTACCCAATTTCTTACTTTTAAAATATGTGCGAAACTTATACATATTTTTATAATCTTCAATTATTACTTAAAAAAAAAAAAAAAAAAAAAAAAAAAAAAAAAAAAACCTTTTTTTAATGATTATTTTTATTCATTTTTTGTCAGAAAAGTATACTTTCGTATTTATCACAACAATGGACAATTCTTACACATTTATATTTCTGCGGTATCGTGTGAAATATATATATATATATACTAGCAGACCCGGCCACGCGTTGCTGTGACTAAGTTATACGTTGAATTATACGGCTGTAAACTATTTAGTACAGTTAAATTATTATTTACGAACAAAGACGAAAACGTTGTAGCCGATGTAAAAACCCACAGGGTTGAGATTTGAAACTTAGGTCAAAATTTGGAAGCGATTGATAAAAATTTTCGTAGTGTTGATATTAAGCACAAATTAATTTTATTGTAGGGTCCTATAAATTTTAATGGAGAAGTGATATATATTATTTCTAATGCTACTTTGGATAAAATTGCTAAAATGACTAATATATAAATTAAATTCTATTAAAATTCTATTAAAATAAAAGTATAAAAGAAACAGACGATTTTAAAATCAATTTTTATGGAGGAGTGAAATATAATATATGCTATAATGGATAATTTTACTATTAAATGACCTCATCATTTTAAATATTTTAAAGAGGGCAACAGCTGTAGTTATAAAAGGGAAAACAATAAGGCTAAACCAGAAAAATAAGTAAATTTGATAAATATTTTAAAACTTTAAAATTGGAAATCTTATGAAATATTGGACATTTAAAGTAAATACATGTATCATTTTAAATACAAAAAGATTTTGGAAAAGTTTAGTGTATTTTAACGAAGTGATGAGAAGTTTTTGAGTATGTTAAAATTTTAATAGTAAATTCAAGTCAATAAAGATGGGAAACATTGAGGATTAAGATAAGAATAATTATAAGATTAAAAAAAAAAAAAAAAAAAAAAAAAAAAAAACTTTTTATATACCATGCTTTTAAATTTTAATATACTAATAATATACAAATTAAAAGGAAAATGATAAATATTCTATCATAGTTTGAAGTCAAATTTGTTTTCAAATGTCTAAATAAAATATCTGATGTAAGATACTAATATTTTGCAGCGGAATAGATTTCATTTCTGTCATCCTTGGCGAAAAAAAAAAGAGTATCGCCAAATTATCTGGCGAAAATATTTAATTCCTTTCAAAAATCATGGTTATTTTAACAACTTATATTAAAAGAGTAATGAATAATATGAAACAATATTTCGTACAATACATATTACATGTCATACATACGTACAATGAATAATACATATTACATTTCGTACAATGCATACATCTGGCATGTATATTTTCGTGTTACGCTTTTGATCGCCAAATAATAATAATAATAATAAAAAAAGCCAAGGGCGACAGAGTTTAAAAATTTAAAATTAAAATTTTGTCAATTTGACAGCAAAATAATTCAATCTAACACCCGCGATAACTAATACATATCTATACCCAAATATAAGGATTAAAATCGGGAAATAAATTTCCTCGATTTTTAATAATTTCTTACAAAAAATCCAGTGGGCAATTAACATAGGAAATCTTTTTCTTGGCTGCACAGACGGTCAGTGAGTCACACTTCGCTTGCGTATAGAACTCATAGATATAGTATAGCATATATAGAATAGAGTGATCATTGGGGAGAAAAAAGTTATTCCTTTTCATTTGGGAAAAGACGACGTTTTTACCAAAATATGGCCGTCTTTCCCCGAGTGAATACACACGGGAATACATACTAATATTTTAGCAAATAAAATTTATGAATAATTTATTTGCTAAAGGGGAATGGAAGACTCCAGATACAGTTTCAAATTCATATTTCTTTCTTTCTTTTCTTTTTCTTTTTCTTTTTCTTTTTTTTTTTTTCAATACCACTTAATGGCTGTTTCCAAAGCTTTTATTTTTTATCTTTTTTCGGCATCAAAAATCTTTCTACGATAACATGGGGATGAGAGATCTATATATATTACTATATCTATGATAGAACTACATTAGCACTTTATCAATGTGTATAAAATCTTTAAATTGATTATGACGTCAATTTTCGTGAGATGCATAATTTAACTTTTTATAATTTTTTAACGTTCACGTTTGATTAAATGTATTTATTTTTATGTCGAAAGAAAATGAACTCGTATTTTTTTTTTTTTTTTTTTTTGGCAACAATTAAATTAATGGAACTCACAGATATTTTGGAGCAACTTTAATAAAGGTCTATAATTAACAAATAATTGCAATAAAACAATATTGTGACAATAAATTGAGATAAAAACTATCCTATCTCTCAAGTTGGATCAAACTGCACACAGTGTGCAAAATTTCATCAAAATCAGTTCCTTAGTTTAGGAGTTTACCCCGGACAAACATCGTGACACGTAATTTATATATATATACAGATTAAATTATAAAGTTTTGATCAATGAAGCACAAATAAGTAAAAAACAGGATTAATTTCACTGTATTATCTTCATTATAATATGAATTCAATTTACACTTCAGTCTAAGTAACACGTGGCCGGCTATGCTAACACCAAAAATTTAAAAAGTGGAAATAATTGAATTATACGAAATTTATTAATAGGTTAAAAAGTTGAAGATTCTTTGTGTAGATGGCAGCACCAAATATATTTCAGCTTTCATTTCAACCCAGTCGAAAGGTATCGACATCTGTTAGAATCATTTGGAGTTAACAGATAATTGTGACTGTCAAATAATAACAGACAAATAATTAGCAATAAATTAAAATTGCGACTATAATTTGAGATTTAAACTATCCTATCTCTCAAGTTGGATCGAACTGCACATGGTGTGCGAATTTTATTATAATCGGTTAAGTGGTTTAGGAGTCCATTGAGGACAAACATTGTGACACGAGATTTATATATATTAAGATTTAATCAGAGGTCAGATGCTTCTAGCTCACCTATAACCTAACGTTGGTTTTTAGACAGGATACCGGATCAGTGGTCGAGAGGATTTGTTTCGAAGCTGATAGATAGGAAGTACCTGGCTCGATCCCAGTTCGCGCTTGTCGGCATAGCATTCAGAGTTTTTCCTGTTTTTTTTCCGAAATACTTGTAAATATTGGCTAGGTCCTCTTAGAATGTCCCTCAAAGAGGACACTCACTGTAACCAAACCTAACACCCTCGTGTGGTCATTAGTCTCGACACTTACACCAACAATTCCAATATTGGCAATATTATATTATCAATATTTGTTGGGGAAATTTTTATTTTATTCCAGTATGCTGTCATTTTTTAATTTTAATGTAATCTACAATTATTTGCTTTAAACATTAAAGGATAATTTCAGAAATTTTTAAAATATATTTAAAACAAATAATATAAATTAATTTGATTTATTTGTATTCCCTCTAAAATCAAATACTTATGTTAAAGTATTTTTAAACATACACACACTCACATAGTGTGAATTAGTTATATTTTGGGAAAAAATGATTATTTTCAACAAATACTACTATTGAGAAAATGGATAATATTGATCTACATTGCAACAGAAACACAGGGTAGCCTTATTCTTTAAGTATTAGTGCAAAAATCGCATATGAAAATGGGTAAACATAAAGTAATCATTTTTGCCTTCAACAAGACTTAACTAACACCTTGTAAGGTAAGTGAAGCGTCGTCATGCACATAGATTCGGCACGTGAAATTGGTTCAAAATTACTGTACTGTAATGCTTCCATTTTTAGAGTGCTGAAGAAACTTCAAAATATTGAGCCCCGAAGAGAATATAAGTAAAGGAGAATCACCTGCCATTCGGGATGTGCCCTTGACGAGGATTTCTCTTCAGATTTTTTGGTTAGACTTCAGACTTCTTGGTTCATTTTGCTGGCACCAGAAAAATACTGCACTTTAATGTAAAATGACCCATTGTATTTGAGTTCATGGGCCAAAATCGTACCTTCATTGGGCAGAAATACAAATGCTTTAGACATTGTTTTGTTCCCTCTAATTCCAGTATGATATAGGATCCCTCCTAGGACTGGATTAAATATCAATATATTGTTAAATATTGATATTTCTTTAACATCGTCTTAACGATATTTTAAATTTTATTTCATTGATGTATCCCTTTTCTCGTGATGTTTTTCTTGCACCGAAATTTCAGAACAATTTCCCAAAACAAATAAATATTTCACTACATAATAAAAAAATAAACCAGTATTTATTGAAAGCCATCTGCTTTGATTATCGCGCGAATAAGCGGAAATATATTCCTTTAATTACCAACGCTTCGTTCTACCCCTCCAGAAGAAAATACTGTCTTCATTACTCTCAGACATATTCCAATAATATAGAGATACATTCATTAGCAATACCTACTCACTCCTACTATCAGCACATCCCTGCCCATTTTAGCCTCTATATTCGGCGTCATCGAAACATTTATATAAGGCTTTGTGTATTTAGTTTGTTCGAATTTAGCCCTACAATCTGTTGCTTTCTACTTTTGGAGGATCATATTAAAGCTAAAGTGTATGGGATATTAGTTTATTCGCATGAACATCTTATCCTGGGATGTTACAGAATGTCGGAAATTCCATGTAGAGTCGATGTAATGTGTGTTTCAGCGTTTTTAAAGTATAAAATTCTTTAAATGTACTACACGCATTTTTTTTTTTTTTTTCAGAGTGAATTTGTTTAATTCTTTAATAATTACTTTTACGTTTAGTGAAACGCATAGTTATAAAGGAGATTATTCCAGTACTGTGGCGTGACGTTTATTTATGCAACGAAAACCCATGAGCGGACCTCCCCCCCCCCCTTTTTTTTTTTACATAAAAGTAAATATATCTATTTACACGTGAATAATTAATACATTTGAAATAAAACTTTATCAAAAATTAGATTTGCAAATTAATCTTCAGATAAATTAACCAGTTACTTTCAGCTTATGATTTGTTTGCAATTAAGAATAAGATCAATAATAAGATATTTGCATATTTAAACGGTTTGATTTTGTTATTAATGATACTGTTAAATTGTTTGCTATATTATAATTATTATAATGTTTTTTCAAGGTTGCTTCTAATTAAGTTAAACATTTTGAATATAGTTTGGAAGTTTATCGTTTTGGATGTGAAAGAAACCGGCCAAACTACCAAGTAGCAGTCTTCAAACACAAAAGTACCGAAAATGGTATGTAAAGAACTAACCATTCTTTTACAGGGACACACAAAGGAATTTAAATACAATGAAGTCTAAGATCAGATTTTTTAAAAGGGAATATTGACATCTTAATATTGCATTTGACATAAATAAATATGCTTCTTAGATGCACAAAAGAATTTCTTCCATAGAAAATGGTATAATCAGCATTAATGTTTTGTGTACAGGGTCGTACGAAGAATTGAGATACTTCACAGGATATCAGAGGAAATGCTTGAAAATTAGATTTCAGTTGCGTTTAATTTCTTTTTATTGTTATTTATTTACTAAATTTTAGTTCGTATTATGTGTATATACAATATGTAGACAATGTACAAGACTAATAAGAAAGCATCACAGATCTGGCGTTTTAAAGTAATAAGTACAAAACTTTGAATGAACACCATAAAATGCAATGAACTCGCAACAATTGTTTCGGGTCGAAAAAACACACGACCCTTCGCCAGAGGAACAAAGTAGGCACGAGTGCTGCAATCAAAGCGGCCACGCACAAAACCATTTTAAGTGAAGAGCAAAAATATATAAAAATGAATGTAAATATAAATACTGGTGTGAGCAGAGTTATGAAATAAAAGAAGAAAATAAATAAATAAATAAAATTAAAAAATATAACAAAATCTTAAAATCTTAAAAGTATCAAAATTAAATGAAAATCGGTCGTGTGTTCTTTCGACCCGAAACAATCGTTGTGAGCTTATTGCGCTTTATAGTGTTTGTTTATAGTTTTGTACTTATTAATGTACAAAACTACTTAAAATCAGTCGAATACACTGCTTTCTGTTTGATGTAATTGATAAGACATGCTTTTTAAATTATATTAAAAAATTAGTATGTTGTGACCATCCTAAAACGTTTTTCAATATCATTCTATATAACAGTGCCACATACCGTTAAATATGTACACAAAAATTTTAAGATAATTTCTGACAACTAAAATTTTACGTATAGAGTTTGATGCAGTTTTAGTCAATAGATTTTGAGATGTAATCATGTGAAATATCACAATAACAGCTCCACCCATCGGCCGACATACACTTAAATTATGTCAGCATTCGTTTCCATAATGGTGAACTTACATTTCAAGTTTCGTTCAGTTATATGCCATAAAAGTTTAAAATTAGCTTTCCTATCCACAGGGTAAATTGCGCGCAGTAGCGTCACATGTTGGCTGATATACACCCAAATTAAACCAGTAAAATGTTTCATAATAGTCCTTAGCAATACATTTAATTATATTAATAACATTAGTTAATATACCAAGCTTTGTGCAATTATATGCAATAGAATCTGAGATATAGCCTTCCCGTTTTCGAGTAAAATTACAGTATAGAAGCGCCATCTATCGGCCAGTAGGTACCCAAATTGAATCAGCATAATGTCTCATAATGAACTTCTCATATGTAAAGTTTTGTTTCATTATACGCAGTAGAACCTGAGATATATCCTTCCCTTAAATTGCGGAAATCGCTATATAACAGCGCCACCTGTTCATCAATTTGCACCAAAAGTTGATAGGTACTAATGTATGTCGAGATGCTTCTATATAGCAATTTATATGCAATTCTTTGCAGCAATTCCTCAGATACAGCCTTCCTTTAATAGCGAAAATTACTGTACAGCAGCGCCATTTGTTGAGCGATTAGCACCAAAAGTTAACAGTCACCAATTTATGTCAAGGAGAATTTACATTTAAATTTATATGCAAATTTGGCAGTAGTTCTTGAGATTCAGTCGCCACAAATATTTTGTCTCACATAAACACGCGGACTGATAGACATTGTGTAAAAATTGTCAAATCGTTTTCTGGATCTATTAAAATGTGTAAATAAGTCGAAAACCGAAAGTCGAAAATTTTTAGGAATCCAATACATTCTTCTATTGAATGCAGAAGAAAGTAAAAAGTGTGTGCTTCAGATCGCACAATATAGAAATATACTTTTCATTCGTGCGGATTTAAGCATACATTTATTATTATTATTATTATTATTTTGATTCAAACTTTCGAACATTTTCTGTTGCTCATTGCTATGTAAATATCTTGATTAAAATCTTGTTTATTAAACATATGTATTGTCGTTTCTTTTCATATCTTCTCTTCATCTTTTTGGCAGCCTTACACGAGAAGAAAGTAATGCCTCTTGTGCGCATGCAGTAGATATGTTATGTGGATTTGTTTCTCTATTACCCATGCCTCCTTTTAAGTCTGTTCGGTATTTACTAACCTATCATTTACACATAACTTGATCGTAAACGAATATCGAGCTAAGGCACTAGTTCGCTTTAAACAATTGAAGCCCATGGGCCGTAATGAATAAGAATTTTTATTTTAGTAGTCAAAAAGTCACTATACGTTTGTTTAATGGTGACCTACGTTATAAATTCCAAATTTGAGCTCATTTGTAAAAAAAGGTTTAGACGCTATCGCGTTCACCATACATTACCATAAAAATAACAAAAAATAATTCTTGAGACCTCAAAACGCAGAGATACATAAACTTCTGAAAATCGGATTTTTTAATGATTAAATTTTTTTTAATGTTTTTTTTTTTTTTTTTTTTTTTCATAGTATGTACTTGGAAAGTAAACTAGAAGTGTTTGGCCATCACGAAACAATCTTCTAAATCATTTTATATCACAGAGCCCTTTACTGTTTAACTTGCACAAAAGTTTAATCATAGCTTCCTATAATAAAGATTTCACATATGCAGTTTGATGCAATTTATATCAACAGATGCCGAGATGTAGCCATGGGGAAAAATCACAGAAGTTTATGAATATCAGCGTCACCTGCCGGCCGATATATATCCAAATTAAGTCAAGATTCATTTTCATAATGATTATCTTACATATCAAGTTTCGTGCATTTATATGCTATAAAAATTGAGATTTAGCTCTCTTCTTCACGGGGTGAATTTCAGAAGAGCAGCGTCACCTGTCGTCCAGTATGCGCTGAATTTAATCAGTGTAGTGCTTCATACAGGCCCTCACATATATCAAATTTTGTGATTATATGCAATAGAATCTCAGATATAGCCCTCCTATTCATGAGGAAAACTGCAACATAGCAGCGCACCACTTATCGGTTGGTAAGCACCCAAATTGAATCAACATAATATTTCATAATGATCCTCTCACAAACCAAGTTTTGTTTGATTATGCACAGTAGAACCTGAGATATAGTCTTCTATTAATTGGAGAAATTGCAATATAGCAGCGGCACCTCTTAAGAGATGTACACCAAAAGTTGACAGGCTTTAATTTATGTCGAGGTGGAAGTGCATATAAATTTATATGAAATTTCCTGCAGTAGTTCCTGAGATATAGTTGCCACAACACACAGTTTTTGTTACACGCACACAAACAGACATTTTCTAAAAATGGTCAGATCTTCTTCTGGACCTTTCAAGACGTGTAAATCTTATCGAAAATCGGAATTCAAAATACATTTGCGAATCTAATACATTCTTCTATCGTGTATAAAAAGAGTAATATTCTTTTGTTGCGTGAAATATTTATTTGAATATATATTTAGTTTATGTATCACGCCTAAACATAAAATAATAAATCAGAAACGTCTGAGTTCGGCCATTACAGTAACACGTAATCTAATATTTAATCTGACATTACATTTATTAGAAGATAACAACACATTACAACTATACATGTTATCCGTTTCTTACTAAAAGGTTTGAATCATGTATGTTTTACTACACTTAATAAAAATGTATTTTTTTTTATGTTATTTATCATGACTAAAAATTATTCAGTTTAGTATTTGGCAGTATTTTAAAAAATAATGTCCATTATATAATACATATATAATTCGTCATAATTTGATTTCATTTTCCTTTTTTTAAAAATAACTTATCGCCTTTGTGCGTAGACACAATTAAAAATGCTTGAAAAAACTCCAAATAAATTAGCATACGCACAAATAAAACAAAGGGAGAAAACTAAATTTAGTAAGCGTAGAATTTTTACAAGAAAAAAATAAGCCTATTTATTAAATATGATTTTAATACAATGATATAGGGCGTTTCAATTTCGCGAATTATCACTTTTATCTTAGTGAACCGGAGAATTTAAAATTCTGTCCACAGATACGCTTTTAAGGAATAATAATAATAATGATAATAATAATATAAAATGGCATAGACGAACTCATATCGGATTTTTTGATGTGGTTGATTTAAAAAAAAGTAAAATGTTTACCATTTTCAAACGTAGAAAGTACTGGTTCAGAGGTCATGTTATGATGAATATAGATTATCTTCCACATCCTTAAAAGAATAGCATTTTATTCTATATTTAGAAACATAGCGGAAGGTTTTAGGCGTGGAAGCTTATTGTTGTCATGAACGCTATGATAATCGAATTTGAAATCTCCACGGTAAAAAATCTGTTTCGTGTGTTATGAATATTAAAAGAGAGAGATCCTGGAATTCAATCCATTGTTGTAAGATTTATGTGTTTAAAGGAATGGCCGTGAAAGTGATGATAAGTGTGTCTTTTCATTTAGTGACGAATATAGAAAATATTGAATTAGAGTCCCCAGTTAAAAATATGGGCCATATTAAAAGAATAATGATTATAAATTGCGTATAGAAAGTAGTATTACAAAGTACAAGCAAGAAAACAAAAAATTTTTTGATTTCAGTGCAGAGTAGATGCTCACGTTTTTATCACGTAACTTTTAAAAGTTTTTAAATAATACTTTAAACTGAGTAAAATAACTTTAAAAATTCAAATCGAACGTTTCTTTTTAAAGGTTTAAAGGGAATTTTGATAATTAGGAAATAAAGTAGTCCTAAGATTCCTCTAGGTTAACAAAGAGTTTCGCTAACTGAAAAGAAACAGCAAAAGCCATTTAACCCTTTGAGGGGCAGAGTAATTTTGCTCATTTAAAATCAAAAGTGACCAGAATCAATGAACAGTGTTAGAAGAGAAGACACAAATGACGTTTTTCCTTTGAGTTATAAAAGTAAAATTCAATAGTAATAATAAAAAAAATTCTGGGGTGAGTTTTTGCAGGAAATTAAAATTAGGTGATGCTGTAATGCCATCACTTACTTTGAAAGGATTAAAGGTTTGCTCTATACGCGGCCCTTGACCTTATAACACAGTGAGCTGTTAATAGAGAAACACATATTTTAGTTTTTATAACAGAAGATAATTACTATTTTTTTTTTTTATGCTAAAAGATAATTATTTCGATAAACTTTTAACGCTTTTAATTCGAAATGTGAATTTGATTATGTACGCTGGTTTTCTTTCTAATTTATATATAAAATAACTTAAGTCTGTCAGAGAATGTGTCCAGATTTTTGGTTCACTATACAAAATTACAATGTTAAACCGATCGCTTCAAAAATTAGTACTCTCTTTTTATTTATTTTATTTATTTATTTTTTTTTTTTAGCTCAAGCAGATAATTGGCTCAACTTTAAAATTATTAAAAAGAAAAACAAGTCGATTAAAAAAAAAAAAAAAGAAAGAAAGAAAGAAAGAAAAAGATTATTTTTTTTTCAACATAGAAGAAAATACATTTATTTATTTACACGTGCATAATAAGATTAAACGGAAACTTTGTCAAAAATTAAATTTGTTCATAATTCTCGCAAAATTGACGTCACTACACATTAAAATTTTTTATATACATATTCATAAAGATTCATTTCAATGTTATTATTCAGGTGTAAATAAAAATATTTATTTTTATGTCCAAAAGAAAAAAAAACAAAACACGAGCGTGTATATATATATATATTAATTTGATTGTTTATCTTAGATTTATTCCTTTAAAATTTCACATTGAGTTGAGATTTGCTATAAATTGTATTTTATTGGGTTAGTACATTTAGTGAATGATTTTACTGTTTTCTTTCTTTTCTTTCTTTCTTTCTTTCTTTCTTTTTTTTTTTTTTTTTTTTTTGTAATTATTATTATTATTATTCCATAAAATATTTTACGGCCCCCTATCTTTTATCACTTTTCGGTAATTTTATGGCTATAAATTGAATTTTTAGAGAAGGGAAGGATTTTTTCAACTGTTAAATATCTTCTGAGGGCTACAGAGTTGGAAAATTCTAAAACATGAACATTTGCGGCAAGGGGAAAATTTAGGTGGGATTTGCCACTGAAATTATGTATTACATTTCTTATATTTTTTAAATCTATTGTTACTTTTATTTATTAAACATTATATATATATATATTTTGTTTTTAAGTGTTACATTAATTCTTTTTCATTCTCTAAATCAACTTCGTGGCCATAAAATTACCGAACAGTGATAAAAATTGGAGGAGGGGGTGGTGTCGCTAGGAAACGGGGGATGACTGAGCAAAATGGGAGTCATATTCGGATTCAGGAGGTCATTTTACATAAAAACAGCAAGAATGGCATCAGGGCTCGATTTACTTTATTTTTATTTATTTATTTATTTATTATTATTATTATTATTATTATTATTATTATTATTTGTAGCGCAGTGTAATCATTTTTAAGCATTGTTGGAAAATCTTAAAAACGCTTAACACAACTGATAATGCGATTCCAGCAAATTGCAGTTGTAACCCTTAATGTATTAAAATATTTTAGTGTAGCCGTGTAAATCTTAAGGCTAAACATACCAAATTATATCTGTATATATATATAAATTACGTGTCACGATGTTTGTCCGGGGTAAACTCCTAAACTAAGAAACCGATTTTAATGAAATTTTGCACACTGTGTGCAGTTTGGTCCAACTTGAGAGATAGGATAGTTTTTATCTCAATTTATTGTCACAATATTGTTTTATTGCAATTATTTGTTAAATATAGACCTTTATTAAAGTTGCTCCAAAATATCTGCGAGTTCCATTAATTTAATTGTTGCCAAAAAAAAAAAAAAAAAAAAAAAAAAAATACGAGTGCATTTTCTTTCGACATAAAAATAAATACATTTAATCAAACGTGAACGTTAAAAAAATTATAAAAAGTTAAATTATGCATCTCACGAAAATTGACGTCATAATCAATTTAAAGATTTTATACACAGTGATAAAGTGCTAATGTAGTTCTATCATAGATATAGTAATATATATAGATCTCTCATCCCCATGTTATCGTACAAAGATTTTTGATGCCGAAAAAAAAATATAAATAAAAGCTTTGGAAACAGCCATTAAGTGGTGTTAAAAAAAAAAAAAAAAAAAAAAAAAGAAAAAAGAAAAGAAAGAAAGAAATATGAATTTGAAACTGTATCTGGAGTCTTCCATTCCCCTTTAGCAAATAAATTATTCATAAATTTTATTTGCTAAAATATTAGTATGTATTCCCGTGTGTATTCACTCGGGGAAAGACGGCCATATTTTTGTAAAAACGTCGTCTTTTCCCAAATGAAAAGGAATAACTTTTTTCTCCCCAATGATCACTCTATTCTATATATGCTATACTATATCTATGAGTTCTATACGCAAGCGAAGTGTAACTCACTGACCGTCTGTGCAGCCAAGAAAAAGATTTCCTATGTTAATTGCCCACTGGATTTTTTGTAAGAAATTATTAAAAATCGAGGAAATTTATTTCCCGATTTTAATCCTTATATTTGGGTATAGATATGTATTAGTTATCGCGGGTGTTAGATTGAATTATTTTGCTGTCAAATTGACAAAATTTTAATTTTAAATTTCAAAACTCTGTCGCCCTTGGCTTTTATTAATATTATTATTATTATTTGGCGATCAAAAGCGTAACACGAAAATATACATGCCAGATGTATGCATTGTACGAAATGTAATATGTATTATTCATTGTACGTATGTATGGCATGTAATATGTATTGTACGAAATATTGTTTCATATTATTCATTACTCTTTTAATATAAGTTGTTAAAATAAAATAACCATGATTTTTGAAAGGAATTAAATATTTTCGCCAGATAATTTGGCGATATTCTTTTTTTTTCGCCAAGGATGACAGAAATGAAATCTATTCCGCTGCAAAATATTAGTATCTTACATCAGATATTTTATTTAGATATTTGAAAACAAATTTGACTTCAAACTATGATAGAATATTTATCATTTTCCTTTTAATTAGTATATTATTAGTATATTAAAATTTAAAAGCATGGAATATAAAAAGTTTTTTTTTTTTTTTTTATATCTTATAATTATTCTTATCGTAATCCTCAATGTTTCCCATCTTTATTAACTTGAATTTACTATTAAAATTTTAACATACTCAAAAACTTCTCATCACTTCGTTAAAATACACTAAACTTTTCCAAAATCTTTTTCTATTTAAAATGATACATGTATTTACTTTAAATGTCCAATATTTCATAAGATTTCCAATTTTAAAGTTTTAAATTATTTATCAAATTTACTTATTTTTCTGGTTTAGCCTTATTGTTTTCCTTTTTATAACTACAGCTGTTGCCCTCTTTAAAATATTTAAAATGATGAGGTCATTTTATAGTAAAATTATCCATTATAGCATATATTATATTTCACTCCTCCATAAAAATTGATTTTAAAATCGTCTGTTTCTTTTATACTTTTATTTTAATAGAATTTTAATAGAATTTAATTTATATATTAGTCATTTTAGCAGTTTTATCCAAAGTAGCATTAGAAATAATATATATCACTTCTCCATTAAAATTTATAGGACCCTACAATAAAATTAATTTGTGCTTAATATCAACACTACGAAAATTTTTATCAATCGCTTCCAAATTTTGACCTAAGTTTCAAATCTCAACCCTGTGGGTTTTTACATCGGCTATAACGTTTTCGTCTTTGTTCGTAAATAATAATTTGACTGTACTAAATAGTTTACAGCCGTATAATTTAACGTATAACTTAGTCACAGCAACGCGTGGCCGGGTCTGCTAGTATATATATATATACTAGCTGACCCGACAAACGTTGTTTTGTCATATAAATTATTTCTAGAGAATATTTTGCTAGAAAAAAATAACTAACTTATTGTAAGTGTGTAAGGATGTGGTATATAAGTGGAAGATGTATGGAGCGCTGTGAACGGTGAAAGAATATAAAAATAACAAAACACCAATCATTTATTTTTTTAATTTATTAAAATTGATTCTTTTAAATTATATACATATCGCTACTTATAACAATATTACTAAAAAACAATATCAATCCCTTAATGCAACAGAGTGTACAATATTTTTTGTTATCCCATCTTTCGCCAATACAAACAAACTGGATGGTTTGCCCACTCGAGAACCACGTATAATTGTCCGTGTGAAAAACATGATGTGCTCAAATCTAAGCCACAGACTGACATCGTTTGGCCCTGAGACTTATTGATAGTCATTGCAAATGCCAATCTAATTGGAAATTGAGGGCGTTTAAATTGAATTGGCACATCTGTGGGTATAATAGGGATTCGCAGTAGTAATATATTTTCACCTCGGAATTTGTCATTTAAAATGATGGTTTCGATAACATTTTTCATTAATTTTTTTATGACTAATCGCGTGCCGTTGCACAACCGTGGTGGGTTCAAATTACGAAGCAAAATAACAGGAGATCCAACCTTCAGTTGTAAAATATGCGGTGGCATGCCTGGTAAATCCAATGAGTTTAAAAACTTTGTTGGATAATTTAAAGCTTCGGTGGCATCGCAAACTGTATCATTAGATTTGTATGACACCAAGTCTCCTGGTAACAAATGTTGTATCTTGAGATTCAATTCGTTGACGTCCACATTTTTTGATGCTAAAATTGCTCTTTCTGCCAGCCACTCATGATTTGTGTATCGTCTGTGTATATCGGGAAATATCTGGTCAATAAGAGCATCTTGAGAATCAATGATTGTGCAGAAATCGGTCGGTAATTTTATGCATCCAGTTTCATCTGTAGTAACTTTTCCATCGCCGATATCTAACAATTGTTTTGAGAATGTTTCAGCGGATGGATCTTGAAGCTTTTGAACGCACAAATTTACTTTCAGTTGTACTTTTTCAACATTAAGCCACAATGACGATGATTTTAAGCATGCGTTGATCTCATCAGCGTTTGTTGAACGCGGAATAACGGGAAGTGCTTGTCTGAAATCACGTGAAAAGAGTAACAGAGTGCCGCCAAATAGTTTGTCGTTGTTTTTTATGTCTTTCAATGTCCTGTTCGACGCCTCAATCGAATGTTTGTGTGCCATAGTGCATTCATCCCAGATAAGAATTTTACACTATTTCAGCACTGTGGCCATGGACGATTGTTTTTTTATGTTGCACACTGCGTCTGGGTTATTTTGAATATTTAGTGGCAGTTTAAATAATGAATGAGCTGTTCTGCCTCCATCCAATAAAGTTGCCGCAATGCCAGATGATGCAACAGCCAATGCGATGCCATTATTTGATCGTATTTCGGCGAGAATTAGCGAAATAAGGTTCCACCTGGTGCACCCCAAAAAAAAAAGAATCCACCTTGTCCTGCCAAATCTGCGAGCATGATGCGGTCGTAAACGGTTCTTTGTTCTTCATTCATTAGTGGGACATTGCGAGCAACAATCGCTGCCATTTCTACAGTATTGTATTGTAGTTCACGATTCAATTCAGTGCTTATTAAATCAGATGCATTTCGATTTGCTGAATGCATACCGAAATGACTGAGTGGTAAGTTGGCAATGATAAGGCAAAGATCTTCAGTAGCAATCAATGCTTCATTGTACATAGCGTCACTGAATACTATCGTTAGATCGTTGCACCGTGAACGATGTTGATGCAATGTATCATCAGTCATTGAATCTTTGTGATTATCCCATAATGTCTCTGCTCGGGCCGGGAAACATGTAGTCAACACTATAGCGAATAGTAGACGAATTTGTTTTGCTGTACAGTTCAGTCCTACTTCAGCAAGCATACACTCCCACTGGTTGTCGTCTTCCAGCAAGCCGAGTGCAAGGCATGCATCTTTATACGTTGGATACTGTTGTCCATTCACTTTACGTAAATCTTGAAATGACAAAGGGCCGATGACATTAACCAATAACAGTCGAAGATAAAAGCACCCAGTCTGCCTTGGATTGACTGTAAATACTCGTCCCAAGGTGTTTGATTTGAATAAACCGGGACATGCATCAATCGGCGTGCCTTGCTTGCGGGGCATCCATTTTTTTGTTGGAGCCCATGTGAAATAGCGTGGTACTTCTGAATAGAGTAATGTCCGTGCAAAAGCACCAAAAGCATCCGCACGATTACACAATTCAAAAAATTTGGTGAGTGTAGTTTTTGGTGGATTTATAGCACGATCAATCGCTGTCTCGCTCGTGAAATATACGCGCTGGCCATTTTCAAGATGGACGGCTAAATGAAGAACTGCTGGATCCCGTTCATGAATTGGGAAACCAAAGATACGCCAAACAGCTTCATTGGAGCTCACGTACCGGCCAATTTGGTAAAGTGTTATTTCATCGTTGTTATTCACCGGAGGAGCATTCACATTGGTATTTTCAACTCGAAATACAGCCATATCACTGCCTTTATTCACATACTTGCAAATGTATTTGATGCTCTTCACTGAACTGCAGAACTGAACATTAATATGAGCATTGAATGTTTTGCTCAGCAGAGGCGAATATGGGACCACCCAATGGTTATCAATGTCAATATCTATGTTGTTGACATAGATGACCGCCATAGATGATAAGATTGTCCGCCATTATCGGGATTTCTTCGACGATATATTGGATATCCGTCAACATTTGTGATCGTGAAATTTTTCGGAAAACTTTTAGTACATTTTCCATCTGCACAAATAATAATGGCCTAAAAATTCATTTTTCATTTTAACATAAAATAACTCCGTCGGATATTGACGAATTTTTTAAAAGAATATACCATTTTAACTAATTTTAACATTTTAACAATATTAACGTTGGAAAAATATTTTAAACACTTACGGTTAAAAATTCATTTTTCATTTCAACATTAAATAAATTCTGACATCGTGTTTACGACAACTCACGCCATCTAGGTGGAAAAGTTGTTGAAAGAGTTGGTTAAAAATTAATTAAGAAAGAACTAATTAAGTTACAACTTTCATTTGTAAATCTAAACCATTCTCGAATCCACCTGAAGACACACAAAAAATTTCATTAAACTCAGTCCAGCCGTTTAGGAGGAGTTCAGTGACATACACACGCACAAAAGAAATATATATATAAAGATATATATATATATATAAACTTCATGAATTATAAATAACAATTTTATTAGGATTTGTGCACAGTATAAAGTTATTTAAATATAATTTGTAAAGATGCTTCTAATAAAACGCAATGCACCGGCATTCTTTTGCGTGTTTTTTTACGTCTACACAAACCAATTTTGCTATTTATACCATTTTAAGTAGATTCCATAATGATTTTGAATAACATAAATCTCTTTAAAGAAATTCTTAAAATATCTATGAACGCTAGAGGCGGAAAAACGGACATATAGATAATAGGGCAGAAAGACAGGCATATGAACTACTTCAAATCATAATCAATCTTAAATACTGCTAGAAAGTGTTAAAAATATTTAATAAAAAACGAAAATCCAATCATAGGCGTTAGTGTATCTGAATATGTTTGTGTGACCCTGTAAATTTTAATGCTAATCATACTATTCCGTAGAGAAAATATAATTTTGTGCATATGAACAATAAATGTCAGTTTCATTATGATTTGTCTACAATAAAGTTATTAAAATATGGGTTTTAGAAATATCTCTCATAGAAAGTTATGCTTTGGAAGTCTTATATGTGACCCTGTACACAATGCAATGGCAGTATTTACTCCATTTTTAACCGGAAACATCCCATAGTGAACTTTAATAACATATGTCAGTTTTAAGAAATCCCATAAATATTTACAGGAGTTACAGCGCGGACAGACGTACAGACAGACAAACCTAAGTCAGAAACACTTTTCAACTTTGTTGAAAAGTGTTAACAAAGTGTCATTCTTATGTAAAGGTTTTTGTTGCAAAAAGAACGGAGCACAAAGAAAATAAAAAAGAGAACAAGTGCAAGAAATTGTTTAACAGACGCAGGTTAGATTAATTCGAGAAGAAATTCGGAAACAACTAAAATTGAGATGCCTTTCTAAGTAACAAAGAAGAGCTGCTAGAAGACGAGAAGAAACTTACAAACATTTAAAAGATAGGTATTGTACAGACGTTCAACGGACAGCGGCTAGAAGAGCAAAAGATCCTGCGAAATATGCACAACGAATATGCATAAGCCTTGAGTCAGGAACTTGCTGAAAGGCAAGCTGCTAGAAGACTGAGAAACTGACGAAAAGTGATATGACCTGTATGTATCGTGCAAATTATCAACAGAGAGCATCTAAATGATAAGAAGAACATGCAGAAGCCAGAAGTCAGGAAAAGCTGCCCGAAAAGAAAAGAAAGTGAAAGAAAGAAAGTCCGAAGACGAGAAGAAACTGATGAGCGGAGACAAGCCAAAAATCGGGCACATGCTTAATGCTCCTATTACACACAACAATGTTTCACGCAACTTTCATTTCAGCGAATTTTTGATTCAATTTTCGGAATCCGAAATCCGAAAGAGGGTTGCAATAGTTGAGTAACGAATTGTTCGAAAAATTGGCTTGCACGATGTACAGTACATGTCAAAGCTCGCTTATTTAACGGGGACGAGGTGGGAGAACGAAGAGAACAACGGTGAATGAATTCCCGCCAGCTCTATCTTTTCTCGGTGCGTAAGGAGTTTTCTTCTTATTGGCTTATCACAGTAGGAGAAGTTGCTCGTACGAACAACTTTTTATGACTAGCCAGAAAAAAAAATTCATATTTCCAATTCCTATTACACTGGACGTTGAGGTGATTTGAGCCAAAATTGGCTCAAATAAGCAATTTGCTCAAACCTTGTGTGAAAAATCGTTGTGTGTAATAGGAGCATAAGACAGAGCCTAGAGACAAAAGGGAACGGAAGAGAAACGTCATTTTCAAATTCAAGCTGATGTTGGATTCCATGATGATATACTTCTGTCACGGTCAGTTATTTGTTGGATGCTGTTGTATAGGAATTTTAAAAATCTTTATGTTTATGCTCCTCCAGAAAAAATTAGAATTATGGTTTATTCAGAAGTTCTTTATATCCGTGAACATATTTTATCGATCTTCTGGGTTAAGTTTGCAATCTATTTTATTTAAAACTTTCAGTCGCAATATCATAAAGCGGGAAGATTTTTTATTTTTGTTCCTTCTCACATTTTCTTGCTTTATTCTTTCTTCAATTAAAAATTTTTATAAGCACTACTTTAACCCGAGCAGAGCCGGGCAGACCTGATAGACACTGTAAACAACGTTTTCAAATTATTTTAAATAATTAAAAAAAAAATGTTCTGGAAAAGGAAAATGTGGGAAAAAAAGTTAATTTCATCAACTTATTTTTTGAACACTTTTAATTTTAAAATTCATTTTAATCAATATCCGCTACTTTTAAGGTTTTAATTAATGATTATTAAGTTATATAGATTTAATTATTTGAAGTAAATTTCTTTATAAAGGTAATTTACATAACGTATAAGCTACGGAAATGATGGTTAGGAAGAAATATCAACAACTGGCATTCCGAAATTAATTTCGAGATAAAAATCCATTAAAAGTTTTAGATTACAGGAACTATAAATTATGCTAATGTAAACATCCTTTACTTGTAAGCTTAAAGAAAATTATAAAAACGCAAGTTTAGTAAAATTCAGAATTGAAGTGATTTTGATTTAATAAAAAACTGAAAATTTGATTTTTTGATGTATTAAACCTTTAAAGTTCATTACATATATTTTTTTTTAAACTTTATAAAATAATTAAAAAATGGTTATTGTACACATAACTATTAATAATAAATCAGTAAAAATAAAAAATAAAATAATGTTTTTTTTTTTATTTTCGAGAATTGACAATACGCTTATCATTCTTCCTCCGGAAGAATAGTCAGTGCATTTTAATATTTCCTATAACAATCGTATTCTCTCATGATTTCTAATACACAAGTTCTTACTTTATTATGTCAGTCACGTAGAGCGATTTCACTAGTTTTTAAATCAAACTCGGCTATTACGTCACTTAGCCATAGCATAAAAAATGTTTCGGTCCCTTGGATGACGTTATAACTGAATTCGACAGTGTGTGGATTTGTTTTAGTAGGTGTCACACGCGGTCTGACCTTCTTATGTCACGAGATATTCTTGGAATCTATACCTAAAACTCTTGGTTTCAAACCACAATGTACTTGACATGTGGATGTGGAATATTTATTTCTGTATTTCTATCTCTATCGTATATCATCATATGAATTAATATGTTGGATAATTATTATGGCGTACTTTTATAATCCAGTTTTGGTTTGCACCATTGGGCAAAATTTATATCTAAACATATTATACTAAAAATGACACGACTGTGCGTTTTCAATACATTATTAAGATACAGAAGAAAATTTTAGGATGATCACATCATACTAGTTAGTATGTATAAAAAACCAAAGTCCAATCCGATTCATTTAGTCGCAATCCAGAATCTCTCTTTCCATTCTTAACCAAAGATTTTCGTCCCTAATTTTGATAATAATGGCGGTGTTACAGAGATATTTTCTACAGACTTTTCTTACAGTGTATATTTACATTAAGAGACATAATAAAAATAAAATACAAAAAATAATGATGCTGATTATATTTTGGGATCAATCAATCAACAGGAGGTGCTGTCATACAAATTTTTTCATAATTTATAAATGTGCAAAAAGCGAATTATTTTTAACTTTTCAATGTGGAAAAAAAAAAAATTATCATAGTAACAGTCAACCAGAAATTTTTGTCCTGCATATTCGAGTATCGCTTCCCCCTGGAGATGTAAATTTTTAATATGGGTATCTTTCAAAAGAGTTCGTCAATACCTTTAAAACGAATAGTTAAACCATAGATCTTTGATAATTTAAAACAAATTTATCGATTTTTTTCCATGGAAAATAATTTTAATAAATAATTTCAATTAAAAATTTGTACTTCATATACGAATTTGAATAGGAAAATACAGAAGAAAGTTAGTTTTGTGGTGGTTACAACATATTAGTTTCAAAAATTTTTTGTGAAACATAAGCGATTTTCTTATGTATATATCATAAATATATATATATATATATATATATATATACTAAAACTGCTACTTTTTTACTAGAAATTACCTAAATAATAGTAAACTAATTTTATAAAAACAAAAATAGAACTTCTATATTTAATTATTTTGCACAGAATATCATTTAATAAATTATATTCCGTTTACATTAGCATTTAAATGAATTTGATGTCTTTCAAACAAAAATATTTTATTTAAACTATAAAATTTCTTTTAAAAAAAAAAAAAAAAAAAAAAAAGTGCTGTAATTTTTTTTAGACATTTATTTTTCAAGTCTCGATTATCCTCAGGTAGATAATTCGTTTTGCGGATTATCCGTGGTTTCTCTTGGCGCTCCCCCCTCCCCCTCCCTCGGAGGAGAGTGTGGAAGGAGAGGATGAGACTACCTACAGCACAATCTGTGACGTATAAAGATGTCCTCATTCAATATTTGGATGTGGATGATGCTTTACTTTGTGATAAAATGATTAAAGGATATTTAATTACAGTTGAAAAGAGAGGCGATAATGTTTTTCTACACGAAAATAACCAAACAAATAGTTGACTTATTATTTATATATGTGTGTGTGTGATTAAATAAAGCAACAAACCTGCTCGAAAAAAATACTGTCTGTGTTTTCTAAGTCATAATCTTATCTATACAGTCGAACCTCGTTAACGTGAACAAGCTTAAAGTGAATAACTTTTAACATAAATAGTTTCCACAATCCCCATTAAAATGAAGATTAGTTTCTGAGTTACTGGTAACATGAATTACGGATAACATGAACAAATTCTTTATTCCCCTTGAGATTCACGTTAACGAGGTTCGACTGTATTCTCTTTCTTTAAATAAAAATCGTTCAAAATTCTTTTTTTAAGATTTATATCTTTTTTGACACTATAGCGAATTATCCATAAAATTCCCTTCTCCGAATAAGACAAGCCATTCTTTTCCGTGCGTATTCGGAAATCTTATGTATATGATTTTTTTTTTTTTTTTTTAATAACTTTATTTGAACCAACAGGGTATTTAATCTTGTTAGTACGGCATGACAGTTGTTTTTAATTAGACATCTCGCGTTGTCCTTTTGCTGTGTTTCACTTTGAATATGTCAGGATGTCCGCCAACATTCAGTTTTACCATTTTATTCCTTTATTTATCTTCTAATAATATACACAAATTGTTAAAATAATAAATAAATAAATAAAATAAAAATAAAAAATACAGATTTGAAAATGGACTGTTAAGGTTGGATTTACATGTAGAAAATAATTAAGTTACACAAAAGTTTCCTATTTATGAAGAAATAATTCAAACCGTTCAAATATTAGATTTAATAAAAAAAAAAAAAAAAAAAAAAAAAGGAAAAAGAAAATGTTTGCATTACAATTTTTTCTTATATGCGCCATGAATATTACTTCTGACGTCATTTTCATTAACTGAAGCTTTTTGTAGACAATCAGATTTAAAATCATGGAGTAAAGTATTTTTCAAGCGTACTTACAGTTACAAGGTTACAATAAATAAAAATAAATAAATAAATAAAAGCGCCGCCCAGACGGTGTAGTGGTTAGCGTCCCTGACTTCTACACAGTTAGGCCCGGGTTCGAATCCCGGAAAAGTCATGGATGTATGTATTGTCCTTGCTTCATGTTCTTGTATCTGTTCTTGTAATAAAAACTTGTAAACCCTTGTGGTGTGGATTATGCGAGATATAGGCGGCCCTAGAGGCAAGCAATAAATCTCATGTACTCATCAAACCAAACCAAACCAAACTAAAAGCGTTTTCAAAGTTAAAGATAAATAAATAATCAGAAATCATAATTCAAAAAACTTGTATAAAGTTTGTAATATACAAAATAGTCCTGTCGTATTGAACTTATTTCTCTCTCTCTCTTTTTTTTAACTGGCCTCATATTTGATTTCTGATTTTTTTTTTTTTTTTTTTTTTTTTTTAATTAAATACGTTTATCAATATCTTCAACACAAAGTATACAAAACGATTAATTCTTTTCTTATCTTTGTATTCTAATTACATTTACATCTTTGAGAGAGTGAAAACATGTAAAATAAATTCCCATATGCCTTTTACAATGAAAGAACACCTAATGAAATCCACTTTCTTTAATTCACGAATTATACACAGAGAGATTTAAAGTGAGATTTCACCACGGCAAAGAATGCAATAAAAACAGATCACTTGGCTATTTCCTGATTTCATCCATCCGAGAATTTGAATATTAGACTAATATTCGAAAAAAGAAAAATGCTCATAATATCTTTTGTTACACCAGTAGAAAGGAAAAGAAAAACAAGGTAGTACCCTAATCTAAAGACATTTACCTATGAATATCATTGATGCTAAATCTACATTATATATGCAGCTTAAGTTAATGGTTCATTGTTTACGACTAATAGCAGGTCGGATTATTCGAAGACCATAGATGATATTATCAAATGAAATATTTTATCGGGTATAAATAACCTACTTCGTTATTACGTCCAGTAAAATGCACACAATACCAGCGTTTAGATTGTTTATATTAAAATGAAAAGAATGTTAAGATAACTGTGTAGATTACAAATTTTATTTTACTTAACAATGATTGTGTAATATTAAATTTCAACCTTTTACCAGTGTGATTGTAAAAGAATTGTTTTTCCTCTTTATCGTTACTAATAAATGTCATTTAACTTTTAATTAACATAATTTAATTTTTTTTTAAAAGCCTCTCATCGATTTTTAAAAATCAATATATGCATTTTTACTTTCTCTTACCCATAGGGTCGAGAAAGTACTGTTTTAGGGTCAAATTTTTGAGCGTAAGTTTTTGTTATATTTACATGTTCTGAGGTCCTCTGAATACGAAAATCATGTTTTTAGCGAATGGTCTGTGTATCTCTCTGTGTGTCTGTTATCAGCATATCTCAAGAACAAACAGTAGCAGAAATTCCAAGCTCGATAATCTAAATGTGTATCATATAGGGATGCTACAGTAAGCTTTTCGTTGAGATGAAGCAAATGGTTCGTGTACAGGGACACTCAAGAATATTCAAATACATTACATCTATAGGGGAAATTCCAGGTAAGTAGAGTTTAACACCTAGAGACTGCACCAAACCAAATGAAATGAATATATATTTTTGTAATAGAGATAGTCAACTGGGAAAAAATTTTTGTGTATGTAGGAGCCTCGCCCCCTCCCACCCGGGGGAGAAAATTTTTATGATGGGTATCTTTGAAAAGAGCTCGCCAATACCTTTAAAACGAATGGTTGAACCATCGATCTGCGATAATCTATATATATAAAAGAGTACTTCCACTCACTTACTCACTCACTCACTCACTGACTCATCAACGCACAGCAAAATCTACTGGGGCCACTGACTCGAAACTGGGCCAGATTTTATCTATATATATAAAAGAGTACTTTCACTCACTTACTCACTCACTCACTGACTCATCAACGCACAGCAAAATCTACTGGGGCCACTGACTCGAAACTGGGCCAGATTTTAGAACATGTAGTGTAAGCACCCCCTAAGAAGCGATTTTGCGAAATTCGTCCCCCAAAGGGGGAGGGAGAGAAAGACCTGATTTCACAAAAACCGTCATATCTCAAAGAAAAAAACAGATATCTGTAAATTTTTTGCATTAAAACATAGCTAAAACAAATGCCTAAAAATCAATTTCTGGAATTTTGGAATTTCGGTGCACAAGAGGGGGTGCGTGGCAAAATGTGATTTCGCATGCGCAAAAAGTGATTTCTTAAAAAACATTCATATCTCAAAGAAAAAAACACATATACGTGAGATTTTTGTTTCATAATATAGCTAACATAAATACCCAAAAACCAATTTCTGAAATTTTCGAAATTCGGCCCCTAATGGGGGGCAGGGGGCAAAACGTGATTTCACAAAAACCTTTATATCTCAAAGAAAAAAACAGATATCCGTAAAATTTTTTATTTAAAATATAGCTAACACAAATACCTAAAAACCAATTTTTGGAATTTTAGAAATTCAGTCCCCAAGAGGAGGGGAAGGAAGGAAAATTTTATCTATATTATATCTTCTGTATATAATATATATATGTCTTCTATAATAAAGTTTTAAAAATAATTATTTTAATTTTTAATTCTTGCCAAAAAAAATTTTTCGAGTTGACTTATTTTACGACATATAATAAAATATATCTTCACGCGAATAGTAAAAGGAATATTAAATAATAAATTTGCTTAGGCTATGAGAAAATGACGTCATTATCAAAATTAAATAATAATATTAAAAATCCAACATATTTCTTCAAATTTTGTTTCATAATCTTTTTTAACATACCTCAATTTTAGATTTCTTTTTAATAGTTTTTTTTTTATTTATTTATACGCAAGCGAAGTGATGACGTCACTGACCGTCCGTGGAGGCAAGAAAACGATTTCCTATGTTAATCGCCCATTGGATTTTTTGTAAAAAATTATTAAAAATGGAGGAAAATTATTTCCCGATTTTAATCCCCCTGTCAAATTGACAAAATTTTAATTTTGAATTTCAAAACTCTGTTATCCTTGGCGTTTTTGTATTTGGCGATCAAAATCGTAATACGAAAATATACATGCCAGATGTATATTTTCGTAATAGTATTGTACGAAATATTGTTTCATATTATTCATTGCTCTTTTAGTATAAGTTGCTAAAATAACTATGATTTTTGAAAGGAATTAAATTATGTTCGCCAGATAATTTGGCGATATTTTTTTTTTCTGCCAAGTATCTTATATCAGATACTTTATTTAGACCTTTGAAAACACATTTGACTTCAAATTATGATAGAATATTTACCATTTTCCTTTTAATTAGTATATTAGTTGGATATTTATTGTGTAAACATCATCCTTTGAAATGAAATGTTTATGTTTTGAATCGAATGTGGAAGTTTGCCATTTTTTTTCTAGAGTTTTGAAATTTAAAATTCAAATTTTATCAATTTTACAACAAAAACAACTTAATCTAACGCATGCACATGATAACTAATACATATCGATACCTAAATATGGGGATTAAAATCGGGAAATAATTTTCCTCGATTTTTAATAATTTTTTACAAAAAATTCAATGGGCGTTTAACGTAGGAAATATTTTTCTTGCATCCACGAACGGCCAGTGGCGTCATCACTTCGCTTGCGTATTGTCACGTATAATACGTTTGGTATGAAAGCTAACTCAGCATTATATTCAGATTTACTTATTCATAATGCAGGGTAATTTTTAGTTCCCCATCATACTATAGGTATGGGGAACTTAGGTAATCGTGAAAATTTTCGACCTCGGTTTTTTTACTTTTCTACACGTTTTCAGGTGTGAGGAATCCGAAAATGACAAAATTTCTATGGTGTCTGTCTGTAGGGTGTCTGTTAGTATGTTAGTCTGTTAGTCTGTTAGTGGGTCAGTCCGTTAGTTTGTTAGTCTGTGTACACGATATCTCAAGAACAAATTGTCGCAGAGAGGTCAGATCAGTTTTAAAATATTACTTTCAACACTGGCAAGAACCCTATTCATTTGCAACAGTCGAATTTAAAAACTTCGTAAGTTATTAGAAATTTACGATTTTCTTAACATGGGAGAATAGGACAAAAATTCACTTAAACGTGCATTAGATGAAAAATTTTTACTGTAAAAATGTCAGACCAGTTTCTTTTTAATAGTTTTTTTTTATTTATTTATACGCAAGCGAAGTGATGACGTCACTGACCGTCCGTGGAGGCAAGAAAACGATTTCCTATGTTAATCGCCCATTGGATTTTTTGTAAAAAATTATTAAAAATGGAGGAAAATTATTTCCCGATTTTAATCCCCCTGTCAAATTGACAAAATTTTAATTTTGAATTTCAAAACTCTGTTATCCTTGGCGTTTTTGTATTTGGCGATCAAAATCGTAATACGAAAATATACATGCCAGATGTATATTTTCGTAATAGTATTGTACGAAATATTGTTTCATATTATTCATTGCTCTTTTAGTATAAGTTGCTAAAATAACCATGATTTTTGAAAGGAATTAAATTATGTTCGCCAGATAATTTGGCGATATTTTTTTTTCTGCCAAGTATCTTATATCAGATACTTTATTTAGACCTTTGAAAACACATTTGACTTCAAATTATGATAGAATATTTACCATTTTCCTTTTAATTAGTATATTAGTTGGATATTTATTGTGTAAACATCATCCTTTGAAATGAAATGTTTATGTTTTGAATCGAATGTGGAAGTTTGCCATTTTTTTTCTAGAGTTTTGAAATTTAAAATTCAAAATTTATCAATTTTACAACAAAAACAACTTAATCTAACGCATGCACATGATAACTAATACATATCGATACCTAAATATGGGGATTAAAATCGGGAAATAATTTTCCTCGATTTTTAATAATTTTTTACAAAAAATTCAATGGGCGTTTAACGTAGGAAATATTTTTCTTGCATCCACGAACGGCCAGTGGCGTCATCACTTCGCTTGCGTATTGTCACGTATAATACGTTTGGTATGAAAGCTAACTCAGCATTATATTCAGATTTACTTATTCATAATGCAGGGTAATTTTTAGTTCCCCATCATACTATAGGTATGGGGAACTTAGGTAATCGTGAAAATTTTCGACCTCGGTTTTTTTACTTTTCTACACGTTTTCAGGTCTGAGGAATCCGAAAATGACAAAATTTCTATGGTGTCTGTCTGTAGGGCGTCTGTTAGTATGTTAGTCTGTTAGTCTGTTAGTGGGTCAGTCCGTTAATTTGTTAGTCTGTGTACACGATATCTCAAGAACAAATTGTCGCAGAGAGTTCAGATCAGTTTTAAAATATTACTTTCAACACTGGCAAGAACCCTATTCATTTGCAACAGTCGAATTTAAAAACTTCGTAAGTTATTAGAAATTTACGATTTTCTTAACATGGGAGAATAGGACAAAAATTCACTTAAACGTGCATTAGATGAAAAATTTTTACTGTAAAAATGTCAGACCAGTTTTAAAATATCAGTTTTGATGCCGGAATGAACATCAGTAACTATAAATATGCTACTTTGAAAATTTCGCAAGTTAATGGAAATTTACGAATTTCTTAACATGGCAGTATAGGGCAAAATTTCACATAAACGTCAATTTTGAGAGATATTTTCATCGTAAAGATGTGAGACTACTTTTGAAATATTATTTAGGACACTGGTATGAATATTAATGACTATGAATTTTCCAATATATAAATTTCGTAAGTTATTGGAAATTTACGAATTTCTTAACATGTCAGAATAGGGCAAAATTTCACATAAACGAAAATCTTGAGGGATATTTTCAGCGTAAAGATGTCAAACCACTTTCGAAATATTATTTAGGATACTGGCATGAATATCATAGACTATGATTTTTCCAATTAAAAAAAATTCGTAAGTTATTTGGAATTTACGATTTACTTAACATGTCAGAATAAGGCAAAATTTATCATAAACTTCCATTTTGAGGATCCTAACTTCAAAATTAAGTTTATGATATTTGTTTGAACATGATTGAATACAAATATTCTACTAGGAAATTTTCGTAAATTATTCGTAATTTACGATTTTATCAACATAGTGAAATTGTAAATTTTTCATATATAAATATGAATTTTGAGGTTTATTGCATTGGAAAGAGTAGCATGAAAACTAAACAACAGAATTGACCCTGATAAAATAAATTAATAAATTAGAATAATATAATTATATCCAAGTGAACGGTGGATAGCCTATTAGGCGGGGATTTCATTCTGTCACTGTATCAAGCTTTGGTCAAATTCATTTCTTTTAACATGATTATAATATGTCTCGCACTAGAAATTCCTGAGAGCATAAATATGATGGGGAACTGAGCAGAGTCCACCTATGTCAACTAGTTTTTTATTTTGATGCTGAAGCAGACACGACATTTTTCGCCAAAGAGTCTACTTTCGTGATAGCCACTTTAAGCCAAGTAGCCCATAAAGCATATAAAAATATAAATTATAAAATATTGAGGGGAAGAAAAAAAAAAAAAAAAAAAGATAGAAAGAAAGAAAGAAACAAAAACAATAATATCATAAATTATGTATTTTTTTTTTTTTTTTAAATGGTAATAAGCTTGTACACGATAAGGTTAAATATTTATTAATTTTTCTATATACCAACCATTGTTAACTAACTATGAAATACATATAGCCACAAAAAGTTACTTGTCTCACAGCATGTTGCAATATTACATTTGACGTTGAAATTGCTGTCATTGTATGGTCGACCGGAAAACTCAAATAAATATAGTAAAAAATTCGACAACGCTGTACCGACTGAAATAGGCCTCTAGCACTAAAAAAAAAAAAAAAAAAAAAAAAATATACAGACACGACATTATTTCATTATTTAAAACATGAAAATCTGACATTGACAGATTTTAATTTAGTGCCAGAGGCCTACTGCTAAAATTGTTAATATCGACAAATTCTTCTTTAGTTAATTCGTGACGATCTAAATTCCATGATAAAGTTTTCATTAAATCAAACCAATGTGTTTCAGCTGCAGATACTGTAACAAATAACGTTGGAAGTCCAAACTGTCTTATAGCCGCAAAACAACGTTTTTTCTCTTTTTCCCAATGAGGGGGAGGTGTGCCTTGGGGGGGGACTCATGTCAAAGGTGTGCCTTGGGGGGGAGGACTCATGTCAAAGTTGTACCTTGGGGGGGACTCATGTCAAAGTTGGGCCTTGGGGGGACTCATGTCAAAGTTGGGCCTGGGGGGGACTCATGTCAAAGTTGTGCCTTGGGGGGACTCATGTCAAAGTTGTACCTTGGAGGGACTCATGTCAAAGTTGGGCCTGGGGGGGACTCATGTCAAAGTTGTGCCTTGGTGGGACTCATGTCAAAGTTGTACCTTGGGGGGGACTCATGTCAAAGTTGTGCCTTCGGGGGACTCATGTCAAAGGTGTGCCTTGGGAGGGGGACTCATGTCAAAGTTGTACCTTGGGGGGGGACTCATGTCAAAGTTGGGCCTTGGGGGGACTCATGTCAAAGTTGGGCCTGGGGGGGACTCATGTCAAAGTTGGGCCTTGGGGGGACTCATGTCAAAGTTGTACCTTGGGGGGGGGACTCATGTCAAAGTTGGGTCTGGGGGGGGGGGACTCATGTCAAAGTTGTGCCTTGGGGGGACTCATGTCAAAGTTGTACCTTGGGAGAATTTTTTATATTTTTTAAAAACTTGTAACCTTCGTTATGAGTAATCAAATTATCTACAAAATCTTCATTCAATAAATCCCCATTCAATAAACCGACTGAAATAGGCCCTTAGCACTATTAAGAGTGACGTATAAAAATTCGACAACGCTGTACCGACTGAAATAGGCCTCTAGCACTAATAACGTAAAAGTAAATATTATGTACAGTACGTACAGTGTTGTTCAAAAATAATTAAAATTCAGATGTAAAAGTGCTACTTCAATTTTTTCGATACTGTCTGTTTCGAAATTGTCATTTGATAAGCACAAAAGTGGAAGCCCACTGCTATGGCATTGACGCATGCAATAGCGACACACACCGGAAGCGAGCTTTTGAGCAATTTCAATGAATTTTATTTTTATTTTTTATCTATAAAGCGATATAGGAAAGAATTTTCGTTAAATATCGTGACCAGCCAAGCGGATAAAATTTGTCCGAAGACATCCATAGGAGCTGAGGCCACAATTTTTAATGTGTGGCTTATTTACTTTCCAACACCCATTGCAGCGGGATTTTGAGAATCTCCCCATTTTCCTCCTTAAGGAAGGGAGATCAATAAAGACGTTTCCAAGCATAAACAGTAAGATTAATTTTTATGTGTGGTTTGGTTATTCATTCTCAACACGCACTATCAAGGAATTTTACGAAATTTCCCTCTGCCTATCTCCTTTAAGGGCGGAGTGGGTGCAAAAACACATTTTTAAGAGTAACTCTAAAACTAAATGCAAAGCTGGTGTACAAACGATAAATATACAATACGACTTCTTCAAACACCATAATTTTTTTTTTAAGCCAGCACAACCGACTGCTTTTGCCTCCAAGGCAGTAGCACGTGTTTTTTTGCACCTGATGAAGGAAGGCTATGTCCTTTCGAAACCGGTTGTGCTGGCTTAAAATTTATGGTGTGTGAAGAAGTCTTATTGTCTATTTAAGTGTAACTCTGTTCAAAGTACCTCAGGAAAGCGATTTTTTTTATAGGTCGGTTGCTTACGCGTACTCAACACACACACACTACAAAGGGGTTTTGTGAAATTCCACCCTACTGTTCTTGGGAGATGGGGACAAAAAACATGTATTCATGTGTAACTCTTCACTAAATTATCTTAGGAAGGAGATTTTTGATGTGTTGGTCGGTTATATGTATCTAACTCATAATATAAAGATATTTTGCAAAATTCTCTCCCCTGTCCCTTCTATATGCGTTGGGAGGGGGGTGTAAAAACCACGTTTTAAAACATAATTTTGCTTCAAAAAATCTCAGGATCTCGATTTTTTTTCATGTCTGGTTAGGTATGTGTATGCAAGTCACACTATAAAAGGATTTCGCAGAATTACCCCCCCCCCCCTCTTCTGGGCTGGCGGGGCAAAAAACACGTTTTCAAGCTTAAATATACTCCAGATTACCTTAGAATGATGAATTTTGATGACTAGGTGTTGATTAAGTGTACGAAATATGCACTTTGATGGGGGGAAATTTTGCAAAACTTACAACATTACCCGTATGGGAAGGGAAGTAAAAAATAGGTAAAAGGTACTGCCAAAGGCATTGGGGCTCGAGATTCGAAAAATGTGGGGAGCAGGAAAACTGCTACTGAAGGAAGCGGGAACTTTAACTTACATTTTGATTGATTGATTTCTTTTTTTTTTTTTTTCCAAATATATATATATATATATATATATATATATATATAAAATCGTTCTGACTGACTGACTGACTGAGTGAGTGAGGGGGTGATTCATCATCGCCCAGACCAAACCCCTAGACCTAGAAGCATGAAATTTTGTGACAATGTTCGATCTATGATGTAGGCATCCACTAAGAAGCGATTTTACAAAATTCGCCCCCAAACGGGGGGAGGGGGGGCAAAACGTGATTTCACAAAATCCTTCGAATCTCAAACAAAAAAACAGATATCCGTAAAACAGATTCCGTAAAACAGATTCCGTAAAATTTTTGCTTTTATAGCTAATACAAATGTCTAAAAACCGATTTCTGGAATTTTCAAAATTCGGTACCCAAGGGGGGCGGGGGGGGGCAAAACGTGATTTCACATGCGTAAAACGCGATTTCGCATATTCCTATATATCTCAAACAAAAAAATAGATATACGTGAAATTTTTACTCTAAAATATAGCTAATGCAAATACCTAAAAACCAATTTCTGGACTTTTAGAAATTCAGCCCCAGGTGGGGCAGCAGGGGGGGGGGGGGGGCTATGGGGCAAAAACAATTAGAAATACAGTTAGGGCGTTCAAAATTGGTACAGGTAGGTTTTAGAGGCCTGCAAGTCGAATGAGGATATTTTCGATTGTGTAAAGTTATTATGAGGGGCAGGAAAGGGGGAGGAGAGAGGGGGGCAAAAAATAAAAATAGAGTTAAATCGTTGAAAATTGGTATATAGAGGTTTTCGATACCTACAAATCGATTGCGGATATTTTCGAATTTTTTAAATTACTAGGAGGGGCGGGAAGGGGGTGGGGTGGTAAGGGGAGCTATGGGCAAAAACAAATAGAAATACAGTTAGGGCGTTCAAAATTGGTACAGGTAGGTTTTAGAGGCCTGCAAGTCGAATGAGGATATTTTCGATTGTGTAAAGTTATTAGGAGGGGCAGGAAGGGGGAGGGGAGAGGGGGGGGGCAAAAAATAAAAATAGAGTTAGATCGTTCAAAATTGGTGTATAGAGGTTTTCGATACTTACAAATCGATTGCGGATATTTTCGAATTTTTTAAATTATTAGGAAGGGCGGGAAGGGGTGGGGTGGTAAGGGGGGCTATGGGCAAAAACAAATAGAAATACAGTTAGGCCGTTCAAAATCGGTACAGATAGGTTTCAGAGGCCTTCAAGTCGAATGGGGATGTTTTCGAAAGTGTAAAGTTATTAGGAGGGCCGGGAAGGGGGGGCAGAGGGGCAGAGGGGCAAAAAAAAATAAAATAGAGTTAGATCATTCAAAATTGGTACATAGAGGTTTCCGATACCTACAAATCGATTGCGGATATTTTCGAATTTTTAAATTTATTGATATGGGCGGGAAAGGGGGAGTGATGGGGCAAAAAAATAAAAATAGAGATGGATCGTTCAAAACTGGTGCACAGAATTTTTGATACTTACAAATCGATTGCGGATATTTTCGAATTTGTAAAATTATTAGGATAGACGGGAGGGGGGGCGCGAAGAGGGAAAATAATAGAAATAAGAGTTAGAGCATTTTGGGAATTTTTTCCGAAGGCAGTGAGAACCCGCTGCGACATTTTTCCTTATCATATTTTGTTTCTCTTTTTTTTCCACGTGATAAAAATTAATGCGATTTTGAGAATTCAGTAATTATAGTGATTTATTTAAAAATAGGGACCAGCGAAGCGGGTGTTGCCTGCTAGTATATATATAAAAGAACACTTCCTGACTGAGTGAGGGGGTGATCTATCATCGCCCAGACCAAACCCCTGAACCTAGAAGCATGAAATTTCGTGACAATGTTCTTTCTATGACGTAGGCATCCACTAAGAAGCGATTTTACAAAATTCGCCCCCCAAGGGGGGGAGAGGGGGCAAAACGTGATTTCACAAAATCCTTCATATCTCAAACAAAAAAACAGATATCCGTAAAATTTTTGCTTTAAAATATAGCTAATACAAATGTCTAAAAACCAATTTCTGGAATTTTCCAAATTCGGTCCCCAAGGGCGGCGGGGGGGCAAAACGTGATACGCATACGTTTTACGCATGTGAAGTAAAATGTGATTTCGCATAATCCTATATATCTGAAACAAAAAAACAGATATACGTGAAATTTTTGCCCTAAAATATAGCTAATGCAAATATATAAAAACCAAATTCCGGAATTTTAGAAATTCAGCCCCCAGGTGGGGCAGCAGGGGGGGGGGGACTAAGGGGCAAAAACAAATAGAAATACAGTTAGGGCGTTCAAAATTGGTACAGATAGGTTTTAGAGGCCTGGAAGTCGAATGAGGATATTTTCGATTGTGCAAAGTTATTAGGAGGGGCATGAAGGGAGGTAGGGGAGAGGGGGGGGGGGCAAAAAAATAAAAATAGAGTTAGATCGTTCAAAATTGGTATATAGAGGTTTTCGATACCTACAAATCGATTGCGGATATTTTCGAAATTGTAAAGTTATTAGGAGGGGCGGTAAGGGGGGCTATGGGGCAAAAACAAATAGAAATGCAGTTAGGCCGTTCAAAATTTTTACAGATAGGTTTTCGAGGCCTGTAAGTCGAATGGGGATGTTTTCGAAAGTGTAAAGTTATTAGGAGGGCCGGGAAGGTGGGGGGGAGTGGGGGGCAAAAAAATAAAAACAGAGTTAGATCGTTCAAAATTGGTATATAGGGGTTTTCGATACGTACAAATCGATTGCGGATATTTTCGAAGTTGTAAAATTATTAGGTGGGGCGGGAAGGGGGGGGCTATGGGCAAAAACAAATAGAAATACAGTTAGGCCGTTCAAAATTGGTACAGATAGGTTTTAGAGGCCTGCAAGTCGAATGGCGATATTTTCGAAAGTGTAAAGTTATTAGGAGGGCCGGGAAGGTGGGGGGGGCGGAGGGGCAAAAAAAATGAAATAGAGTTAGATCATTCAAAATTGGTACATAGATGTTTTCGATACCTACAAATCGATTGCGGATATTTTGGAATTTTTTAAATTATTGGGAGGGGCGGGAAGGGGGGAACGGAGGGGCCAAAAAATAAAAATAGAGATAGATAGTTCAAAACTGGTGCATAGTGGTTTTTGATACCTACAAATCGATTGCGGATATTTTCGAATTTGTAAAATTATTCGGATAGACGGGAGGGGGAGGGAAGGGGGAAAATAATAGAAATAAGAGTTAGAGCATTTTGGGAATTTTTTCCGAAGGAAGTGAGAACCCGGTGCGACATTTTTCCTAATCAAATTTTGTTTCTCTTTTCTTTTCACGTGATGAAAATGAATGCAATTTTGAGAATTCAGTAATTAGAGTGATTCATTTAAAAATAGGGACCAGCGAAGCGGGCGTTGCCTGCTAGTTTAAAATAAAGTTATCGATTTTTTCATTTTTAACAAAATATATATATATATATATATATATATATATATATATATAATATTGAGAATAAATTCTACTTTTTCTTTTTTTTAATATTTAGTGTAATACTACTTATCTAATATGGAAATCGTCTGCATTATCATAAAAGATAATTTTTTAAAATAATAATTTTAATATATTATTTTTTAAAAACAAAATTACTTTTTAATGACCGAATTAAATTCTATATAAATGTAGGTGCATTAATGAAATGGGTGGTTTAGGGGGGAAGTAGCCCCCCTCACACAGAACTAATTATCATATAAAACTCTTCCGAAGCCTAATTTGAACTGTTTAACACAGTTTTACATAACAGTACTCGTTATCTTACCTCTTAATCTGCAACCTGTATTTATAGTATTAAATTTCAGGGTGAGAGAAAGTCGTGTGTGTGACACACCAGATTATTTTTTAATTTTTTAAAAAATTTTATTTCATTGAAAAATAATTTTAATTTTAAAAATTAAACCTTTTTTTAAAAATAAAATTAATTTTTATGTCAGAATGTTGAATTTTTATTTTCCATTACAGAAGCCTGACACTTAAATAATAATAATAATAATAATAATAATAAATTTTTGTTTATTATAAAATGAAGTTCAATAAAATGAATTTATGTAAGAAAAACGAAAAAAAATCCAAAAATCCGAATTGTATTTTCTTATAAATTTTAAAATTTGAATATTTACAGTTAATTTTAAAAATGTTATTTCTATTTAAATTTTTTTAATTTTGTCTTGAATTTTACTTTCCAGATTTACGTATGTAAGGAAAGTATTGTAATTACGTCAAAAATTCGACTTCGAGATTTCGGTGTTCAATACATTGTGAGGTTCCAGAGTTCATTTTTGTTATTTTTACGACTATTTATGTACATGTTTGAGTGAACACGATAGCGTCTAAACACTTGTTCAAATGAGCTGAAAGTTCGTAAGTACATTATAGGTCACGGTAGCACGGAAACTATTGATTTTGGAGAATCTAGCACATATAATCATTTTACAAAGACACAAAGAAAAATTCTTTATCATTATGGCCTATGGGTTCAAATTATTTAATGTGTGATAGCATCTAAATGATTTATTAGATTGAGCTGAAAATATATATACATGTTGTAGGTCATTGTCGCACAAATTGTATATATTTTAATGAATCTAACACATTTATTTATTTAATTATTACAGGGACACAAAGAAACATTCTTGTTATCATTATGGCCTATGGGTTGAAATTATTTAAAGTGTGATAGCGTCTAAACAACTCATTCGAATGAACTGAAAATTTACATACATGTTATAGGTCTCATTCACACGAACTGCACATTTTTTTTTTATTATTATTCAGATCTTATAGTTTTTTCTTTTTTACAGGGACATAACAAAGAATCATTTATCATTATGGCTTATGGGCTCAAATTACCGTGAAATCCCGAAAGTAACACCCCCTTTTTGAAAAGCAAAACGGATAAATTTCAGGTGGGGGGGGGGTTATAATCAAGATTCTTTAAAAAAATGAAGAAAAGGGAGGGGAGGTTATATTCGATGGAGGGGGTACTTTCGGGATTTTACGGTACTTACTTAAAAGGAAATATTAAAGGTAATTTCTTGCATTAAAGGTAAAAAAAAAAACTGTGTAATGATTCCATTGATAACATGCATCCAACACTTTATGAAAAACTAGTTAAATTAGAAATAATATATAAATATTAAAACTTAATTCAATGCCAAACTTAACTTGCAATGCCGACGTACCGTAAGTGCGCCCGAAGATTGGATGTAGCTTTGTTGGATGGGAAAAAAAAGGGGGGGGGGAGAGAGGGGTTTACTTTCAGGATAACGGAGACATTTCACTTTCAGCCAGAAAAGGGAGGGGGGGGGGGTTATATTCGATGGGGGGGGGTACTTTCGGGATTTTACGGTATTTAAAGAACGATAGCGTCTAAATGCCTCATTCGAATGAACTGAAAATTTATGAAAGGATAAAAAGTAGGTAAATTTAAATAATTAAAAACCCATTTTAACGCTAAGAAATTATAATTGTCACTTTAAGTTCTGTTTCACGACAAATAACTTCATAAAGCGAAAGTCGAAATGGTGTTCCACTTTAAGAAAAAAATTAGCTTAGTTAAGTGCCTTTTGCCACTAACTGCGGTCGGATCTTGCATATTAATTAATTCTGGATATCTGGAACGTTAGCTTAAGTGATAGTGAGCAGTTTATTAATCAATTAGAATCGAGATCTGGCGATCAAAAACCGAAAACCAAACAAACGAGAGAGCGTTTTCGTCACGTAACGCTTGCTAACAAAACCTATGGACCTCTCAGGCTCCCACCCCGGTGGTCCCTATACAGAAGCCTGTGAGACTTGTGAGTTTTGCTGGTGAAAACCTAAAAGACAAACAGAAATGCCGGCGTACACTCCAATTCGTTTCATTTATATACATCTTATAGGTTACCTTTACACTAATAGCATAGATTTTCGTGAATCTAACACTTATAGTTTCTTTTTTTTACAACACACAACAAACAATTATTTATCATTATACAGTCGGTAGACTAAGAACAGGATTCGACAAGGATTTATTTAACAAAACATTAGTATGTGTACTTTTTTTACATAGGAATTATTACTAGCGCTCGAATAATTTTGCTGCCGACTGTAGCCTTGGGCCAAAATTATTTAACGTGTAATAGCGTCTAAATACCTTATTCGATTGAGCTTTAAATTTATATACATATTATAGGTCACCATCACATGAACTGTATAAATTTTAGCAAATCTAAGACTTTTACAGGCCATAAAATATTCTTTATCATTATGATCTTAAGGTTCAAATAATTTGAAGTGCAATAGCATGAAACTAAACAACACACTTTTGGGAACAAAATACTCAAACACCCTATTACATCTATCTTTCTCTTTTGCTTATTTAACGATTTCTCTTACTTTGATTTATTTAAAGAACCGTTAATTACACAGTTAAAAAAAATTCAATCCAGATTACGAAAAAAGCCTGGCAGCAGAGATTCTAGGAAAAGTCCTTAAAAAAACATTTGGACCATAAATGATGTATCCCCTGTAGTTTTACGTTGTGACAAAAATACAGCCTTGAATTAAATTCTTTGAATAAACAATAGCTCTTTTATGTAAATCGCTGTTTGTATAAGTAAACTCTCTCAACCAGTAAAACTACAGTACAATAATATTTTCAGTTTCAAATACACAGTGACTCTTATACGTCGTCACGGAAAAGCTAGCACAAATACAATTTGATGGCAAATTTGAGCAAATTACGTAGATTAACGTCTTTTGTCCGTAAACAAATGCCAATGTTCCAAAATTAACATTAATTGACGGGCTTCGGCCGTTTAAGTAACAAAATGGTCAATTACCCTGTAAAAGTGTACTTAACGTTCGGAAAATCGAGTGGAGTCACTGCAATTTTTTACCTTTATAATACCTATAGTAATATATTGAACACATTTAAGTTTTTCTTTTTTTTTTTTTTAATAAGGAAAAAAAATTAAAATCGCAATCTGATTAAAATATTAAAATAATGCAAATTCCATCCTTGTACATATGATATAATGTACATTACAAAAAAAACTGACAATTGCAAGTATATTTCACAAAGCCCAGGTATTATGAGAACATCAAACATATGAAAAAGCCCGAACTGAGATAAATAAGTTTAAATTTTTAATTTGAGGGACTTGTCACCTTTGACGACAGGACTGAAGTAGGTTTCATATAAAAGCTTATATATTTCCATTTAATATTTATAAACTGAACTAGATTAGGTTTGTTCAATAAAATATATATTCAGGCAATAACTCTTATGGTTTCTGATGTATTTTTTAGAGATTTGAAATCTTTAAATTGCGTTTTCTCAGTTTGCAATTTTTCATGAATTCTTGATCTTCGAAATACTTAAACTTCTACAGATATTTAAGAAAAAACCCAATATTTTTTTGTGTGTTTAATAGAACTTATTTAAAAGAATTAGGGGTGGATTTTGCAATATCTTTAAAACATAAATTATTAAAAATAAAAATATAACAAAATTCTTTTCGTTTTTTAATTTTTACTTAGGCATGCACTTTTTAGTTTTTCTTCGAAAAACCGATTAATAAATTTCGAAACCCATCCCAAAATAGTAGGTTCCATCAAACATCCAATATATACACTAAGCGATAAAAAAAAAAAAAAAAAAAAAAAAAAAAAGCCGCACTTGGATATTTCTCTTCTCCGTTTTTGCAACCGTCAATTTTATCATTTACAAAGCAAATTTTTGAACAGATTTTATTATGTCGCCCTCCACGTACACTTTAGGATTGAGCCCAGTGTTAAAAATAAAATGTAACTGTCAGGAAAATTATAATTTTAGAAAGCATTTCAAAAATGGCAAGTACAAAGCATTTAACGATGCCACAATAAGTATTAATTTTAGAATGAAAGTAAAAAAATGTTTTAATACGTGAGATGGCAAATTAATTAAATGTTAACGAAATATTCCTGAGATGATTTTTAGGAACATATAAGATTTTTTGGCTGTTTAAACGGAAAATGTGTCTTTAGGGCGGCCATCCAAGCGAGAGGATGGCAAGTAAAGAAACAAAAGTTTAAAAAAATCGATCTGTACATGCTCATAACTTAGAAAAGATTTTTAAAAAGTGCATAGCAAAGTAATTTCTTTAAAAAAGTGCGGGAATAATTAAACAAAGTATGTTAAAAACCAGAAGATCTACAAAAAAAAAAAAAAAGTCATTACTAAGGAAAAGAATTAAAAAAACAACAACAAAAAAAAAAAAAAAACAACAACAACAACAACAAAAAAAAACAAGACTTTAGTTGACCAAAAATTTTAAAAAATTATCAGTTAATTATTAGGCCGAACTGGTTTTCTCTGATGAGTCAAGTTTATTTTATTTTGGGCTGATTAAAAAAAAAAAAAAGATGATAAACATGTGACCGAATTATTGAAAATTGCATTCATAAAACAGTGACACATTCTCCGTACATTATGGTACGGAGGTGCATAAATTTTCAATGAGTCGGGGAAATTTTTATGCTCAAGGGATCAATTAACTCGAAATAAAATGCGGCCATTATAAAAACGGCGCCTGACCGACTATTTTGAAATTATCTCAGACTTTCCCGCAAACAGAATTTCAAGATGATATTGCACCATACTAAAGGGCGTCTGTGGTGCGTTTATTTGAGTCAAATTATTAAAACTACCTATCCTATCCCATGAGCACCTATAATTTTGTAAGCAATCATATATTTTATCTTTAAGTTAAATCCCACAAAAAATATCGCAGAATTTCTTTTTCATCAGACTTGGAAATAGCCCTAATCACAATCCGCTCGAAAATGTTTAGTTTATAAAAAAGCTCGGAAAAGGGGTGAGGATTAAAAAATTGCAGCCTACAACTCTGCAAGGACTAGAAATTTTTTTTATGATATTTGGCACAGAGAAATTTTTTATATTTATATTAAAACACTGCATAATATATTATGCAGTGGCATAGTATACTATGCCATTGCGCATTAAAGCAGTAATTCCATATAAAGGTGGAATAACTCAATGCAGAATACATATTTTTATTAAAAATTTCTTAGATCTAACGAACAAACAGTTTTATTTCATGTATTAAAATATAACTTGTTTATATCATATAATAAATCATAATACAGTACAAAGTATATGTTTATTATATTACGTTTAAAAGGATGTTTTATGTAGATTTTTAATAATTACTTCGTAGAGTGTAATAAAGTGAATTATTAAATCAAAAATGTCCATGTGTATCATTTCATCTCTTTGATATTATGCAAACATGACAGTTTTATTTGTTTCAACCATTAGTTTTGAAGTTATTACAAATGATAAAGGTATGCTTTTTTCTTGTCGCTTAGTGTATATATATATATATATATATATATATATATATATATATATATATTAAATCTTTTCTTAAATATCTGTAGAAGATTAAGCATTATAAAGGTCATGAATTCGGGAAAAAATGCAAACTGAAAAGACGCAATTTAAAGAATACAAATATGCCAAAAATGCATTAAAAAAAAAAAAAAAAAAAAAAAAGTAAGAATTGGTTGCCTGAATATTTCTTTTACTGAACAAACCTAGTTTAGTTCAGTTTATAAATATTAAATGGAAATATAAACTTTTGTATCAAACCTACTTCATTCGTGCCGTCAAAGGTTCCAATTCCCTTTAAATTGCAAAATAGGATGTTTTATTAAAACAGTTGTAGCAGCAGATGTTCTAATGCGAATACGTTTTTGAAAATTTGCCAGAACTTAAGTTAAGGTCTCTGAATGGTTTTTTTAGTATGAAAGTCTGATATGTAAGAAATACACAACTTCTATTCCCCTTTACTATAGATATTGTGTACTCATTTTGGAAATAATGTAATCAGAAAAAATAAAATTGATTTAACCAATTAGACATCTAACAATTCTCCTGTAAGAGAAAACTAATGCGTACGCCCCAAAAATATTTAAAGAAAATTGGAGCTTTTTTTTGAAATGCCCATTTCAAGATCTAAAACTAACTTATAACTTATAAGGACACCTGTCAATTTTCCTATATTAACCAAGTAAAACATCCGAAAGGACATCTAGAAAGATATTTATAAGAGAAATTTGAAAAAGATCACTAGCCGTTTTAGAGATACCTGCTTTCGGTTCCACTCCCGATTTTCATCAAACTTGCCAAACTCATGTGTTCAACGAAAACAAATAATTAGGGTATCAGAACTAGGATATCAGAATGGGTGTTAATATGGCGAGTTTTAAGAAAATCCGTTGAGCCGTTTTTGAAGGAACGCACTTGGGAGATATGAAATTGACCTACTTATACAGGATGCCTATCAATTTTTGCAGCATCAATATTAAAATTCAACATTTTATCTCAAGTATTATTCATTTTTCCAAAGACTTGGGACACAACTTTTGAAAAAATAATAAATAAATAATTCATCCTTCACGAGCGTGACATTTTAAAGACTTTTAATTCAATATGTGTTTTTTCTTACTTTTTCAAATTAAATTCTTTTTTTTTTTTTTTTTTTTCATTAATTTAATAATTTTTTTTTTCATTAATTTAATATAAGTAAAACATATGAATTACTTTGAATTTTGGAAAAGCTTTTTTAAAAGATATTTATAGAAATATAGAAGAGTCTAAATTAGAAATCAGTTAGTTATGAATTATAAATTTTATAAACCTCTATTTAAAATTTATCGTTTTTAAAAATTATAAATTAGATTTAAAATTGGGAAATGTAAACAATAAAAATAATAAAGGGAAAAAAACGTACCAGAAAGTTTCTTTCTTTCTCTTTTCTTTTTTCTTTCTTTCTTTCTTTTTTATATTTTTTATATTGTGTTGTAATTATAATACTGCAGTAAGCATTTCCAGAAACCCATTTGTAATTATCTTTCTATTGTTCAGTTATATTCTAAGGTCTTTTCGATCTTTCTAGATGATTTCTCAAAAGACTTACTTTCGTTTCTTTATATTGTTTTGTAATTATTTTATAACGGATTATTTTCAGCGGAAGTAAATTAACTAAAGCAATCACCATGAATTATAAACAGAGTTGATTTTTTGAAACTGACTCAGATACAAAGATACAAAAAAGGAAAAAAAGTCGAGCATTTGAAGCGTGAACAATATTCGAAGTTTTTTGACCATCTAATTAAATGTGCTTTCAATGTTTCCATTTTCTTTACTTGTCAATATACATCTTTCAGACAGGTTATAAATTTCTTACATGTGAAGACATGCTGATTGAAATCTATAGAATAGCGTCTTTTATTATTTTTATTATTTTAAATGTGGTACAACTTTATGGATAGTTATTGATTCTTGAATAAGCTTCCTTTTCGTAAATTTCCGTATTTTTAAATCTGATTGAAAAAGCTAGTCTTAATCATTTTTTTAAACAAAATTTACAGGATCGTCCGAGAAATTATTAAACCGATACAGAAAAACTGAAAATACTCTGCGTTTTTATAGTAATTAAATTACAATTCTTGAAAGTTGTAAGCATATACAGTTGCCGGAAAAAAATTGAAATGCTGTTTAGTTCTTTACCTGTTAAAGATCAAGTAGGTAGATCAAGTAGCAATGTAAGGTGAAAAAAAAAATCTGGAGTGACTCCACTCGATTTTCCGAATATTATGTAATTAACGGTTGTGTAAATAAATTAAATAGGAGAAATCATTAAATAAATAAACGAGAAAATTTTAAAAGGGAATTTGAGCTTTTTTCTCTGTATGTTGTTCAAATTAACGCTATTGCCCTGAAAATATATTTGAGCCCATAGAAGATAATAATAAAGGAATTTTAGTTGTGTCTCTGTAAAAATCTATAAGCGCTAGACTCCCCAAAATCTATGCAGTTTGTGTGACAGTGACCTATAATATGTATATAAATTTTCAGCACAATCGGATGGGGCGTTTAGATGTTATCGCCCTTTAAATAATTTATAGCTCATAGGACATAGTGATAAGGAATTTTTCATTGTTTTTCTGTAAAAAACTGTACGTGCTAGATTCACCAAAATCTATTCGGTTCGTGCAAAGGTGAACTGTACAATGCGTATAAATTTCCAGTTTAATCGAATTAACGTTTAGACACTGTCGTATTTTAAAGAATTTGGACCCATAGGCCATAATAATAAAGAATTTTTCTTTGCGTCCTGTGAAAAAGCTATGAGTGCTAGACTTACCAAAATTTACATATTTCTGCAATTGTGAACTGTAATATGTGTATAAATTTTTTGCTCAATTGAATAAGGTATTTAGACGCTATCGGACTTTTAAAAATTATAATAGGCCTATAGGCTATAATGATAAAGAATTTTTCTTTGTGTTTCTGTAAAAATTTATAAGTGCCAGATTCACCAAAATCAATAAGGTTCGTGTTATGAGGACCTATAATATATGTACCAACTTTCAGCTCATTCGAACAAAGCGTTTAGACGTTATCGTGTTTAATCACATACATACACACACACACACATACATACATACATCATCCTAAAAATATCAAAAATGAACTCATGGGAACTCAAAACGTATAGAAACATCAAATCAAAATATCAAAGTCAGATTTTTGACATGATTACAGTACTTTCCTTACATATGTATTTTCGGAAAGTAAAAATGGCCAAAATAAGGTGGGAAATAAGATTACTTAAAAAAAGAACGAAAAAAAATCCGCCCATCAATTTTCTGAATGTTACACTTTTTAAATTTTTATATGACATTTCTTGACAAATTCGATATTTAAAAGGCTGTTTCTACGGTGAAATCAGAGACCATATACTAATTGATATTGGAAATTTTTAGATTGACCCTTTGCCAGCCCTAACACTCTAGACAGTGTTACCAAATTTAAGGACTCTTTTATTCAACTACCACCAATAATTTTGAGGAGTGATATTTGATATACATAGTGGACGAGTAACTTTCGAAGTGAGTAAGCAATCGTTACAGTTAAAATTTAGTGGTGTATATATTAAATAAAAAAAGTCCTTAAATTTTGTAACACTTACCAGAGGAGCGAAATTAAATAGGACTAGCAAAGGGTTAAAGATACGACAACATATGTAAAAAAAATTCTCAAAGTCACTCAAAGTCCTATTAGAGATAAACAGTGGTCTCTTTCTCTGTAAGCTGTGATTTGCATGTGTCTCTCGTTTTCATTTTATGCAGTTTCGCAAATCTACCACGAGTACGCAAAAATGATTTTAATGTAAATATTACCATGCATATTATCTTTATATTATACTAGCAGACAGCGCCCGCTTCGCTGGTCCCTATTTTTAAATGAACCGCTATAATTACTGAATTCTCAAAATTGCATTAATTTTTATCACGTGAAAAAAAAACAGAAAAAAAATCTTATTAGGAAAAATGTCGCACCGGGTTCTCACTGCCTTCAGAAAAAATTCCCAAAATGCTCTAACTCTTATTTCTATTATTTTCCCCCTTCGCCCCCCTCCCGTCTATCCTAATAATTTTAAAAATTCGAAAATATCCGCAATCGATTTGTAGGTATCGAAAACCTCTATATACCAATTTTTAATGCTCTAACTCTATTCTATTTTTTTGCCCCTCCGCCACCCCTTCCCGGCCCTCCTAATAACTTTACACTTTCGAAAATATCCCCACTCGACTTGCTGGCCTCTAAAACTTATCTGTACCAATTTTGAACGGCCTAACTTTATTTCTATTTGTTTTTGCCCACACCTCCCCCTTCCCTCCCCTCCTAATAATTTTACAAATTCGAAAATATCCGCAATCGATTTGTAAGTATCGAAAACCTCTATATACCAATTTTGAACGATCTAACTCTATTTTTATTTTTTTGCCCCCCCCTCTCCCTTCCCCCCTTCTCGCCCCTCCTAATAACTTTACACTTTCGAAAATATCCCCATTCGACTTGCAGGCCTTTAAAACCTATCGGTACCAATTTTGAACGGCCTAACTGTATTTCTATTTGTTTTTGCCCATAGCCCTTCCCCATACTGCCCACCCCTTCCCACCCCTTCTAATAATTTTACAAATGCGAAAATATCCGCAATCGATTTGTAAGTATCGAAAACCTCTATGTACCACTTTTGAACGATCTGACACTATTTTTATTTTTTTGCCCCCCCCCTCCCCCCCTAAAAAAAATCAGAAAAAATCAAAAAATGAGTTTTTGGAAATATTTTCAAGAAGACGCTTGGCGGTTTTTTTTTTTTTTTTTTTTTTTTACATCTTTGAGCTATTACTTTTACTCGAAAATCCGTATTTTTCTAAATTTGCCTCCGACAATCATTTATACCCCCTTCTCCCGTTAAAAATCCAAAATTCCAAAATCGCAGGAAACGATTTTTTCGTATTCAAGTCTAGTCTCCCCATCTGTAATTTCTTCACTGTGAAGTTATTTGGAGCCGAGTTATACTTATAAATGTGTTTTTGCCTTATGCGCCTCCGAAAATCATTTATACCCCCTTCCCCCTTTAAAAATCCAAAATTCCAAAATCGCAGAAAATGATTTTTTTTTTCAAGTCTAGTTTCTCCCTCTGCAATTTCTTCACCGTGAAGCAATTTGGAGCCGAGCTGTGCTTATAGAGGTGGTTTTTGCCTTCTGCACCTTCGAAAATCATTTTCAGCCCCTCTCCCCCCTTAAAAATCCAAAATTCCAAAATCGCAGAAAATGATTTTTTTGTACTTAAGTCTAATCTCCCCATCTGCAATTTTTTCATCGTGAAGTAATTTGGTGCCGAGTTATGCTTATAAAGATATTTTTGCCTCCTGCGCCTCCGAAAATCATTTTCACCCCTTTTTCCCCTTAAAAATCCAAAAAACCAAAATCGCAGAAAATGATTTTTTTTTTTTTTTTTTCCAAGTCTAGTTTCTCCCTCTGCAATTTCTTCACCGTGAAGCAATTTGGAGCCGAGTTGTGCTTATAGAGGTGGTTTTTGCCTTCTGCACCTTCGAAAATCATTTTCAGCCCCTCTTCCCCCTTCAAAATCCAAAATTCCAAAATCGCAGAAAATGATTTTTTTGTACTTAAGTCTAGTCTCCCCATCTGCAATTTTTTCATCGTGAAGTAATTTGGTGCCGAGTTATGCTTATAAAGGTGTTTTTGCCTCCTGCGCCTCCGAAAATCATTTTCACCCCTTTTTCCCCTTAAAAATCCAAAAAACCAAAATCGCAGAAAATAATTTTTTTGTATTCAAGTCTAGTCTTCCCATCTGCAATATCTTCCTCGTGAAGCAATTTGGAGCCGAGTTATGCTTATAAAGGTGTTTTTGTCTTCAGCAACTCCGATAATCATTTTCACCTCCTTCCCCCCAAAAACATCAAAAATTCCAAAATCGCAGAAAATGATTTTTTCGTATTCAAGCCTAGTCTCCCCATCTGCAATTTCTTCCCTGTGAAGTAATTTGGTGCCGAGTTGTACTTATAAATGTGTTTTTGCCTTATGCGCCCCTGAAAATCCCATTTTTACCCCCTACCCCCCTTAAAAATCCAAAATTCAAAAATCGCAGAAAATGATTTTTTTGTATTCAAGTCTAGTCTCCCCATCTGCAATTTCTTCACCGTGAAGCAATTTGGAGCCGAGTTATGCTTATAAAGGTGTTTTTGTCTTCAGCAACTCCGATAATCATTTTCACCCCCTTCCCCCCAAAAAAATCAAAAATTCCAAAATCGCAGAAAATGATTTTTTCGTATTCAAGCCTAGTCTCCCCATCTGCAATTTCTTCCCTGTGAAGTAATTTGGTGCCGAGTTGTACTTATAAATGTGTTTTTGCCTTCTGCCCCCCCGGGGGGGAACGGGGGGGTATTTCGCAAAATCCCGTCTTAGTGAGCGTCAGGGTCCTAAAATCAACCTGCTCACCAAAAATTGTGACTCTATCTCCCATAGGATCGCCACAACCGTGTTGAGTCAGTGAATCAGTGAATCAGTGAATGAGTGAGTTTACTCTTTTATATATATAGATGTTACAAATATAGATTTTTGTTTTGATATGTGGCCCTTATGTCTAGCTTTCAAATTTCAATTAAGAATAACTCACAGAATTTTAAAGTTACAGGTAAGCAATTTTTTCTAGTGATGATGTTGCATTAAATATAAAAACTTTCTAATTGTTTAAGTTTGTCTGGAGGGGCCATATATATCTATACTAATATATAAATGCGAAAGTTTGGATGGATGGATGGATGTTTGTTACTCAATCACGCCAAAACGGCTAAACGGATCTGGATGAAATTTGGTACAGAGATAGAGAATAGTCTGGAATAGAACATAGGCTACAATTTATACCGGAAATTTGATTAGATTTTTTTAAATTAATTAAAATATGAAAATAATAAACTGGTAATTGACTTAATATAAGCCATTTAAATTTTTAATTGTTGCCAAAAAAGTTAACGAGGTATTTTTTATTATTTATTTATTTATTTCAACATAAAATGAAATATGCTTTCACGCGAAAAATAAAAACATTACTAAATGTTAAATTGGTCGATGGGAAAATGACACTCTATAACTTTAAAATAAAATAGTAATATTACAAATCTAACATATTTCTTCTGAATTTTATTTCTTAGCATTTTTTACATACCTCAACTTCAGATTTTTTTTTTTAAGTATGGCGGATGAAACACGCTTGGCATAAAAGCTAATTCAGCATTATATTAAAGGTATTTTCTTATTGATAATTCTGGACAAATTTTTTTATTTTGATGCGGAAGTAGATCGGAAATTTTTCGCCAAGGAAAAGATAAAAAGAAATACGCAAGCGAAGTGATGACGTCACTGGCCGTTCATGGATAGAGCCCCTTAAATAAATAATAGGCCGGCGCATCACCGCCATTTTTTTGCCTCGTAAGAGGACAGTACTTCCGCTTGGCGATTTTATCGCTTCACTGGCGGTTTTAAGAAATTTTCATCTAAAAATAAAATCGACCAAAAATGATAAGCAACACAAGTAATCTGTTTCTATTTCTTAAATAATTCATAACATTTGAAAGGGGGAAAAAAAAAAGAGCGTACCAATTAAAATTGGAAAGTTTTTTCAACGACCTAATACAATCAGGACACGGAAACAAGACAACGTTGGCGAACCAAAAAAACGTCGCCAAGACTCTACAAACACACAGTAAAAAAGCGTTTCTTAAAATAATTTATGGTTATTAAAATACATATTTAGATTTAAAAAATACTTTTTTTTAAATTTTTTACTTTATAAATGTCAGAAATGCAAAGAAAAGTATAAGTGAATAACAATAAAACTTACTATGCAAAGCTGCGCATTAGGTCCCGGGATCCAAGAATCTGGACGACAATTCGCTGCCCATTTTCTCCTTCTTGCATTATTCGAAGGAAACCTAAACATTTTGTATCCTTTTCTGGAGTGTTTACAGCAGTTTATCGCTGAACAACCTCCCATATTGCAGTTTATTTCACTAAAATTACGAGCAAGACGGTAGAAACAATGGATGCCGTTTGTTTATCACGCTGGGTACATGCGGCAACCCTAAGGCAAAAAAATGTCGGATGCGCCAGCTCGTATATATAGGAGCCTTATTCATGGATGCAAGAAAAATATTTCCTATGTTAAACGCCATTGGATTTTTTGTAAAAAATTATTAAAAATCGAGGAAAATTATTTCCCGATTTTAATCCCCATATTTAGGTATGGATATGTATTAGTTATCATGTCCATGCGTTAGATTAAGTTATTTTTTTTGTAAAATTGACAAAATTTGAATTTTTAATTTCAAAACTCTAGAAAAAAAAAAAAAAAAAAAAAAAAACGGCAAACTTCCATATTCGATTGAAAACACAAACATTTCATTTCAAAGGATGATATTAACACAATAAATATCCAACTAATATACTAATTAAAAGGAAAATGATAAATATTCTATCATAATTTGAAGTCAAATTTGTTTTCAAATGTCTAAATAAAGTATCTGATATAAGATACTAATACGTTGCAGCGGAATAGATTTGATATCGGTCATCCTTGGCAGAAAAAAAAAATATCGCCAAATTATTTGGCGAACATAATTTAATTCCTTTCAAAAATCATGGTTATTTAACAACTTATATTAAGAGAGTAATGAATAATATAAAACAATATTTCGTACAATGCATATTACGAAAATATACATCTGGAATGTATATTTTCGTATTACGTTTTTGATCACTAAATACAATAAGCGCCAAAAACGACAGAGTTTTGAAATTTAAAATTTTGTCAATTTGACAGCAAAATAACTCAACCTAACACATGTACATGATAACTAATACATATATATACCTAAATATGGGGATTAAAATCGGGAAATAATTATCTTCCATTTTTAATAATTTTTTACAAAAAATCGAATGGGCGATTAACATAGGAAATCATTTTCTTGCATCCAGGGACGGTCAGTGACGTCACACCTCGCTTGCGTATAGGAACAATAATCGCATAAATTATATTTTGGTCTAAAACGGCAACAAAAATTCAAAAGTCGCCAAGGGCATTAAGGCTGTACCATGATCAAGTTTACATATTAATCAATTTATTTATTTTTCTATATACCAACTACTATTAACTAAGCATGAAGTATATATAACCACAAAATAATAATAATAAAAAAAATAATTTTCTCATGCGATAGAAGTAGCCGATCATAGCATATTGTAATATTATAGGTGGCTTGAAATTGCTGTCATTCTATGATTGATCGGTTAAATCAAATAAATATAGGAAGTAACTTGAGAGCAAATATTATGTACATCACGTATAATGTTGTTCATATGTAACTGGGATTCAGATATAAAAGAGCAACTTCAAATTTTTCGATACTGTCCGTATCGAAACTGTCATATATGATAAGCACCCAAATGGAAGCCCATGGGTAAGCTATTGTCGCAGGCAATAGGGACAGGCACCGGAGATTGCAAGGACGAACAAGTCGATGCCGAAGGCAGCGGGAACCCAAAGCGAGCTATTGACCGATTTCAGTTTTTTTTTTTTTTTTTTTTTTTTTTTTTTTTATAAAGCTATATAGAAAAGAGTTTGCCAACGAAGCGGGCAAAGCTGTCCAAAATTGTTTAAGAACTAAAATATTATTCAACAATTCGCCGGGAGATGAAAAAAAAAATCATTTCTTTGTAAAAAAAAAAATTAAAAATTTGAAACTCATAAATATTATATGAATTTCACCACATAATTAAAATTTTAATTCACCAGTCACCAAATTATTATTAGAACCAGATTAATATTGTGCAATAGTGAACTAAAATCATACAAAGAAAGGTTTCGAAATAAAATTCATAATTAACGACCCAGCTTTTATACTTCCGCAACGCAGTACTGTTTTAGTACAGGATCCCCATGAACGAATATTTAATTTTTATCACCATGTTGGTGATAACTTTTTATTTATTTATTTTGGCATTAAAAATAAATAAATAAAAACTAATTCCTCTTTTGATTATACTTTTTATGATGTTTTTTAGTCATTTTATGATAATAAATCATATTCTGTATATATATTTAAAGTATTGCTAGATTTCAAAAAACGCTTGCAAAGATTCTTAAGATTCAACTTTTAAAAATATATTATTTCCAAATATTGCAATTTCCATCTAAATTGGCTTTTACAATGACGATCAACAAATCCCAGGGTCAAACCTTAAAAGTGACAGGCATTCATTTAGGAACTCCATGCTTCTCACACGGTCAATTATATGTTGGTTGTTCCCGTGTTTCAAGTGCCCAGAACTTGCATGTGCTGACGAAAAATAAGTCATTTAATGTTGCATACAGATCGGTGTTAGAATAAAAATAAATTGTATTTTTTCCCCGTAGATCTTTCAATGAGTTACAAATTTTTTTTAGTATACTTTATCAGACTCTGTTTTGCACAGCACCACAATGTTAAGGTTTCATTACATTACAGATTATGATCAAACCGTCAGTTCCCACACATACACATCAAAATTTCCACGTGAACGAAGTCGCGGGTAACAGCTAGTATATATATATATATTTAAAAATTAACGAGATTTTTTTTTTATAAACATGGCCTTTCCCCTACATTATTTTGATCACTTTTGCAATTTGCATTGACCGCTTATCTGAAATAGGTAAATAATTAAGCCGATGATGGACTTTCAAAACAGAAAAAACTATAATTATAAATCAATAACTGAAAAAAGTTATAATAGTTTCATATAGTCTTATTTAGAGATGGAAAATTTTCATATTAAAATTAAAATTCATGTTTATAAATTAATTAAAATTATTAATTAATTGTAAAAATTCAAAATGCTCCTTGCGCATTCAATTTTGAATTAGACTTCCAAATTCTTTTTTTAGAGGTAGCTTTAGATAATTTAAGAAAATGATATTTGAATTTTTTTATTTACAATTATAATTATTTAAAAAAAAAAAAAAAAAAATCAGTTTTTTTTCCGAAGAATTTCAGTTTTTTTTTATTAATTTCAAAATTTTAAAGTTTTAAAAATCAAAAACGGAAAATTGTAAATAAGCTTTGTGCTAATATATATATATATATATATATATATATATAACCTTTAAATGAAGTTTCGTGAAGATTCAATAAAAAATAAGATGCGAGAAACATTTTGAACTTGACGCATGCATACGTAAAATTTAGTTCTGAGAAAATGATGTTTCAAAATATCATTTTACAATAGGTTCAGTGTTACTTTACAAATATAAATGCATATAATTTAGCCCCCCCCCCCCCAAAAAAAAAAAAAAAAAAAAAAAAAACTTAATGTTGTTAGGTAGTTTCTTATTTTAGTAAAATTGAAATATTAAACCTTTTAGTCCAAAATTGGACTTTTGGTCACTGTTAAACTTTTATTCCACTTCTGTTATAAACATCCATAAAAATCTTTTATACCTATCATTCTCTTATTACTCGTTGTTATGAGGAATGGAACTGCTGTTATTTTTTTAATGAACCTAAAACTCTAATTACTACATAAGATAAAATATTTATATTTGTTTTATTACCATTCTTAACGAATAATCAGGTGAAATACTCTGAATGGAGAGTAACTGAGATGGGAAATGGGAAGAAAAATACTACAATGAATCCGAAACAATAATAAAACAAAACGCTTAGAACTGGGAGGTCAAGAAAGAAAAAATAATGTTTAAGTACATGTCAAAGATAACTATACATCATTTCAATAGTTTATTTAATTATTTCGTTAGAAGAGTCAGAAACTGCATAATTCAGATTAAATGGAATTGTTTGTTGAGCACTTATAATAATTAAAGGGAAAAAAAAATATATTGACTGAATTAGTAGATGCTTTTGGTTTGAATTTCTAAGTAAAATTAATGTGATTGAAAAGTACGAATTTGTTCAAAAATTTCTTCACGATTATGGAAAGGGAAGCTTTTAAGTTTAAGTGTATTATGGAAGAGCATTAACTTTTCCGTAAATTTTCTGCATGAAATAGCATGTTAAAAATTTACCAGGTTACTGTACATTAATAAGTCTATTAATGATATTTTTGAGGAAGTGTGAGCATATTGGAACTGGAGAACTTAAATTTGGTTAAAATAAAAAATTATAAAGAAACAATTTATTATTTAATTTTATTTAACTCTTTCGATTAATTGATGTGTAAAATTCACGTCTAAATTCAGAAATTATTACATTTATATTAATAGGTTTTCTGAATGCAAATTGGGTAACCAGTATTAAAGTATTGTTCTGACTTCATTATTTTCATCAATTGCAAGATGAAAAATAAAAGAAAGCCATTAACTTATCAACTATTGATTTAGAAAAGGAATTTAAAAACCGCAAGAAATTACAGCAACGGTCAAACACCATTATATAATCAATCTTAATATAACACGATATATATATATATATATTTTAACGATCTGAAATATCTCGGAACCTTCAGAAGATAGAAGTCGAACAAACAATCAAAATACGACTGAGCCTGAATGGGGAAGTATTTAATTATATTTTTAGCAAGTTAACTAGAAGAGTCACATTCACATATACATTCGTACAATCACATACATCCATATATATAATTTTATTTAGTACTTTTTAGAGTAAATCAACTTGTTGAATGCATTTTCATAATTTAGCAGGGTCTGAAAAAAAAAAAAGGAGGGGTGTGTCAAAGCCAAAAACAAACAAGTTTTTTTTTTTTTTTTTTTTTTTTTTGTTACGGGGAGAGGGGGTTAACCAGGATTTTAATAGTGTAAATTTTCTAGTCACATTATACATATCTGTAAATAAAAATTTCTACTTAAAATAATAATTAACACTCCAATACTAATATCTTAAAGTAATTTAAACTAATAACAATAAACAGGAATGAGATTTATCAGTTCTTTTGTAGATTTTGATTTTTCTTTCTGTAACAATGTACAAATAACAAAGTTTGTGCTTTGTAATTCAAAGTTTGCTCTTTCTAATACGAAGATCTATTACATCATTTAATTAAATTACCATTTTGCATCTCTATGTTAATGAAAATAATGAATTTTATATATCAATAGCTTAAAGATAACGAAATTAAATAATTTATTTCTGTAATATAAGGTTATTTTTCATCTGAATTCTCGTATTTATTTTAATGTTTATATTTAGCATAAAGTTTTAGATTTTTTTTTTTTTTACACATCTGTCAGTCGCATCTTTTAGTAAAACACTGTTGCATGATTATTAAATCTAACATGCCTCACATTTACCTTGTGATTTATTGATATTACCTTTATCGCAAAAAAACTCTTAATTTCATTTTAGGAACTGCGGAAAAAATGAATTACATTTCTAATACAATAAAAAGCTCTTGCAATCTTTTTCTATCAAAATTACTTCAACATTTTTCAATACATACATATTAAAAATTTTAATATAATCTTCTTGATATTGCTACCATTCAAATGTATTCAAATGCTCGACATATTAATGTAATTATTCACGAAAGAGGTCATTGAATTGAGGCGTAATTTTTGCAAATTTTTTTCAAAATGCCATTTTGCGCAAAAGGTCTTTTTTGCGTGAAATTTCAAAATCAAAAGTAATATATTGTTAAAAAAAAAAAAAAAAAAAAAAAAAAAAAAAACCTGGACGTATAATAACGCTGCTTTTTTATTATTTACTAGCCGCCTTCGGCGACCAGCTGGTTCGCGATCCCTGAAAAATCCGACTTTACGAAACTCCCGTTCGGTGGCGCCTGCGGCGCCTTTTTCCCGTTTCAGGTCTAATAACAGCTTATCGATATATCGTGAAAATAGTTTATTGAAAGCGCAGTAAATTCCCGTGCGGTAGCGCCTTCGGCGCCCTCTTCCCTTTTCAGTATCTGAAACATCCTGTTCGCTCACCATGTTATGATCTTTCAAATTTCTGACTTTAGCTAAGTCCCGCTCGGTGGCGCCTGCGGCGCCGTATAACATTTTTTTAAAAGATTTGTGTCTGACTTATCTGTGGTTTTCTCCAAAACTTGCTTAATTCCGGGCTATATACCGTTAAAAATTTTTGTACGAAATGTGAGCGAAAATCTGAATTTTAAACTCTGTAAAATATAAAAGAATAAAAAATTTCTGGTTTTTCCGTAGTTTTCTCAGAAAGTTTCGTACAGAATTTGAACGACTTATATCATTTTAATAGCCTACAATAAAAATACTTTAAAATATCTATCATGTATTACAATAATGATATCATGATTATTGTAATGATTATTGTAATACATGATGTATATCATGTATTACAATAATGAATATCTATGATATATTTTAGACTCAAAATGGCTAATCTATCAAGGGCGATTAACGATTTCTATTGAAATCCATCTAAAATTTAAGAATTCCAAAACTGCTTGTTTACAACCGAATTCAAAAGAAAAAAAAAAAAAAAAAAGGGAAAAAAAAATCAGTATTATTCTGTTAAAAGTAACTCATTAACAGATGAAATTGGTGAATGGTGTCATTAACAGATGAAATAAAAATGAATTTAAATAAATATAATGTCTATTTATTTTATTTTTAAAGCTATACTTCAGATTTTTTTAACTGCATACAGGTAAACCATAATAACGGGCAATTTCGAAGTTCTGCTTTTGATCGATTTTAAATTGAAAAATTTCAAAAAACTGCTTTTTTTATTTCCAGTATACTTTGTCACGTGGCCGAAAAACGTAAAGCAACTTTTTCCCGACCTCTAGCACCTGGCACTGAAGAATCTTATTCTCTCTTCTCTGTCAAGGTCAGTTGCAAGAAATTCAGAAACGTCGATTCAGAATTTCATTGAAAACTGCCGCGATACTAAAAATTGAAAAAATTATAACTCATTCAGTTTTTGAAATTTTCTCTCAATCTTTTGGGAATTGAACTGTTGAAGCGAGATCTATATATATATATAAAAGAAATGATTTATCTCTAAACGCTTTTGAGTTATAAAATGTTTTGTGAAAAAATCGATGTTTCGTAAAATCTAAAAATATGGATCGCTAATCCGTATTTTGTAAAAATGTTTATATGGTTCGAAAGAGGATTAAATGACCTTTTCAAATATACCAGTTGTTAAGAAATGGAACCGTTACTCGGTCGTATAGGGCGTTTCAAAAAAGATGATCGCGAAAAAGAAAAATTTTCGACTCTTTTTAAAACTTTTTTTAAAAATATAAAAAATCCGTATTTAAAAAAAAAAAATTGTGCCGTAAGAATCGGTAAGAAATGCTCTTTCTCGTGGTATAGGTTTATTTTTGATATTTCCAACAGATCGGCAGCGATCGCTTTAGAAAAACCCGCGAAATTTTTCTCTCTCTGCTTCCTCTTTTGAGGAACACGCTGAAAGGGCTGAAATTACGATCCGCTGGCTTTCTAATTAGACATTGGTCGACGTTTTAATTAAGAACTAATTAAGATTTTTAATTTCTTTTTTCACTATGCACTCGGGCAGGCTTCTGAGCACCCGTATGTCAAATTTTGTAGTTCTGCGTTCAGTAGGGACTGAATGTATAGATGCTCAGACAGACAGACATCTTCTTTTATTATTATAGACTACGTCAAATACAGCATATCTTGCTTCTGAACTCTGTATATAGATAAGAAAATCAGCTGATTTTAATTATCATTTACAACAAGTATCCAGATAACTATTATAACAAGTATCCAGATTTAAATATCATTTTGTTCAGATTTCGATGAAACTTATTTTTAAATCTTCAAGGATGAATTGTTTCTTTAATAATATAATTTTCACCCTGTATCTTGTCTAAAGTAGTTTAGCCTTCCATTTATTAAAATTATTATTATTATTATTATTTTGTACTGCATTTAACCTTACATCTATTTCTTTTATCATTTTAAAACTCATTAATATTGTCAAAGTTAGCCCTTAATGCAGTCACACATAATTAAAATCTTCGCTGAAGTAAAATTACAGTTAAAATAAATTGAGCTAAAAGTCTTTTACATAGAAATTATTTAGAAATTTTAACCAAATAAATGATCAATAGAATAAAAATTTGAATTATTTTGGAAAAAAAAAAGGTTTAAAAGCATGCCTACCTTGTTTTTTAACTTAATAAATTAGATGCGTAAAAATAAAAGTACCATTAAGCAATGAAAGGTTAAAAGCGTGGCATTAATTTGGCATAACGCTATTATTTTCCCCTTTACTTATTTTTTATTTAGGCTGGCTATGAGTTTTAATGCGGTGAAACTAATTCAAAATTACTTTTGAACCTATAATTATTTTTAACTTAGTTTTAGTTAATTTGTAGCTGGATCCATCCTCACATTAACTATCTAAGGAAAGAGCTATTTTTAGTTTCAGAATTGTCTCTCTTAATTATGTTTAACATATCAATGTATATGAAAAGAAATGGATGAAAGCTATTAAAAAAAAAGATAAATAAAAAATAGTTTTTTTCCTTGGAAATGTAATTACACTCCTCATAATAGTATAAAAGAAAAAGTGTATCATCTTATTCAAACGAACTTTAAAAACAAAGATAGAGACAGTTAATCTTTCTTTCGATTTTGTTTGAACTTTGCAAACTAATAGAATATTTCCCTTGTTTGATAAAAATAATTGATAACAGCACATATCATTTGTCAATCAGAATAAGTATTATAATTGTTAGTAAGAAAAATAACAGTCGTACTACATATTCTATTTAATCTTCCCTGACCTAAATAATAACGAATCGCAAGTTCAATTAACCACAAAATTGAAAGTGGTTAACTCGTTTTTTAATATAAAATAAAAATTGTGAAGCAGATGGACTTCAGGTAAAAATAGGTTTACTTCAGAATCGTTTCAGTCACGACCGTGATGCATTTATCAGTAACAGTTATTGTCTGCGTTATTATTAGCGGACACCTTATCTATTTTTTTACATTGGTTGAATGCATTTTGTTTCTTGAATGGAAATGAAGCTATCATTAAAATGTTTAGTATTTTTATGCCATCATATTTTAACTACATTTTAACATTTGTGATCTCAGTAAATGAAATTTTTTAAAATAAATAGAGGAAAATTGAGAACTGGATTGAAAAAAATTTGTTCAAGCAATCATAACACTATTCATTATTACTCAATAAGAATATAAATAATCTGGTGTGTCACTCACACAACTTTCTCTTACCTTGAAATTTAATACTATAAATACAGGTTGGAGATTAAGCGGTAAGATAACGAGTACTGTTATGTAAACCTGTGTTAAACAATTCAAAATAGGCTTCGGAAGAGTTTTATATGATAATTATATCTGTGTGAGGGGGGGCTGCCGCCCCCCCTCAACCCTCCGTTTTCTTAAGGCACCTACATTTATATAGAATTTAAATCTGATAGTAAAACTAAACGTTCACTTAAAATTATTCAGACAATTTTCACACGCAATATTCTTCGAAACGTATCAATCTTGATCAAAGTTTTCCAGCAACAAACTTATATTAACTTCAAAATACAACATTTCGATCTCCTAAAATTATTCATTTTTAAGTCACTCTAAGAGACACAAAGTCAAACGTTAAAAAACTTGACTACGGTAATCAGGAAGCCTCAAAACGTGTAAATATACAAAAAACAAGCGATGAATATTTAGCTTAAAACCATACATTATTTACCATATCTCTATGAGGAATTCATTTCGATTCCCGAACAGCTTTCCTGGAAATGGCAAAATATTATTAAAAAGCACATCCACTAGCAACAAAAAAGAATGCGATCTCTTAAATATTTGCAGCCCTGTATATCTTTCGAAGATTATATACAGACCACATGGTGCACCTAAATATAATCCTACAGTAATAATACATGGCCCAGCCAGAAATACACTTCCATCAATTATCAACAATTGTCGCACTTTTATCTAGTTCTTTTGTGTAACCCTGTAAACGAACAGTGAATGATTTCCCTACCATATTCTACATGAGACATGTTTTTATGCATATAAAAAATATATATTCGTTTCATTTGGTTTAGTACAGTGTATAGTTGTTAAACTGTACTTACCAGCACTTTCCCCCATAGACGTAATGTATTTGAATTCTCTTGGGCATCCCTGTACACGAACCATTTGCTTCAACTCAACGAAAAGCTTAGTATAGCATCTTTATATCATACAAATTTAGAATACCAACTTTGGACTTTCTGCTACTATTTATTCTTGAGCTATGCTGGTAACACACATACAGACACACGCACATCCATTCACTAAAAACATGATTTTGGATTCAGGGGACCTCAAAACGTGTAAATATAACAAAAAATCACGTTCGAAAATTTGACAATAAAACAATACTTTCTATACCTTATGGGTAAGAGAAAGTAAAAAATATTAATAATAGAACTGAAAACTGTATTGGCTTTTCTATTACTTTTCTATCTGAAAACATTGAATCTGTTGTACAATTAAATAAATAAATAAGTGAAACATTATTATAAGTATACATTTTTTTTCCAATGTATATTAAAAAAAAAAAAAAAAAAAAACACGTATTCCGGCATATAAATATTAACTGCTTTTATTTTATTTTATTTTAAGTTTTTTCTCAATTCAGCATTATTGTGAAATAAACCTAAAATAAATCTGTATCAAAACTTATATTCAGTAAACATCATTTATTATTTAAGTTCACTATTTTAGCCATCTGACTGCCGCTAACGGTTATATCCGGTCACTGAGCTGTTCTTTTTTCCACAATACACTTATAATTCAAAATTATATACTTACGGAATTTTAGCTTGTTTTTGAAGTTTGAAGGTTGTAAATAATATTTATAATCATTATAATCATTTACACAGTTACATTTTTAATCTTAAGTGAAAATAAATATTAATTTAGTGCAACGAAAAAACTATGCAGCGAAAACAACATTATATTTTGCTCTTTTCAAGGGCCGTCAGGTGGTTAAAACTATACTACTACTGTACTACTACTACTACTATATATATATATATATACATATATAGCCCTATTTTCTTGTAACTTTCGATGAAGCATAATTTACAAATATATATGAAAATGACAGTAGTTTTATTTATAAAATTTAAGTAAAATGCAACTTATTAACTATCATAATCACCGTAAATAATTATACTTTGGTGAATGAAGAATAATAAAATGAAAGAATAAAAGGAATGTTGATAATGCGGGGATGAATGGCTGTCTACACGAGAGATCTAGACCTGAGTGAGATGCCCTTCGTGGGAAGTTTTTCTAATGGCTCTTTGTCCGTATTTATTCGAGTTTCATATATAAAACCGAAAAAAGCTTGGAACGGCCAAGCAGATGAGCGCAACTTGGTTTTGATCCCAGCCCCCCTTCCTTCTACCAACTTAGAGAGCAAAACTTCTCGACCACTGGTTGAATAATTTGCCCTCCCCCTCACCAATAATATCATTCCTGTAACTTTATTCAATAAAAAAATGCCGGTTCTCGCCCACTGTCTCCAAATTCTACATTTGTATGAAAATAATAGAGTCATTTTTCAGTTTTTGATGAAGAAAGAGTTCTGTGATATAAAGTGGTGGATCAAACAAATCCCATTTATATTTTATAAGAAGTTTTGGTAAAAAATGGACGCAGCAGACTGTGTTAGGGAGATTGTTATAAAACAAGGTTATACCCTGAATTTTAGAATACATTTTCTTTGAAATTGAAGAACAGTCCTTATTTTTTCTAAGACCTGACAATACATATTTGCATTATTCATTGACACTAATTCAATAAATTTAGTCAGCAAAAAATAATTTGTAGATATTAACTTCTTGTTGCTGAGCATTTATTAAAATTTTTTTTTGGTTTTATCAAGATAATTCTATATATCCAGTGATGTGACGGTTAATTAGTTTCTTAATTATCAAAACGAATCCAGATTTCGTTTACTGTACTGTATTTTTAAAACGTCTTTGAATCTTTATTTGGTATAAGAAAGTCTAAAAGCATTTGTCCCGTTTTATGGTTTAAGTTAACATTCAACTAATGTAAACTGTTCTTTACTGCAATCATGCATAAAAAACGATCTTGAAATTTCTTGAAAGTTTATTAAAAAGTATAAAAGTTTTTATCATCATTTCTTTTTATCAACTGACTGAATCTTATCAACTGAAACTGCTAAGGATAAAAGGCAACAATACTTAAAAATAAAAGGAAAACATTAGAAGCTAGATCATCAAGTAATTATTCTTAATACCTATCAGAAATAGGTGAAACATCTGTATAAATTACAAAGCAAACATCAAACTAACATCTCAGGTTTTCGTGAATGATAATGTTTGAAGTTTTACACTGATTTTTCTTATTTGTTTCCCGTGTTGTTTCAAGCAGGTCATTAGAGGGCATGACATCGTAGGATAACACAATGTTCTTAACAGTAAAGTAAATGCACGATCATGCACCTATCAGAAAGGATTACCCGGAAAAGTCTTATGCGATCCAATTTCCAAACAAGTAGTCAAAGTATTTAATCGATGTTTTCCTTAAAATAATAATAAAAAAGTATTTAGTAAACTTCTTTAGTAAAGAACCATTGTTCACGCCGATTGCTTTACCTGAAAAATCAATGTAAAACATTCTTTTGGGTCGACTGTTGCTTAATTTTTTTTCTACCGTCATATTAAATTGTTACTTGACATTTTGTAACACATAATTTTAATTGAGAAGTCATACATGCAATTAAAAAACAAGTCATTAAAAACTAATGTAAGTATAATTCTCTGTAAATAAAGAAAAAAGAAGGAACAGTTTTCTTATTGACAGGTGTTATTTACCTGCCAATATAATTAGAAGAATAAGTTCCTTAAGGTATGTGCCTACATACGAAGCACTTTTTTAAAAATACATAAAACTTTAATGAAACACACATGTATTTAATTAAGATGGGATACAAAACTATTAATTTGAATAAAATTTTACAGAAATTTGCATTAACTTTTAAAATATAGGCAACACTTGGAAAAATTTTAGTAAAAATTTTCTTTTACGCCACATCTCCTAGAACAGATTCTAATGAATATATTTCAATAATCTTTACACAGTGTAGAAATAACATACTTACCTGTGTTCTGTAGCAAAAGATTTGTTGTACTTATAATATTTGTTGAAATATTCTATACTTACTACAAAAGCTCAAAATTAAAACAAGAAAAATCCTCAGTTGTACAAAAAACTGTCAGTAAAATCAATAAATGAATAAAAGTGGTTAGATTTTGCTACAGAACATAGCTAAAGATGAATAAAACATTTTGGCAAATTTTCAGTTCAATATTCTAAATACATTTTGAGAAATGAATGTAATCTCAAACAAAAATAACGAAAACACAGTTTCTCAGGACATGCATTTAAAGATTTCAATACAGCAGAAAACATTTTGTAGCCACTTTAGACTTTTAAAACTCGTCATGCTTGTATGTCAAGCCTTTTTTTGCTTTATTTTTAACTAATTTTGACTTTCTTTTAGCTTTTAGTTTTCTTCTGGATAACTTTGTTGCTTTTAGAGATTAGCGTTCCGATTTCTGAATTCGCTCTTTGTCTATTACCATGTAGTTTTCAAACATAACTGCATTCCGGTTTATTATTTATACTATAACTTTGCTTCTAGTTATCATAAAAACAAAAGTAAAGTATTTTTGGAATCCTAAATGTGTGTCCTATAAAGTGAACAAATAAAAAAAATTTCGAAAAATTTCAACAAAATGACAATTTTAGGGTTGGCACTAATATGTACCTTACAATCCTACATTTTTTTTTTTTTTTTTAATATCTTACTTTATAATATTAAAATTTTATAAGAATTTTTTATTATTTCCATTCGTTAATAGTTTTTATATTCGTGATTCGCGTATACATATCTGAACCCCGGAGATAAAGGACACCATGTCCATTTTGTGTAAAGAGTTAGCACCATGTTCTTGATGCGCATTTTTTAATTTATATAGAGACTAATGTCCAGTTACTATGAAGGCGATAAGAGGGTGGAAAATAAAATGTCCATTTTCTTTATTCATGACAAATGTATTTCATTATAGTACATCAAGGACATAGAGCTAGCTCTTTTACAATATGGACCATTGTGTCCTTTACCTCAGAGGTACAGATATAGTGTATATCTTGCTTTCATACTTCTTTGCACCTTAATTTAATTACACTCACATGAATACGTCTTAAATATGTTTATATATTTTGCGAACTTGCATAGATTTTAAATACATGCATCTTGTAATTACTTAACACCTACATACAACATTTAGAATTACGACCTCCATAAAAATACATAAAAGCTATTCTTACTTATATATAATGCTTATTTAAATAAAATACAAGCAACGAACTCTTTAACTGGTGTAAAAGCATATAGTTACCAATTTCCACACATTTTTAATACCATCCTTTTGTTGAATTTCTTTTATTTTAAATAAAGACTAAGAGTCTTCAATTAAAGAAAACTGTTTTAAAATAATGGCATTCAAAATGCTTAAAAGTTGGCAGCTATGTAAAAGAAACAGATTTCAGTAACCCCCCCCAAAAAAAAAAAAAAAAAAAAAATCTGTTACAGAATCTTCTACAGCTAAAAGTTGAACTAATTTTTTTTAATACTTTTAGCAAATGAAAATAGTAGCTACTTATTCGCTAATAAATAATGACAATAGGAAATATTTTAGGCTTAAAAAAATCAAAATAGAACAAAAAGAATATTGAAATACTTCGGGCGATACATTAGAAAAACTGTCTTTAAATACGAAAATAAAATCCTATAGACTGTTATCAGAAAATTTTGTCTCTATTATTTGCAATATATTTATTTGAATTCTGCAGATGTTTTATTAAAATGACTGAAAATAATCTGGTGTGTCACTCAAACGACTTTCTCTTACACTGAAATTTAATACTATAGATATAGGTTGAAGATTAAGGGGTAAGATAACGAATACTGTTATGTAAACCTATGTTAAAACAATTCAAATTACGATTAGGAAGATTTTTATACCATAATTAGTTCTGTGGGGGGGGGGCTACCACCCCCCATTTCATTACTGCACCTACATTTATATAGAATTTAAATCTGTTATTAAACTTAAAAAATCATTCAAAGTTAATCAAACAACTTTCACAATGAACATTTCTTAAAACAGATCAGATTTGATCAAACTTTTCCAGCAACAAACTTATGTTAACTTCGAAATACAACTTTTGGATCTCCTGAAATTATTTGTTTTTAAGTTACTCTAAGAGATACAGAGAAAGATCAAACATTAAAAAACTTGACTTCCGTATTCAGGAAGCTTCAGAACGTGTAAATATACAAAACACCAAGCGATGAATATTTAGCTTAAAAAAATACATTATTTATCATATGGCTATGAGGCATTAATTTAATTTCTGAGCAGCTTTCCTGGACATGGTAAAATATTCCAGTAAAGCACTTCCACTAACAATTAAAAAAAAATTATACTTAGCTTAAATATTTATAGCCCTGTATATATTTTGAACATTATGTACAGAATACATGGTACTGTTAATATAATCCTATAGTAATAATACACGGCACAACCTGAAGTAAATTTCCATCAATTTTTTACTATTGTCGTATTGTGTAGCCATGTGTACGAACAGTGAATGAATTCTCTACTATGTTCTACAAGAGACATGTTTTTATGCATATAAAAAATACGTATTATTTTAATTTGGTTTAGGGCAGTCTATAGATGTTAAACTCTACTTACTTGCAATTTCTTCCATAGACGTAATGTATTTTAATTCTCTTGGGTGTCCCTGTACACGAACCATTTGCTTCATTTCAACGAAAAGCTTAGTGTAGCATCCATATATAACACATATTTAGAATACCAAGTTTGGACTTTTTGCTACTATTTGTTCTTGAGATATGCTGATAACAAACAGACAGATACGCAGACACACAGACCAACCGCTAAAAACATCATTTTCTGAATCAGGGGACCTCAGAACATGTAAATATAACAAAAACTCACTTTCGAAAATTTGACCCAAAAACAATACATTCTTAACCGGTAAGAGAAAGTAAAAACATCCTATTAATGTTCTTTTCATTATTTTCAAAGTTATTATCTATTATGTGATTAGGAATTATCTCAATGAGCACGACTGATATAAATTATTTAAAAATGACGCTATTGCTAATTGATGCGTATATTTTTTATAAGATGAATTTTGATATAAATAAACTGAGAGGGTCAATTTGCGCCAAAATTCTTTAAATAAAAGCATAACTTTTATTAATATATATAAGGCATATGCATGTATACAGTAAAGCAGAAATTTACACCTTTTGCGTTCAACATACAATCAAGGCCCTGAAGACGTATTGCATTGTAGTATGCCCGCAATTAAAAAGTTTTTTTTTTTTTTTTTTTCAAATTGTTCATACTCTTTAAGTGATATCATTTCATTCTATGCAATGTTTGAAAAGGTATAATATGCAATGTCTTAAAAGGCATAATATATATATATATATATATATATATATATACGTACATTACTATTTTGTTGTTACACTTTAATTTAATACAACATCTGTAATGAAACCAAGAGAGCGATTTTGAGTAATGTGTCCTTATAAGGATGTTGTGATCGTACACATGAATTGTTTGTTGTATTCCTGTAAAAAAAAAAAAAAAAACTATAATTGCTAGATTCACCAAAATGTATGCAGTTTGTGTCATGATGACGTTTGTGTATTTTATTTGCATGAGGCGTTTAAACACTATCGCATATTCAAATAATTTGCGCCCATAGACCCTAATAATGAAGAATTTTTTGTTGTGTCCCTGTAAAAAAAAAAAAAAAAACTATAAGTGCTAGATTCACCAAAATCTATACAGTTTGTGCGATGGTGACCTATAACATGTGTATATATTTTCAGTTTGTTTGAATAAGGCGTTTAGACACTATCGCACTTTAAATAATTTGAGCCCATAGGCCATAATTATAAAGAAATTTTTTATTTTCCTACATATATATATATATATATATATATATATATATATATATATATATATAAGTACTAGATTCACCAAAATCAATAGGGTTCGTGCTACGACAAACTACAACACATGTACCAACTTTTAGCTCATTCGAACAAAGTATGCACACGCTATCGTGTTCACTCACACAAATACACACACACATACACATATCACCGTAAAAATAGCAAAAATGAACTCAGGGGACCTCAAAACGTATAGACATATACCAAAATCTCAATGTAGAACTTTTGTCATGATATCAATACTTCCTTTACAAAGTATGTTCAGAAAGTAATATTATGTACGATAATGAACCGAAAAGAAAATATGGTACTTTCCTGCTATCGGATTCGGATTCCAGGTTGAGTAAATATTTATTAAATCTAGGGTATTTAGATATTATCCCTTTGACAAATAAATTAGTGACGATTATGATGAATTTGCACTGAAATTAATTTTTATAAATTATTAAATTCAAATTACATTTCTCTATTCGAATAAAAAAAAAAAAAAAATAAGGATAAGAATTTTAAATGATCGTTTTTTATCATTGGCCGTTTGTCAAGACATTTAGCCACTGTGTTTGATTTGACGGATATGGCAAATTTGAAATTAGGTTCATTTGGAAATATTGACAGCCAGGCAGTCGAAGACAGACACAGATTTATAACAATTTTATACTAAAAAAAAAAAAAAAATAAATAAATAAATAAAAGAGATATAATACTTTGTCGTATATTTTTTGACATATTACACGGACGTATATCTAAAGAACAAACTTTCATTAAATTATTTATTTTAATTTATAATTGTTGCCAAGAAAATTAAACTTTAAATTTTACATATACTTTTTAAGATAGCACGCGAACCGCGTTTGTAATGATCGATAGACGGCGCTTTGTGAACACTGCAGTTGTTAGTAAACATTGCCACGTGTGTTCCATTAGTGTTCTTTTTCTTATTCTACTTAATATTCGTACTATAATTTCTCCGCCATTACATTATGGAAAATTGATTGCTTTTGGAAAAAATACTTCAGTTTATTCAAAGTTCGATCGGAAGTAGATTTTTAACTGAAGTTGAGCAAATATTAGTTTCAAATCATCTGATTAATTCTTTACTTCCATTAGCCGAAGCAACTGAAATTTTAAACTTGTCATTTGGAAATAAATGGGAGCTTAATTCTGTATTTCTTGATCCTTTGGAGTTACACTGTGGCACACAAAAGTATGTGTTATCTTTTTTACCGTATTTATTCATTTTTATTCAATAAATATATGTGAAACTAAATATCGGCAAGCAATGGCGGCTGTATGGAATTCGAATTAAACCATGTTTATTGTAATTTCACCTTAGCCCACCAGAGGGCGAGCATTTCATTACAATCGCGGATCGTGTTTTACATAAAAATCAAATCATTAAATTCCTATTTTTATTTATTTTTATTTCATATTATTGCACGCGCACTATTCATTTCCTAATTCAAAATTATTAAAAAAAAAAACGTTTTCGATATCTCTTGTAACGATACTGATTATTATTAATTTTCTTTTCTTTTTCTTTCAAAAAAAAAAAAAAGGGTTTTGATGAAATTCTGGCAAAAGCAGAATTTAGTTTAGGACGGAGGACTATTAATTTTTTTTTTCCCAATTATAACATCGTTTTCAAATTATTCAATTATATTTTCGATAAATTTTAGATTTCGATAAATGTCCAACTATCGAAAAATGATTTCGACAAATGTCCAACTATCGAAAACGACAACGCAAAAATCCCTGTCTGAGACTAATAGGCCCTCAGTCCTAAAAAAAAAAAAAAAAAAAAAAAAAAAAAAACATTAAAAAACTGTAAATAACTACACGCAATCAAAAATAGTTCTCTGGTAAAATCCCTTGCAGTCAAAGGTTATATCAAATATAAAGAACATTACTGTTAAAGATTGTTTCCTGTAAATAAACGTTTTTCAAAAAACTAAAATGTCTCTATAGTACAGAAAACGTAAGGATTTCATTTACAGTTTTGTTATCTTTTTAAAGTGTTTAATTTTATATATGTATATATTTTAATTAACATTTAGCAAATGTTTAGATTAATTGGTTAAGTTCTTCCAAATCATGTAAAAAACATAATGAAAATAGAAAGTTTTCTGTACTAAAAATAAAGATTCCTGTATTATGAAATCACATTTTGATCATTAAAAAAATGCAATATTTTATATTATTTAAATATTTAATAGAAAAGACAAAATATCGTTTTTAATCAAAAATTAGTTTTTTTTTTTTTTTTTTAATTAATTAAATAGTGTTATTTTCTAATTCTCTCTCTTCTTAAATATAATAAATTTCGTCAAAATATTAATAGTAAATGTCAGCGATCTGCAATCTTAATTCACATCAGATTTATTTTTCCATAATCAGAAAGTAGAGTATAAAGGGAAGATTTGTAGTTATCTATTTCCTAACCTATTTCACATTACTTTCAAGACGACTTCACTTTCACGTGATTCAATTTCCACCTGATACTTTCTCGATTTATAAAATAATCCGAATTTTTATTGTCATTTTTTCATCTGCTGCAATATTTTATATTCTTTTAGAAAGCGAAGCCACCACTCATACCTGTCAAATCCATTCTTGCTAACTGACAGAACAAAAAGAAACTGACAGAATAAAGACTCCATACATTTTCAAACAGCAAAAGATCATTTATCAACTTAACATTTAAAAAAGACTTTTAGAGTACGTTTTAAGAACAGAACTGGTTCATAGTGTACTAAACTTTTAAGGAGGAAATTGAACTATATTTAAGATTTATTTATATTCTGTTGTCCCAAAATTAGAGTTTTAATAAGCAATGGATGTTGCAGACATCAAATACAATAACAAGTTTAGCAGTATGTTTTGGTGATTTCCTGTATATTTTTAGTTTTTTACATGAAAAATAAAATTTCACTTTGCAACAGCAGCAGCAACAAGAGCTTTAATAATAAGAAGAAAGAAAAGTCACATGGTTAGCACAGATTATCAGACAGTTTTCGAGTGTAATAGGCTATCACGTTAACCACCCTCTTTTGAAATTTACTGAAATTTGCAGTTTCTGAACATTTTTGTGTGGACCCGTAAACCAAGCAATAATGCAATTCACACCATATTCTATAAAGCGCATATCATTGTGCAATTAGATAATTTGATTTCTTTATGTTACAGGTTATTTCAGAAAGGAATCCCTGAATTTGAAATGGCCTAGCTGCGAAACAGTGAGAAACAAAAAGATTAAACAAGTAGTAGGTTGGATGGATAGGTCTGATTTGTTATGCACTGGTTTTCAGAAATAAAGAAAGTATTGCAACCATAAAAATAATTCTACTATAAGATTTTGGTGTATATATATATATATGTTTTGAGGTGTCTCTTGAATTCATTTTTGTTATTTCTTAATCTGATGTATGCATACTTTTATGTGAGTGAGTGAACATTCAAACGTCTATACTCTTTAGCCGATTAAGCTGAAGGTTGGTAGGTATGGCATAAGACACCGTCATACCACTTACATAAATTTTGATGAGTGTAGGACTTACAGTTCTATTACAGAAACACATGGGATTTTTTAAAAATAATTATGTCCCCTGGAATCAAAGTATTTGAAATGCGATAGCTTCTGAACACCTTATCCGATTGAGCTAAAATTTGCAAGGCCATCGTTGCAAGAACCATACAAATTTTTATATAATACTAGCGAGCTTCGCCCGCTAGCGGGTCAGTATTTTCAAATGAATCACTAACAGTAACTTTTAGTCTTAAGAAAAGAAATTTAAAAAAATCATTTCTGATCGGGTCAAATGTCGTCCCGGGTCCCCACTGCCTTCGGCAGCGCAGTCGCGCTGCGCGTGCACAAGTTAAGGGATACACGCGCTACGCGCGCGTATTCCTTCCCTGACCCTTCGTGCCCCCCCCCCAAAAAAAAAAAATCATTTCTGATCGGGTAAAATCTCACACCGGGTCCCCACTGCCTTCGGCAGCGCAGACCCATGCGCGGTGCGCAAATATTCCTTCTCAAATCAAATTTTTATTCTTAAGAAAAGAAAAGAAAAAAAGTCATTTCTCATGGGGTACAAAGTCGGCCCGGGTCCCCACTGCCTTCGGCAGCGCAGTCCCGTGCGCGCTGCGCGCGCACTAGTTAAAGAATACACGCGCTGCACGCCCGCATTCCTTCCCTGACGCTTCGTGCCCTCTAAAAAAAATCATTTCTGATCGGATAAAAAATCACACCGAGTCCCCACTGCCTTCGGCAGCGCAGACCCATGCGTGCTGCGCGCGCACGTGTGAAGGTATACGCACGCTGCGCGCACATATTCTTTCTCAAATCAAATTTTTATTCTTAAGAAAAGAAAATTAAAAAAATTATTTCTCATCGGTTAAAAAGTCGGACCGGGTCCCCACTGCCTTCGGCAGCGCAGTCCCGTGCGCGCTGCGCGCGCACTAGTTAGGGGATACGCGCGCGGTGCAGGCCTATTTCTTCCCCACCCTTTCAGCCCCTTCTAATTAACCTACGTATACCAATTTTGAACGGTCTTACTCAATTAGCTGAGATGCAAAAGAACACCTAATCAGGACGCCTCAAAACCTGTAAATCTGCTGAAAACTTTCGATAATATGAAATAACTTTAAAATATCTTTCGAATGACGTATTAAAAATAATTTAATCATGATTAGAAATTGAAATATTGAAAATTGAAAATATTACTGCGCCATCTGGCGGTAGAAATTTCTGTATTCCACTGTTCGATCCCAAATCAACAAAGCTTTCTAATGATGTATTACTTATGAAATTATTTTAATTAGTAGTTGAGATACAAAAGAAAACTGATTCAGGAGACCTCAAAACGTGTAAATCTGGTGAAATCTTGAATTCATTTTCGATAATGTAAAAGTACTTTAAAATGTGTATCGAATGACGCTTTAAAAAAAAAAAAAATAATCATGATTAGAAATAGAAATATAGTAATTTAAAAATATTACAGCGCCATCTGGCGGTAGAAATTTCTGCAATCTACTGTTCGATTCCAACTCAACAAAGCTTTCAAATGATGCATTACTTATGAAATTTTTTTAATTGGTAACTGAGACAAAAGAGAAACCCATTCAGGACACCTCAAAACGTTTAAATCAGGAGAAATGTCGAAATATCGAATTTCTGTAATCTACTATTCAATTCCAAATTAACAAAGCTTTCAAATGATGGATTACTTATGAAATTATTTTAATTAGCAGCTGTGATACAAAAGAAAACCCATTCAGGACACCTCAAAACGTGTAAATCAGGTGAAATCTCTAATTCCACTTTCGACACTTTAATTAGTAGCTGAGATACAAAAGAAAACCCATTTAGGAAACCTCAAAACGTGTAAATAAGCTGAAATCTTGAATTCCACTATTGCGATGCAAAAGAAAACCTAATCAGGAGACCTCAAAACGTGTAAATCGGGTGAAATCTCGAATTCCCCTTTCGATAATGCAACCGTACTTTAAAAGGTGTATCGAATGACACATTAAAAAAAAAAAAAAAAATTAAACATAATTAGAATTTTAAATATTGACATTTTAAATTATTACAGCGCCATGACACCTCAAAACGTGTAAGTCAGGTGAAATTTCGAATTCCATTATCTACGGTTGTCGGTTAATGGAAGTAAATAGAAAAAGTTGAAACTGGCATCCTCTTTCGACAGATAAAATTTCAGGCGTGTAAAGATAAAATTTAATTTGCAATTAAAATGTAAATCTTTTGTTTATTGACCAAAATAGATGAAATTTTAACTGCAAGTTTGTTTTGTGGCGTTAAGATTGTATACTAATTGAAATGTGCGAATTTTGAAAAATTGAAGAAAATAGAAAAATGCAATTTTTAATCCCAGTACAAAAACACGTGACCAAATTAAACACCAGATGTTTTTTCTTTCCGTTCAAGATCGTCTGCCAAGTTAAAATGCTTGTGATTTGTTGCCACCATTTTTTTTAGTTTAGTTAATTTAAAAAAAACTAATTGTCCGATCGATAAGCCGTTTAAACCATCGAATTGAGAAAAAAAAAAGCCCTTTCCAATGGTATCTTGTTTGTAACAATACGACTGATATTTCTAATTTATTTTCCACTTTTTCCGTGAAAATGTCGCTTTTTAAGCATTTAATCATGAATTCTGGGTCATTTTTCGATAGACATGGATCGACATTTTAATTAATATCTCCGCTAATTAGGGTCGCATCTTTTAGCGAATTATCGCGATGTCGAGATGAAGAAATTCTGCGTCTGTCGACACCGGTTTCGAGTCGATGCGACCATTAGCGCCGGAGCTTTAGCGATGACAAGGCATTTCTCACAGACAGACAGACAGACAGAAAGACAGACAGACAGATGCGTACAGATTTTAATAATATAAGGAGATTTATCGTTTTTTACAGGGATACCAAATAGATTTCTTATGTATTACAGTATATATGCTCAAATTAATTGAAATTTGTTTTAATAATGTTACATTGTTTAAAACATAATTATAAAATATATGGAGTAACTCCACTTGACTTTCTGAACATTAATTAAGTAGTGGATCTGCAGATAAAAAGCGTCAACGTTTATTTCTATCCCCCATTACTTAGCAGATCATTATTATTTATGCCATATTATTTAAAATAATTATATATATATATATATATATATATATATATATATATATATGATTAACCCGCTACGTAACCACGTACATTTCTGAGGAGGGCTACCGCACCCCTCACCCCCCACCCCATTGTATCCGTTTGTCTATCTATATATCTGTATAAATGTGTATGTATGTATTTCCTTGTAACTCGCAACCTTGTGTTAATACATTGTAACTCATAAATACTTGTATCAAACTTCATGTCAGATGATTGTGTAACATATCGGAATTATTTTGTGTAGCCCTGTAAACTAATCATAAATTCTATGCCAACCCTTTTTCACACAAAACATGCTTTTATACATTGTAATAACGTAAGTTTATTTCATTATGTTTAAGAGTGTAACTATGTTAAAATGCACTTGTGAGAAATACCGTCTATAAATAATAATGGTACGAAATTCTTTTGTGTGTCATTGTACAAGAACCACAGTTATTATATGCACCAATAAAAAGTATACAACTAATTCATTGTAACTCATTAATATATGAACTAAATTTGACAGCATTTGGTTGATTACAGAATGCCATTGGAATTCTTTTGCATAGTCCTGTAAATAAATTATTTAGTCTATACATACCTTTTTCTATAGAAAACATGCTTTTAAGCATATCAATAATGCATGTTAATTTCATTTTGTTGAATGCATTATAAACGCGTTGAAATGCGTAAAAAATTATCCATAGGCTCTAATGTCATGAAATTCTTTTGTGTGTTCCTGTAAAAGAGCAATAAACATTATATACGCCAGTGAAAACTATTCAACTTATTCTATGTATCCCATGAATAACTGTTCGAAATTTTACAGAATTTCAATGATTACTTGACATTTTCAGAAAATTTTTGTAAGGCCCTGTACATTGATTTATTAACCCTAAGTACACTTTTTTTTTAAACAGAAAACATGCTTTTTAGCATCTCAATAATGTATGTTAATTTGGATTTTTGAATGCAGTGTAACCATGTTAAAATGCGTTTATATGATATACTGCCCATAGAGCGAAATGATAAGAAAAGATCTTATGTGTTCCTGAACACGAACCATAAACAATATAAATACCAAAAATTATACAGCTCTTTCTGTATAGCACCTAAATATGTGCATCAATTTGAAAATCAAATGGAGGATTTTTGCGGCTGCTATTGTAATACATACAAATTCTGTCCATAGGACCTAAGATAAGAAAAACTTTGTATGTCCCTGTACATGAACTACAAATAGAATACACACTCAAAACTGTAGAATTAATTTTGTGGGGTTGATGAACTTGTGTACCAATTTTCAAGTCAATAGCATGATTTTTGCGGCCGCTATCTCGAGGCAAACACACAGATCCACAGACAGAACGCAAAATCTTTTTGAGTCTCCACATGGAATACCCACTGACATTTCGGCAATTAACAGTTGTTTAAATAAATTAAAGTAAGAGAAAATTATAATAGGGTGTTTGAGTATTTTCCCCCAAATAGTATGCTGTTTAGTTTAACACCATTGCACTTCAAATACTTTGAGCCCATACGTTCTAAAGATAATGAATTTTTAGTTGTGTCCCTGTAAAACTCTATAAGCGCTAGATCCCCCAAAATCTATACAGTTCGTGCGATCTATAACATGTAAATAAGTTTAAAGCTCAATCGAGTAAGGCGTTCAGACGCTATCTCACTTTAAATAATTTGAGCCCATAAGCCATAATGATAATGAAGTTTTAATTGTGTCCCTGTAAAACTCTATAAGTGCTAGATTCACCAAAATCCATACAGTTCGTGCGACGGTGATCTATAACATGTAAATACGTTTAAAGCTCAATTGAATAAAGCGTTCAGACGTGAACTCACTTTAAATAATTTAAGGCCATAAGCCATAATGATAATGAATTTTTTTCTCAGTCACTGTAAAAAAACCATAAGTTCTAGATTCACCAAAATCTATGCAGTTCGTTTGATGATGATATTTGTTATACGTATCTAAATTTGCAGTTCAATCGAATAAGGCTTTTAAACGCTGCCGCTCTTTATGCCCATAAGCCATAATGAGAAAAAAATTTTTCTTTGTGACTCTGTAGAAGAAATTATAAGTGTTAGATTTCCCGAAATCAATAGGTTCGTGCTAGGGTGCTTTATAACATACGTACCAACATTCGGCTCATTCAAACAAAGCGTCTATACGCTATCGTGTCCATTCACAAACATACATACATACTTACATATATCTCCGTAAAAATAGCAAAAACGAACTCGTAGTATCTCAAAGCATGTAGAAACACCAAAATATCAAAGTCAAATTTTTGTCATGATTGCAATATCTTTCTTACATATGTACGTTCGGAAAGTAAAAACTGATTTATGATGTGTTACGTTGCTTTGCTAGTTGCCGAAACGTCAGTGGAGGCCCTACATTGAGACTCAAAACGGTTTTGTGCTGTGTCTGTCTGTGTGTCTGTCTGTCTGTCGCGCGATAGCGGCCGCACAAATAGCGCTATTGACTTGAAATTTGGTACACATGTTCATGAGCCCCACGAAATCAGCTGTATAGTTTTTGGTATGTATTCCATTTGTAGTTCGTATACAGGGACACGCCAAAGTTTTTCTTATCATTACGGCCTATGGGAGGAATTTGTATGTATCGCGATAGCGGCCGCAAAAATAGCGCTATTGACTTGAAATTTAGTATACATGTTCAAGAGCCCCACGAAATCACCTGTATAGTTTTTGGTATGTATTCCATTTGTAGTTCGTATACAGGGACACTCCAAAGTTTTTCTTATCATTACGGCCAATGGGAGGAATTTGTATGTATCGCGGTAGCGGCCGCAAAAATAGCGCAATTGACTTGAAATTTGGTACACATGTTCATGAGCCCCACGAAATCAGCTGTATAGTTTTTGGTATGTATTCCATTTGCAATTCGTATACAGGGACACGCCAGAGTTTTTCTTATCATTACGGCCTAAGGGGGGAATTTGTATGAATCGCGATAGCGGCCACAAAAATCACGCTATTGACTTGCAATTTGGTGCACATATTCATGAGCCCCACGAAATCATCTGAATGTTTTTGGGTGTGTATTCCATTTGTAATTCGTGTACAGGGACACGCCAGAGTTTTTCTTACCATTACGACCTACGGGAGGAATTTGTATGTACCGCGATAGCCACCGCAAAAATCAAGCTATTGACTTCCAATTTTTGACGAAACGTCAGTGGAGGCCCTCTGTTGAGACTCAAAAGGATTTTGGGTGCCGTCTGTCCGTCTGTATGTCTGTCTGTCGTGTGATAGCGGCCGCAAAAATCACGCTATTGACTTGAAATTTGGTACACATGTTCATGAGCCCCACGAAATCAGCTGTATAGTTTTTGGTATGTATTCCATTTGTAGTTCGTATACAGGGTCACGCCAAAGTTTTTCTTATCATTACGGCCTATGGGAAGAATTTGTATGTACCGCGATAGCGGCCCCAAAAATCACACTATTCACTGCAAATTTGGTACACATGTTCATGAGCTCAACAGAAATAACTGTATAGTGTTAGGCGTGTATTCCATTTGTAGTTCGTGTACAGGGACACGCCAAAATGTTTCTTATCATTACGGTCTATGGGAAGAATTTGTATGTACCGCAATAGCGGCCGCAAAAATCCTTCGATTGACTTGCAAATTGTCGCACACTTTCCAGCTTTGCATATAAGTAGCTGTATAATTTTTATTGCTATATTGTTTATAAACTGTGTACAGGGACACGCCAAAATTCTTAACATTACGGCGTATGGGGTGAATTTCGTTTAAACGTATTTTAATACCATTACTTTGCAATCAAGAAAATGAAACTAGCGTACGTGAGTAAGATGCTTAAACTTATGTTGTTTGAAGAAAATATGTGCTTTTAAGATTTCTAATTAATGTACAGGACCTTACAAAAGTGTTCTGACAATGTCACGGTGTCATCCAAACGATGTTAAATTTGGAACAATTATTAATTTTAAATGCAAAATAAGCTGAGTAGTTTTTACTGGTGTATAGAATGTTTATGGTTCGTTTACAGAGACACACAAAAAAATTTCGTAACATTGGAGCCTGTGGACAAATTTTTATTTAAGCGCGCACTTTAATGCGTTTATGCTGAATTGAAATCAATAAAATTAACATACATTATAAAGATGCTTAAAATCATGTTTACTCTTAAAAAAGGGTATGTATCGACTAAATAATTAATGGGACCACACAAAATAATTACGAGTATGTACTGTAATCATCCAAATAATGTCAAATTAGTTTGAAAAATTAATGAGTTATAATTAATTAGGTTTATTCTTATTATTGGCGTTTATAATGATTGTGGCTACTTTACCGGGATACATAAAAGAATTTCGTACTATTACGGTCTATAGTCGGTATTTCTTAAGAGTATTTTAACATGGTTACACTACACCCCATCAAATATAATGAAATTTTATTAGAATTTTAAAAGCATTTTTTCCCGTGGAAAATTGTGGTATAGAATTGGTAGTTAACTTAAAGGTTACGCAAAATATTTCCGATATGCTATGTAATTTTTTTTTTTTTTTTGTATGAAATTTGGTAGTTATTAAATTTGGTAATTATGAATTTCAGGGAAATAATACAAGACCGTCGTTTATTAAGAATACATATTGTTGCGTACTTGGGGGGTTCGTAAGTTGTCCGAGAATGAAAGGCGAAACTTGTAATAATTCAGTGATTTATTCACAGAAAGTTCCAGAAAAATACAGGTCTATAAACCAAGTATCAGCTTCAATTCAACCAGTAAACACAGCTTAATCAATAGCCGTTAACACCACAACTACAGCACAAACTGTTTAACAATAACACATAAAGCAAGTCTCATTCAAAAAGGCTCAAGGCAAAGCAAACTGACGCAGATCTGAGACTGACTGCCTCGGTGAAAAAAATGCTCCTTTTATACTTTTCTATCGAACCCAGGCTGTTCTGGAAAATTCTAGTATCTCATCAACCAAATGAGATTAGAGCGTCCATATTTGGTATATCCCTAATAAGGACTTTCTCGCCAAGGTCGCCAAAAAATCGCCAAAGAGGGAAACAGGCGCCAAATTTGGCGACAAATCCATTTCTTCCCTTCTTGGAGCTTTTTAATGCGTTTTTAAGGGAAAATTAGGCTATTTTAACACTAAAATGACTAGAAATGCAGAAAATTAGCATTTTATCAACTTACTAAGCCTCGTTGAAAGAATTTATGGAAAAGTAAATACAATTATTTATAATTCCGTATCACTTTATATGATATACAGATAAGTATACAAAGAGAGATAGAGCAGGGGGTTGAGGGAGGCTGCAGCCCCCCCTCAGGAATGTATCTGATTATGATAACAAGTCTATCGAATCAATATATACTGTTATATAATAAGGAATAAATAAAAATGACCTATTGAATAATGTCTGATACAAATAGGACGTTGAGGCTCCTGATCTGCAGATCCACTAGTGTATGATCATTATGGAAAATGATGTGCGTACACTTGTAGTTTTTAAGGGAAGTATGAAATAATTTACAGATATCACGTCCTATTGGGGATACTATCCGATGTACATGAAATTATTTAAAAAAGACTAAAACTAATATATATTTTATATGTTTGCTGAATAATGGTTGTGAGTAAAACGTATTTACTTAAAACGTGTACTTTTTTACAAAGACGCATAAAATAATTTGGATACCTAACTGTTCACTGTACAAATCTTCGAATTTAAGAGGAAATATACAAATACTTTATTATACCTTGAACTTTTGATTATTTACTGAATTATTTGATGATCCAAATTTGTTTGAACGCCTGATAACTGTTAAAAATGTTCGAAAACTGAATAGAGCAACTCCAAATGATTTTAAAAACAGTTTGATTGCATTCTACTTTTATTTTCTTAAAGTTACAAATGAAAATTATTATATGTTTCTTATCGTGACATTTATAACTAATTACTTCCAGTAATAATTACATTGATTTCCCCAAATTAGTTCAATGAACGCTTTTTTTCCGCCTTCATATTATATACCACAATGTACTCGAAGAAGTTTAATTTCGATTAATTACCCTATCTAGCGGTTGATTCATTTAAATATTTTATCTATTTACTATCTAAGGATGCAACTTTCGTGGATGCAAGTTCCTCCTCTGAATAAGACTGTAATCAACATCTTTTCCTCAATGAACTTATGACGAAAATTAAGCGTTTCTTTAACGGAAACTGCTTTTAACCACTTTTCATGCAGAGGTGGTCAATTAATTAGCATCTGGTGGTGACTTTTCTTTTTAAAAATGATTACAGTCTATATCTAAAATTATCAATATTTTCTAAAATGACTGCACGTTCGATAAAAATAAAAACAATGGAATATAGAAATGAAGCTTAAGAAAATAGCATTTTGATATATATATATATATATATATATATATATATATATATATATATATATATATATATATATATATATATCGGGTGATCCAAAAGTCACAGTAAACAAGTAATATAAAAAAAAAAAAAAAAATTAAGTCAATTCCTACTTACAAACACTATCACTATCGATTTTTTTTTTTATTTATAATTTTGAATTATTAAATAAAAAGCGCGTATGAAAAATGAAATAAAAATAATTATATGATAAGAAAAAAACTTTTTATAGGGGAGAGTGAGGATGAATGGGACAGTGGCAAAATTTTTATGTTTTGCAAGCACCAGAAACTTGACAATTTTTCTAATGTATGCCAGTACTGAGGTCATTCATCAAGTGTAGTTTCAGAATTGTGCTATCTATAGAAGGGAAGAAAAATATTAAAGTGTCTTTTTCTGCTACCAAAGTAACTTTTACTGATTCAATTAGGTAGTAGTTAAGAAATTAACTATTTGCTTAAAGTTAATATAACTCTTATATGGTGAAAAGACATAATCTTTTATTGTGTTTATGATATTCAAGAAGAATATTGACAATTGTTCATTATGCCTATTTCCTGTTTTATATGATCATGTAGTGGTGGGGATGAATGGGACATTCCCCACTATGTGCTAATTTAAAATTTTACACAAGAATTATATTAAAACAAATCTTAAATAGATTTTCAATATTTTTATAACCTGTAGTTCAGTAGTTATAACATGGAATTATAAAAATAGCATGGATTTAAAGAAAAATAGATTGAAATTAATTGTTCCGATTTTTGTTTATAATAATTATGATTAAAAAAATTATAAGTTAGAATATTCAATGCAACTTAAATCAATAACATCAATAATTAAAAAAATAAATAAATAAACTAATAATAATTTGATTAAAATCACAATTTCAATCAAGCTAATTAAATAATTCCTGGTGATTATTAATGTAATACAGAATAGAATGCTTATTTTTTCCGATCAGTCGGAAACAAAAATTTATCTGGATAATTTGTACTCTATTATAATGATTTATCTCTTTCTAGTGTCTTATTTATTTATTCATTTTTAGATTAAATCTTATTAGATTAAATTACCAAAGCCTAGAGCACTAGGAACTGTGCAAACCAAAGGACTTTTGCCTTTCGATGTTAATTTGAGTCAATACATCAGTTTATGTTAATTTCAGTAAATCCATAGTGTGTATTAAAATCACATAAACCAATTTAACTTAAAAAATTTATTTACTTTCCATTTTGTTTTCTTTTTATTGTTAACTTCAGTCCTGTCCCCTTCATCCCTACATGTGGGGATGAATAGGACAATGCACATGCATATAATATATATATATATATATATATATTATTAAATTATAACTTTTTATTAAAGTTAGTATGTTTATTTGTAACTGATTACTGAAGTGTGCTTATGAGTAATTTTACAAAATTCTGAATTACGTATGGTGAACGTTATTAATAAAAACATGAAAAATGTCCCATTCATCCCCACTTTCCCCTATACCATGTTTTAAATTTTCTTATGAATCATAGAGCTCTTATCAATGTGCATAATTTTTTTAAAGTGATAATGACGTCAATTTTTGTCAGATGCACAATTTAACTTTTCATAATTTTTTAATGTTCATGTTTAATTAAATGTATTTATTTTTATGTCGAAAGAAAAGGAACTCGTAATTTTTTTTGGCAACAATTAAATTATAGCTAATATTTTAATGGCTATAATAATGCAAGTGAAGTGTCACATCACTGACCGTCCTGGGTGCAAGAAAAAGATTTCTTATGTTAATCATCCATTGGATTTTTTGTAAAAAATAAGTAAAAATCGAGGAAAATTATTTCCCGGTTTTAATCCCCATATTTGGATACATATATGTATCAGTTATCGTATGCATGTGTTAGATTGAGTTATTTTGCAGTCAAATTGACAAAAGTTTAATTTTAGATTTCAAAACTCGGTCATCCTTGGCATTTTTTGTATTTGGCGATCAAAAACCTATTACGAAAATATACATACCAGATGTATATTTTCGTAATATGTATTGTGCGAAATATTGTTTCATATTATTCATTACTCTCTTAATATAAGTTGTTAATATAACCATGATTTTTGGAAGGAATCAAATACGTTCGCCAGGTAATTTGGCGATATTTTTTTTTTTTTCCTGCAAAGGATGACAGATATGAAATTCATTCCGCTGCACCATATGAGTATCTTATATCAGACACTTTATTTAGACATTTGAAAACAAATTTGATTTCAAATTATGATAGAATATTTATCATTTTCCTTTAAATTAGTATATTAGTTGGATATTTATTGTGTAAATATCATCCTTTGGAATGAAATGTTCATGTTTTCAATCGAATATGGAAGTTTGCCATTTTTTTCTAGAGTTTTGAAATTTAAAATTAAAATTTTATCAATTTTACAGCAGAAACAACATAATATAACGCATGCACACGATAACTAATGCATATCTACACCCAAATATGGGGATTAAAATAGGGAAATAATTTTCCTCGATTTTTAATATTTTTTTACAAAAAATCCAATGGGCGATTAACACAGGAAATCTTTTTCTTGCATCCACGGACGGCCAGTGACATCATCACTTCGCTTGCGTATTAGGATGTTATTATTTTCATATTTTAATTAATTATAAGAAAACTAATACAAAATTCGAAAATCGGACTTCGAAGTATTGTGTTGTCACCGTGTTCTGAGCAATCCTGAAAGTTTCAGATTTCTAGCTAGTCGGGAAGTTAGTTAAAAATCGATTGCAAGATTTGTACACGATTTAGGGAGAGTGTGAACTAATAGTAGGAATAGAAAAAAAAAAAAAAAAACATTATTTAAAAAAATACTGACATACGGTTTTCACTAAAACGTACAACAAAGCATAAGGTTTATTTATTTATTTTTTTTATTTTTTTTTACATATATATGAAAAAAATATATTAGCTACATTTTTCACTAACATATCGCGCCGTATTTGCAGTATCCTATCACATTTCAAACTGATTCGTCTGATCAAATGACGCCATATTTCAAAAACTAAAGCTTTTTATGAGAATTTACAATGTGCAACATCTGACGATCTTTCTGATGTATGACAGCCATTACATTGAGCATTTATAGTCCTAGTTACGTTATTGAATGTACAGCGCTACTGAAAAAAAAAAAAAAAAAAAAAAACGCGAGATTGCTCTAGTTTTTTCATCTTTAAAGTTATTTTATAGATATGTTTGTAATTCCCTGTCATTAAAATTTCAAAAAACACCTCAAATCAGTTAAGTTTTGGCCCTTTTGAATACATCTGTGAATGAAATTTTTACTACAAAATTCTACTCTATTTCGATACAGAATTATTAATAATTCATTTAATTATTCAGTTAAAAATTTGAAAGTTTTAAAAATGTAATCGTCAGGAAATTTTATTTAAAGTGACTCGCATAGCGATACCAAATATCATCTCTTTAAAGCTGCACAAAATTTCCTCTTTCTTCCTTCCCATATTATCCAATGGGTTACCAAATATCATCTCTTTAATGCTGCACAAAATTTCCCCTTTCTTTCTTTCCATGTCACCCAATGAGTTACCAAATATCATCTCCTTAAGGCTGCACAAAATTTCCCCTTTCTTTCTTCCCATGTTGTCCAATGGGTTACCAAAATATCATCTCTTTAATGCTGCACAAAATTTCCCCTTTCTTTCTTCCCATGTTGTCCAATGGGATTTTTGTTGTTTCGTTTTATAAAGAAATGACATTCAAAAATGAAGTTTTTTGTAATCTGTTTTTTGAATATTGCTCTTTGAACATGCCTTTCAGCATAATGCACTTTTTTTTTTTTTTAATTAATATAAATATTTTATTTCATTAACTAAAATTAGAACTCTAATTTTCAATCTCTAAACAAAAAGTTTGAATATACTTTCTTCAGAAAACTGCTTACTAAGTTAAAAAGTGACAAGTTCAAAGAGTAATATTTAGGAAACCAAATACGCAAAAACGAAACAAGAAAATTCCCTTTGGATAACATGGGAAGAAAAAAAAGTAGAATCTGACTGATAAGACCAGTCGTAACAGCAAATTCTTGTGTTATACCTTCGGAAAATTTAAGAAGAAATCTGAATCAGTTTCCGGAAACGATTATCAAAGTTTTGTTTTTAAAATTACAACGGTGACCAGTGTTACTGGATTGGGGACTTTTTTATTTAATATCCACCAATAAATTTTAATTGTAGCGGTTGCCTAATCACTGCGAAGATTAATCGTCTATTATGTATATCCAGTATCACTTCTCAAAATTATTGGTGAGAGTTGAACTAAAAAAGTCCGCTATATGGCAACACTGCGTCTGACTACGTTTTCAAAAATTATTTTGCTAATTTTTAAACATTTTAAAAAATGTAATAATTTTAAAAGTTTACTTGACCAAAATTTTTGGAGTTTATTGCTTTAAAAAAAATAAATAAACATTTAGGAAAGAACAAATATAATATACACTAACTTGTTCTAACCTCATAACAAATCAAAGCCCCCGAATTCAAAATTCCATGGGTTTTCTCTTGGTCCGTAGTAAATGAAAAATTGAAGAATTAAGATTTCAATAAATATATAAATTGTAAGAAGTATTCAAAAATTTCCTTTTTAAATTAATTGTAAAAAAAAGAAAAAAAAAAAAAAGTTAATCTTATTAGATTAATGTCGTGATTTTTTCTTATTATATCATTGAACTGAGTCCACGAGCTTAAATATTGTCCATTTTCTATTTTTTATTTCATTTTTCATGCGTGCTTTTTATTTACTGATTATTATTAATTTTCTTTTCTTTTTCTTAAAAAAAAAAAAAAAAAAAAAAAAGATTTTGATGAAATTTTGGCAAAAGCAGAATTTAGTTTAGTACGGAGGACTATTAGTTTTTTTTTTTTTTTTTTTTTTTTTTTTTCAAATTATAACATCGCTTTCAAATTATTCAATTATATTTTCGATGAATTTTCGATTTCGATAAATGTCCAACTATCGTAAACCTAGTATCGTAAAAATCCGTAGATTGATACTAATACTTCGTTTCTTCCGTTTTTATTCTCGTAAAATGATTATTTATTTATTTATTTATTTTAAGGAGGGATTTAGTTTTACTGAATAGTAAGTGAAATTTCACATTAAATTATTGAAGAAAATAATAATACAGTAATCTTTCATTAACTGAAAATTCTGCTAATTAAGAGGACTGTGTAATAGCAAATGCTGTACTTAACATTTTAAGGTGATAGGTTTTTGAAATTGAATACAGTGAGCTCTCACAAATTCAACACCCTTTTTCTGGAAATGTAAAGTGCCTAGTAAATATTAGCTTTCCGTACAACTTTTATAAATGATGGACACTTTTCTCTTATTAGGCAAAAGAAATGAAAAAAGAGAAAAAGAAAGAAAAAAAAATAATGAAGAAATATTTCCCTAATTTTTTAATCCGATAAATACATTTCATGCCAAGATTTTTTTTTCTTTTTGAAAATAAAATATATTCATAGGATTGACATTAGTGTATCCAATAAGAATTATGAAATTCTTTCTAGTATATTTAAACTTTTTACTAGTAGCCTAAGAATATTTTTATTATTTGAACACTATTAATTAAATGAAAACAGCTTTTTAGGAAATTAAATTCTTATTTAAACTAGTATGCTGTGGCTATCACAAAGCTTTCTTCTATATTTTCCTATACAGATTCACTATCTCTTAGTACGAATAATTTATTAAAATGATTATTTATTAACATTATCTTCCACGATGAAAGATGAAAGTCAGTTTTATGCTCTCAAAATCACATATTAAATAGTTACTTTTTTTTTTTAAAATAATTTAAAGAAATCTGGAGTGACTCCACTCGACTTTCTGAACTTTAGGTAATTAACGGGTGTTTACACTAGTACATCTGCAGATCGATAGCGTCAGAGGCCTAATTTCATAACTCATTACTCAACAGATAATTTTACTTATTCTATATTATTTAAACTAATTATTAATATATATATATACATATATATATATACAGAAACACACATACATATATACACTCCTTCTCATATTTATAAGGACACTTTGTATTTTGAAATAACTAATGTAAAAGTAATTGTGAACAAGATTATACTAAGTGCACTTAATATATCTAGTATTCTAAAAGCCAAAACTGTCATTTTTTTTAATATGAAACAAAATTAATAAAAAATAATGCAAAATGTGTTTTTCTGCACGTTTTTAGATGTTCATAATTATAGGGACAATCCAGATTTTTTCGTTTTATTTAACTTACTAGCGGATAAATTACAGTTGACATGCAAATTTGTTAACTACTGGGCTAGATTAATTCATATATAAGCCTTCAATTTTTCTTGGACGGACATTACTGATAATTCCTCGGAAAAAAGAACATTCATGTAGTGAAGTATGATAAATGTGTTTTTTAAGTAGAAGGATAATGTGGTGTATTTCGCCATTGTATTCCTGATTAAATCTATTGGACTTTTGGTAAGTGACGTCACGTAAATGTGCATGTACCTGTAAACTGTATTGTCCAATCAATGATCTGTTCATTCCTTTTTACTTTTATCTCTGCTAGAACAGATCAGTCTTCAAAATGTAGTCGTTTATGTTACTTGTGTATTTCATCTGTAATTGTCTTAGTCATCTATTAAATTTTATGTGTTTAAAATGAAACGCCTCGTCATATCCTAGTTATGGCTTAATCATAAATCTTCTGCCCATAAAATACAATAATGGCGACCAGGAATAAAGAAAAAGAAAAAAACAAAAAAGTTTTGCTCTTATACATTTACAAATATCTACTTGAAGATAATTAAGAATGAAATCTGCAGTTCATAAAAAAAGAACGGAATATCTTCTACACATGTGTTTATTCAAAATCTACTTATTTCATAAAGAAAATTATTTATTGAAATGAATCATTATGCGGTCGGAGACAGCAGCAGTTAATATCATTGTCTGGTGGCGGGCAGGTACGATTTAGGCGCCAGTGAGTGTAATTATCGTCTGCGATAATCTGCGACTTTTTATTTTTCGAGAAAGAGAGGAAAATAGGTATTTATACATTTGTTTTATTTTTTCCTTTCTGTTCTTTTATTTGATTGCATCTTTTTATTATTAGGAGTAGCATATTTTCATTAAAAATGTTTCAAAATTTTAAAGAATTCAATGATTCTGTTGAGTCTTTTGATACTTATATTCGACGATTAGAACAGAACTTTATATTGTTTGATATAAAAGATGAAAAGAAACTTAGTGCTTTAATTACGTTTATTGGACCGAAATTATATAATTTACTTACAAATTTATTGTTCCCAGATCTTCCTGAATCAAAAACTTACACTGAATTAGTAGATGCCTTAACAAAACATCTATGTAAAATTCCTAACAAAATTACAGAACGCATTAAATTTAGAAAATGTTTTCAAGGAGATTCTGAATCTGTGCAGGATTTTAGTGTTCGTTTAAAGAAATTTACAACACATTGCGCGTTTACGGGCGATTCGCTCTCAGAAAATTTGTTAGAACAATTTTTACACGGATTAAAAAATGAAACAATCCAAAGCAAATTAATGTCTCAGGTTGAAGATTTAACATTTGAAAAAGCAGTAGAACAAGCCGTAACTATGCAAAGTACTGAAAATGACATGATAGAATTTCAAAATAAAAATTTGAATTTGAATAAAGTTTCTGTTAGTGCTAGGAAACCAAAACAAAATTATTCTCAAAATAACTTAAGTAAACAAAATGTGAACAAAACTGCGAGTACAAATAAAAGTAAAACTTATTGTTATCGTTGTGGAAATAGCTCTCATTTAGCAAATGTTTGTAAATTTATTAATGCAGTTTGCAATTTTTGTAAAAAACGTGGTCATTTGAGTAAGGTGTGTCGGAACGCACAAAACAATGTTACTCAAAAGAAAAATGTAAATGTTCTTGATACTGTAGACATTTTGTCATTACAATCTGAAGGCACTAAACCTATAAAAATTTGGGTTTTGATAGAAAATAGTGCTAAAGCAGAAATGGAGCTTTATTCAGGATCGGCGATTTCCTCCGTACCGATAAATCGTTTTCGGAGATTATTTCCAGAACATAAAATGTTTCCTGCTGATATACAATTAAAAACAGCTACTGGAGAAATTTTCCAGCCCGAGGGATTTGTTAAAGTAAATGTAACTTACGAAAACAAAACTAGGAATGTTAAGTTATATTTGGTTAAAAAGGACAATTTTCCTTTATTGCTAGGTAGGGATTGGATAACTACATTTAATATATTCCCAAACAATTTACAAACTGTTCCGGTAAACAAAGTACAAAACCCCAAAATTTAAATAATTTACTGAATGAATTTCCGGATTTATTTACAAATAACGTAGGTGAAATTAAAAATGTTAAAGCTGAATTACATTTAGAGAAAGACTCATCACCAATATTTTGTAAATCGCGAACAGTTACGTATGCATTAAGGAATGCAGTAAATGAAGAATTGGAAAGATTAGAAAGTGAAGGGATAATAAAAGCTGTTAGTACTAGTAAATGGGCAACACCCATTGTTCCGGCGGTAAAACCTAATGGTAAAATTCGTTTGTGCGGCGATTTTAAAGTCACGGTAAATAAATTTTTAAAGGTTGACAAATACCCGCTACCAAAAATTGAAGATATATTAACAACTTTAGGGGGTGGATTACATTTTACAAAGATAGATTTAAATCAAGCATACTTGCATTTACCGGTAGAGGAAAATTCACAAGAATTACTTACTATTAACACTCCTAAAGGCTTATTTCAATTTACGCGATTACCATACGGAATTGCCAGTTCTCCAGCAATATGGCAGAGAACTATAGAACAAATTTTAAAAGGTATAGAGGGTATTTCAGTTTTTATTGACGATATATGTATCTCAGGGGAAACGGATGAAATACATTTAGAGCGATTAAAACAAGTGCTAGAAAGGTTACGTGAATATAATTTTAAAATAAATAAAGAAAATTTTTTTTTCATGAATGATGAAATTACATACTGCGGTTACAAAATTGATAAAAATGGCATACACAAAACGCAAGAAAAAATTTCTGCGATTTTAAATGCTCCAATACCTACAAACGTAACTCAGGTAAAAGCATTCTTAGGCTTAGTATCTTACTATTCTAGATTTGTTCCTAAATTATCTACGATTGCTTATCCTCTAAATGAATTATTACGTAAAAATTTAAATTTTCAGTGGACTAAAAAATGTGAAAATTCATTTAATGCAATTAAACAGGAAATTACTTCCGAAAGGATTCTCACCCACTTTAATCCTAAATTACCCTTAATTTTAGCCACTGATGCTTCTCCTTATGGAATTTCGGCAGTACTTTCGCATATAATGCCAGATAACTCCGAAAAACCCATAGCTTTTGCTTCTAGAACTTTGTCTTCTGCAGAAAAGCGGTATAGTCAGGTAGATAAAGAAGCGTTATCAATAATTTTTGGAGTAAAGAAATTTTTTCAATTTTTATATGGTAGGAGATTTACTCTGTATACTGATAGTAAACCCCTAGTTTCCATATTTTCACCCGTAAAAAGTATTCCGGTACTTTCGGCAGCTAGAATGCAAAGATATGCATTATACTTACAAACATTTAATTATGATATTAAATATAAAAAATCTGCAGAGCACGGAAATGCCGATGCTCTATTACGTCTTCCATTACGTAGTGAAGACTTACTGCTGCCGTCGTCCGATTCGCTACAGCCAGAAAAAGTGTCACCAACTTTGTCACCAAATTTATTTGGCAACCCTGATGAATCCGATTGTTTATTTATTCATCAAATCACTTCGTTACCGTTAACTACAAAAACGTTGTGTGCAAGTTCTAAGCGAGATCCAACATTGAAAGAAATGTACCAGCATTTAATATCAGGCACACAGATGCCAAATTACTTACTTTTCGGACATAAACAAGAAGATTTTTCATTATTAAATAACTGTATATGACAAGGAAATCGTGTTGTAATTCCGACTGTTCATAGACAAAAAGTTTTAGAAGATTTACATTTTGGCCATTTTGGCATAGTTAAAATGAAAGCACTGGCACGTAGTTTTGTATGGTGGCCAGGTATTGATAAAGACATTGAGAATTTAGCAAATAACTGTTCTGTTTGTATTAAATTAAAACATAATCCTCCTAAAATGGACAACCATCACTGGGAATGGCCTACAACACCTTGGAACAGAATACATGTAGACTTTTTTGGTCCAATGATGGGGAAAATGTTTTTAATCGTAGTCGATGCCCACAGTAAATGGACAGAAGTGTTCATTGTTCCTAATACCACTGCTGAGAACACTATAAACTGTCTTTCTTCGCTTTTTGCCAGATATGGCTATCCTGTGTCCCTTGTGTCTGATAATGGGCCACAATTCATTTCAGAACAATTCGAACATTTTCTACAAAGTAAAGGCATAAAACATAGCTTAACTGCACCATATCATCCCTCTACAAATGGTCAGGCTGAAAGATATGTCCAAATAATTAAAAAAGGATTGAAATCCTTAAGTTCAGAACCCGGAAATCTCCAATTTAAGTTAAACGAATTTCTATTCCAATACCGAATAATGCCTCATATTACAACAGGGGAGAGTCCCGCATCATTCTTTCTCAAGAGAAATATCAGATCAAAACTGGATTTACTTGTACCAAATGTTAAAAATTATGTTGAAAACAAACAACATAAAAATGTTTTTAACAAGAAAAAGATAAGAGAATTCCAAGTAAATGAAAAAGTTGCAGTACGCAATTACACATCAGGAGATAAATGGAAAATAGGTAAAATAATTGCCAGACTAGGTAAACTGCATAACAAAATTCAAGTAGGTTCATGTGTATGGAAAAGACACGTTGATCAACTGAAAAGTGTAGGTTCCAGAGTACAACTGGAGGAAACTACAAGTCCTGGTGCAAATATTTCCATGGTTCCCGATAGCAAGAGTCCACACCTACAAAGCAATGGAGAATCTAAGTCAGGTAGGAGGCCTGCCATTATACCAGATCCTGTGCCAACCGATCCTGCCATTATACCTGATCCAGTGCCAACCGATCCTGCCATTATACCAGATCCTGTGCCAACCGATCCTGCCATTACACCAGATCCAGTGCCAACCAATCCTTCCATTACACCAGATCCAGTGCCAACCGACAGTAGATCTGTGTCTACAAAGCCTGGAGAAATTGACTGTGATAAAAATATCAACAGTACTGTAAATAAAGAACTAAAATCTGAACATTCAAACTTTAAACATACTAACTTATCTTTTTCTGAACAGGTTGTAAGAAGATCATCTATAGAGTAAGAAAACCTCCCATCAGGTATGGTATACGGAATTAAGGGGAGGAGAGTTGTGGTGTATTTCGCCATTGTATTCCTGATTAAATCTATTGGACTTTTGGTAAGTGACGTCACGTAAATGTACATGTACCTGTAAACTGTATTGTCCAATCAATGATCTGTTCATTCCTTTTTACTTTTATCTCTGCTAGAACAGATCAGTCTTCAAAATGTAGTCGTTTATGTTACTTGTGTATTTCATCTGTAATTGTCTCAGTCATCTATTAAATTTTATGTGTTTAAAATGAAACGCCTCGTCATATCCTAGTTATGGCTTAATCATAAATCTTCTCCTGCCCATAAAATACTATAGATAATTTCAATCCGCCGAATTTCTAATGAAATTCGAAGATCTAAAATTGCTGAAGGAAATGTGATGAAACGTTTAACTGCTGGTTCGATAGGAGAGAGATCTGATGGAAAATCAGAGTTGTTTTGCAGAAATCGAAGCCTCATAATTCCTCTTACTGTTCTACTCATAATGACTGCTGCTGAATTTGCTCGTAATTTTTAACGAAAGGTTAGGGTCCACATTTATGCATGTTTAAAATAATTAATAGTATGTGAAAATGAATAAAAAAAATCTGTAATAATCAATCAGCATTTAATGGGGGAAAGAACGTCTGTATTAAAAATGAATAAAGACAACATTAAATGGTAAAATGTTGCATTTTCGGATGAAAAACATTTTATTCTTGATTAACCAAATGGTTTTAACAGTTACTGGCACGATCTGAAGATAGCGAAAGACAGAGCAGATTTTTTAAAGGCAGATATGAATCGGGCATTTTAAAGGTGGATCTATGGTGCTCTGGGGAGCTGCTACTACTGAAGGCAGAATGAATTTAGTAATTTTTTCTGTTATTACGAACATCAAGAGAATATCCGCAAATTTTAAACGTGGAATTATCAGATTTTTGTTAGATTTTGGGGGGTAATAATATTTTTTTCAACAAGACTTACATTTTTGCTCTACTTTTAGAGCAATAGGGAATAGTTTGAAGAAAGAAACTTCTGTATTATTGCCTTTGCCATGGCCTAAAAGTTGAAAAAACCTTAAATTGTGATATTAGAAAAGTGCATGCAAGTGGAAAGCAATTTTAAATAGTTTAAATGTATTAAGAATATCATATATCCTATACGAAATGATATTGAAACTGAATATTAAAAAAAAATGTATATATATATATATATATATATATATATATATATATATATACCAGAGAGAATGTCTGACTGTTTAGCCTTAAAAAGAGATCCCATACAATATTAATTTAAAGAATAACTGAAAAAAATTTACTAAAATTTGAGCTGTCCTTATAATTGTGAACACCTGAAAAGTCATCTTTTTACCATATTTAAAGTTTTTTAAGATAGAAAAACGATAAAACTTTTCTAATCTATTAATGAAATTCAAATTAATTAAAAATATATTTGTTTAAATAATAGTGTTCAGTGTTTAGTTAATATAGAAAAACGGGTGTCCTTATAATTATGAGAAGGAGTGTATAGTAAATTCGCTACATAACCAGATACGTTACTAAAAGGGGCTACTGCCCCCTTCAACCATCCGGTATATCTATCTGTATATCTGTATATGTATATTTCATTGTAACTCATGAATACTTGTACCAAATTTCAAAAGAAATGAATTTATAACAAATCGGAATTATTTTGCGTAGGCCCATAAACTAATTACTTATTCTATGATTACCATTTTCTACAGAAACCGTGCTTTTAAACATTTTAACATATGTTTATTTCACTATAACAAATAGAGTGCAAGCATGTTAAAATGCACTTTAAAAAAATATCGTCTATAGACGGTAGAAAATTATGTGTCCCTGTACATAAGCTATAAAAATTATACACACAAACAAACACACACACACACACACACAAAAAAAAAAAAAAAAAAAAAAAAAAAAAAACTATACAACTATTTCCTTGTAACTCCTTAATATGTCAAATGGCCTTATTTGACATCACTTGGATGGTTACAGGAGATCATCGGAATTGTTTTGTGTGGTCCTGCAAATAAATTATTTAGTCTATTCATAATTTTTTTTTCTAGATAAAACATGCTTTTAAGCATCGGAATAATATATGTTAATTCCATTATTTTGAATGCAACATAAATGCGCTAAAATACACTTAAATAAAAATTTGTCCATCAGTGGCAGATATACAACTCTCGATTCCCGGCGCGAAAATCTCATTAGGGCCCGCCTAATATTGAGGTCCCCTCCACTTAAATTTATTACAATAAAAAACACTGAAGTAAGTTTTAAGATTGATTCAGAAGCTAAACCCAAGAAGAAAGCTAGGACATTGGTCCCGCTTGCCCGGCCTTAGTCAAGCTTTGCATATATGAGTTTTTTTTTTTTTTTTTTTGGAGTCGTCGCTTTATGGTCACATTTTCTGCATTAAGGTCTTTAGACAGGAACCTACGGCTTAAAGGGGAACTGCAGGAAAATTTTTCAGTTAAAATAATGGCACGACAACTTTATTAGATATATATACACTTAACGGTTAAGTTTCTTCGGAGGCCCTTTATGACTAGAGGCCTGGGGCTGACCGCCCCTTCCGTCTGACACTTCTTACGCCACTGTGTCCACAAACTTTACTCTTTCGAAATTCTTTTGTGTGTGCCGGTAAAGAATCATAAACATTATATACCTCTGTAAAAACTATACAACTTATTCTATGTAGCTCATGAATAAATGTTCGAAATTTGCCATAATTTGGGTGGTTAGGTAATATTGTCGGAACACTTTTGTAAGTTTCTATATATTAATTATTTAGTCTAAGCGTACATTTTTCTACAGAAAACATGCCTTCAGGCATTCCAGAAACGTATGTTTGTTTCACTTTCTTGAATACAATGTAATTACTTTAAAATACGTTTAAAAGAAATTCTGTCCATAAGACATATTTTTTGTGTCCCTGCACACGAACCATAAACAATACAAACATAAAAAATATAAAGCTATTTCTGTATAGTGCCTGATCACGTGTACTATTTTTTTTTTAATCAATCGGGTGATTTTTGCGGCAGCTATTGTCGTACATACAAATTCTGTCCATAGGCTGTAATCATAAGAAAAATTTGGTGTTTCCATATTCACCAACTACAAACAGAATTCACACCTAACATTATACAACTAGTTCCGTGTGCTTCATAAGCATAAGTACCAATTTGCAAGTCAACCAGGTGATTTTTGCGGCCGCTATCACGGTACACACATTCAGACAGATACACAGTACACAAAAACTTTTTAGTCTCCACATGTAGACCTCCATTGACGTTTCGGCAATAAATTAAAGTAAAAAGGTCTTAAATCAATCAACTAAATCGAATAAAGTGTCAACGCTATTGCACTTCAAATAATTTGAGCCCATGTTTCATAATAATAAAGAATATTTCGCTGTTGTGTCCCTGTAAAATTCTTTAAGTGTTAGATTCACCAAAATCTATACAATATACAATTCGTGTGACAATGACATATAACATGTACATAAATTTTCAGCTCAATCGGATAAGGCATTTAGACACTATTGCACTTTAAACAATTTCTATCCATAAATCATAATGATGAAGAATTTTTTGTTGTGCCCCTGTAAGAGAAACTGCTAGCGCTAGATTAACTAAAATCTATACAATTCGTGTGACGGTGACGTATAGTACGCATATAAATTTTCAGTTCATTTGAATGATGAATTTAGACGATACCTTACCTTACTTTTGATAATTTGATCACATAGACCATAATGGTAAAAAAAAAAAATAAAAAAAAAATAAAAAAAATGTTGTATTCCTGTAAAAAAAAAAAAAAAAAAAATAAAAAAAATAAAATAAAATAAAGTGCTAGATTTACCAAAACCAATAGGTTTTGTGCTATGGTGACCTATAACATATCTACCAACTTTCAGAACACTCGAACAAAGTGTTTAGACTTACGTACATGCCCATATACGTACGTATACAACTTATATATTACGAAAAATCTTGCAAAATCGTATATATGTCTAAAAGGGGAGCATGTGTCAAAATTGTAGTTGGTAGCGTATAATTAGACATCATGACATTTACAAATATAAATTTGCAACATTCTACGACCATTCGTTTTTAATCTATGCGAGTTACGAAATCCATTTCGCAAGTCATGACTACAATACTTTCCTTACAGAATGTTCGGAAAGTGACAAATCGATCATTTTATTTTAAATTATCTCAGATCGATGGTTGTTTAGAGCAAAAATAGAGTATTTTATAAGATGTACAAACTTAAAACAAAACTAATGAATAATCCGTTAAAATACAAAGTAAAAATCCATACATAAGTTGTTATCAACAAGAGATTCCTTTGTCAAAAATTGTGTCACTTTTAAAGCGTAGTAGAAATTAATAAAGTACACATTTTTATTTATTTTATAATTTATAGTTTATATATTTTATGATTTTCAATAGAATAAATCTTTTATTTGTAAATATCTCATAATTTTTACTTTCTTCTATATGTAATATAGAGAAAGCATTGGATTCGTAAAAATTTTCGACCTCGGGTTTTTGATGGATTTACACGTTTTGAGAGCTGTAGAATACGATTTGACTATTTTTAGAAAATGTCTGTCTGTCTGTCTGTCTGTCTGTCTGTGTGTGTGACAAAATTTTGTGGCAACTGTATCTCAGGAACTACTGCACAGAATTTCATACAAATTGGCATGTAGTTGCACCTTGACATAAATTAGTGCCTATCAACTTTTGGTAAAAATTGTCTTACAGGTTGCGTTGCCATCCCGCTTTTTCTAAATTTTTAACATGGTGATATAGGACAAAATTTTGTATAAATGTGCTTAAAGAGAATTATTTTTTTAGTAATCATTATGAAATTTACAATAATTATTTATAATAGAGATAGTCAACTGGGAAAAAATTTTTGTACGTGTAGGAGCCTCGCCACCACCCCACCCCCCCTGGGGGGGAAGTCCCCCCTCGAGGGGAGTAAATTTTCAAGATGGGTATCTTTCGAAAGGTCTCATCAATACCTTTAAAACGAATGGTTGAACTATAAATCTGTGATAATTTAAAACAAAGTTATCGATTTTTTTTTTACTTTTAACAAAAAAAAACTTAGAAAAAAAATCGTATTATTATTATTATTATTTTTTTTTTTTAACGAAACTTAACCAAGCTTGGTATTTAGTTGGTCCCCGACATAATTTGGTGCTGATTACATTTAGGGATCAATAGCTCAACAGGTGGCGCTGTGATCGCATTTTTTCTAAATTTTTAACATGGCAATATAGGACAAAATTTCGTATAAATGTACATAATGAGCGTTATTTTAAACTTGTGATTTTAAAATTAATATGAATTATTGATAATAGTAGTAGTTAACTACGAAAAAAAATTTTTGTATGTGGGGGCACCGATTCCCCCCCCCTTGGGGGGAAGTACCCCCCCGGGGGGGGGGGGTAAATTTTCAAGATGGGTATCTTTCGAAAGATCTCGTCAATACCTTTAAAACGAATGGTTGAACTATAAATCTGTGATAATTTAAAACAAAGTTATCGATTTTTTTTACTTTTAACAAAAAAAAAAACAAAAAAAATCGTTTTTTTTTTTTTTTTTTTTTTTTTAATATTGTTACTGGTTGAATATGTATTACTTTTAACAACAACAAAAAAAAAAAAAAAAAAAAAAGAAAGAAAAAAATCGTAATATTTTTTTTTTTTTTTTTTAAATATTGTTACTGATTGAATATGTGTATAGGAAAATATAGAAGAAAGTCTTGTGGAGGCCACAACATACTAGTTTTACTTTGATGTGATAAATAAAATTGTTGAAAAGCTTGTTTACACTCTTCTGGTTAATTATACACACACATATGTATATATGTGTGTATATGTCTATGTACGTGTCCGTCATGAACATATAAGAAAGTCTGACTTTGCCTATTTATCTTTTTTTCATATTTTCAGTTCTTCAATGTAAAAAGATTGAAAATAAATCTCAAGATTGTCACAGACAGAAAGATTTTTAACTCTGGAACCTAGGTACCTTTGCTGAGATAGATTCCCGTAAATAGTTCATATTACATTGTCATCGACTAAGAACTCAATTGGCAAATTAGTTCGGTGGAAGTGTTTAAAAATTGACAGCAAGATTTGACCCAGAAAATCAGAAATATGAAGTTAAATAAAATTGTATATAAAAAAATATAATAATACTGCAAAAACACGTTGAAGCGTCATTAAATAAAATAAACGATACAATGAAATTTATTTTACATTCTGAAGGCATTTTTTGTCTTTTTTCTTATCTGGAAACGTTGAAACACATATTAAAAATTTTCACCGCTCTGTGAGGTTAATTTACAAAAGTTTTACTGCGCAGGTGTAAAAGTTTTTTGCTCAGAACTCTAAAACTACTCAAAATTTTTAATTTTAGATAGTTTTAAAGAACAAGAATTTGGAACAGAATTTGATTCTGTAGAAGAATATAGGGAAAAGTCATTGAGAATTCAATTAAGAGCTCAACGCTTTTTAGAAAATCACAAAAAATTAAATGTAAAAGAAAGTAATTTTGTTGATAATGATAATCAATAATAATAATCGATACATAATAATTTAAATTGGGTACATGCCTAAACCCCTCTGGGCCAACAGCCAGTTTTAAGTTGGGTGCAGGCGTAAACCACTGTCAAGTGTCATTCAATTACTTACAGACATTTACGTAATATTTAAACAAACAAACAAAAATGCATTCTAACCCCCCCCTCCCTGCCAGCAGCCAGTTTTAAGTTGAGTGCAGACATAAACCACTGTGAAGTGTCATTCAATTACTTACAGCCATTTACATAATATTTAAACAAACAAACAAAAATGCATTATAAAGACCTTCCTCTACACACACACATAAAACACCACTCTAAATGCATTTTTGGCTTCTTTTATGTTTGAAAGGTATGATATCAAAATTTCTTTTCCCCTTTGCGCGTTTTACCAATAAAAGTCTTATTGCACATGTACAAATGCTTTCTGCCCATATAACTAAATTTAATTAAAATTCCAAAATGGCAACTGTTCTTTTTTTTTTTTTCATTATCTCTAAATCTATTAAAAATTTTAAATTTTTTCAATAGATGTAATTTTAAGTTGGGCACAGGTCTAAACCTCAGCCAAGTGTCTTTGAATTCCCCCTAGATGTTTTCAAGTGATACCGTTGCGTAATGTATATACCTCCAACCCTCTCATACACGCACAGAATTATTCTAAAGTCATTTCGGGCTCTTTTGATGTCTGAAACATAAAGATATTGTAAAATGTTTTCTGTCCAAGACATTTTACTGACTAAAGTTTTATTGCTCTTACGCAAGAATTTTTTGCTCATATCTTTAAATCTAATAGAATTTTTAAAACGTTCGATAGATATAATTTTAAACTGGGGACAGGCCTAAACCTCTGTCAAGTGTTATTGAATTCCGTCGAGCAGACTTCATATGATACCCGGTCGAATAAAAACGTTCTATTTACCCCACCCCTCCTCTATATACGCAAAAAATATTTTTGGCTTCCTTGATGTCTAAAATGTTAAGATAACTTTTTTTTTTCTTTTTCTCATTCCATGCATTTTACTGACAAAAGTCTTATTACGCACGCGTTGGCGTTTTTTACCGATATTTCTAAATTTAATTAAGATTTTGAAATGTTCGATAGATATAGTTTCAAGGGGGCAAAGACCTAACTCACTATTAAGTGTCGTTGAATTCCGTAAAGCCTTTCTCACGCAATAACCGGACAAAAATACCGTTACAGGTATACAGATATAACGATATATATAAAATTTAAAGTTCGTCATTATATCCGTTCAGATTTTTAGTCCGGATCATTAGATTTTATCAAAAAATAGTATGCTGATTAACCAGGGCAAAATCTAGCTAACGCCGTACATTTTAGTTCAATCGGATAATCGGTTCAAAAGATATTAAATAGAACAGCTTCAGTATAGAACTCCATGGCGAAATTTGCAATTTGGCACCGAAGTAGCTCGGACGTTTCTCGCCAAGATCTTTGCTTATGAAAATTCGATAATCATTTTAATTTATGGCCAAAATGTCTACAAAAATTTAAAAGCCTCCAAGGGTTTCTATGTTAAAACTACACCAAAGAAATGTGAAATGAATATAGTAACTGATGATCGGAAATGAAACACAGTTACTGTATGCCTTTGTATGGAAGAATACAAGATTAAAATAATTTCTGTCGCACTAAATTAAGTTCTGTTTTGTGCATAATTTTATATCTACTACTCGGAACACAAAAATAGACTTACAGTTTTAATTATTCTTTCTCTTCTTCTTTCTAACCCCTAAACAACAAAAGAAATTAACCTAAAATGTCTAAAACAGTTGAATTGTTTTAAATCTATTTTTTATTTTCTTTTATATATACAAGAAGAAAGTACTGGATTCGTGAAAAATTTCGATCTCCGATTTTCGATGGATTTACACGATTTGAAATATCCTGAACACAATTTGACTGTTTTTAGAAAATGTCTGCTATCTGTGTATGTGTGTATAAAAACTTTTGTGGGTGCTGTATTTCACGAACCAACGAACGGAATTTAACCAAACTTGGTATTTAGTGGGACCGTGATCTAAATTGGTGCCGATTATATTTGGAGATCAGTCTCTCAACAGATGCCACTTTGATCTTTTTACCCCGAAAATTATTGATAATAGTCATAGCAAAAGAGGAAATAAATTGTGTACATGTAGGTGTATCCCTCCGGGGGATATAAACTTTCAATGTGGGTATCATTCAAAAGATTTCGTCAATACCTTTAAAACGAATGGTTGAACTAATGATTTGTGATAATTTAAAACAAATTTATAGACCCTTTTTTTTCTCATTTTCAACTGAAATAATAATAATAATAAAATAAATAGATAAATCTAATTTCTTCTGATGTCGGCACAAAATTGACTTTCTTTAGACGTTTAGTGTTATAGTTCTTGAGATAAAAATCGTCTGCATTCCTCATGAGAAATAATTTTAATAAATAGCAGTTTAATACATAATTTCTACTGCGTTAATTTGTATACAATAATATAGAAGAAAGTCTTGTGGTGCCACAACATACTAGTTTAAATTTAACACATTTTCTTAAAAAGTATCACTTCGTAATCCGAAAATTATTACATTCTAATTTTTTAACAAAAAGTAGCATTAATCAGATTTTTAATCATAGTCGATTTTTCAAATACCATTCAGATATAATCAGAATCTTACATATTTTTCGTGCGAAATGGTGTAATCTTTATATATATATATATATTTTTTTTTTTAAGCATACATTTTTCTGATTATTAGTTTTTAACTCTGACTGACACAGAAAACTGAACAACATCTCTCTACTGTTTTATTTTTCGTCAACCAAAGTATTCGTGTTCCTCCAGGCGTAAAATCGCCGGAAAAAAAAAAAAAAAAAAAAAAAAAAAAAAAAATCCACCATACGTTGACGAGACAAAATTACATCACTCTAATATATCAGTATTAAGTTGAAGCGATAACAAATGTCAGAGGAATTTATTTTTAAATAACTTTTGGCAACATCTAATCTTTAATGACAAGTATGTGACATGACAATGATGCCTCATCGCCATTTAATCTCATTGTAAAAATAGAAATGTCTTACATTTCCACGCTCAGAATTTATATATTTAGAACTGATTTTTGATGATTAAATTGCATTTAATATAGCCATATGCGTGCTACAATAACAGTGTTGGTTTCTTCATCATATTGATTTTATGCTACAAATAATTTCCTTGCCATAAGTTTAGATAATTAATATTATTTTTGGAAAGTTATAATACATAAGTCAATTGTTCTTCTTCTTTTTTTTTTTTTTTTTGTGTGTGTGTGTGTGTGTGTGTATCTCGTTAGTGTGGTGGTACAAGATTTTGAGGCCGATTATCTACTCAAGGGGTTCATCCTGGGGGGAATGCCCTCCATGTGTTTCTGTGTGAGAGAGATGTCTTTTAAAAGGTTCTAGCCTATATTTAAGTACTTTCAAAATTTGTTTAAATTTTTAAAATATGGTCTTTTTTTTTAACTATTAATTTATAACTAAATTTTAAATAATTTACGAACGCCTTATAAATAACCAATTTTAAAACAATTCTTCATTTTCATTAACTGTTGTAAATTAATCTAGTGGAGACCATGGATTTTCTCTCTGGTCAATGATATTATTTATCCCAAGCATGCAACAATAATATTAGGAAGGAAAAGGGTTATTGTTAATAATTTTCGGTTAATCATAGTCCATCCAATTCTTCAGTGCCACGACTACTTCTGGAAGAATCTTACTAGCCCAAATCTCTTTAGCTTGTATCATTTGATCCTTTTAAATAAAAATAAAAATAAATAAATAATAATGATGTTCACTATCTGATGAAATCAGTATCACAAAACCATTAAAATCCTAGTTGGTTTTATTTCAAATTATTATAATTCAAAGGAATCAGAAATGTACTTACTACTACCTAAGTAAAAGTAGATATATTTTTATTAACTTTATTCAAAGGAATGAGAAAAATTTACTTACAACCACCTAAGTAAAAGTAGATATATTTTTTATTAACTTTATTATGCAGCTTGCAATTTTACATAATTGTTTTCATATTTTACGTGTTATATAACAATGTGTTAACTCACTGTCACTATCGAAAGACACATTACTTCTTAATTTTTTCTTTCTTTTTTTCTTTCTCTCTCCTTTTTTTTAATATACACATTTTATGAGTCATACTTACTTCCTGTAAATAACGAAACAATTACTAATATAATGTAACAGTAGTGAATACATTTTTTTTCTTTATAGGTTAAGATTTGATGAGATATCTCAATTCTGTCCCTTTTTGCTCTATTTGAATTTAATTTAATCTTTCGCTCCTGAAATGTTATTTTGAAATCGTGAAAGTAATAGTTTCTTAAATATGTTATCACGATTTAATGTATTTTCCTGCGGTAATTTTAATAGGTTTAATGATTTAATAAAATGCTGAACTTTGGTCATCTCTTTTTAGGTTCCACGCATCTCTTCGATAATTATTTGTAAACAACGTTCTTACTGTTTGACGTTTTCACGAAATTTGGATGGACTGTTTAGTAATCCTAAAACAATTTCTTTAGAATGATACATTGATTGCGATGACGTTTGACTAAAGTAGATAGAATCTGTAAAAGTCTAGGACAATTATTGTTTCAATAATGGTCATAATATCTGTAATTGTACCTACATTAATGACATATAGCATAGTTGTTAAAAGATTATTAAGCCACAAAATCATAGTGGTCATCCCAAGTTACAGTTTTATGAGCTCTTAACCTGAATAAGTAGACAGTTAAATAGAAATATATATATATATACATGTGAAATTGGTTCCATGCACCTCTTCGATAATTATTTGTTTACAAAGTTTTTACTACTGTTTATTTTCAAAATGTGGCTTCAACCTAAATCGAAAACTTTTGTGTTGTTAATAAGGGAAAACCATTTCCCGAAGAAATAGCCAGTAGTATTTACAAAGATCGCTTAGAGGTTTAATCAATTACTAACAGAAAAAACAATCACTGGTATATCAAAATCTGGTATATCATTTATCGATAATTGACAAGTTGGAACAAATTACTTCCAGTACAAAATTTTCCGTTAACAAAAGTATTATTTTATTTTAAATTATCGATATTATTACACCGCTTGTGATTTGTCAATAAGGAAGTAAAATTCGTTTGTGTGAAAAGATAAATTTAATAAAACAGTTTTGACTGCATTCACTAAATTAATTCTCCGCTAAATTTCCAAGATGGTTTACAAATCCATTTCCTTAGGCTTAAAATTCACGATTTTCGTTATTTTTAATCGTGAAAAGAGAAGAAATGCCCTCAAGAATTGGTTCATTTTTCACAGATACTAGACGTTTTCTAAAATTCCTGTTTACAAAACCTACAATAAATAAATAAATAAATAAAATAAAATAAATAAATAAATATAAATAAATAAATAAATAAATAAATATAAATTAAATCATACGACAAAAATGAAACTAAATGCTTTTAAAAACACTTTATTAAACTTAAGAAATAATAATTATTATTATTATCATCAAGTCGTTTTAGTTCCCCATCATACTATAGGTATGGGGAACTTAGGTAATCGTGAAAAATTTCGACCTCGGTTTTTTGACTTTTCTACACGTTTTCAGGTGTGAGGAATCCGAAAATGACAAAATTTCTATGGTGTCTGTTAGTCTGTTAGTCTGTTAGTCTGTTAGTGTGTTAGTGGGTCAGTCCGTTAGTTTGTTAGTCTGTGTACACGATATCTCAAGAACAAATTCTCGCAGAGAGGTCAGATCAGTTTTAAAATATTACTTTCGACACTGGCAAGAACCCTATTCATTTGCAACATTCGATTTTAAAAACTTCGTAAGTTATGAGAAATTTACGATTTTCTTAACATGGGAGAATAGGACAAAATTTCACTTAAACGTGCATTAAATGGAAACTTTTTACTATAAAAATGTCGGACCAGTTTTAAAATATCAGTTTTGATGCCGAAATGAACATCAGTAACTATAAATATGCTACTTTGAAAATTTCGCAAGTTACTGGAAATTTACGAATTTCTTAACATGGCAGTATAAGGGAAAATTTCACATAAACGTCAATTTTGAGAGATATTTTCATCGTAAAGATGTCAGACTACTTTTGAAACATTATTTAAGACACTAGCATGAATATTAATGACTATGAATTTTCCAATATAAAGATTTCGTAAGTTATTGGAAATTTACGAATTTCTTAACATGGCTGAATAAGAGCAAAATTTCACATAAACGTCAATCTTGAGGGATATTTTCATCGTAAAGATGTCAAACCACTTTCGAAATAATATTTAGGATACTGGCATGGATATCATAGACTATGATTTTTCCAATTTAAAAAATTCGTAAGTTATTTGAAATTTACGATTTATTTAACATGTCAGAATAAAGCAAAATTGAGCATAAACTTCCATTTTGAGGATCCTAAATACGTTAGACAACTTCAAAATTACGTTTATGATATTTGTTTGAACATGATTGAATACAAATATTCTAATAGGAAAATTTCGTAAATTATTCGTAATTTACGATTTTATCAACATAGCGAAATTGTAAATTTTTCATATAAATATGAATTTGAGGATTATTGCATTGGAAATAGTAGCATGAAAACTAAACAACGAAATTGACCCTGATAAAATAAATTAATAGATTAGAATAAGATAAATATATCGAAATGAACGGTGGATAGCCTATTAGGCGGGGATTTCATTCTGTCACTGTATGAAGCTTTGGTCAAATTGATTTCTTTTAACATTATTGCCGAAACGTCAGTGGAGGCCCTCTGTTGAGACTCAAAACGGTTTTGGGCTGTGTCTGTCTGTCTGTCGCGCGATAGCGGCCGCCAAAAAAGCGCTATTTACTTGAAATTTGGTACACATGTTCATGAGCCCCACGAAATCAGCTGTATAGTTTCTGGTATGTATTCAATTTGTAGTTCGTATACAGGGACACGCCAAAGTTTTTCTTATCATTACGGCCTATGGGAGAAATTTATATGTATCACGATAGCGGCCACAAAAATCACGCTATTGACTTGCAATTTGGTACACGTGTTCATGTGCCCCGCGAAATCTGCTGTATAGTTTTGGGTGTGTATTCCATTTGTAATTTGTGTACAGGGACACGCCAAAGTTTTTCTTATCATTACGGCCTATGGGAGGAATTTGTATGTACCGCGATAGCGGCCACAAAAATCACGCTATTGACTTGCAATTTGGTACACGTGTTCATGAGCCCAACGGAATCAGCTGTATAGATTTAGGTGTGTATTCCATTTGTAGTTCGTGTACAGGGACAAGCCAAAGATTTTTTATGATTAGGGCCTATGGGAAGAATCTGTATGTACCGCGATAGCCACCGCAAAAATCAAGCTATTGACTTCCAATTTTTGCCGAAATGTGAATGGAGGCCCTCTGTTGAGACTCAAAAGGATTTTGGATTCCGTCTGTCTGTCTGTCTGTCATGCGATAGCGGCCGCAAAAAACACGCTATTGACTTGAAATTTTGTGCACATGTTCATGATGCCCACGAAATTAGCTGTATAGTTTTCGGTGTGCATTCCATTTGTAAGTTCGTGTACAGGGACACGCCAAAGTTTTTTTTACCATTATGGCCTATGGGAAGAATTTGTATGTACCGCGATAGCGGCCCCCAAAATAACGCTATTGACTTGCAATTTGGTACACATATTCATGAGCCCATTGAGCAAGCATTTGACGAAACTGATATAGATCTGAGACTGACCGCCTTGGCGAAAATAATGCTCCTTTTATACTTTTCTATCGAAAACAGACTGTTCTGGAAAATTCTCGTATCACATCAGCCAATGAGATTAGAGCTTCCATATTTGGTATATCCCTAATAAAGATTTTCTCGCCAAGATCGCCAAAAAAATCGCCAAGGAGGGAAATAGTCGCCAAATTTGGCGCCAAATTTATTTCTTCCCTTCTAGGAGCTTTTTAATGCGTTTTTAAAGGAAAATTTGGCTATTTTAACGCTAAAACGACTATAAAGGCACAAAATTAGCATTTTATCAACTTACTAAACCTCTTTGAAAGAATTTATACAAAAATAAATGCAATTATTTACAATTTCGTAACACTTTATATCATATACAAATAGGTATACAAAGAGAGATACAACGGGGGGGTTGAGGGGGGCTGCCGCCCCCCTCAGGAATGTATTTGATTTTGGTAATAAGTCGATCGAATCAATATATACTATTATATAATAAGGAATAAATAAAAATGACCTATTGAATAATGTTTGATGCAAATAGGACGTTGAGGCTCCTGATCTGCAGATCCACTAGTAATATGTCTCGCACTAGAAATTTCTGAGAACATAAATATGATGGGGAACTGAGCAGAGTCCACCTATGCCAACTAGTTTTATGTATATTTTCTTATATTAAAATTATCTACTTTTCATGTTGAAAAAAAAAAAGTAAAAAGTAAAAAGAAAAATGAAAAATAAAAAATTGAAATCTATTTTCGACAAATTTTTAGTAGTTTCGCCCACAATAGCTATTATTTCTTTTGATACAAAATATTGGGAAAACTTTCATTATCTGTGTATGATGCCCAACTTTAGTTTCTTGTTATAATATTAATTATTTTTTTTACATTTTTAACAATATTAACTCAATCATTCTGTCCCATTCTCCCTTTTCATATAAATATATCTTATAATTAAAAAAAAAAAAAAAAAAATTATAATTTATGATTGATGCATGACTTCCACTTCCTTGTTTTTTTTATCAACATCCAATCAATCATTCTCTGGCTTACTCTTACTGCTACCATAATTATGTCTCACAATATGAGAATGTGTTTCATAATTTCTTAGTGGTGCATAGTTTTACTTTCTTTTTTAAGTATAACGTGCATTTATCTTATAGACGTATAAATGTACACAATTAAATTACTCGTTTTCACTTTCCATGAGTTGCAGCTATAACTAATAAGGAGTATTTCATAGCTTATGAATGACACATGATTTTACTTTTTCGTCTTTCCAATAACATTCATTCAGTTATGCTCTGACTCATTTTCACTTTTTCCAATAAATATATCCGTAATATGAGAAATTGTCTTAAAACTAATAAGTGATGCATTCCAGCATTGTATTATAACAAACTTTTGGTAATAAAATGTCATGATCGATTTTTTTTTTTTTTTAAATCTTTCTATAAAACACGTTTTCAGTTAAACATGCATTTTTCATTTTATTGCTATAGACTTCCATACTCTTTAGTAGATTAAAACAAAAGTAAACGTACATGTTCTTTAAGTCTTAAAAGTAATGACTACGGTATTAACTAAATATTCTCACCTACAAAAAGAAATAAATTTCGGAAACCATTCAGAAGTGAGTGCATTTATAATCCTGCAAAAATACAACTGGAATTCTTCATAACAGGAATTCTTCATAATAACTTCTTCATAATAACTTCTTCATAACTGGAACAGTAATTCTTCATAAAAAAGAGGCATCACCAAATTAAACATTTCAGTCGATATACTTGTCTATATACTGTCATATTAAATTATATATTTAAAATAAAATGGATAGTGTTTTTACTTAGAATCTAGAAGGATTAACTATGATAATAAATGTTTACTAACCATCTTCAAAACGAGATAAAATAAGAGAATCTTAGAGGGAATTCATATTCTGCATGATCTAATCAAAAAAAAGTAAACAATAAATATCGAACAAGCTTAAAGTTTTAAGATAACGCAAACAAATATGTCATTGCATATATTATATTGTATTTATAATATGCATGTAATTAATAAAAATATTTGATTCATATATGACGAAATTGTTAATTGTTTTGCTGAAACAGTATTTTGCTGAAATTTCAGGTATGAGTGAAAATTTCACCAAAAAAAATTGATCTCGTTCTTGTATGTGAATCTTCCATTTTTTAAAACAATTAATGTAAATTAAATTTTTTAAGCAGTTTCTAACAAAAGAGTAATGTATTTATGAACCTTCTACACTCTTATTTCCGAAAGTACCTTTAAAATAAAAATAATATGTTTTATTGAGGTTCAATATCATATGAAAATAGTATTAATATCCTTACTGATTGTATACTTGATACTATTGAAAATGGTATATATAGCCCTACTGATTTGTGTTCCGATACTCAGGCAAAAGAAAAAAAAAAGTCTGACACATTACAGATTCGATAAATTTCTTTAAAGCATAATTTAATATCATTATGCCCTACAAAATATAAGAAATTTACATATATTATTTAGCTGCACAAAATCTTTTTTCCTATAAAATATGGTATGATTTCTTCCATTAGTGCCAGTAATTATTGCTTTATAGAACGACCAATTGAGTTATGAGGCTTTTTTATTTATTTATTTTATTTTATTTTAACTGCGCTAAATTTTTAGTACATTATATGCGCATATGCAATTTTTATACACGATTCAGGACTACACCTATGAAACTTTTTTCTGCTCTCATTTTAAAAGCAAAATTATAAAGATGATTTTGTGAGATATCTTTCTCCATAATCAAACGCAAAATATATTTTAAAGTGTCATCATGGAGGAAAAACGTTGAATGCTGAATGGTGTAATGAATCATTACAGTCAGAAGATGGCATAGAAGGTATGATTTCTCCTTTTTATTTTATTTATAAATATGTATGTACGGGCTTCCGCAAAAGATAATTTTTATATAAATAAGTCTGTTAATCAGTCCGTATATCAATCCATGGATAAACTCTACAAAAAAGCCTTCTATAAATAAATTGATTAATTAAACAAACCAACAATTATTTTTTTCATCCATATATGCTTATGTACATTTTAAAATGCTTACATGCATACATACTTACTCGCATAATATCTTGAATACATAAAAATGCGAACTTCCAAAAGCAACATACTTAAAATACATAATTGCACTTACATCACAAAATATATTCAGTATGCACATTCATTTTCATACACCAGCTTAAAATATATAGAGTAACATCTCCAGTTGTGGGCATTCTACGGTTGTGGACACCCCACCATATCTTTTAACAAAAAATAAATATGGTGGATTTAAGTACTGTCAAACATGTACTGCAACAGTACGCAGTTATGGCGCTAACACCGAATTGAATAGACGCATTTGCTTAGTAAGTGCAAACATCGAAACAAAATTTTGAACAAAAAGCAACACAAAAGTAATTTCTGAATTTTTTCATTGTGCAATAAACCAAAGTGAATTAATTAAAAAATGTGAGTGTAAATATATATTCATGCAGTATATTCAATATATTTTGTAATGCAATATCCAGAGCTGCCAACCTAATCCGGCAAATTGTTAGTACCGCCCCTTTTTCTACACCACTTAATTTTTAGAGTATTTTTTCTACTTAATTCATCATAGATTTATTTGAAGAGAATTGCTCTAAAAATTTAGTGGTGTAGAAAAAGGGGCGTTTTTCAATAGGCGTTAACAATTTGCCGGATTAGGTTGGCAGCTGTGAATATCGAATTAAGCCAAAATTTCGAATGAAAATAGTTTCTGTCATTATAAAAGTGACTGTCGTTCCCGGTTGTGGCCACCTTCATGTAACCGGTTGTGGGCATCCATGTTTCTTTCATTTAAAGCGTGATTTTGACTTACAAATTGTGAAATATGTCGTTTAAAACAACATAGCATATTTTATGTAATTAATCTTTTATGTATTTTTATGTATTTTTAGGCTTTTTTAGCCATGTCAACCCCGGAAAAGTCAATCGATCCAAAAGAAATGCATTTTAAGGCGATGGTTAAATCCATTTAGGATTGTTTAGTATATACGAAATCCATAAAATTGACTGACCGACTGACTGGACCTCCTGACAGCTTCTGTGTCCATACAGAAGAAGCTTAGAAAAAGTAAGGGTCACTTGTCAAACTGCTGACCAAGCGCGCTAAAAATAGAAACATTCACAATCAGGAGATGATGTCGATTTCTGCATCATTTGTTTGGAGCACCTGCTACCATGCCGAACAAGAGCAAATTCAGTCAAATGCAACGAGTATGATCGTCTGGTATATTTAAAATGTGCCAGTATACATGAAAATTATTTTATTTACAAGCATTGCACTTCTGATTTGAAGGATGAAGAAGATGACGAATAAAATTGGAAAAATGCCATTTTCTGTTATGATTTCGGCAACTGAATCCTTACAAAATGAATAAATTTTATTGTTTTCTGTATTTATAGTGGTTTTTCTTATTATTTTCCCATTTTTAGCGGATTTTTCAAGTGTGCCCACAACCGGGTACAAAATGTTCTTTGGCAAAAAATGATTACTTCACAAAATTGGTAATAATTTTTTTCTGGTTGACGGAATCAATACAGTTTACTTCATCAAACGTTAGCTAATGGTTCTAGCTTTCCATTGGTATGCATATGTTTGCATAATATCTATTCTATTAAAAGTTATAAACTAAAATCAAAACTGTGCCCACAACCGGAGATGTTCCCCTACATATAGAACATACTTGCAAAACATTCTTATTTCCTAAATTTAATACTTACAATATCTATAAAACATACCTGCAGCCTTTTGTCTTTAAGAAACAACACTTAAGTTAAAAAAATATTCTATAGAATGTTCTATGAATTTTAGTGACAACAACTGTCAACACAAGAAAAACCAAATAAATGAATAATTGATTCTCTCTCCTTATAAATTATCCTCGTTATTCCAAGCACATACTGAAAGCTTGAAATGAAAAATTTTCTCCACATTATTACATTATTTTATGCACAATAAATATTTTTGTGGTGTGAAAGTTTGATAAAAATATTTCAAGTCAAGTTTATTAAAATTAGAGATGAGAAAATAAATAAATAATGCAAGTATAGAATTTCAATGATAGTATGTATAATTTTGAAACCAACGTTTCGGAAAAACTGTGTAAAACATATACATTTTTGTTAGGAGACCTATTTTGAGATACGTTTCTCTTGTTTTTCCAAAGATAAAACTGTAAAGGCTTACAGAATAATAAGCCAATAATAAGTCCATAATAAGCCAATTTTTGTACCTTCTTAATAATAAAAGGTCAATTTTTCCGAAACTAATGCTAAAAATGACGTCATAGCTAAAACAATGTATTGAAATAAAGAAAGTAAAATTTTATCAATGGTTTTCATGCGTGCATTTCAGTTGGATAAAATAATGAAAACGGATAATTTAACGAAACAACTTACGTCACAATCGCAACAATTTATTGAGATTTAAAAAATATATATATATCCATAGTTTGCATGTTTTTAGAAGATTCGTTTATTCATTCTCAATAAATAAAATAAAACAATATCTATCCGCGATCGTAATGAAATGCTCGCCCTCTGGTGGGCTAAGGGGAAATTACAATAAACATGCTTTAATTCGAATTCCATCAAGCCGCCATTGCTAGCCGATGTTTAGTTTCACATATATTTATTGAAAATGAATAAATCCGGTCAAAAAGATAGCACATACTGTTGTGTGCTCCAGTGTAACTCCAAAGGACCAAGAAATCCAGAATTAAGCTTCCATTTATTACAAATGACAAATTTAAAATTTCAGTTGCTTCGGCTAATGGAAGTAAAGAATTAATCAGATGATTTGAAACTAATATCTGTTCAGCTTCAGTTAAATATCTACTTTTGATCGAACTTTGAATAAACTGAAGTATTTTTTTCCAAAAGCAATCAATTTTCCATGATGTAATGGCGGAGAAATTATAGTACGAATATTAAGTAGAATAACAAAAAGAACAAAAATAGATACACGTGGCTGTAATATTTACTAACAACAAGAGCTGAAAAAGCGCCATCTATCGATCATTACAAACGCGGATTCTTTGAATAAATACTTTTGGTTGCTAAGCGAAGATTTAATACGTTAAGTGGAAATAATAATAATAAATTAAATACGTAAAATTCTACTACGTCACGAAAAATTAATAATATAAGAAATTAATACGCAAGCGAAGTGATGGCGTCACTGGCCGTTCGTGGATGCAAGAAAAATATTTCCTATGTTAATTGCCCATTGGATTTTTTGTAAAAAGTTATTAAAAATCGAGGAAAATTATTTCCCGATTTTAATTCCAATATTAGGGTATGGATATGTATTAGTTATCATGTGCATGCGTTAGATTAATTTGTTTTTGCTGTAAAATTGATAAAATTTGAATTTTAAATTTCAAAGCTCTAGGGGGAAAAAATGGCAAATTTCCATATTCGATTGAAAACATAAACGTTTTATTTCAAAGGAGGATATTTACACAATAAATATCCAACTAATATACTAATTAAAAGGAAAATGATAAATATTCTATCATAATGTGAAGTCAAATTTGTTTTAAAATGTCTAAATAAAGTATGTGATATAAGATACTAATATATTGCAGCGAAATAGATTTGATATTTGTCACCCTTGGCAGAAAACAAAATATCGCTAAATTATCTGGCGAACATAATTTAATTCCTTTCAAAAATCCAGGTTATTTTAACAACTTATATTAAGAGAGTAATGAATAATAATCTATAATAATAAAAGAAGATGTCTGTCTCTCTGTCTGTCTGTCTGTCTGTCTGTCTGTCTGTCTGTCTGAGCATCTATACGTTCAGCCCCTACTGAACGCAGAACTACAAAATTTGACATACGGGTGCTCAGAAGCCTGCCCGAGGGGATAGTCAAAACAGAATTTAAAAATTTTAATTAGTTGCGGAGATATTAATTAAAATGTAGACCTATGTCTTAATCAAAAAGCGATCTCAATGACTCAGAATTCACCGAGATTGCATAAAAGTAGATATTTTAACGGAGTTAAAAGCAGAAAAAATGGAAAATAAATTAGAAGTATTAGTCCGATCATTACGAATTTGGTACCAAATGAAAGGGGAATTTTTGCCGAATCTAAGAGTGCAAGCGGCTTATCGATACGTCAATTAGATTTTTTAAAATTAACTAAACTATGAAATTTAGTTGGAAACAGGCAGACGATTTTCTAAGCGGTCTCGATCGAAAACAAAACACATACGAGACAACTGTCTGTGATGTCTGTGATGAAAACGGAAATGGTTTTAATCAATTAAGATATCATGTGTTTTATACTGGGGGGAAAAATTGCAATTTTCAATTTTTTTCAAATTTTCATTCACGTTACATTTGAATTAATATTCGGCCTAGACAGCATATTATAAAGCTACTGTTCAATTTTCATGAAAATATATGAATAATTAAAAAAATGACATATTTATTGGAAAAAGATTCTTCTTTTATTTTTTTGCAGTATTTGCAGTAGTCGAAATTTCGTAGTATGTAGTTTTAATGCCCGATAATTCGATTGTGAATATTTTTGAAAGAGTACGATTATTAGGGAGGGCTTGAGGGACAGGGAAAAAAGGCAAAAAAAAAAAAAAGAGTTGCAGCGTTTGAAATTGGTTGGCATATTAAGATTTTAAGGCAAGGTATTTGGTTTTCTTTTTTATCCCAGCTTCTAATTAAAATAATTTCATAAGTAATACATCATTTGAAAGCTTTGTTGATTTGGAATTGAACAGTAGATTACAGAAATTTCTACCGCCAGATGGCGCTGAAATATTTTAAAATTTCAATATTTCAAATTCTAATTATGATTATATAATTTTTAATACATCATTCGAAAGATATTTTAAAGTTCTTTTATATTATCGAAAGTATTATTCGAGATTTTACCCGATTTACACGTTTTAAGGTTTCCTTTTTAGGTTTTCTTTTGTATCTCAGCTACTAATTAAAATATTTTCATAAGTAATACATCATTTAAAAGCTTTGTTGATTTGGAATTGAACAATATATTACAGAAATTTCTACCACCAGATGGCGCTGCTATATTTTAAAATTTCAATATTTCAAATGCAGGCGCCACCGAGCGGGAGTTTCGTAAAGTCGGATTTTTCAGGGATCGCGAACCAGCTGGTCGCCGAAGGCGGCTAGTGAATAATATGAAACAATATTTCGTACAATTACATATTGGGAAAATATACATCTGGTATGAATATTTTCATATTACGTTTTTGATCGCCAAATACAACAAAGTTTTGAAATTTAAATTTTGTCAATTTGACAGCAAAATAACTCAATCTAACACATGCACATGATAACTAATACATATATATACCCAAATATACATATATATACCCAAATGGGGATTGAATTCGGGAAGTAATTTTCCTCGATTTTTAATAATTTTTTACAAAAAATCCAATGGGCGACATAGGAAATCATTTTCTTGCATCCACGGACGGTCAGTGACGTCACACTTCGTTTGCGTATTGACACGTAGTTATAAAATCCAATTTAAAGGATTATGATGTCATTTTAAATTTCTTTTAGACCTTTGGACTTCAAAACATATAAATAGCATGATGTAAAACATTAAATTATTTGTTTTAAATGTCATGCAAACCAATGTTTAATCCGCGTTTGTAATGATCGATAGATGGCGCTTTTTCAGCTTTTGTTGTTAGTAAATATAATAGCCACGTGTATTTATTATTGTTCTTTTTGTTATTCTACTTAATATTCGTTCTATAATTTCTCCGCCATTACATCATGGAAAATTGATTGCTTTTGGAAAAAAATATTTCAGTTTATTCAAAGTTCGATCGGAAGTAGATTTTTAACTGAAGTTGAACAAATATTAGTTTCAAATCATCTGATTAATTCTTTACTTCCATTAGCCGAAGCAACTGAAATTTTAAATGTGTCATTTGGAAATAAATGGAAGCTTAATTCTGGATTCCTTGATCCTTTGGAGTTACACTGTAGTACACAACAGTAAGTGTTATCTTTTTTACCGGATTTATTCATTTTTATTCAATAAATATATGTGAAACTAAACAACGGCAAGCAATGGCGGCTTGATGAAAAGCCGAATTAAAGCATGTTAATTGTAATTTCACCTTAGCCCACCAGAGGGCGAGCATTTCATTACAATCGCGGATAGTTTGAACTGGCAAGGATAAATACATCTGGAAATACAAATATAAAAATCAAGCGCTAAGCGGGCGCAGACCGACTAATTAATAATATAGAAAACAATCTGAATAAATGTAGCTCCATAAAATACTCTAATATTTGAGTAACAGAAATTATATAAAAGTACCAGAATTTTCCCAGATGAAGTGTGTACACCAACGATAACCTGTAAAAGCAGAAACTGCGTGATTGGTTAAAAATTTATGTAAATGTGTATAGTACTGTAAAAAAAAGAAAAAAGGTATTTAAAATCACTATAAATTATCACCATATATCAAGAAAATACGATATTTGCTATGGTAGATTGTTTTTGCTTTCATTGTTATGAGTAATTCTATGGCACGTAGTTTTTTTTTTTTTTTTTAGTTCCCCATCATACTATAGGTAAGGTGAACTTAGGTAGACGTGAAAATTTTGACCTTGGTTTTTTGACTTTTTTATACGTTTTCAGGTGTGAGGAAAACGAAAATGATAAAATTTGTATGGTGTCCGTCTGTAGGGTGTCTGTTAGTGTGTTAGTCCGTTAGTGCGCTAGTCCGTTAGTGTGTTAGTGTGTTAGTCCGTTAGTTTGTTAGTCTGTTTACACGATATCTCACGAACAAATGATCGCAGAGAGGTCAGACTAGTTTTAAAATATTATTTATGACACTGGCAAGAACCCTATTTATTTGCAACATTCTAATTAAAAAACTTCAGAAGTTATTCAAAATTTACGATTTTCTTAGCATGGGAGAATAGGGAAAAATGTCACTTAAACGTGCATGAAAAGAAATAATTTTATCGTAACGATGTCAAGAACAGCTCTTAAATATCAGTTTTGATGCCGGGATGAACATCATTAACTATAAACATGCGACTTTGAAAATTTCGCAAGGCAGAAAAAATTCGTGCTCCACTGTTAACCCTTTATTGGCCCATTGTATCATATAGCAGAAATTGGGTTTACTCGGAAATGGATATAGCGATTTTCAAAAAAGTTTGTAGTTAAGTGCTTTTCGGGGTGCTTGGATTAACCCTCATTTTCAGAAAAAAATGCGTTCGCTGTTAACCTTTTATTGGCCAATGGCAGCCTATGGCAGAAATTGTGTTTACTCGGAAATGGGTTTAGGGATTTTGGTGAAATTTTGGAATTAAGTGCTTTTGGGGGTGCTTAAACGATTGGAATTGTCCTCATTGTCAGAAAAATTCGCGTTTACAGTTAAACCTTTAAAGGCCAATTGCAACGTATGGCAGAAATTGGGTTTACACGGAAATGGAGAAAGCGATTTTGATGAAAGTTTGAGGGTTAGGGATTTTGATGAGAAAAAACGATTGGATCTAATTTTCGGATAAATTCGCGTTTACAATTGGCCCTTTATCGGCCAATTGCAAAACATAGCAGAAATTGGGTTTACTCGGAAATGGATATAGCGATTTTGTTGAAAGTTTGGGATTAAGTATTTTCGGGGAAGTGATAAAATGATTGGATGAACCCTCATTGAACCCTCATTGAACCCTCATCTTCAGAAAAAATTGCGTTCTGAGTTAACCCATTATTGGTCAATTTCAACATATGGCCGAAATTGGGTTTACTCGGAAATCGATATAGAGAGATTTTGGATAAAAGTTTAAGGGTACATAAATCATTGGAAATATTTTCATCTTCAGAAACTTTCGCGTTCGCTGTTAAACCTTTAAAGGTCAATCGCAACGAATGGCTGAAATATGGTTTACACGAAATTGGACATAGCGATTTTGATGAAAGTTTAAAGTTAGAGATTTTTTGGTGAGAAAAAGTGATTGGAAATATCCTCTTCTTCAGAAAAATCTCGTTTGCTGTTAACCCTTTATCGGCCCATTGCAACATATGGCAGAAATTTACTTGGAAATGGGTATAACGATTTTAAAAAGTGGTTGAAGTTAAGTGTTTTTCGGGGTGTTAAAACGTTTGAACTTATCATCATCTTCAGAAAAATTCGCCTTCACAGTTAAACCTTTAAAGGCCAATTGCAACGTATGGCAGAAATTGGGTTTACACGGAAATGGAGAAGGCGATTTTGATGAAAGTTTGAAGTTAGGAATTTTTGATGAGAAAAAACGATTGGATCTCATCTTCAGATAAATTCGCGTTCACAGTTAACCCTTTATCGACCCATCGCAAAACACAGCAGAAATCGGGTTTACTCGGAAATGGATATAGCGATTTTGTTGAAAGTTGGGGATAAGTGTTTTCGCGGAGGTGCTAAAACGATTGGATTTACCCTCCTCTTCAGAAAAATTCGCGTTCTCAGTTAATCCTTTATCAGTCAATTTTAACATATGGCCGAAATTGGGTTTACTCGGAAATCGATATAGAGATTTTGGATGAAAGTTTAGGGGTACATAAATGATTGGAAATATTTTCATCTTCAGAAACTTTTGCGTTCGCTGTTAAATCTTTAATGGCCAATTGCAACGCATGGCAGAAATATGGTTTACACGAAACTGGACATAGCGATTTTGATGAAAGTTTGGAGTTAAGGATTTTTTGGTCAGAAAAAGCGATTGGAAATATCATGTTAGTTTATTTATAAACTTGGTTGAGACCCTTATATGGTCTATGTATACATCGCCACTTGAAAACAAAATTGTGGAGCAACTTAGTTAACGAACTTAACCAAGATATTTATAAGATAAATTCACTGTGCAAATCTGATTCGATTTGGAGTATTATTTCGGGAGTTACTATGATGAGATTTCGATTATATATATATATATATATATATATGAGAGAGAGAGAGAGAGAGATAAACGAAGTGATTGGAATATTTCGATTTCCAAAGAGATCAACCTAAAATGGCAAATTTTGGTTTATGCTATTGAAAAGTGCATATAAAATGCCCCCAATGAGCGCGGAAAATGTCGCATCTATAACTCTCAATTCATCTACCTGAGAGGCATTCATGTTAGTTTTATTATAGCCAAGTTTTTTCTTTATACCATCTGTAAGCTGATTCTTCTCAAATATTGCATTTTTAAGTTTCGTCCTTTTTCTTGCCGAGATGCGACAGGTTAATTTTACTTTGATAGTTTTTAACAATAATTAAAATGTGTGGAAACAAATACGTGATGGGGAGCTGTGCGGCGTCCACCTATGCCAACTAGTTTTTTCTCTTTTTATTTATTCATATATTTTATTTTATTTTTTTATTTTTATTTTTATTTATTTTATTTTATTTTATTTTTTTATTTTATTTTTTATTTTTATTTTTATTTTTATTTTATTTTATTTTGTTTTATTTATTTGTTTATTTATTTTTATTTATTTATTTATTTTGCTACTATTATTTACTATACAAAAATTTGTATCCTATTTTTACAAAAAAAAAAAAAAAAAAAAAAAAAAAAAAAGAAAAAGAAAAAAATTAAATAGGATAATGATTATTGCTAGGAAATAGCGGTGGTAAAAACAAAAAGCGAAAATTTCCCTGTGTGTGAATGACACTATATTTCCCTTATAAGATTATCTTTATAAGATAAACGAAAAGTTTTGTTTTCAAAATATATTATTTTATCGTTAACTTTAATTACGAACAAAATCATAAAAGATTTGAAAAATAATTAATATTTAAATATATATATATATATATATATATAAACATTTATTAATTTTCGCAGATATAGCATGTAAATATAGCGTTCCATCACCATCAAATTCATTTTTATTTCTTTTCTTTTCTTTCTTTTTCTTTTTCTTTTTTTTATTCATTTGCAATTGAGTATTACCCCTTTCAGGTAAACTATTTTTTTCAGGTGCTTCATCAGATTTTTCGTAAATAATAAATGTCAGTATCATTTGAAAATACCTTCTGATCATAACGATATGATTCTTCTCAAATGAAAAAGAAAAGAAAAAAGTAGAGACGACATATTTTATCTGACCAACTGTCACCACGATTCTCATTGTTTACTGAGAACTGAGACAGTTCTGTTAAAAAATTTTGTCTCCCTGTGTGCCCATAATAAAAAAACTGGGTCATCAGATATATGTGTACATTGTGCAGCCAAAATCAAAGGCGCGTGTTTAAGACTGTCTATGCTTAATATCCATTTCATGAGGAAGAGTCCGCTTAGAAACACGATGTGACGTAAAAAGAATGCGTTGTTGCGAAGGTACAAGGAAAAAAAAAAGATGACACCTGATCTTTTAACCTTTAATAGAGGGCTTCACTTGATTTTGACCCAAATTTTAATCTAAATGAAGATTACTTAAGTTCAGTCCATCTGGTTGAAAGATATTCCACCACTTCATTATTCTTATCCATTATATTTGACATTAATGCTGAGTGTTTAAATGACCATAAATGACAAACAACATATGTATTTTATTACAATTACACAATAAAAGCTCCAAAAATTACATTTCTAAACATTTTAGTGATATTTATAGCAATATTTTTTATGTACAGTCGGTAACCAAAGTGTCCGAACACTAGCGAAAATTCCTGCGTAAGAAAAGTACACTTCATACGGTTCTGTTAAACAAATCCTTATCGAATCATGTTCTTACACTGACTAAGAATAGGATTCGACAAGGATTTATTTAACAAAACCGTATGAAGTGTACTTTTTTTACATAGGAATTTTTGCTAGTTTTCGGACACTTTGGTTACCGACTGTACACTTACTAAGTTTAGTAACCATTTGCATGTGCTTGCTCTCAAGTTTCAATCGGCTATTTTTTTACTCATCTACTAAGTCAATTTTATTTATACATGCATAAAATTTGTTAGTTTTATTATATAGATATTACGAAATCTTATAATATTTCTTAATTTTCTATGAATGTGAAATATAGTTTCAGAAATTTACGTTAAAATTGCTTCTTTGGACCAATATTTTGGACTTTGCAGTTCGACATAAGTCTTCGTGGAAAAACAAAAAAAAAAAAAAAAAAAAAAAATCTTGAGTGACTCCACTCGACTTTCCGAACATTAAGTAATGAGCGGTTTCGTAAATAAATTAAAGTAAGACATATAGTTAAGTAAGCAAAAGTGAATTCGAGTATTTTCCCCCACTACTTAATTTTACAATTTTACGCTATTGCACTTCATATAACTTTAACCCATAAATCCCAATGATATATAATTTTTTTGTTGTGTCCCTGTAAAAATCTATAAGGACTATCTTTATCAAAATCTATACAATTCGTGCGACGGTAATCTATAACATGTGTATCAATTTTCAGCTCAATCGAAAAGGGCGTTTAAACGCTATCGCACTTTAAAATAGAGAGCCATAGACCATAGAGAGCTTTTTGGAGACATAGACCATAATGATAAAGAATTTTTCTTTGTGTCCCTGTAAAAAAAACAAAACAACAACAACAAAAAAAAAAAAACTATAACTTCTAGATTCACTAAACTCTATATACTTCGTGCGACGTTAATTTATAACATGTGTATAAATTTTTAGCCCAGACGAATAAGGTGTTTAGACGCTATCGCATTCGGAAAAATTTGGCCCCATAGGCCATAATGATAAAGAATTTTTCTTTGTGTTCCTGTAAAAAAAAAACTGTAAGTGCCAAATTCACCAAAATCAATAAAGTTTGTGCTATGAGGACATACAACATGCGTACCAAATTTCAACCCTTTTGAACAAAGTGTTAGGCGTTATCGTGTTCATCCACATCCACACACACACACGCACATACATACATCATCGTAAAAATAGCAAAAATGAACTCAGGGGACCTCAAAACGTATAGAAACACCAAAATTGCAAAGTAGGATTTTTGACTTGATTACAATACTTTCCTTACATATGTATGTTCGAAAAGTAAAAAATAATAACTACAGATTAATAACAATTATGATAATTACTCATATAATGAATTAACCATATTAATTCATGGTTTGAGCCATTTTCTTTGAAAATAAATGTATTTTGTATTATATGGAGATATTAAAGGGTTTGTATTTGAATGGTTTGAAAAATATTCATTTGTGCTAAAATGCTCATTTTATGTTTTTAAATATTAAATTGATTTAAATTTTTAATATGATCGTTTTTAAAATATTAATTAAAACAAATTTGGACTTTTGATGACCTCAAATAAACTTACATCACTTCCAAAGTCAACAAAATGTGAAAAATCATACCTTTATGAAATATTAAATATGGGATTGTAATCGAATCGAACTTAATATTTTTAATAAAATTTTTATTAAATGTGTCAAAAATAAATAAATAAATAATACAGGTTTATTTAAAATTTCTTCAAGTAATGCAATTTTAATTACTTTAATTACAGCCTTATTGTGTGCCATTTTTAATTTTTATCATTATGAGAAAATTTTCGAAAATAGTCATGATGTAATAGCGGAATAACGTAACAAATCCATTATGCTGTTAAATTTTTTATGGCATTAACAGTGTTGTTACACACATAAAAATGAAGTAGAGAAATTACGTAGTATAATTTTTGAACAAAATATGATTTTTCTTGCGGCAGGTTGTATACACCATTATCAAAGTAATTATAAGTTAGCACTTAAAAGTAAGTAAACATTTATTAGTAATTATAAATAAGCATTTACCCCACTATCACTCCACCTAATTTCATTAACTACGTAAATTTACATCGACAAAGTAACAAAAATTTTGAAGATTTTTTTTTTTTTTTTCTTTTTTCGTGGAGAGGGTGGGGGACACTGGTAATAGATAAAAAGCTCATAACTGATTGCATTCATTGTTATCATTAACTAACATTTGTCAAAAATGGACTTATACCACTTTAAACAAAATGGTTTATGCATCACATTCAGACAAAGACGGAAAATAAAATCAGATTAAAAAAAAAAAAAAAATATTTGTAGATTAAAATTTCCTGCATTTTTAATTACATTTGCAAATGTTCTGAAAATTTTTATTTTATTAAATAGAAAAAAAAGTTTTGAATTTTTAAATATTTGCTTTAGAATTTTAAATACAATATTAATGCTTCATTTATATAATATTATATAAATTATAATATTATATAAATGCAAAAACCTATTTTATTTCAATTTGACGTAGACGTTAACAGGTATTTAAATTTTTTTCAGGTTATGTTTTATTAGCATGAAAAAAAGAACGCTAAATCTCTCGGAAGTTGTGATAAAACTTTACAAAGAATGATGAATAATAATAATACACAAACAAATAAAAGAAAATCAAAGCAAAACCAAATTAAAAAAAATATATATATATATACATTTTCATGCTCCTATTATAGTATAAGCGATATCAAAATTGTTTTAAAATTATTTCAATGCAAGTTAGATAAAATATCGGTTTGAAGAAGTTTCTAAACTATACATCATTATTATAGTTATTACTTTTCATTCAAAAGGTACAAAAGGCTAGTTATTCCAGATATCAATCATAAATAAGAATTTTTCTTAAATAAGAATTCACATTTCGTTATTCTTCAAGTCATAAGAAATAAACATTCCAAAGCATTATATCGCTCTGTGCCTTCCGTATTTTTATCTCTCATTCGGAAGACAACGAATCATAAAAGGGTGGAGTTCAACCTTTATTCGATTAGGCACGATCTGTTTTTGCATAAACTCCTCTCCTTTTCATCTCCACCGTTTTTTAGCATACGCAATAACGTCCACCACGAGTGCGCTCCTATTTAAATCATACGACGTGAACGACCTTAGGTAACCAACTTTCAATTTCAGGCGTGAATCCCCATAAAAAGAAAGCGAATTCGCCGCGAAAAATCGCCGTCGCGTTCGTCGAACCTTTAAAGGGTACCTTTTTTCCTTGTTCCTCAGAGTCCGCTTTAGACGATCGGAACACAACGAGGGTCAAGGATCAGTAGGCCACTGGAAGATGCAGTCCACTTTCGCCAAAACTTACTGACGATGACGATGATGCACCTGGTCGGAAGCTAGTAGAAGACACTTTTCCTTGGCAGATGATTTGAAAAATGGATCAGAGAAAACGACGATTGCCCTTGGGGCTTTGGTGTGAAAGTTGAAAAGGAAAAGGAGTAAATTTATAAATGGTGCATCAGGAAAAGAGATGGCATCATCGAGTGGTGATTGTTGTGTACGGAAAATGCAAATCAATGGTTAATTAACAAACCATTTTGAAGTAAACGTTATTGTGAGATAACGGGGGTGATAAAAAATTGAAATCAGATTCGCTTGTCTGGATCAAAAGGGGAAAAAATCCGTCATAATAAACGTTTTTGAATAAATTGCCTGCGTGTCAGAGCATGCATATGAGTGGGTTGTTGATGAACTGTTCTCTTCAAACTAAATGAAGTAAACATGATTGCGGTAAACACTGAACGTCATAACAATAAGTATCAATCTTACTTAACCGTATTTTTTCCTGAGGAAGCAAAATAGGGAAACAGTTACTGTAAAGAAATTGTTATAAATTCTGGTAAACCTCGGTGACGAAGTATGATGTATTTAAATGACTTAAATATAGAACACTTCATAAAAGATAAAACTTAGTTAGCACAATATTATTTTTTCATGATGTAGTTTTTTATAAATATATTTCTACAACAAAGCAAAAGAAAGCGTATAATATCGAGTTTAATCTTTTTTCTATGTTGAAAAATTGTTTTGGTTTATTAGCAGTTACGTGAGGAACTACTAAATGCCTTAAGCAAATATTTCTCTCATCTAGAACAACATTCTTAATTGCAAAGCTAGCAACAGAAATAATTAACTAAAAAGAAAAAAAAAAAAAAAAAAGATAGTTTAAGGATTTTTATAATGTGCAAAGAATGTGTATAATCCAAACATCTAATCTGGAATCTTTCGTTAACGCGATAATGGTACCTCTAAACTATCCAAGAGAAAGCCCGACCAACATAATTTGTTCACAGTTGCTATCACTATCGCAATTTAGCAGATTTAAACGATGACAAATACAAACCATACAAACATCAAAACACTGTGGATTTTAATAGGAAATGTCACAGGCGTTAGTTCAACGTTGCTTCAACTGTTTTTTTTTTTTTTTTTTTTTTTTTTTTTACTTCAGTTTTTGTAATCCATAATCCAATAGAGAAAACTAGAATATAAAAATCATGTTGACTGCATATTGTCCAAAATGGTTTAGTGGTTAATAACACTCCTTCATTAATATAGTAACCATAGTTAAAAACATCAGCACGATCCAGACAATGGTCCCAAGTTCAATTCGTGGTCTGAATATTTTTAGCTGAACATAAAAATCATTCAAATTGCAATTTATCTTTTTTGGAGTTATTAAGGAGAGAATATCTCCTTATTTATAACAATCCATTTTATTTGAATGTTTTTATTTTCTTTTGCATGTATAAGAAGAAAATATTGGATTCGTGAAAATTTTTGACTTTCAGTTTTTGGTAGATTTAGATTTACACACTTTTAAATATCCTAAGCCCAATAAGACTGTTTGTATGTTATCAAAATTTTTATAGACACTAAATCTCGTTAAAAAAAAAAAAAAAAAAAAAACACTGGATGAAATTTTACGAAATTCGCCTATTTTATATTTGATTGAAATTTACAAAAATTGTTGCTGATTAAATTTTTGCATACTTTGCCCAGTAGGTAGCATTGCAACACTTCCTCATTTACGGAATGGTATAGTATATCAATACATCTATAGATTATAAGCACACTAAGCTTGATAGTCGAGATGAAAATTATGAAATACTATACTGATTCGGCAGCGTGGATGCATACTGGCCGAGAGGTAGTGCTGCTATAAAGCAGTATATTAATATCAAACTAAATATATGTGCTGTGAAAATATGTTGATTCATTTTGGGTACATATCGGTCGTCAGGTCATTCTGTTCATCCGTCCTTTGTATGATGTGCTCGATAGCTTCTATAGCGTGTAATTTATACAAAGTTAGTTTTGTAATGTTATTAGTCTGGAAAATTATGTAGATTATATTACAGCAGATATTGCTCGACAGTTTGGTTGTTAACGTTACGCATCATTTTTTATGAATTTTAAAGTAACGTTTTTCATAATCGACATCTAGTGGAAGCAATCGCCCGATATTTAATATTAAAAGCAAATTATACTAAATGAGGCAAATTGAGTCCAGTAATCGTACAAAACTATGATATCTCTGGCCTTCAGTTGGTAGGTGTAAAGTTTGAATCACGGTTCATGCATGGATGTTTGTAAAGGTTCGAAATCCATTTTAAGCATTGGTAACATTTCGGCTCACAGGGCTCTCTCATCGTTCTTCATTTTTACTTGAATTTTATTTTATTATCAACAATATTTCAGAATAGTAATTCTTTTTTATAATATTATAGCATTAAAACCTTGAAAGAAAATTTATTTTTAAAAATGTGGTGACAATATAATAAAATGCGCGTAAAATTTAGAAACACTGCAAGCCCTAGGTTCATTAGATAGATGCCGACGATTTAAAGTGAAATTCGAACCACTATAAATATCCATGCCTATTCAGGGCTTCATTCTGGAACCAGAGCGCTGACCATTCCGTCACCATATGTCATAAATGCAAGTCTTATTAGTTTTAGTGTGCAAAAAATGACGTAGACCGATCAACCAAATAAAACCCATATTATTATTTTGATGCATGTCACTCGAAAGATGATACATCTGTGGAAAAATGAAATGCAAATCGAAAGATTTCGTGCAAGAGTACTTACACCTAAGTCACGTAGAGAAAAGTGGATATTTATGATATATCTAAACATTCCTGCTGTTACCATGGGGGTTTCCTACCATGTATTAAACTGATGTACAAGAAAGTTTTGTGATGACCACAGCACACTGCATTTGTTCCAAATGTGACGAATCTTATAACTTTCAGCGAATTTTATAAGTCAAAATGTCTGTTAAAATGGCCTAATTATTAAGAATTTTTGAACGATGAGCCAAATTCTTCCTACCTTTGTTCGATTAATGACATGGAATTTCACCCAGTCCTCTTTCACTGCAACAATCATTCATCCTTCAGTTTCAATATTCTGTTATTAGTATGATTGAAACAAGAACGAAAAACCATGTGGTATGCATTGATTATTAACACTTTCCAACTGTGTGTATTTGTTGTATCGTATAACTTGCAGTGTTCTTTGCCAACGTTATTACACAACGGACAGACAAAAGGACGGAAAGGAATACATATAGACTAATTGAATTCAAAATCACTCTTACACATTGTTGGAATGTGTTAAAAATGCTTAACGCAAAAGAAAATGAAACCGTTAGATTCTAATTGCAGCCCTTAATGTATCTGAATATTTTACTCTAACCCAATAAATCTGAAGGTTAACTATATCATATTCTGTACAAGACATTATTGTACATGCTAACAATAAATGTCAATTTTTTATGAATTTTACAGTAGAAAGTTATTTAAATGTGATTTATAAAAATGTCTGTTCTAAAACTCAATGCATTGCCATTTTTTGGGGTTGTCCTTGTACATAAACCAGTTGTACAGGACTTATTAATGCCATTTTAAATAGGGAACATTTCATAGTGACCAAAACTAAATTCAAAACTGGTGTACAATCGAAAAATAGATCAGTCTTGCTTTTGTCTCCAAGGCAGTAGCACGTGTTTTTTTGCACCTGATGAAGAAAGGCCACGTCCTTTCGAAACCGATTGTGCTGGCTTAAAATTCATGGTATCTATTTCATAGTGAATTTGAATAACATATATCATTTTTTAAATATTCTGAAAATATTTACAGATGCCGTGGGTGGGCAGACGGACAGATAGAAAAATGGACAGTCGAACAGACAGATACACAAATTGAAATCATGTTCAGTGTTTACACTTAAAAATTGGTAGAAAATGTTAGAAATGCTTAATGTAAATGAAAATGCAATTCAAGCAAATTTACAATAATAGCCCTTAATATATGTAACTGAATATTTTTTGTGTGACCATGTAAATCTAATGCTAATCATACTATGTTCTATATAAAGCATTTTTTTTGTGCGTATGAATAACATATTTCAATTTAATTAAGATTTGTGCAAAGTAAAGTTATTAAAATTTAGTTTATATACCTCTCATAGAACACAGTGCTTTGGAATAATTTTGGGTGTCCCTGTACACAAACCCATCCATTATTTTCTATAGAAAATAGAATAATGGTATTTATTCCATTTTCCATAGAAAACATTCAATAGGGAACTTGAATAACATATTTTAATTTCATTAAGATTTGTGCGAAGTAAAAGGTATTAAAATATAGTTTATAGAAACACCTCTCTTAGAATACAATGATTTGGAATACTTTCGGGTGTTCCTGTACACAAACCAGTAGAGATAGTCACTCCATTTTCAATAGGGAACATCCGATAGTGAAGTTAAATAACATATATCAGTTTCAAGAAATTCCATGAATATTTACGAGAATTAGAGCTTAGAGAGACAGAACAAACTGAAGTTCTTGACATTTTTCAACCTTGTTAGGAAGTGTTAATAATAATAATAATAATGTCATTATTGCAAATAATTTAACTCAGAGTGGTATCATCACATATTACATTCTGAAAAATCACATTCGAATGTGAATTTAAGCATGTGAATATATTATCATTATTATTATTATTATTATTATTATTGTCGTCGTCGTTGTTGTTGTTTTATTAATAGGACGCAAACATGGTAGTACTTGAAATTTTTTTAATCATATTCATTTTTTCCTTGAATAATTCAATTGACTAAACAACTGCTAAATAAATTAGTATACTATGGCCATCACAAAACTTTCTTCCATATCATTTTACATAACAGCACCACTTATCTGATAACATGCACAAAAAATTAATCAACATAACTGCTTACAATAAAATTTTACGTAAGCAGTTAAGTGTCAATTTAATACTAAGATGTAGCCAACTGAAAATTCACAAAAAATTAATTGCAGCAGCACCACCTGTTAGTAGTTTTTCGATTAAATCAGCGTGGTTTCTTTAAAAATAATTCTAATAAATTTATTGACACAAAGTAATTATTAAACAGTAAAATACTTTACATGTAATATATATATATATAGTTGTATATATATAGATCGATAATAACAAATATATTTATTTATTGATTTTTCAATGGAGCGGTACTTGCAAATGAGCAGAATGTGTGGTTGCTGAACGGATAACCATTTTGGAAGGAGTACCCAATGGGTGGCCATTGCCACCACTTACAGGGATAGCAAATCCATGCTCTGTTCAGGATTCGAACCTGGCCGTACTGTGAGGGAGTTAGGGACGCTAACCATAACAATATACGGGCGGCCTTTACTAATAATATATACAATGGTTTTTAGAATGATAATCTTTTACAAAACTGATTATAATGATAGAAACTGTACGAAGTACATTGTTAAAGAATCTGTAATTTAAAAACTTTAATTGGGAATAACTCGTGCTAGGGGGCGCATTTGCCGATAAGATGGATATTTTCTTTGTCAGCTCAGAAAGACCTTTCAGATGATATATAATATGTATAAATACCTTTTGGACAGTTGGTGACCCTCCCTTGTAAGTTTGATACAACGATTACATAGGAAAACGATCTAGATTTCTAAGAGGGGTGCGTAGAACTCTTATGAGAGAGAAGTAGAACGTATAAGGATAACATGGAACTATTTATTAGAGACACAATTTAATTTCAAGATGTCAGTCACAGAGTCAAAGATGTCAGAGATCACAGAGTCAGAGATGCCAGTCTTAGTATGATTCTTGTTTTAACGCCCAATAACTATTTTAGACTTCCGGTTTTCGATGGATTAACACGTTTTGAGAGGACCAGAACACGATCTGATCATTTTTAGAAAATGTAAGTCTGTCTGTCTCTGTGTGTGTAACAAAAATTTTGTGGCAATTGTATCTCAGGAATTACTGCACAGAATTGTATATAAATTTCTATGTAGATGTACTTTGACCTAAATTAGTCCCCATAAACTTTTGGTGTCAACAGCTCAACAGGTGGCGCTGCAATACAGCAGTTTTTACAATTTAAGGGAAAGCTATATCTCAGAAACCACTGCATACAATTGCATATAAATTTACATGTAGATGCACCTTGACCTAAATTAGAGCCTATCAACTTTTGGTGTCAACCACACAACAGGTGGCGCTGATATAAAGCAATTGCTGCCATTTAAAATAAGACTGTATCTCAGGTTCTACTGCGTGTAATCAAACAAAACTTGACATGTGAGAAGACCATTATGAGATTTTGTTAATTCAATTCGAATGCATATCGGCCAACAGGTGGCGCTGCAATGCTTCAGTTTTTTTATGAGAACGGGAAGGCTATATCTCAACTTCTTTTGCTTATAACTTTACGAAACTTGATATATGAGATAACCATTATTTAAACACATTTTTAAAGATGTTATTTATAAAAAATTAAACTGTCTTTTGTTGGATATTTTGTGTTAGTTTTCTCTAAGATAAAAATCGTCTGTATTCATCATGGCAGATAATTCTAATAAATAAGGTTTTAATATATTACCTGTACTGGGTGAATATGTATAGGAAAATATAGAATAAAGTCTTGTGGTGGTCACAAAATACTAGATTTTAAGTAAAAACATGTAAACATAAACATTATGCTGATTTTTAGTTGTTTAAGATATCGTTGAATAGGATAAATGGTTACCAGGTGTTTATACAACCAGTTATTGCTGCTGCTCTAACCGGACATGGACTCTATTTTTTCATATATACACTAAGCGACAAAAAAAAAAAAAAAAAAAAAAAAAACGCACTGCAGAAAAATTGACTTATACTTAATTGACTTTTTTATTTGTAATAACTTCAAAACTAATGGTTGAATTGAAACAAATAACACTTTCATGTTTGTATAATATCAAAGAGATGAAATGATACCTATGTGCATTTTTAGTTTAATAATTCACTTTATTACACTCTACGAGGTATTATTAAAAATCTACATAAAACATTCTTTTTAAACGTAATATAATAAACATATACTTTGTACTGTATTATGATTTATTATATGATATAAACAAGTTATATTTTAATACATGAAATAAAACTATATATTTGTTAGATCTAAGCAATTTTTTAATAAAAATATGCATTCTGCATTGAGTTATTCAACTTTTATAAGGAATTACTGCTTTAATGCGCAATGGCATAGTATTATGCAGTATTTTAATATAAAAATCAGAAATTTCTCTATGCCAAATATCATAAATAATTTTTTCTAGTCCTTGCAGAGTTCTAGGCTGCAATTTTTTAATCCTCGCCCCTTTCCCGCGTTTTTTTATAGACTAAACATTTTCGAGCAGATTGAGATTAGGGCTATTTCCAAGTCTGATGAAAAAGAAATTCGACGATATTTTTTGTGGGATTTAACTTAAAGTTGAAAAAGATATGATTGCTTACAGAATTATAGGTGCTCATGGGATAGGATAGGTAGTTTAAACAATTTGCGCACTACAGACGCCCTTTAGTATGGTGCAATATATTGAAATTCTGTTTGCGGGAAAGTCTGAGATGCCTTCAAAAGAATCGGTCAAGCGCCGTTTTTAGTGGCCGCGTTTTATTCCGAGTTAATTGATCCATTGAGCATAAAAATTTGCCCGACTCATTGAAAATTTATGCACTTCCGTACCATAATGTACGGAGAATATGTCACGGTTTTATGAATGCAATTTTATGAAATGCGTTCACATTTTTATCATCTTTCTAGTTTTTTTTATCAGCCCGAAATAAAATAATAAACTTGACTCATCAGAGAAAACCAGTTCGGCCTAATAATTAACTGATAACTTTTTTAAGTTTTTGGCCAACTGAAGTCTTGTTTTTTTAATTCCTTTCCTTAGTAATGGCTTTTTTTTGTCAGATCTTCTGGTTTTTAACATACTTTGTTTAAATATTCCCGCACTATTTTTGAAGAAATTATTTTGCTGTGCACTTTTTTTTAATCTTTTCTAAGTTATGAGCATGTAAAAATTGATTTTTTTTAAACTTTTGTTTCTTAACTTACCACCATCTCGCTTGGATGGGCAACATGGCCGCCTAAAGACACATTTTCCGTCTAAACGGCCAAAAAATTTTACATCTTTCAAAAAATCATCTCAGGAATATTTCTTTAACATTTAATTAATTTGTCATCTCATGTATTAAAATATTTTTTGACTTTCATTTTAAAATTAATACTTTTTGTGGCATCGTTAAATTACTTGGCATTTTTGAAATACTTTCTAAAATTATAATTTTTCTGACAGTTGCATTTTATTTTTAACACTGGGCTCAATCGTAAAGTGTACGTGTACGGCGACGTAATAAAATCTGTTCGAAAATTTGCTTTTCAAATGATAAAATTGGCGATTGCGAAAAGGGAAAATAAAAATATCCAAGTGCGGCTTTTTTTTTGTCGCTTAGTGTATATTTATAAATAAATATCATAATTTTTTTTTTTTTTAACAACATTTCTTTCGACCATGAGAGCCTCTGCGCAATTGCGGACTGAACAAGTTCAGTGTTAAATAAAAATTTAAGTAAAAAAACATTTTTAACAGTAGAAGCTTTTTATTTTAAAAAGCTATCGAGACCAATATGATTAGTCATTAGTTTCTACATAAGTATTTGTTAAGCCATAAATTTCAAAGGTCACAAAAGTTTTTTAAAATATTTTGAATATTTAAAAATTTTTATTTCTGGCAAAAGTGAAATATCTATGTTTTTCTCTAAAATTTTCTTGGTGTTGAAACTTTCATTTATTTATAGCATGTCTTTGCAAGAATAAATTTTTATTTTATGCTTTGCAGGGCTCCACAATAAAGAGCTTCTACTGATAATTTTTTACTTTCTCTTACCCATAAGGTAGAGAAAGTATTGTTTTTGGGTCAAATTTTCGAGCGCGAGATTTTGTTATATTTACACATTCTGAGGCCCCTGAATACGAAAATCATGTTTTTAGCAAATGGTCTGTGTGTATGCCTGTGTGTCTGTGAGTCTGTGTGTGTGTCTGTCTGTTATCAGCAAATCTCAAGAACAAATAATAGCAGACTTTCTAAACTTGGTATTCTAAATGTGTATCATATATAGATGCTACAGTAAGCTTTTCGTTAAGATCAAGCAAATGGTTCGTGTACAGGGACAATCAAGAGAATTCTAATACATTACGTCTATGAGGGAAATTGCAGGTAAGTAGAGTTTAACGTCTATAGACTGCACTAAACCAAATGAAACGAATATATATATTTTGTAATAGAGATAGTCAACTTGGAAAAAAAATTTGTGTATGTAGCAGCCTCGCCTCCCCCCCTGGGGGGGAAGTCCCCCCTCGAGGGGAGTAAATTTTCATGATGGGTATCTTTCAAAAGAGCTCGCCAATACCTTAAAAACAAATGGTTGAACCATCGATATGCGATCATTTAAAACAAAGTTATCGATTTTTTTCACTTTTAACGAAAAAAAAAAAAAAAAAAAAAAAAAAAATCGTAATTTTTGTTTTTTAATATTGAGAATAAAATGGACTTTTTTTGGATATTTAATGTTATACTACTTCTCTATTATGGAAATCGTCTGCATTATCATAAAAGATAATTTTTTTAAATAATAATTTTTATAAATTATTTTTTAAAAACAGAATTATTTTTTAATAACCGAATTAAATTTTATATAAATCTAGGTTCATTAATGAAACGGGGAGTTGAGGGGGGCTACCGCCTCCCTCGCAGAGTTAATTATCATATAAAACTCTTCCGAAGCCTAATTTGAATTGTTCAACATAGGTTTACATAACAGTACACGTTATCTTACCTCTTAATCTCCAACCTGTATTTAAAGTATTAAATTTCAGGGTAAGAGAAAGTCGTGTGAGTGACACACCAGATTATTTACTTAAATTATTATTTTCTGCTTTTTAATTATAAAAAAAAGAAAAGAAAAAAGCTTCTAAAAATGAATCAAAGGATACTGTGTAGACTTTGAAAGATTTTCTTACATCAAATGACACCTTTTCTGTTAAATATCTGCAAAAATTAACACATCTGCCCTTGGAGAATCGAACCCACGACACGCTCTAACCAAAAATCAAAGAACAGTAAAGAAAAGTCATAGAACATGCTAAAAGTTTCCAACAAATACTTATACAAAAAGAATATTGTCCTCGAATGCTTTTTAAAGTATCTCTTGCAAAGTGAAATATTTACCTTTTTCTTTAAACATTTATATTTTTGTTTCAACAATTTTCTTATTGTTGAAGCTTTTATTTATTAGGTAGATTCCTTATAGGAGATCTACCTATTCCAATGGTTCCCATGACACGACTTCTGGAAAATTTCTTCATATCTTCATCGGTCATCACCCCTAGAACCCAAAACCACCCTCCGTTCAAAAGTTTATATATATATATATATATACGTATATATATGTGTGTGTGTGTGTATAACGCTTTTTCGCATGTTAAGTTGTGAACACGATAACTGGAGTAATTTTTATTTAAATTTAACCAGCTGGGGATATGTTGTCAGGACAGTAAAAATCTCGGTTGAGTTCGTAGATGGGGCATCCAGCTCAAAGGGGGTGGAAATGGTGGGGGGTGGAAATTTTCATTTGCCCATAATTTCTTTAATATTGAAAATAGGAAAATACTTTAAATCAGGCGAATTACCGCCTTACCCTAAAGAACAACTTTTGATTTAAACTTTTTCGATAACTTCAATTACTTAAAAGTTAGAAGTTAAAAAGTGATTTTTCGTCAATTGTGATGAAGCCGACTTTTTCTATCCGCGATTGTAATGAAATGCTCGCCCTCTGGTGGGCTAAGGTGAAATTATCATACCACTGGAAGCTTTCACGCTGAAACTATGATAGAACAACAAGAAAGAACAAAATACATACACGTGGATGTTATATTTACTAACAACTGCAGTGTTGAGAAAGCGCCATCTATCGTTCATTACAAACGCGGATAGCTTTAATTGCTTAAATTTATAATCTGATACTTACGTCACGTGCAAACGTAAAAACCATGGTTTGGTAACAGCTTTAATTAATCATTTAAAAATATAAAATTAAAATAATACGTTAGTCTTGGTTAAAATATCGTTTGTGGTGAATAGTTTAGAACTCCGGTTTACCCAAGAATTTAAAATTTACGATTGAAATTGAGAATAATGCGTTACAGCTTCCTTTGACTTTTTATCTTGTGGAAACAAGATATTGGTCTGTGAAGAGATATGAGGTATTTTCGTGAGAAGAAAACATAATGACGTCAAAGCTGCCATTTTTCATCGCCAAGCTCGCCAAATTTTGTCACCAAATAACGAATTTTGTCTTGAACTAACAAATTTTGTCGCCAAATCACAAATTTTATTGCTAAGTTGAAAGTTTTGTCACCAAATTGCATGTCTTTATGGCTTCTATTTGTTAAATGATTATGAACTTGGATTTTAAAAAATTGAACCACTTACTGACCAATAAATCTAACCTAAAATTTTAAGTAGAATGAATAGTAATAGTTGATAATTAAATTTCTTAAAAACAGAATAGCGACGTAGATAATGCAATGTGTGGGAACAAAGCCATTGACTAAGTATGTGTTAATGCATATGTAATATTTCTTTACTTTTGTAACATTAACGTAAAGGACGATGTAACATTAACGTAACCTTTGCCTTTAAGCTTGCCGAAAAGGGATTTTTTTTTTATAGCATGTCCCTGCAAGAATATATATATATATATATATATATATAGATATAAATGCTTTTTAGGGCTACACAATAAAAACTTCTAGCGTTTTTATTAATTATTATTATTATTATTATTATTTATTGCATTTTTATTTTGTGCTTTTAGTAACTAAAAGATGCTTCTTAAAATAATTAATAGAAATTTTTTAGGATAGTGTGTAGACAAAGAACGATTTTTATTTTATCATTTGACATCTTTCCTATTAATTATCTGCAATAAAGTAACACATCAGCCTTCGAGGATCGAAGCTACAACCATCGCGTTATCAACATGACGCTCTATTCAACTGAGCTAACAAGAGACGAAAAAAAGTGCTAACATTTACGTTAAAGTGGAGGAGTTTTGTTTTTCCGTGTGACACGAAGGCACGATGACAAAATCCAATGTCTATAAAAAGCTTCTAATTTCAATAAAAAAGCATCTAAAAAAAATATTTATTTATGTATTTTTTACTTAAAACTTTTTATTTTGTGCTTTTTTAATATTTAAAGTATTTTGTGTTTTTTAATATTTAATAAATAAATAAATAAATAAATAAAAAGCTTCTTAAAAAAAACTCTTCAAAAATTCTTAGAATACTGAGTAGTCAACGAAAAATTTTCTTTTATCAATTGACACCATTTCTACTAATTATCTGCGTAAATTAACACGCCGGACCTTCGGCGATCGAACTCTCAACCACCACGTTATTAACTTGACGCTCTATCCAACTAAGCCAAGGAGCGACAAACGGAATTGCTTATATTTACTTTAAAATGTTTGCGCCTTGTTTATTGTGACACGAAGACGCGATGACAAAGTCAATTTCATATAAAAAGCTTCTAAATAGGTGTGATAACCCTTTATCGTTGTAAATAAATAAGAGATAAGGGAACACCGAATGACTTGGATGTTTACCAAATCCCTATCTGTCGGTAATTTGGCACCCATCCAAGCCTTTGGGCTCGTCCTCACTGCTAGTCTTAGGAAATGTGGTTACAATATACTGCTTTCACCCCATACTAATGCCTATTTTATCACTTGATAAAGGGGCGCATATTGTTATTTCAACTCGAAGTAATTTTTCTTATGTTGTACTTTTTTCATGGTATTTGTTTTTATTGTATGTGTATGTATTAGTAAGTATTACAATCTGACCCTTTATTTCTGAAAGTAGACTAGCACATATATTTTAAATTTTGATATATAATACGATACATTTGAAATGAAACAGTGACAGTGAACCCTTTTTTTATTTAATAAAATTGTATTAACGTTGCTTTTGTAAGTTATCTGTTAAAGAAACATCTATTAATGAAAAGTTGTGTGTGTGTGGGGGGGGGGGGTCTACTTTTAATTACATGCTTTAAAAAGGTATTGTTTATTGTTCAAAGAACTGTATAAATTACAAAACTCCAATGTCTTCGTTGAATATTCTGCCTCCAGCATTTATATCAGGTTTACGGTGAGTCTCCAAATAACGGCTACTATTGTTCATTTTTTTTTTTTCTATACGTAAACTAATCCTAATTTAAGAGCTATAATTTTATTCCCTGAAAAAGGCCCCTTTCTTTCCATCCGTGTTAGATAAAACAGTATAAAAAAAAATTAAGAAGTTATAAAAGGATATTAGAGTCACTTTCCTTGTCTGTTATGAAAAAATAATAAAGAAAGAAAGAATTATTGGTAAGTGACGAGTACTATCTTTCAAATAAAAAAATAGAATAAAAAATCACTTCCTTTCACTGTAAAGAAAAAAATAAGGCCCCACAGTTATTATTTTTTTTCTTGCGAAATTATAAACGCAACCTATTTCTAAGAAAATCATTTTGAAATATGGGCTGAACTTAGCCTTTTTCTCCAGTACTTTCCAAGAGATGGGAAGAAGCTAAAATTTTATACGTGAGAAAATTGCATCAAAAGGGGAAATAACACCTTCTCAATTTTCTGAGTTTATATAGGGCAAATATAACGTTTCCGTTATAGTTGAAAGACTGCGTCCTACAATTTTTACCACACGTGTATATATATTTTTGAGAGGTGGTTTTGATTTAAGTATAATTTTAAATTGTTACAGTTTTTTTTTTTTTTTTTTTTTTTTAAATTCTCGAATTTATGTCGTAACGTGCTATTTTTTTTTTTTTTTTTTTTTTTTTATTTAGTTAACTTCTGAAGACATATTTCTTCCTAACGTATGGATTACTACGTTTTTCTTTCTTTCTTTCTTTCTTTTTTCTTTTTAATAAGATATTGTAGGTAAAACTAAAGATTAAAAACCTGATAAAAACATGTAGAAGGATTTTTCAGACTTGCTAGAAATAAATGAAAAAAGAAAGAGAGAGAGAGAGAGAGAGAAACTACTAGAAATAACTAAAAATTTTCTGAAATATTGGAAAACTCGATGGAAACTAGTATGTTGTGGCCACCACAAGACTTTCTTCTATATTTTCTTGCATAACTTCATGTAATACAAATTATTTATTAAAATTATTTTCCAATGAATGAGATGATTTTCCTTTCAGAGAAACATAACACTAACTAAACAAATGCATGTCAATTTTGTGCCGACATCTGAAGAAATGATTTTTATTATTTATTTTTTTTTTTTTTTCGTGAAAAAATGAAAAAAAAAATTATAACTTTGTTTTAAATTATCACAGGTTTATGGTTCAACCATTCGTTTTCAAGGTATTGATGAGTTCTTTTGAAAGGCACCCGTATAGAAAATGTACAACTCCTGGGGAGAGGGATGCTCTTATACTGCCATATAAAAAATAGGAAAAAATGGGATGGCAGCGCTACCCATTATTGAGTGATTGATCCCAGAATGTAATCACTGCCGGTTTATATCAATGTCTATCTAAATACCAAGTTCGGCTACATTTTGTTCATTCGTTCGTGAGATACAGCATCCACAAAATTTATAACACATGCAAACTAACACACACACAGACAGACAGACGTACAAAAATTTTATAAAAATGGTGAAATCGACTTCAGGACATTTCAAAACCTGTAAAACCATCAAAAACAAGAGGTCGAAAATTTTCCCGAATCCAATGCTTTCTTTTATATATATATATAGAAGAAAGTAAAAAGTATTCCTTTTATTACGTTTTTAGAAGATTAAATATTTTTAGCAAATAAAATGATTGGTTATATGACTTTTAATATGATTTTGAGCTATTTAAATGCGTGTCAAGAATGCTTTAGAAATATAAATGCTAAACACTTTTTTTTATGCGTGTGTAAATGTGTATAATCAGATTATCTGATTATAATCAAATGGACACAAATGATTAATACTTATTTACTAATCAATATTATTGTTATCTATATTAATAAAATCAGAGTTTTGTCTGTAAATTTGTCGGAATCGAAAAATTTTGCGATATCTTCACGTTTCACACCCCATGAAAGCCGAAAATGACTTCAGAAAATTTTGCCTGTGTGTGTGTGTGTCTGTGTGTATGTCATCGTGTCCGAATGTCGCTTTTTTTGTCCGGGCATCACTCGAGAACGGCTGGACGGAATTCAACGGCGCTTGGCAGGGATTTATAGTCTGTTCAACTTAAACTGATACCGAAAATAAATAAAACCACATGTTGTTTGGCGACATGAATAATGTCACTGTCACTGTTGGCGCTAGCCAAGGTCACTCATTTCTCCCCTTCTTTTGTTAGAATTTTCCCACCTCTTCTTTTGTTATCTTAACACTTTTTCTTACTTTAATGGGTCTTTCATTGTTGTACGTCTTGTAAGGTACAAGTTTTTGTCATAAACTCCAAAATACAAAAAGAAATGGTGGGGGATAGTTTTATCTTTTAACGAGCTATTTTTTGTTTGAAGGGGGGGGGGGGGTTGGTTAAAGGATAAATCTCAACACATTCTTTTCATGAATAACAAAAGTTGCCATTTCCGCGAGAAAGGCACAAATGTGGTATACCTTTGTAACCCATTTGTTTACTTCGGGTATCACTTTAACTTGAACGGACTATAGGTCTTCACCCAACTTAAAATTATATCTATCAACTTTTCAGAAATTCCCCCCCGTTCTCCCCCTAGGGGGTAAAAGACTAAAACACGTTTGTCCGGGCATCACTCGAGAACGGCTGAACGGAATTCAACGGCGCTTGGCAGGGATTTAGGTATTCACCCAACTTAAAATTATATCCATCAACTTTTCAGAAATTCTCCCCCGTTGCCCCCTGGGGGGTAAAAGACTAAAACACGTTTGTCCGGGCATCACTCGAGAACGGCTGGACGGAATTCAACGGCGCTTGGCAGAAACTTAGGTCTTCACCCAACTTAAAATTATATCTATAGAAATTTTCAAAATTCTGATTAGTGTTTAAATTGTGGGTAAAAAACGCCTGCGCATGCGCCATAAATATTTTTTCACTAAAACGCTTTGAATGGAAAAATAAAATGCAAAAACAAATTTTTAAGATAAAGACTTTTTTCATTCGCGTGAATCGCACTACAAATTATGAAAAGATTTAAATGAAGTTTTGCCATCTGAGTTTCATACTTTAGTTAATTTTAAAACATCTAATTGTCGTATCGAAAAACTGTTTACACCCCAGGATTAAAAAAAATCATCTCTTTAATTTGGTACTGAATTTGTAACGATAGGTCTGATACTTCTAATTTATTTTCCCCTTTTTCCGTTTTTCCGTTGCCACTTAAATTTCATACTTTAGTTATTTTTTTAATATCTGATTGTCGCATCGAAAAACTGTTTGCACCCCTAGACTCAGAAAAATCGCCTCTTTCATTTGGTACCAAATTTATAAATATAGGTCTGATATTTCTAATTTATTTTACCCTTTTTCCGTTTTCAACCTAGATTCGATATGGAACAGCTTTAGTATTGGATCCCTTTGGCAAAATTTGAAATTCGGAACCGAAGTAGCTCGGACGTTTCTCGCCAAGATCTTTGATTGCACAATTGAGATAGCCAATTCAGTTCATCGCAAAAATGGCTTAAAATATTTAAAGTCACCAAAGGGTTCCCATACTAAAGCTGTGCATTTTGTACTTATTTATTTATATTTTCTATTAAAGACTTCTGTGGTCACGAAATTTGGTGCGTAAATTGTTTGTTTGCATCCGGCACTTATTGTAACTGGATTTCACGAAATTCGAAATCTCCCCCCCCCCTTCTCGGAGTCGGAGGGCAATAAACGGTATAACTTCTGTATAACCCCACAGCTGAATTTGGCGATTTTTCTTTGGCGTTGTTTTGAAGGATAACGATGTCGTTCTGGACTGTTTGCGATATAATATGGCAGCCTAATATTTTGTTTATTTTGGATTTATGATTTAGATTATGATTTTATCATTTATCATATATGATTTATGATTTTTAGATTTATGATTTAGCCATAATCGCCAACAAAAAAAATCGCCAAATATCGTTGTGGGTTTATACTGAAGTCGTTCCCAATAAACATGTGTAAAAACATGTTTTTCCGTTTGAATTCGCTTTGAATTATCTTAGAATGGCGAATTTTGGTGTGCGGATATTGATTAAGTGTACGCATTATGTACGTTAGTGGGATTTTACAAAACTTCGAACTCACCCACTGAGGAAGGGGAAGTAACAAGTGGGTAAGTTGTGCCTAAGGCAGTGGGGACCCAGACTGTATATTGATTAAGTGTACGCATTATGTACATAAGTGTGATTTTGCAAAACTTCGAACTCACCCGCTGAGGAAGGGGAAGTAAGAAGTGGGTAAGTTGTGCCGAAGACTGTGGAGACCTAGACTCCTCACTTTGCGAGCGAGAAAACCTCTACCAATCACAGCGAGAACTTGGGTTATTAATAAAGATATGGGATTTTGACAACTCATTTAAGTTTAATGTCTAGCGAAGCGGGCAAAGCCTGCTAGTACTTAAATATTAATATTACTTATTATTGCACCCTTTATTGTATAATGAATATTTGGTTAGTATTAGTATGTATATTCACTATATATACATGCATATGTCACTATATATATACATAGTAAATAATAAATTTTTTAAAATGTCCTAACACCTGAGTAACAGAATATTTAAAGCCACTGAATACCACGCAGACTAATAAGAATTAAATTTCACCAAATAAAATTTTCTTGTGATGACTTTTAGATCAGTTATTTAAACAATTAATTTTACTAACCATTTGATATTTTAATTAATTTAATTTAATTTTAAACTTACAATAACGTTATTTCTAGATAGTTAGCTGCTTTTTAAAAGTTGGTGCCATGACGAAAAATCTATGTTAAACCAAAACAAAAGAAGCAAACAAGCAATGAGAGAATAAACTCACTTTTTTTCTTTTTCTTACCCATAAGGTAGAGAAAGTATTGTTTTTGGATCAAATTTTCGAAAGTGATATTTTGTTATATTTACACGTTTTGAGGTCTCCTGAATACGAAAATCATATTTTTTGCGGTTGGTCTGTGTGTATGTCTGTGTGTGTGTGTCTGTCTGTTATCAGCATATCTCAAGAACAAATAGTAGCAGACATTCCAAACTTGGTATTCTAAATGTGTATCATATAGGGATGCTACAGTAAGCTTTTCGTTAAGATCAAGCAAATGGTTCGTGTACAGGGACAATCAAGATAATTCTAATACATTACGTCTATGGGGGAAATTGCAGGTAAGTAGAGTTTAACGTCTATAGACTGCACTAAACCAAACGAAACGAATATATATTTTTTGTAATAGAGATATTCAACTGGGAAAAAAATGTGTATGTAGGAGCCTCGCCTCCCCCCCCCTCGAGGGGAGTAAATTTTCATGATGGGTATCTTTCAAAAGAGCTCGCCAATACCTTTAAAACGAATAGTTGAACCATCGATCTGCGATAATTTAAAACAAAGTTATCATTTTTTTTACTTTTAACGAAAAAAAAAAAAAAAAACAGAAAAAAAATCGTATTATTATTATTTATTTTTTTTTTAATATTGAGAATAAAATGAACTTTTTTTTCCCTCACACAGAACTAATTATCATATAAAACTCTCCCGAAGCCAAATTTGAATTGTTTAACATAGGTTTACATACACATCGTTATCTTACCTCTTAATCTCCAACCTGTATTTATAGCATTAAATTTCAGAGTAAGAGAAAGTCGCGTGAGTAACACACCAGATTATTTGTAATAGAGATAGTCAACTGGTAAAAAATTTTTTGTGTATGTAGGAGCCTCGCCTCCCCCCTGGGGGGGGAGTCCCACCTCGAGAGGAGAAAATTTTCATTATGGGTATCTTTCAAAAGAGCTCACCAATACCTTTAAAACGAATGGTTGAACTATCGATCTACGATAATTTAAAACAAAGTTATCGATTTTTTTTTTTTTTATTCATTATCTGAAATATCAAATGATTCATTTTTATTATTCTGTTAGTTTTATTTATTTATTTAATTTTCTTTTTCTTCTGATAATTAATTTATAAGTATAGTTAACAACTCAATAATGAAGATAATTAATAATTTAAGGGGAGAAAAGAATTTGAATTAAAATTTAGTAAATGCAACAAGTCCACTACTTTTTTTTTTAATTTTCTATTCAACACCCCACACATCTAACCAGCCAAACAATGCCACCCTACCTCCGTATTCGAACATCTGCCCACCCATCGTCACCATTTTTATTGTCTTTAATTATTTAATTATTACTATTATTATTATTATTATTTTAGTAAGGTATAGTAGAGTACACTTTTGTTTTAAATTTAAATATTTGTGACAGAGACATGGTTATGGATACAAAATAGAATAAACAAAGATTTTAGGAAATCCTATTTTAACTGTAGCATTTATTAATTTATTAATATTCTCCTTTTTATACTTTAATGAGCATAAATTTGTGATTCGAAATAAGTGGTTAATGATGATGTTTCTATACGCCGAAAGATGCAGACAAGAATTAAAATGTGTAAACAAGTTTACTTAAAACTAAAGTCTTGTCGTTTGTCATATATATCAGTGTAAATTTTATTTCCATTAATGAGTACAGTCGATAACAAAAGTGTCTGAACTCTAGCGAAAATTCCTATGTAAAAAAAGTACACTTCATACGGTTTTGTTAAATAAATCCTTATCGAATCATGTTCTTAGTCAGTCGAAGAACAGGATTCGACAAGGGTTTATTTAACAAAACAGTATGAAGTGTATATTTTTTACATAGGAATTTTTGCTAGTGTTCAGACACTTTTGTTACCGACTGTACTTTGAAATCTAAAAAGTTAATTGATTGATAATTAAGATTTTGAGTTAAATTTAGGTTAGAGGGATAATTAAAGGAAAATGTAGTTTGTGATTTCTTGTTATGATAAAATACAATAATATCATCTATGTAACGATAAAGCCGGACATCATCATAACAAAATTGCTTTTCGTAATTATAAAAGTATAAATCAGTCAAAATGCTAAAGCTACATCCCCTTTGTGGGATTCCTACTTTTTGTAAATAGATTTTGTTATTGTGGTAAATAAAATTATGGATAACAAAGTTAAGAATAGTTTTGGAATTTTCTGCTTTAAATTTGCTAGGAAGATTAATTTGAATTTTATATTTATTAAATAGGCTTTATATAATTTCACACAGATCTGATAACTCAATATTATTAAAAAGATCTTGAAAGTCAAAAGTCATAATATTGTCTACATTATCGAGAGTTTTAATGTAATTGAAAGCTATTTTTAAGGCAGTGTAAATTATCAACTTTGCGAGTACAATTATATATTTGTTTAAGGATATCCAGTAGAGTTTTATTATCATTGTTGTATGTATTACATCCTATAGTGACTGTGCGAAGTTATTGAAAAGAATTTTACAGTAATTATATATTTTTCGATAAGAGATAGTAGGATTTACATATAATAGCATAATTATTTGGTGATTTTTCAACAAATGTAATTACAAAGTCATTCTGAAGTTCTTTGATGGAGTTAAGTAGTTAAGATTTTTTTAAATACACCAAATTCGCATGATTAAGGTAAACGCACCAGCAGTGACACTTTAAGGACATTTTCTCGCTATTTTTTCACGACTGTATTATGAAAATTGCTAATTATAGCATTTATATAGGTAAAAAATGAAAAATCCGGAGAGCTTAAAATGAGCCAGTAGTGGTCACACTAAAAACCTCGTAGTGGACTCCTTTGAATTTTTGCTTTAAAATTAAAGTGACCAAATGTTTCTTGGGGCCAGACCCGTTTTAGCAGTTTGTCCTCACATACATCAGTCCCCGTTAGGGCCAACATTTAGAGCTGAAATTTGAGTGAATTTTACGTCGCACTAGTGCTGCACTATTGGTTATTGGAGACAGTCTGGGAATCACTAATAAGGCTAGATAGGATGCAGAGAATAAGAGTGGGCCATTATCTTAAATGCAGATCTTAAAACCTAGACCTTAGATCTTAATCTTAAAGATTAACTTAGATTACTTAATTGCTTAGTAATAAGAAGAGCTCGAGACAAAGTTAACAAATAAATAACAAAGTTTATTTAGCATTCAATATCAAGGAGGGCGTTGAGCTAACTCTATTATAACTTTTAATAAACCCCAGAAAATAGCTTTAACAAGACATAAAATGAAAGTTATTTTTCTCACCAATGCTGATCTTGTCGATGACTGCTCTCGGCTACTACTAACTATCCTCACTTCAGAGTGTCGAGCGGATTCCCGATACAGGACAGACTCTTTTCCTAGTTTACGCCACAATACTACACCTCTTTACCATCACTTCACCACACCCTAATCCGGTGCAAACGTCAAAAAACTCTAAATTCTATCAACAATGCTCAAAATTCAAAACCAAATTATACAACCTCTATCCCATATTGTAACGGTGCAGCGTTAAATATAAAAAACGAAGCTAAAAAACTCAACATCAATATTCCTATAAAACCAAATAAAAACATTTTCCAACGACTCCGTAATGAGAAAGATTTAATTGACCCTAAAAACTCCTCAGGCATTTACAAAATTGATTTTAAATGTGAAAATGAAGATAAAGGATGCTATATTGGAATGACAAAAAGATACATTAACGATCGCGAAAAAGAGCACTTCGCCGACATAAAATACAATAGATCCAATACTGCCCTCTCCATAACCCATAAAAATAACCCCATTAATTTTAATACTGCTAAAACTCGTAAAATAGCTCCATATAATAACCACCACTATGCCCTTAAAAGAGAAGCAATAGAAATAATCACTAACCACTCATCCATTAACGATCGCGAACATAGCATAATTCCTCCTATCTGGCAACAAGCAATTAAAAGAAACACCACTGCTGAAGTGAAGGGAACCGAGGATCCCGAGATGAAGAACGACGTAAACAGAGAGGATGAATCCACTGAAAAGCACTGATGATGAGCGCGAGTGCGCTCGAAATATATTTGAATTTTAAAGTAAGTGCAACTATAAAAGGATAATTTGTTAGGTATAAATATTAAGTTAATGTTATCATATCCTTTTCTAATTAAGTTAATGTATAGATATCTGTTTTTAAAATAAAACATATTTTTAATTAGCGTTTGCTCTTTTAAGTTCCTATTTTTACAGACAATTATCCGCCTGGCATTGATGGTTGGGTTTTATGTTGCACTAGTGCTGTGCAGTGAGCAATTGGCGACGGTCTGGTCTGAGACTCACCCCTAAAGGTCGTCTGAAGACATGCGATCACAATTTTGATCCTCCACGGAAGGGATGGTGTGATATGGAAAATCACATATTCTTTCTTAAAAATTTCATTGCATTCATTTCATAAAATTATTCATTTACCCTGTTTAAAAGACCTCTTTAAATGAAAAGAATTATATTTATATTCTGCGGTTTCTTTTTCTCAGACAAAGTGAATTAATTAATGAAATCTTATTTGAGTTATGTTAAAGTTCATTTTCCGTTCACAGAACCCAGATATTGCCGATCAGAAGGGCTAACCTTGAACCACCTCTTCATTCTAACAAAATAAAAATATAAGAATGGAATGAAATACAGATGTTAAAAGAAAGTAGTTATATGTTTTAATTTGTATCAGTGGATTTCTTTAAAAACCATAAACACCATTCTATTTGCAGATATTAATGCCTACCATAATCCAATGCATTTTATGGTTCTCATGGAAAGTGTAATGTACTGATTGGCGAGGAAAGGATGCGCCATAACATTTAAAAATAAAATATAAAAATATACTTAACCGACTAAAAACACTGATGCTGCTTAAATGATGTTTTAATTTCTAAGTGTAATTTCACGAAAGTTCTTTTTGAGGTTAATGTTTTTCCCAAACTTTCAGTTCACTTTTGATCCATTTCTTAGTCTAACAAGACCTCTTTTTTTGCCTTCTTCAAAAACTGTGTTCCCCCCGTGCCCATCTAATTATTGCTATCACAAAAGAATTATATTTGCATATTTTCATCTTATGAATACTCTTGTAAAATTATTTGGATTAGACTATGTATTTTATTGTTAAAGATAGTTCGTGGAACTATTATTATGGAACAATGCCTTTATGCTAATTAAAATTTTTCGTGCAACAGTTCATCAGTAAAGCATCATCCAAATTTTCGAGGAATCTGGTGTATTATTCGTCACAGCGTACTTATTCCTTTAGATTTTGCAGACTATCAAGGCCACTAAAGGAAAACAACTGACCATACCTAAGAAATTATACAATAGATGGCTTTCCCGCTTCGGTGACTCCCAGAGGTATAATTTTGATGGAAACATGAAGAACATTGCAGCCACGACATATTTTACATGCACCAGCCACACAACGGTCTTTAGCCGGCTCGAGTACCGAACCCGCAATCTTCCAATTATGAGCTCGGCACTCTGCTCCCTCACTTTCAAAAGTAAAGGGGCCATGCCCCCTCACTTTTCAAAGTCTAAAATAAAAGTCCAAAAATCGATCACAGTGTAGACTGGTTTATTTCATGAAACTAAAAACTAAATTTTCACAATTTGCCTGTAAAGCTTCTTTATGCTTCATTTACCTTCATTAAGCACTTCTTTCTGTTTCTGGCCCTGCAGCAATCATTCCCTGAAATACAACAGGGCAAAAGCCAACCCCTGATTCTTCTCTTATCTCCCCACCAAACTTTCCACTATAGAAACTCTCCGCACAATCCAGAAATGAACTTGTCCATTCTCTTCTCCTCTTATATGCCCTCTTTACCCAAGTGAAAAATAAATTCGTCCACTGCAATCTTTGTATTCGTGCTACTCCCAGCCAGGTGTAAGGATCATGTGAATATTTTCTTATCATATGCGGATTCGAAGCAGCATGCTGACAGTGCAGCTTAAATTTTTCTGATTTGGAATCTTTGCTTTCGAAATGTTTAGAAAAGCAAAGCAGCTTAAAAAACAATCTACCATTAGTTCATGTTTCAGTAAGATTTCTGTTGCGAAAAATGCAGGTCAAAACAAGCTTAGTTATGGAAATGAGGATGAATAATATTATAGTTTTAAAAAATTAAAGAACACGCTTTTATAGAAATGTGAACTAAAAAGCACAAAATATCTATCTTAGTATTAAAATGCAGGGTAAGAGAAAATTGTGTGAGTGACACACCATAATATTTACATACATTTAAATCTTTAATTAAAATAATTTAGAATTAAACAAAAACCATTTTTAAAAAATCTCCCCTGACTGGGCTCGAACGCTAGATCTTTAGGTTCGTAGTGCGGAGCTTTACCTCACATCCACAGCGTTCACGTACGGAAATTCTTTTTTTACAATATAGATTTTTTGTTTGCACCCAGACCGGTTACAAACATACATTATACATACAAACATACATACAAGTGAAGCTAATAAAAGCGTATTAAAAATATGACTGTTTAAAATTCGAGGAATCTCGGGCTGATCCTATGCCAACGTCAAGTCTCAATGCAAATAAATTGGGTTCAGAACTGAAAACAGTTGATGGCACGTTAACTTCCAACCATCATGAATACAGAAAAAATGAAATAAACGAAGGCCCACACCAGCTTCTTGACTTTAACTATCTGGTAAATAATGGAAGAAAATTCCAGAAAAATTGGTTCGAACAATTTCCATGGTTAGAGTACTACAGAGAAGTGAACAGTCATTTTGCTTCCCATGTCGACTGTTTAAAAATGAAGTTCTAGGCTGTTCTGAAAAAACTTTCATCGAAATAGGATTTCAAAACTGGAAAAAAGGCATTGAAAAATTTAAAAGCCATGAAAGCAGTGAAGCACACAGATCATCTATTGAAAGACTCCGGGCATATGAATCTTCATTAAGAAGAGGAAGTGTTACAGTCCAGTTAATTTCCCAAAGAGCGTCAAAAATCAAAGAAAACAAAAAATATCTAGAGTCGATTTGTGAAACTTTGCTGTTCTGTGCTCGACAAGGCATTGCGCTAAGAGGACACGATGAAAAAGAGGACTCAAGTAACAAAGAAACATTTTTGGAGTTGTTAAATCTCTGCTGAAAAGACAACGATATGGTGAAAAAATTCTTTATGAAAAAAGAAAAATATTTTTCTTACAGTAGTAAGGAAATTCAAAACGAAATTTTGGAGCTCGTGAGCAAACAGGTTTGCGAAGCAACAGCTAGTGAAGCAGTTAAGTGGGATTGTTATTCAATACTTCTGGACGAAACAGCCGATATAGCTCACGATGAACAAGTTGCTCTTGTAATTTGGTACGTCACACCAGAAGATTTAGTGTGCATGAAAGATTCTTGGGATTTTTCAAAACATGCAATACTGAAGGAGAAACGCTAGCAATTTTGATAAAAAATGTATTGGAAAAATTTCGACTTCTTCTCTCGAAAATTCATGCTCAATGCTACGATGGGGCAGCAAATATGAGGGGAAATTATAAAAAAGTGGCTGCAAGAATTCTTCAAGAAAATCCTCTAGCTTTCTACGTGCACTGTACTGTTATGCCCATATCTTGAATTTGTGCATTGTTGACACATGTAACAAACAAACACAAATTAGAAATTCTATAGGCATCTTAAAAGAACTCACAACTTTTTTACTGCATCAACAAAAAGAACATTTTTATTTAAAGAAAACTTAAAAAACAAAGACTTTTTGGCGGTAACAAGTCACTTAAGTCATTAAGTGACACAAGATGGAATTGTCGTGTAGAAGCTTGCAATACTGTGTTGCAGAATTTTGATGAAATCGTAGATACTCTACAGAAAATATCAGAAATTGATCCTAAAAATGGATCGCAAGCTAAAGCTTTGCTGAACATTGAAAGTTTCCAGTTCATTTTTTGTCTACTTTCGATCCAAAGAGTTTTGAAAACTACAGATATACTTTCAAAAGCTTTGCAATCAAAATCGCTAATTTTTTTAACAGTTAAAGAACTGGTTAACACAACAAAAGAATGCTTGCAGGAATTCCAAAGTGAAGATTTTTTTGAAAAGTTGTGGATATATGTAAACGATATTTGTGAAGCAAAATCGTTTCTTCCTCCAAAACTTTCACGCTCTAGAAAGGTATCTTCAAAATTAGGCGTCAGTTCCTTTAGCATGTCACAAGATGTTAAATCATTCTATCGAACGCAAATTGCTTTTCCAGTTATAGATGCTGCTTTAAACACAATCAACGAAAAGTTCAAAGAAAATGAATTGAATATTTTTCAGTCTCTAAAAGATGTAACATGTTCTGATCCATCAAAGATTATAAATGATGCATCAATTCAAAAAGTCTCTGAAACATATGATCTTGATCTGGAAAAAATAAAAAGAGAAATACAAATTTTCAGAGAATGTATAAAAAATACATCGACTCCACAGAATTATCCACAGAGATATCAGAACTGCAAAAAAGATGCAATTTTCTTGTAGAAAATAAACTCAGTGATATATTTCCATGTCTGAAAAAATTAATCAAAATTCTCCTTTAATACCTGTGTCCACCGCATCCTGTGAGAGAAGCTTTTCATGCTTAAGGTCTTTGAAAACATACCTTAGAAACACAATGTGTCAAGAGCGGCTCTCTGCACTTGCTGTTTTAAAGATTGAAAATACCATAGATGCTGACTTTACTAAGGTAATAGAACAATTTTCGAAAAACAAAAACTGCAGACTATCTTTTAATTTCCAATATGGATGTACAGTGTATAATTCAGTAACAAATAAATAAATTTATTACTGACCTGCTTTCTCCTTGTTTGAGAACATGCCATTTTGTGACGACATCATTAATGGATTCACAAGTTTAAAGAACTGACTTAATAAGTGAGTGTTTTATATTTTTCTCATATTATTATTTCATAAGAACTGAAATGGAAGGAGGGAGTCTACGGTTTAAAATTCATCCCGATTTTTAGGCCATGCCCCGAATTTTTCAGAGAAAGTCAAATTAATCAGTTATGTAGTTAATCAATAATGAAGTTAAAATCCAATATTATAGCCGAATTTTACAAAATAAATAAGCTTTAAGGGCACTGCCCCCACTACATCCCCCTCCCACTCGCACCTCTTCTGATTCTGACCCCCGACTTTTTTAGTGCACCAGCCGCCTATGCTTTCATCATTCCACCCTTGTGTTTTTGCATTTCACCAATCAGCTTTGAAAAGCTTTGGATATGGATTTGAACCATTGTGCCAATCTAATCCTGTAACCTCTAATCTTTGGAACAATTGAGATGACAGCCCAAGCAGCTCTAGGTCTCAAAGAAAACTCCACAACAACTACAGACAACACTATTTAATAACAATTTATCTTAATAAGAGTTCTCTGATTTTTACTTTCTGAATATACATATGTAAGGAAAGTATTAAAATCATGATAAAAATTGGACTTTGAGATTTTGGTATATCTCGTTTTGTAGTCTCCCCCTCCCCTTCCCGAGTTCATTTTTGCTATTTTAAAGGTGATGTGTGTATGTGTGCGTAAACACAATAATGTTTGAATGCTTTATTCGAATGAGCTGAAAGTTGGCACATATATTATACAGTCGGCAACAAAATTATTGAAGCGCTAGCTATAATTCCTATTTAAAATATTTGCACCTAATACTGTTTTGTTAAGTAAATATTTGTCGAGTCATGATCTTAGTCTTATGCTGTTTATAAAAAAGCAAGCTGATGGTAAAATTTAGCGATCAAGCTCTAAAAAAAAATATATGAAAAATGTGGATGTGTGCTTCAATAATTTTGCTGCTGACTGTTGGTTATCGCAGCACAATCTGTATAGATTTTGATAAATTTCTACCACTATTTTTTTTTTTTAGGGATACAAGGAAAAATTCTTTACCATAATAACTTATGGGCTAAAATTATTTAAAGTGTGATACTGTCTAAACGTCTTATTCAAATCAACTGAAAATTTATATACATGTTATAGGTCACCGACAAACTATATATAAATTGGTGAATCCCCCACTATAATTCGTAGGTAACACTGCTTTGCATGAAAATCGGCCCCAACACCATTTTTGCAAATTCTTATGTAAAATGACTTCCTGAATCCGAATATGATGCCCATTTTGCCCTATCATCACTCACCGTTTTTTGGGGACGACCCCTATTTTTATCACTTTTCGGTAATTTTATGGCTACAAATTTGATATGTAGGGGTTAAAGGATTACTTTAACTGTTAAATATCTTCTGAGGGGCCAAAGAGGTGAAAAATTCTATAACAGTCACATTTGCAGCAATGGGAAAATTTAGGGGGTATTTGGCACTGAAATTATAAATTCATTTATTATACATATTATTTTTTTAAACATTAAAATAATACTTTTCCATTATCAAAATCAAATTCATGGCCATAAAATTACCGAACATTGGTAAAAGTTGGGGGAGGAGATGGCGTCTTGAGAAAACTGTGGGTGATTGAACAAAATGGAGATCATATTCGGATTCAGGAAGTCATTGTACATAAGAATCAGCAAAAATGGTATCAGGGCACGAAAAAAAAAAAGTTTTTTTGCAGCGCAGTGTAATGTCTAAAGGATTTAATGAAAACAATTCAAAAATATCTAATCTTTTTTATTTTCATTTTTAGGGGGGAGAACACTAAAACCTTCACAAATATAAACTTAATTAACTTAAATCAAACTTCAATTCTCACTGAGATAATTCAAATTATCTCAACATTTGGAGTTATCTTCTGGCATCTGGTAGAGTTAACTTTAGTATCATCATGAACACGAACCTCCAAAAACACTCGTAAAAACACACGAGCAAAAGCACCCACAAAAACACTTAATGGATGACTAAACCGAGGCAGAGCTTCAAATGTTTGTGGGGAAAAGCTGTGGTATGATTGGCTATATTTAATTATTTGTGGGTAAAATTAAGACTCACTATTAAATGAAAGAAAATCATCATCATGACGTGAAATTACATGCAAGAGTCAAGTCTTCCATTAGGAAGATCCATTTTAAAGTAAATAGATACAGAATGATTCACTTCATTTTCCATAAAATATTCACCCTAAAAATACTTATATTCCACTGAACACCAAACTTTGCAAATTTCCTTAAACTCATTCTACATCTCAACTGAAACCAAATGACAAATTACCTCTGATTAGCTGGCAGCCTTCTTTTACACCGACCCTCTTGCCATCTAACACTGGACCCAGTTGGTGACCTTGACTCTTCCAATCCAACACTCCTATGCTCCCTTTATGCTTATATTCTCTGTCATCGAGACCATTACCATCTAATGCTGGATGCAATTGGTGACTTTGACTCTTCCAAGCCAAAGAGACTTTTTTTTTTTTCGCTCTCTGGTTCTCGGAGGTTTAGGTTGCTCTTGTGCTCAGCTGCTCCAGCAGACTTTGCTGTAGCCGTGTTTCAATTCGGCTACGTAAGGGTAGTCTGTTCTATTTTATTTTTCCACCCTTTTATTGTTTCCCCTGGTAGTTCTTGGGGGAGTGCTTCTATAATTATATATTATTGTTTTTTCTCTATTTTGTATTTCAATTATCTGTGGGCACTTCTAGGTTAAGTGCCCTTGGTTTACCTCGCCTAGTCGGCTGAGGGTTTATTTTTCCCCCTCCCTTCTTTTTCAAAATGCAATCTCAAATTAAAGTCAGTGATGCAAGCTCCAACGACCCTAATATATACATCAAAGAAATAATTAGCCTGGCCCTCCAGCACCAATATGCTTTTTCTAATGGAGCTACTAATGTATGTATTTTTATGGATGGTGTTTTGCCACGCAACAAACCTCAAGTCAGAGATAGACAAAAAACTCGGGGTAAGCGTCCCATTATATATAAAATTTACCAGAATTGGCAATGGGAAAGATCCCGTTGATCCCCTCGAAATTGCTGGCATTTACCGCATAATGCCACTTTTAATTGATGCATTTAAAGCACTCATTGTATTAATACCAATATTGTACACAATTGAGCAGGAGCACTTATTATGTAAGCAGAGATTTTTTTTTTTTTAATTTCCTCAACATTTCTTGTTCTTCTGCCTACACATTTCATTTCAAACCCCATATTGCCACACAAAAAATGTTTATATGCATTTTATCTATCCTTAAAATTTAGTCCATGAATTCAGGACACCCTGAATTTATTACAAAGGTATTATAAAATTATTTTTGATGACTGAGAGTAAAAGAAAAAAAAGGTAGATTTTTTTACTTTAATTCTGTATCTACACATTTACATTTTCTTTGATGATGCAGCAATTCAATAATCTATAATTTTAGTTGTGTTTTGAACTTCAGTTTTTTATGCTTTAGAGCTTTAATTTGTGCTTTACAATTCTCTGATATATTTTATTGTTCTTCCAAAAAATTATGACAGTGCATTTGTGCAATTTTCACATGATTCATTATTTCTACAGTTTTAATACCATCCCAAACTGCAAATTAATATCTTTTAGCTAGAATTTGCACCAATACATCTTTATTGAAAAATGACTCTTGATGGAGGCATTGCTATTTGAGAAAATTTATAAAATTCTTTTAATTTCCCAAAGATCTTTAAATTTCTTCATTTTTAGACAATAAGGCTCTCTATTTATTGAAATTTTATTTTTCCGACTGAGTGAAAATAATGCCTGGACCGGGAGTCGAACCCCGGATCTTTGACTTACAAGGTCAAGGCTCTACCAATTGAGCTATCCAGGCCGACTCCCCGGTCAGCATTACTCACTCAGACAACCTTTAGGCAAGAACATCTCTGGTCTATCATTTAGATAGCTCGACAGAAATAAGCCACAGGAAATGGAAGAAAGAAATACAATTTTTATTAAAATCACACAATCAACTGTGTGTGGCAGAAAATTGATTTTCTGCCACAGTTGATTGTGTGATTTTAATAAAAATTGTATTTCTTTCTCCCATTATCTAATGGTGTTTTCCATTTCCTGTGGCTTATTTCTGTCGAGCTATCTAAATGATAGACCAGAGATGTTTCTGCCTAAAGGTTGTCTGAGTGAGTAATGCTGACCGGGGTGTCGGCCTGGATAGCTCAATTGGTAGAGCCTTGACCTTGTAAATCAAAGATTCGGGGTTCGACTCCCGGTCCAGGTATTATTTTCACTCAGTCGGAAAAATAAAATTTCAATAAGTATGATTTTCTGCCACAGTTGATTGTGTGATTTTAATAAAAATTGTAGTAAGGCTCTCTCTTAAAAAAAAAAAAAAAAAAAATATATATATATATATATTTTTTTTTTTTGGTAAGACATTTTGAAATTTATCGTTGGAGCTTTTTTTCCCCTTCTGATAAAAAAATGTTAATACACATAAAATTGATTCCATTTTCTATCATATGTTAAAAATTTTATTGCACTTTGCTAAAAAAATTTATGCATCTCTTTGAGACAAATTGTACTTTACAAAATCCCCTCACTTCCCAGGTTTTTTTCAGAGGTGATTGTGACTCAAAGGTGACCCTGAAAATTAGAGCCTCAAATTAGAAAAAACCCAAAATACCAAATAATACTCAAACTATTTAGGCCAGAAGCCCTCAATCCTTTTACATTTCCTTCACATATCAGCTGGATAACAAATGATCAACCAATAAAAGCAAAAAATAACTTTATAGGAAATATGAAAATACAGATGGGTTAGAGTAAAAACCCTGAAATCAGGGGAAAACCCTGAACACAAACACCCCTGGGTTTTACACTAAAATACAAATTTTCCCTTACATTTTTAACAAATGTCAATTTTCCTGACAATTCCAGGTTTGTATGAATCCTGTCAAAGTTTCATGATATTTTTTCCAAGATTCAACCAGAATTCCTTAACATTTATTGACTTTTATCAAAATCCTAGACTTTTCCAGTGTTACAAAATTTCCTGACATTTTTATGATTTCCAAGTTTTTCAAATTGCTATCTACCCTGCCATCAGTGTAAATACCTTTTTATATGTTTTAGGACATTAAATCATATTTAAAAGTATATACCTAAAAATTTATTGACGTGATGATAGTTATGTGTTTCATATATCTCAGTTTCTTACTCGAGGGGATGCATCACAGTATGTCAAACCCCTAAGCTTGATTTGTGCTAAAATTTGTGACTAATCCCGCAAAACATATGGAATTTTTGCAGAACAATTCCAGATATTTAAAAATTAGGAAAAAGACTTGTGAGCTTTGGTTTTAAATTATTAAATTTTTTGTTGAATATACAGGATACAAAGCTTTCTTCTGAAAGTAATTATACATCTCAACGTACAGGCTGTAAATTAATCTGTCAATGTAAATTAATCTGTCAATGTTAGAAAATTGACAAATGCAAGTTTTCTAAGCAATGCATCAGGCAGACAAAAGTGGCATTCCCCGCCAAGTTTTTTAGCGGCTACTCCTAATTTTCCCCTATAGATCAAATTGTAAGTTATGTATTTTTTATGAGTGTGTCAATAACATTGTGAAGATAAATTTATAAGATGTATGCATGCCCTGCAGAACACTTCTGATCACCTGGAATCTTATTTCAGAACATTCAAAAGTATTCTGTTGTGGGGACATCAAATCAGCCAAACCTCATGTTATCCTACAGGAAAATTATCCTCATTATTATTCATTGCATTATATACATATTTAAGATTTGTTTTCATATTCAGAAAAATTTTGACCATTAAAAAAGTCCTTGTTTTCCAAAAATTGATTTTTTTTTTTCATTTTTTAAACTTATTTAGAAATTGTAATGAAAAAAAAAAAAATAATAATAATAAACTTCTTTAAAATTACATATTAGGTAATGAATAATAATCAGGATTATTTTCTCACATGTTAACATTTGGCTGGCCTTGATATGCTGTGATGCATCCTCTTAAAATAAAAAATACATTTACTGATTTAGGTTGGGTTGGCAGTAAGTCTGACTGCAGGTCCTAGTCCTGATGGAGAGTGCCTTCTGTTGGGATCTTTTCAAGGGGTCTGAGCCCATATTTATGCAAGTTTCTGTGCATTTATTGAAAATTTTTTTTAGAAAAATGCATCACAATACTTAGAAGCATTTGAAAAAAGATTTTAAAGATGGATACAAATGTTTATAGCATTATTTTTCATTCAAAGAATACCTTTGTTTTGATCGTTGCTGCTGAACATGACAAAATACAAACATTTCTTCACATACATGTTTTCTATTTTGTTTTGCTTGCTTAATTTAGACAAAAAACTGAATATTTAAAAGAAAAAATTACTTTTTTTTTTTTTTTTTTAATACATTTTTGGATATCTTTTAAAATATATTTATTGAAAATATTATTGCCATTTCAATTATTATATAATTTGGATATCACAGATTCTTACTTAAGAAAAGTGCATTTATTAACAAGAAATTTTACAAAAACACACTATATACTTAGAAACTTCATAAAAATAATTTTAAAGATAGATAAATAAAATCATTTAAATTACTTAATATATTTTGAGTTCAAATAATAGAATTGTTTTAATTGTTATTTTTGGACATAACATAATACAAACTATTTCTTTTGAGAAAAGCCCTATCTTCTAAAAGCATACAATCTGTGGTGTGTCAGTAATTATTTTCCATTTTGTATTTTCATAGACATGAAAATTGAAATATATGCCAGATATGCATAGACATGCAAGTGAAAAGTCACTTGCTAGTGGCCAATAGATCCTTTAAATTTACTTGTCATTTTTTCAATTTTTTTTTTTTTTTTTTTTATACTGATTACTGAAATGAACAATTTTCTTGTTTGATGTTTAAGAAATCTATTTAAATTTTCTGATTTTTGTGATGTGTCTGTTTTAAATTCACTGACTTTTATGAAGTGCTCATAATTTTACTGATTTTGTGGCAGGTATGTTTTGAGATAACCGATTTTGTGCAAGGTAAATTTTTGAATCTAAATTTTTTACTAAATAGAGAGAAAAAAAAAAGACTTTTTTTTTTTTTTATCAATTGATGAAATTTAAATATTTTTTGTCACTTTTTGACAAGTCATGATAGAAGCAAATTGCCAAATATGGAACTAGAAAATTTAGTTTAATTACAGCTAATTGATAATATAAGTGTTTTTTTTTTTTTTTTTTTTTTTTTACTAAAAATTACTGAATTAGACAATTATTTTACCATTATTCAACAAAATTTGCATCATTTTCAAAGCTGATTCACAAAATAAATGACTATTTAAAAAAAATTTAATGAAATTTCTGCTTTTTGGATGCTTAATTTTCAAAATATGCTGTATTTTTGTGAGTTTCTGAAAATACAGAATCACTTTGCCATCATTTGACTTAATGTACTTGTAGGAATAAGCAATTTTTAAATATGTATGATTTATAATATTCCTTCTTCAGGTAATCACAATAAAAAAAGGTAAGTTTTTTAATTTACTATTTTATTTTGTTTAGTCGCCATGTGGCAAGTGGATTTTTTCAGGTCTATCAGTCCTACTTCTAAAAAAAAAAATTATTTTGTTCATTCATTTGGTCACTACTTTAGTATGTTTATTAGTTTTATTTAAGAAGTCATCATGCCTGTATAACAGAAACATATACATGTAGGGTAAAGTTGTAAGTAAGAACAGTTGTGATTTTTACAAGAACAATCGTGAGGCAATGAAATTTTGTTTGGCGAAAGGGAAAAAAAAAAAAGTTCCAAAATGTATCGATAGAAGGTGATGTCAAGATTCACATTGCTATTGTGGCGGTATGTAAATTACTAAGACATGACATGCACACTGCAAACACATTCTCTCCACTTAAAGTCATGTGATTTCTGTATTTGGGAAGGAATGTTGTTTACAGCAAGCGGATTGCAAATCTAACTGACTCGAAGGCAAGCATCACATACCACATTCATAACATCAGCAAGCCTCCGATCTGTTGTGGAACATGCCATTTTGCACTTCCAACTTGTGCTGGAACAAGGCAGGTGTATAGAACAACTTATATATTAATCATCCATAAGGTGTCTGTTTTATGAAGCTCTTTTTTTTTTGTCACCACTAGTTTTCCCTGTAAACATATATCTTGTCTTTTCGCTAATAAATTTGTCGTAAACCCTTAAAGTCTATTGTTTCTTTTTCACTAGCAAAATTCCTGTATTTAACGAATCCATTTGGGTCTTTTCTCTGACATTACCCTGACAGCACCATCTATCAGCACATTTTGGAATTTTTTTTTCCCTTTGCCAAAAAAAAAAAAAAAAAAATCATTTCCTCACAATTGTTCTGGTAAAACATCAAGTCATTCTGATAAAAGTTTTGAAGTTAGAGCATTTTGAAATTGCAACTTCAATTATAATCACTGTATCCTTCTGTTACATGCAAAAACAATATGCCAGAAACCAAGTACAAATTTTATGAAGTTAGTTAAGCAGAGAATGTATTCTTTTGTATGTATTTCTAAAATAAATAAATAAATAAATAAGACCACTGAAAGAAGTAAAAGATAATTTTCAGTGCTAAAATCTTTTATTTACACAACTATGATCATGCATAACATGGATGCAGAAACACTATTATTACATTCCAGACTTCACAAGGCATAAAAATCGATCATTTTTATGTGATACAATGGTCAGGAACTTCAAATCACAGACAATGCAGAACATGAAACATATTTCAGTTTTTTCTACTTAAGAATGAATTTTAATTAATAAGGCACATGAATAATGTATGCAGTATCATGTAATCTATGGATTTTTTTTTTTTTTTTTTTAAGTTTTTTTCATAGGCTTTCTCTAGCAAAAATAAATTATGAAAATATTAACTTATGGAGAATATTTTTAAAAAACCTAATGATTTATATAGCAGATGTATTAAATTTTCAAATAACTATACAATTTAATGGACAACATTCAAATCACATAACAACTTTACATTTTTTCTATTAACATTATATAAATACATATTTACAGTCTATAAATTGGCTGCTCCTCAAATGGCAAAATGATTATGCCTTGTTTTTTTTTTTTAATTGCAAAGTATTAGAGATGCATTTTTAAAAAAGCATCTGTTATACAAATAAATGATAAATAATAAAAATTATTATTAAAAAAAAAAAAAAAAAAAAAAATAATAATAATAATAATAAAATTACTGAACAAGAGGATTTAAAGTAGTAAAAAATCAACTATTATAAAGAGTATGTACATAAACAATAATGTGCTGTATACATACAACATATACTAATATTTCAATACATACAAATTTATATTTTAATTATTTAAATGTTTTTTTTTAAACATGTTTACTTCTAGTATAAGAAAAAACTATTATTACTTAAAATACTAATTACCATATAGCAAAAAGATGTAAAAAGAGGGGGTGGAGTCTAGATATTAATTACGACAAGTAAATTCTAAAATTCTTTTAAAATGACCCAGGTGAAAAAAAATCAGCCAAAAGACTACAGGACTTCTTATAACATTTGCAGGTATTTTAAAGGTTTCTTTCAGGAAATATTCAGGTTTTTCAAAAGTTTCATTACAAGTTAACTTTAGAAAGTTTGAAATACCTGCAAGTTTCCTGCAAGTTTTTTTTTTTTTTTTTTTTTAATATTTTTTTTTAAATGGGGACAAATTTAATAATCTTCTGGCTCTTCTGCATACATTAAAGAATAAGAAAATAATAATTATAAATATATTTTTGTTAAAAAAATAATAATAATAAAATAAAAAATAAATAAATAAAAAAAGAAAGACAATGTTTATAAAGAATATTTTAAAAGATTAATACATGATAATCTTTCACAGTTGTACTGTTTAAAATCATACAGAAATTTTTTTTTTCAATAAAAACAAGAATTGGATAACATTCAGAGTAGGTAGATTACCTCAATCATAAAAATTATTTAAAAAAAAAAAAATAGCTAAATAATTTTTCATACCATCAAATGGTTCAACAAATTCAAAATTTGTTAATAGCAACAAACAAACAACAACAAAGAATACATCCAAGATAGAAAAATCAATCAATCTTTGGTAAAGTCTAAAAATTTTGCAGCATAATGCAGTCGACGTGTCTGAGAAGCAGCTCCAATTAAAATATGACCAATTATGTTCTCTTTCGAAAAACATTTATATACATCACAGGTAAAACTTATTTTGAGTGTCAAACTTGGCTGAATTTTAAACCAGCTGTAAAATAAAACAAAAAAATATTTTTAAAAATATACATTTTTATCATTTTATAAATGTTATCACACATCAACAAAAAGAATGTACTACAATCTAGGTACAAACTTAGAATAAATTAGGTTTCAATTTAACTAATATCATATCATAATTTGTCATTCAAACTTGTCTGCAATGGAAAAGTTTCTTTGCATTGCAATTATTGCAATACATTTTATCTGTCCTCTCATAAGTATTATTAATTTCTTTTTTTAATTCATTAATTTTGAAACATTTCCTTTCTTACTTTCTGAATACATACTTTGTAAGATAAGTAAAGGGCTTTCCAATAGGGATCATACAATTTTAAATGGTTAGAATGGCAACACTGCATATTATTTTTTGACACTTCTTGTGTCATTTGTGTTATGCTATGCCATTTAATCATGCAAAGGTACAGGTTTGAGCAACGTTACAAAATTATTAAATTGTTTTATCAAAATCAGTGTTCATATGTGAATACTGAGCAGAATTCATGGACGACATTATTCAGTTAGTAGACTCGATCAATTAAGATTTTTTTTCTTTGGGGATAAGTTACAAGTTTATGCTGATAATCCAATAACAATTGAGCAATTAAAAACCAACATTGAACGTGTTATTCATGAAATAACACCAAATTTAGTGAGTGATGGAGAATTGGGTTGACAGAATGCGGTATGTACAGAGAAGTTGTGGTGCTCACATGAACAATATTATTTTTCTACTTAATGGCATAATATAAGATTAAAAAAAAAAAAGTGTCTCACTGATTAATTTGTTTTTTTTTTTTTTTTTTTTAAATTGTATCACTCTTAATGGAAAACCCTTTATAAACATGCAAAAAAAAAAAAAAACCTCCGAGATTTTAATGTAGTTATATGTTTTGAGGTCTCTTGAATAAATTTTTGATATTTTGGGGGTGATGTACGTTGTGCGTATGTATGAACGAAACATGATAGTGTCTGATTGTTTGATTCAACTGAGCTCAAAATTTGTAGGTGTGTTATAGGTTATAGATCACCATAGCATGAACTGTACAGATTTTTATGAGTGTAGGAACATACTGTTGCATACCTGGGGGTTCGTAAATTGTCTCTGAATGAAAGGTGAAACTTGCAGAAGCTCAACAGTTTATTTACAGAAAATTCTAGAAGAATACAGGTCTATAAACCAAGTATCAACTTCACTTTCACCAGTAAACACAGCTTAGATAGCAGCTGTCAACAGTAAACTCACAGTACAAACTGTACCAGAGAATTAACATACAGCAAGGCTGAAATCAAAGTGGCTGTAATCAGGAGAGCACTTTACCGTGAGACAGTTGACGAAAGACTGACTATTTGGCCACATTGGGTCTCCTTTTATACCTCTCTATAAAACCTAGAATGTTCTGTTATTTCGTAGAATATTCAAGTTAGACCTTCCATATTTGGTATATCATTAATAAGGATTTTTTTGCCAAAGTCGCCAAGGAGTGAAAAAGTCGCCAAATCCATTACCAGCCTTACTGAGGCTTTTTAAGCTATTTTAATGTGAAAACAAGCTAGAAATGCTGAAAATTAACATTTTATCACCTGACTCTTTGAATAAATTTACATAAAAATAACTACGAATTATTTACAAATTCGTAACAATATAGTTATTTTACCAGAGCACAAAGAAAAATTCTTATTCATTCCAATGGACTCAAATAATTTGGCGTGCACTAGTGTCTAAATTCTACATTCAATTAAGATAAAATTGAGTATGCATGTTACAGATGATCGTTGTAAGAACTCTGCATATTTATGAGTATAGAACTTATATATTTTTACAAGGTTACAAGACAGAATTCTTATACATTGCAGTAATGTTAAATTATTCAAAAAAGAAAAAAAAAAGTTACATTTCTCTGTTAATGTAGGAAGATCATGGGAAATGATAAGCATAGTACTTAGAGTTCTTTGACAGGGAAGAATGAAAGAAATGACACACATTGCACCCCATTGAGTCTAATTTTCTGAAGTTAATTAAATTATTTAAAAGAAACTAATATGAGCTTTAAAGTTTTATGTGCGCATTAAGTTATATATACAATCTTGCTTTATATAACTCACATGTGAATATATAGATAAGGAAAAACATAGAATCTAAATTACAATAAAATAGTTTTTAAATAAATTTTTACTGTAGTACAACACAGCATTAAATAATTATGTGCCATACTCCAAATCAGCAAAATGGATTTAAGGAAGTGTACTTTATAAGTTTTTTTTAATTTAGCAATGCCTTTTCAAAAATTTAAAATTATTTTAAAAACCATCTTTAAAATATTTAGAAACACAGCAAAAATAAATAAATAAATAAAAAAGAAAAGAAAACAATGAATTACCTTCATCATTACTATAGCAATTGTGACAATGTAATTTATTATTTCTAACTCTGACATCTGTACCACAGGAACCATTACCTAACTGAGCTTGACAAACACAACACTGAAAACAATGGATATGGTAATAAAGTTGAAGAGACTCGATGATCATAGCAGCACCCCGACCTAACAACATAAATAGAATTATTTAATTAAAAAAAAAAAAAAAAAAAAAAAAAATTTTTTTAAATGTTTACAAAGTAATAAAAATTATAAGATATGGTGTAAAGTAAAAGTAAACAAATATTAAACTAATATTTATAGAGAAATGGAGTAACTACAATTTTGCTGCATTATTATTATTATTATTTTTATCATTTTGTTATGAATAAAAATAATAAGTATACAAACTTAAGTTACAATATTCTATTTACAGTAGCAACTAAAATGATTTTTATCCAGTTATCACTGGAAAACTTTCCATAAATAGATTATATTTTTAATAAGTGATCACCCTCGTCCACATTAAAAGTATATTGCCACAGGGACTGAAAACTCTTTTGAAGTATTAAGAGTCAGAATAAGAAATTTAGACATTGGAAGAAAAAAGCACACTTAAAAAAATATAAAAAAAATTAGTTATATGGCTATACAATTATTATTATTTTTTTTTAAATTTTTACATGTTTTTTTACAACAATCCTACAGCCATATATATACAGTAAAGCACCGTTTATATGTCTTTTACATTTATACGTCCTTTTAGCAAAGACCTGATTCATTCCTATTTATTTTAATGCAAAAATTCTTCGTTTATACAACCTCAATATTGGTTATATGTCTTTTGTACTATTCTAAAATTCGCGAAATTTCTTCGCCGGTCATTTTCCCATTCAAAATAATGTTTAAAATCTGTTTTAAATATCAGTTTTGATAAGTTGAACTCTGATACCAATATCATGACTTCGGAATTACCCACAATCGATGAATTAATTGAAAACAAATTGTCTGATACTATGTAGATGATAATGTAGAATGTGAAGAAGTTAATAAACCTTTCTTTAAAGGCGCAATGGACTAAATTAGAAAACTTCGAACTTATTTGGTTTGTCAAAATGAAAGTAAAAAGATATTCAATGAACTCAATTCAATTCACAATGCAGTACTTAGTGACAGAAAACTACAAACTCGAAAGACTCTTTTTTATTCTGAAATATGTTCTGTCAAAACGAATTATATAAAAGAAACAAAAGTGAATCAGTGCAACCCTCCCCCATTCTTTCTTGCCTCCCAGATAAGGGAGATCTATTATTTGAACTCTGTCACATGACTCCCATCTGACTGTTTTACCAACACATTTTTATTACGTATCTGTATTCTAGTTTGTGTTTAACAATGTAAAGTGAGAGATTAACTCTTGCTTTTTTTCTTCTCATTAAAACTATAAGTTAAAAATTACAAAAAGGTGTCAGAGCAATCATTTCGATCTCACTTATTAATTAACTAAATTAAGTTTTTTTCCATTAAGAAAATCTAATGAATATAAAAATAGGATATTATGAAATTACTAAGCTGGGACAGTGCAGACCAGAGAATACCTTCAGTAAAGGTAAGCTCATACATTCTTCAACACTTTCGTTTTTGAAATAAATAAATGTTTTTTCAATTTTGTTTAATAGCACAGTTGTCCTATCGAGGTATAAACATATTTCAAACACTTAGTACCCATAGGCAATTAGCACATGAGGTAAGTATTAAAGATTTTTTAATGTAAATAACTACCTCTGTAGACATAAATCGTACAATACTTATTATTAAAGATACACAATATATGCTATTAATACTCAAGATGAATTCATATAGTATTCAATATATGTAGTATAATACTCAAGATATGAGACAGATAATTAGTATCAATTCATGCATTAATGGTTGGTTTTTTCTCACATTTATAATAAATAATCTTTATTTAAATTTAATTATTATCTTCAAATCCAAGTTTTATTATAAAGTAATATACTAGTTATTATCTTAAAAAACTTTATTAATTAGTATTTTCACATAAATTTTGCTTCAGTGCTATTAAATTTGTAGTGATCAAAGTTTTATTTATTTATTTATTTATTTTTTTAATTTTATAAATATACATTATTCACAGGTGTAACACGATTAAAATTCGCTATATAAATTACAGTGACATTCAAGGACTAATTATGGTTACATTTTTTTACCTCTATTCAAAGATGGTTGTTAAAGTCAGATTTATATGAGAAAATATCTCAAGAAAATAATGAAGATGGAAGGTGCTGGGTTCGATTCCAGGTTTATGCTTGTTGGCCAAGTTGCTTGTAGTTCTGCATGATTTTTCCTAAAAGTTGCATGTATATGGTTTTTATTGCTTCATATTATAAGAATATCTCATTCAACAGTGAAGTTGATGTTTTTCAAATTCTGTTTTTTTGAATATTACTCTTTGAACATGATGCTTTTTAGCTTAGGGAGCATTTTTGTTTTTTAAATTAAATTTAAATATTTTATTTTATTAAGTATATTTAAGACTAATAATGAATATCTAAAAGAAATCTTAAATTTTATTTTATTTCATTAAGTATATTTAAGACTAATAATGAATATCTAAAAAAAAAAAAAAAAAAAAAAAAAAAAAAAAATAATTTATTAAAAATAAAAAAGGGCTTTGAGCTAAAAGGTGCCTTGTTCAAAGAGTAATATTTTGAATGAGATTTTTGTAATATGAAGCAACAAAAATTCCATAGGATAACATGGGAAGTAAGAAAGAGGGAATCTGACTGATGTGCAGCCTTAACCCCTACATATCTGGGCTATAACAAAGTACATATTCTCATAATTGTTCTTTGGGTTAAAAAAAAAAAAGTAATTTATTGGTTTTTTATGACAAGCATATCTAAAATTAAACTTATCATAACTTGTAGTATAAATGTGGTTAAATCTGAATCTCTGCCCATCTTAGTTACACAGAAATATGTAAGATATGAAATCTTTTCGCCCATTGAAATTCTCGCAGATGTGGACTAGGATTATTAAGACACCCATATAGGATATTTCACACAGGCCAAGCCCCTAACACACACAACTGGTTTTAAGCCACACATTCATCCATTTGTCCCAGTAGTAGCTATAGAAATAAAACTATTCCATTTATGCTTTAAAAGTTTTGAGTTTAGAAGAATGACTTATATTTTTAAAAATGTGTGATCCTGATCAGTGTGATGAATACTCATAGAAGTAACAGAAAATAATCAGCTTAACAACAGAAGAAATAAGAACAAGCTAACAAAAGAAGAAAGACAATAAGCTACCTTCAGTGGCACAACAGGCGGTGATAAAGAGCCTATGAGATCTATAGCATGAGAGGATCCTAGGAATTAAGGAGTTTGCGACAGGGGACCAAAAAGAAAGACCTTTCAATGGTAACAAATATTTTTAGAAACAACTGTATATCAACAATAATATTGTGGAAGATTTTTTCTTTGATATTTTACTGAGCTAGCACGGAGAGTTCAAATTAAACGCCTCAAATAAATTAGCTGTATTGCATATAATCTTAGTAAGTTTTTTCATATTAAGGGGATGCTCTACCTATATCACTGGAGGTTAAACCCCATAGTATTTTATAGGAAAATTTGTTATGAGAATTACTTTTTATGTATTACATATTTATTAAAATTCCATTTTCCAATTTAAAAAAAAAATCAAAACTGATCAAATAGTTTATATTCTCCAAAAATTGATTTCTTAAATTTTTAATATTTTATTTTGGGACTAAAAATGCAAAAAAAAAAAAAAAAAAAGAACTGAGTGCATTGTCATTTTTTTCCCCTGTTTAATTTGAAAATAAAGGATTAAATAAATAAATTTGTTGAAAACAAGAATTAATTTAAGCATTGTAAATTTTCCAAATATGAAAACATAATTTAAAACAATATATTAGGTGATGAATAATTCTCATAAAAAAATTCACCATAAAATAACATAGGGTTGATAGTTGGCAATGAGGGAAATGTAAAAGGCAGAGAGCAGCTTTAACTTTGAATTTAAATATAACAGCTTTTCTAACAAATTATGCTAATTTCTTTTTTTAAAAGATAAATCAATAAAAATATTTGTTTCTTAAAGTATTCATAACCAATAAGTTCTAAACAGCTGGAAATGAACTATTACAATGTCACGCATTATTTTTTGAGGTGACCCCCCAAATTGCTGACATCGCCACTAGCTTGCACTTTGTGATGAAAGCATTATTTCTGTTGTGAAACCACAAATATTTTGTATTTTGCAACCACATTTAATTTTGGTATGTCATTTTAAGTTGAATGGACTATAGTCAAGTCACCATAGTGGTTTGGTGATTAAAATTTCCCAAACCCTGATAAAATATCAAGAGCCTTACCCAGTTCTTCATTACAATGTGAACACCTTTTTCGACCACTAACTGATAACATTTGTTCTTGTCTTTCACTTGGCACAACTCTAGAAGGTTTTGTTGGGGGTGTCTGTGATACAGTCTCTCGATGATATATTGTATGTAAAGGAGGTTCTTTGACCACAGGAGGAGGGTATTTTTTAAGAGGCATGTTAGATTGTCCATAATTCCACACTTTTTCTTGCACTGGGTAATTAAGGTGGGGATTATGTGTAGGAGAGATCACTGGCACTCTAGGAGGGTTGCTACAAACGTCATCTTCTGCAAGATGCGTTTGAGTACAGGGAGGCTGGGTCGCCCACTGTCGTTCTTTAAGTTCTGCAATACGGCGCATTTCAGCTTCTTGTATTAGCCAGTGATTTTGATTGTACCTGCTTTCAGTCAAAGACTCATGATTCTGTTTACGTACAGAAGACATCTGTAAAAATAAAAAATAAAATTTATTAAATATTAATATATTTTATCAATTGGAGCTACAAATAAATCAGCATTTTATAAAGAGAATCTGAATAAATGTTTCATTTATAAATATATAATGTAGTACAGCAGTCACTAGGCTGCTCTCTCCCAAAATAAATGACCAATCATCCAACCACAAAAAAAAAAAAACAATACGGAGTAGCAAAGCATAATGTGACATATTCTGTCCTAAAATCCTCTTTGATGCTGAACTTGCCGCCAACTGCATTCTTCTCAAAAAGTATACATTCTACAAAACAGTGTAAAAGACTTTTCTTCATGATTTTTTACACGCTTTAAAATGAGATTTGAACAAAGTTTCACAGATGAAAACTCGCCATGTTTCAATGACTCATTTTTCTTCAAAATGACAAAAATTGTTTTTTTGAGAATAGCAATTTACAAAACAAATGAACAAATTTTTGTGAGAGTTGATATGAAGATTTTTAATGCATCTGATGAAAATCTTAAAAAAAAAAAAAAAAGCTAAAAAATTTTGAAAATAGAAATTCACTTGAAAAGAGTCATCTGTAAACCGAAAAATAGGAGTCGCCACTTTTCAGCTCCTCAATCAAACATATATTTCATTCTGTATAGATGATCAAAGTTTCAAAATGTTTCGTTGCAAAGATATTAGTTAAAAATCTCATAATAGCTATCTTATTATATCAAGTTGATGATTGATATATATATATTTATTTACAAGTTCTTATTTTATTTTATTTATTTATTTTTACATTAAAAGAAATCTATATTTCTTACACATGAAAATTGAAATAAAACTTTGTCGAAATTTTGCATCTGATAAAACTGTCATCATTATAGTTTTAATATTATGAAATATATCCTGCTGAAACATATAAAAATGAAAATAAAAGAATTACAATTAATTTTTTAATTTTCTGTTGAATCTTACAAACTTGACAATTCTATGTATTAATAAATACTTTTTAAAAAATTTTTTGATGAATTATCCCATCAACTTGAAAGAAAATGATCAAATGCGTAACAAAGAGAGCAATTATAAGAAATTTTCAAACATTTATTAATTGAATAAAATATAAAAAGAATGCACTGTCGTTGTGTTCTGAGCTATTCTAAAAGTTTCAAATGTCTAGCTAGTCGGGAAGTTAGTTAAAAATCGATTGCAAGATTTGTACTGGACAAAAGCGAGTTAATAAAAACATGGTAATAAATGTACAAATAGATAAAATGTTTACAGTATCATTTTTTAAGTACGAAAAAATAATTTTATTTTCATGTGAGTAATAAAATTCTGAAATTCTTCTGAATTATGTATTACTTTACATTTTTACACTTTCATTGTAATATCTTTTCTCAATAATTAATGCCCAAATTTCTCAAAACTATTTTTTTCTTACTTTATTTGCATCTTTTCATTCTCTTTTCTAATTTACAAAAGTTTCATTCCTTTTACTCATGCTTCCTTATATTGATAGTATAAGTTTTTCCAATATATTGTCTATATTTGCCACACATGTCTATCTTTACAGCCAGATGAAGGATCATATTAAATTATTTTGATCTGAAACTTTTTTTTTTTCCAAATTTCAATATATATATATTTTTTCCTTTACAAAGCTTTTAATACCAGTATCATTTTACAAAAAATTTTTTATACTTTTTACTCCTGCTTCCTTATATTGTTAATATAAGTTTTTTCCAATATATTGTCTATACAGAGCAGACGCATGTGACATCACAGCAATAAACATTGACAGATGATTCTGCACGTGCTTTAGAATGTAGGCAAAAGGTGGGATAAAGCACCATTACTTAACGTTAGAAGCTTAGTTGTGTACTTCCATTTCTCCAATATTTTAAACATATTTTACATTTCTACTAAGATTTAACCATTGTTATTGCTTGTTATAAAAATGGATGAATGTAATGGTTGCTTTTAATTGAAAAATCTGTATTAAAATATTTTAATATAAAAATATTTTTTTCTGTGGGAGATTTGAGCTTTTAATTGAAAAATCTATTTCTAAATACTTTTAATATAAAAATATTTTTTTCCTGTAAATAATTAAAGATAAAAAAAAAAAAAAAATCTAGAAAACTAATCTAACTAATAACAAATATTTTTTTAAATAATTAAATTAGTTGAGATTGTTTAGTATTATTGTTTCGGCTTTTAATAGAAAAATCTATATTAAAATACTTTTAATATTATTAAAGGGTTTTACTTTCTATTTTTCTTTTTTACTTTTCAATTCTCTCCTGCTTATTTCTTAAAATAACGAAGGATAAAACAAAGGATACTTGAGGAACATATTTCATATCTGTGGTCCTAGTCAGAAACAACAACAACAAAAAAAAAAGGAATGTCTAACTTTGTAAAGTTAAAAAATTATCATTGGGAAATTAGAAGATGCTTCATTTATAAATGAGTTTGAATTTGACTCTAAAAAAAAAAAAAAAAAAAAAGCTAGTTAAGGATCTAATTAAAATTATTTTATTTAAAAAATTCTAATAGGAAGACTAAATTAATTATCTAAAAACTAAATTAATTATCAAAAATATAAATTTTAATAATTAAATTAGCTGAGATTGCTTAATATAATTTTTTCCGCTTTCAATAGAAAAAATATTTTATTTTCTGCGAATGATTATATATATATATATAAAGCTTGTTAAAAAATTATTTAATGAAATATAAATTATTATAATTAAGTTAGTTGAAATCACTGAATAAAATTATTTGGACTTTTAATTAATAAGCTGAGCAGTTCAGCTATCCAAACTGGTAGACAGAACGTGCCAGGTTTGATCTCAGGTCATGGTCGTCGATACTCATGTTCTCAATCGACTTAACACCTATACTACCACCACCAAATTATTTTTAATATAAAGTTATTTTAATCAATGGTATAAAAAGTTATTTTAATCAATGGTTATATAAAACATAATTAATAATATATAATAACTAAAAACTAATTTAATTATCAAAAATATTTTTTTAATAATTAATTTAGATCAAATTACTTAATATTACTGTTTGGGCTTTTAATAGAAAAACTATTTCAAAACTAGTATATAACCCCGTCAAAAATGATGGAATGTTAAATCAATGAACATATTTTATCAACAAAGGCTTTGCCTGCTTCGCTGGTCACTATATTTAAAGGAAATTCTTTTATATTGCTTTTTAAATTAAAAAAAAAAAAAAAATCATAAAATTGCTCAAAAGCTCGCTTCCTGTCAACGCTGCCTTCGGCAGCAACCAACTCTTTCGCAGACTCTCGGGTGCCTGTGACAATACCTTACGAGTGGGCTTCCATTTGGGTGCTTATCAGATGACAGTTTCGAAATGGACAGTATCAAAAAAATTGAAGTAGCAATTTTATATTTAAACCCCAGTTACATATGAACAACACAATACATGGTGTACATAATATTTTCTTTTACGTTATTTTCTACATTTATTTGATTTATTCGATCAACTATAAAACGACAACAATTTCATGCCAAATATAATATTACAATATGCTATGATTGGCTGCATCTATCGCATGAGACAATTTTTTGTGGTTATAATAGTAGTTGAGTTAGTTAATAGTAGTTGGTATACAGAAAAATAAATAATTAAATATGTAAATCTGATCATAGTACAGCCTTAATATAGCTCCCCTTGTCTACTTCTGAATTTTTATCGCCATTTTAGACAAAAATACATAATTTATGTGATTATTTTTTCTCTTTCTTTCTTTTCTTTTTCCTTTCCTTTCTTTTCTGTTTTTCAGTATTTATATTTTTGATGCGCTAACTTAGCTTAAAGTGCTTTCAGAAAAGGAGAGTTCTTGGCGAAAAATGTCCGATCTATTTCAGCATCAAAATTTTAAAATATTACTGAGGATTATGAATGAATTAGCTTTCATGCCAAGCGCAATTCATCCGTGCCAAAAACGTTTAAACAAAACAAAAAAGAAAAAAAAAAAAATCTAAAATTGAAGTATATTAAAAAAGGTTATAGTTGTTTTTTTACTCTATTTTCATATGCATGAGCAAATTTAATCTATATAATATTTCTCTAATGTGGTCCAGTTACGATAATTTTTTTTAGTAACGATACGATAGTGACTTAATAAAATACACAAAGATAAAAAATAATACATAAGAAATATTTAAGCACGCGGACTCAGTTCAGCGATCTAATAAAAAATTACGACATTTGTACGATGAAATCATTTTATAGAAAAAATGCATTTTTAAAGGTTGCATTTTTACAATCTTTGCAAGCGTCATTTTAAATCTAGCAATATTTTACTGATATAATCTCCATGTGAACTTTTGTCATAAATTGACTAAAAAATGCAATAATAAAAAGTATAATCAAAATAGGTACTAAGTTTTTTTAACACAAAATTATGCAAAAATAAATTAATAAAAATGTATCACTAACACGCCAACATGATGACAAAAATTAAAAAATCGCTATGAGGGTCTTATACTAAATCTGTCCTGCCTCACGAAGTATGACAATTAGGTTGTTAAACATGAATTTTATTTTTAAGTCTTTCGTGAATGATATTGGTTTGATTATCATTAGCATTTCATCTTACAATATTAATTTGTTTCTAATAATAATTTGGCTTCTGAGGAATTAAAATTCGATGGGAAATTTGGATTAAGGTTTATGAGTTTCAAATTTTAAAGGTAAATAAGAAAAGAAATAAATTGTGAAAGTTTGCTATTTTTTCTTATTTTTCGCATGAAAGCATATTTCATTTTATGCTAAAAAATAAATAAATAAATAAATGACTGGTAAATTTTTTTGGCAACAATTATAAATTTAAATGTCCAAATTTGAAGTTATTGCCAGGTTATATTTTCATGTTTTAATTTTATAGTGACAAAACAATGAGAAGAAAGTTCCTTACACTTTGAAAAAAGACAGCGTCGGGGGAAATTCATTCACCTTTGTTCTTTTCGCTCTCCCTTCGTCGTCCCCGTTAAATCGTGTACTGTGTACCCTGCAAACCAGTTTTTCGAACAATTTTTGACTCAACTATTGTAACCCTCTTTCAGATTACGGCTTTCAAAAATTGGAATAAAAATTGACTCAAATGAGAGTTGTCTGAAAAATCATTGTGTGTAATAGACGCTTATGCTGAGTTTTCTTTTCTCCTATTCTTTGATTTTTCAGCTGCATTTTTTTTTCCAAAATACAGTAGTGGACAAAATTGTGGAAACCTTTTGAAAAAAGTTGATTTTAGTGGTTTGATGTCTAATAACACCACTATTTTTTGTACCAATACTATAAAATTATATACCATTGGAAAGGTAATTTAATCAAGATTGTATATCAATAATATGTAAGAATAGTTTTTAAATAGAACAGCATTTATAAAAGACGAAAGGTGATATACATAGAAAAAATGAGATATACAAAAATTTTCACCATACCAGTAAAAACTTAGTTAGGTAATCTTTAGCCTTAATTACGGCCTTACAGTGCTTTCCCAAGGAGTGAACCAACTTCTTAAGTTCTGCAACTGTTATAACATGAAACCAAGATTGAATTATTGCTTCTGTTAATTGGGTTTTATTGCTGGGTTGCTTTTGTCTAACAAGCTTCTTTAACCGGCTCCATAGATTTTTCGATTGGGTTAAGGTCTGGGCTATTCCCAGGCCATTCCAGCAGTAGAATATGATTATCTTGAAACCACTTCTTCCACACACCAGCAACATGAGATAGAACGGAACCCTGTTGAAATATAAATGCTTCATTATCTTGGAAAAGATCACGTGCAGAAGGCAACAGCTTGGGCCAAAGTATTTCATTTATGTATCTTTGGGCATTTATATTCCCACCGATCACGCCAATTCTGCCCACACCTCTTGATGTCATACAACCCCAAATCATAATACTAACTGGGTATTTCACGGTTGATGTAATGCAGTCAGGATGAACATCTCCAATCCTTCTGCATACGTATTTTATGCCATCACTACCAAACAGGGAGATTTTGGTCTCATCACTCCAAATTACACTGTCCCATTGTTCCATTGTCCAGTTAACATGAGCTTTAGCCCAGTTTAATCTTTTCAACCTTTGTTTCAAAAACAGAAATGGCTTTTTTCATGGAATTCTAGAGTTTAGACCAAATTCATGCAGTCTGCACCGAACAGTTCTTGCACTTACTGTCACATTGCATTGCAACATTTCCCCTTGTGTACACCGAGATGATTTGTTTCTGTCACCTAAACACAGTCTTTTAATTCTTCTATCATCACTTGCTGTTGTGCCCCTTTTTCTGCCTTTACCAGTCTGGTTTTCTAATGACTGAGTCTCCTTGTACCTCTTCAAAAATTTAGAAATGCCACCTTTGGTTAAGTTTCCCCCAATATTTCTTCTAATTTCTTCATAACTGTAGCCTTGTTCACTTAATGTTACTATTTTACATCGCTTCCTAGGTGACCAGTCAACTCTTTGTGCCATTTCTTTAATTTTATATTGATTTTTTTTTATTATTATGTTCCAAAAGCTCATTAGTAAATCAAAAAGCACAAAACAAAAAATCAACTTGATAGCAATTACAATACACAATTGATAAATGTCCTGTGATCTGTTGGCTTAATGCCAAAACATTGCCAGAACAAGGTAACATTTGATTGGCTCTGTTAACATTCATGCTCATTGGCTACATTCAAATGAAGAACAGCTACTTCCTATAAACGTAAGCAAGCTATGCTTTTTTTTTCTGGTTATTGGCTATAACTTTTGATATAATACAGATAATTGAACAAATGTTATTGCTTTACACTCTTGATTAAATTACCTTTCCAATGATATATAATTTTATAGTATTGGTACAAACAAAAGTGGTGTTATTAGACATCAAACCACTAAAATAACTTTTTTTCAAAAGGTTTCCACAATTTTGTCCACTACTGTACTTTTAAATCATAAATATATTTATTTTTCCTTTGAGATATTAAAAAAAAAAAAAAAAAAAAAAAAAAAACTATTTAAAAACTTTTTTTTTTTTTTTAAGTCTAGTTAAAAAGGGTAATTTAATTTTTTAAAATATATATTTTTAATAATTAAATAAAGATCCCTTAGTACTATTATTTAGACTCTTAATTAAAAAAAAAAAAAAAGATTCATATTATAAGTAAATATTTTATGTTATTTATACAGATAATAATTCAAACATAAACAAAGTCATATTTGAGCAAGTGTTACTTCTATGCCTCAAATTTATTTTTTAATTAATTTTCGTATAAAATATATCGACATTTCACTTGGAGAAAGGCAGGTATTTTGCCTACATGCGCAACAGTTGCACAGAAGATCAGAATAGCGCCGCTTGTTTATAAACATGCACCTTCTCTATTTGCCAAACATGTCTATCTTTACAGTCAGATGAAGGATCATATTAAATTTATTTTGATCTGAAACTTTTTTTTTTTTCCAATTTCAATTATTATTATTATTTTTTTTTTCCAAAGCTTTTAATACCAGTATCATTTTACAACAATTTTTTGATACTTTTATGTGTTTGTATGTATATATACACCACTGCACTTTAGAATGTAAAAATCGAGGAAAAATAGCTAGAAATCCATAGAAAAAAGCTTGAACGAAAAAAAAAAAAAAAAAAAAAAAAAACTCATAATGACAAGTGTGTGGAGAAAAAAAAAGGGCTAACACCAGAAGAAGTAGAAGGTGAAAACTGGCTGGAAAAAGTCATCAAAGCTCATTGAAGCATTCCAATAAAGAAAAAAATATTTGATGCCCTTTTTCCCTTTTTGTTTCAAAAAAATATTATTTTGGAGAAATTCAGTATATTTTGTTTATGAACATCAATTTTTAAAATCTGCCTGCAGTGATAAGTTTTTTTTTTTTTTTTTTTTGATGTGCTGGTTTTATTTATAAATTAAACATTTCAGATTTTTAGCAAAATAAAGTTAATAAAATATGAAAATTACATGTTTATAGAATGGAACTTAGTGAATGATACTCTTTTATTCAAAGAAATGAGCATTTGCACCTGGATTGACTTTTACATGCAAATCATTTTTTCAATTAAACTGAAAGCTTTAAGTAGAATCTAAATAAAAATTTATATTCTCTACCCTTCCCTAACCCTTAGAAAAGAAAAGCAACAAACCTTTTGCTGTCCCCAGGCTTCATTTTGAACTGCCTTACGAGGTGCAGGTAATCTGTTTTGCCTTACAACTGGAGGACCCATAAGTTCTACTAAAAAATAAAATAAAATTACACATAAAAACACGGTAAAACCTAAAGCTAATGTTATAAATGATTCATAGTAACTTGTAAAATTTTTTACATTACTTTTAGAAAATAAAAATAAGAAAATATCAACTAATAATAAAATTCAGCCAACATTTAAAAAGAAAAAACAAAGTTATCACCTTAAACTAGTAATTCTAAACCTTTTCTTATTTCTTTCTTTTTGTCAAAGCACACTTTTAATAGTTAACTTAGATGGCACACAAACAATATGGTAAATTAAAAAAATAATCCAGAGAATTCAGAAAATTCTCAATTTCTTAATGCCTTTGGCCACATATGTGGATATTCACCTCTTTATAATTATAATTACTATAATAATCCACAAAATAAAAAATTATTAATAAACAAATCCATTAATACATTAAAAATAAAATATATTTATTTATCTAATTGATTCAGCCTTACCTTGGTGAAAAAAAACAACTTATTTCATTTCAGATTTCAGATTCTGCTACAGTGACAAACATTGCTATTCAAAATATGAAAATCTCTCTATAGCATATTTTTAAGATCCTGTGACATATATGCCATTTCACCATGAAACTTTTACCACAAGCCGCAAGGCTTATATTTAAAATAATATTGCTTACATGTATTCAAATTTTTTAAGCAATACTGACAGGGACTTCAAAACCCATGGGAGGGGCTAAAAAATTTTTATTTTTAAAATGATTTAAAATTATCCTCAAGAAAAGCAATAAATAATTAAATATTAATTAATATTTACTAATTATTAGTATTATTTACAAAATATCATTAATTTTGATATTTATAAAACTTTAATTTTGGTTTTAAATGAGTGATTCTTTCATTTGGCATTAAAAAGAAATTTATAATTAGCAATTGGGGGACTCAAGCCCCCTGAGTCCCTCCCTTTTCTACACCCCTGAATACTGATGCGCAAAAAATAATAAAATACCCTTATATCATATGAAATTGCCTCTTAACCTGTGAAAAGAAACAACTTGATATGGCATTAACTCAACGATTTGTTGCAAGTCTCCTGAATGTAGCTATATTGCCATTATAACCATCCATAATTGTGAAAATTTTGCCAGTGCAGTATTTTGTACACAAAATGAGCTCACAACTATGTCTTACATATGTTCTATGGTATTCATTGTCTGACAATACAGGAGATCAAATCACTCACTGGAATTGTCCCAAAATGTTCCTAAAACTAATTGAACATGATTTTGGCTCAGTGACACAATGCATTACCATCCTAAAAAATTCCATCATTGTATAAGTACATGAAGTCTATGAATGGCTGCAAATAGTGAGCAAGTAGTTGAACAAAACCAATTCAAGTCAGTGACTGGTTCAGTTTGAGCAGAGAATTCAGTCTATGCCATATAAAAATAGCCCACACCATTATGGAGCTATCACTAGCTTATGCAATGCCTTGTCCATGGCCTAAAAAGGCTTGCATCCCACTCAAACTGTGCCATTAACTCTTATCATCTAGAATCATCTGGACAAGACACATTTTCCCCAGTTATCTAAGATCCAAATAATATGATTAAAAGCCCAGCAGAAGTAAGTGCCTGCAGCTGATATAATGCTGTTAGTAAAGGCACTGTCATATCCAATCAACAACAAATTTTCTACACATTTCTTATGACCATCTGTTGCACAACCCACATTCATTATAATCTTGATGCAGTATTGTCTGTCTGATAACGTTGACTATTCAATGTAGATATGGCTGGTCTTAGTCATTAAGTACACACGACTAACCAATATATTGTTCATTGGGTGAATATGATGCATGAAATTATATACTCCCATGACACCCTTGATACTGTTCAAAATGATAAATTTCCTAAAAATTCCGAAATGGAATCGCAGAACAAAACTTCTGTTATGCATATATAATCATGCCAGAAAACATTTCACACGAATCACTTGAGTACAAATGAAAACCCTGACAATACACTACCCATTTATATATTTCTCAAGCAATGCTACTGCCACATGGATATTTGTAAATTGCTACCCCACACATTTAGCACATCAGTATATAAGGCTCACATATATGGACTCACCTTAATGTTATTTATAACATCGAATTACGACAATTATTATAAGGAAAACACTGAATAATAACAGAAATAAAAATTTAATGAAAAAATAAAGAATAATCTCACCAGTATTAACACTCCCTGCAGCATTATTTGATGTACCATGGTGACTCCGACTGGGAAAGGAGACATTTTCTCTGGAATTAGGGATGGCATTCATGGTGGATGTTAGTTGGGATGGAAAAGAAGGTTGGACATGAGGAGGGTGAGGGCCTAGCCGGGATGCAGGTGCATCAGGAGCTGAAAAGGATGGGGGTTGGAGAAAAGCTTTAGTAAGTTATGTTAAAATCAACACTACATATTTAATCACAAGCTGTAACTCTCTATAAAAGCACAAGCATAAAAGCACAAACAAAATTATGTTAAAAAAACATTTAATATTTTTAAAGTAATCTGTTCTGTAAATAGGAATTTCGACAACAGTTTTTCCAACATTTAAAAATATAAGAATTAGACTTTAATATAAATAGAATTAAGAAATTTTTCATTCATTTATTTTTAATTAATATTTTACCATAAAATGCTTAACTTTTCATGATATAAAAACAAAATCTCAATGTAATATTTAAATTTGTTAAAAATTGTCAACAGTTGTATATAAATCTCAATCTGAAAGTAACTGATAATTGATATATAATTTTTGTTTCTCTCTCTCTTTTTTTCATACTTCAATAATAAATTAATATTTAAATAATATATATAAAAATTTGAATTCAAAAGAATTACTATTCTTTAATATTGTTCATAATTTATCACTATTTTTCTTATATACACTCATGTGCATAATTTTTAAATGAACGCATGAACAATAAATTTGGATGGTATGTTCTTTATCAAACCATTAATCATATTTTATAGAACTTTAATGTAAGCAATAATTCAAAACTGATATTACTTCATTTTTTCTCAGAAGTAAGCTTTCGAGATAAAATGAAGTAAGCTTTCGGCTGATAACCAGCTCGGCATTTCTCCCATAATTGTTGGCAAGGTCATCTTTTTCCGAAAACGTAGATGTAACAGGTGAGAATATTAAATGTGGAACAACTCCATAGACCATGGAATTTTCAATTTAGAAATTTTATTCATAAACTCTTCAACTGTGAAAATTTATTTCAAACAGTTTGGAGTACAGTAAGACCCCGCTTAACACGGGGGATACGTTCCATCAAAGTAGAGCGTAATGCGAAACAGCGCTAAACGAGGCGGGAACAATTTCGGGGAATCCCTGTACTGCTGCGAGCAATTTCGGGGAATCCCCGGGTTGAAATAAAAGAGCGCTAAATGAAACAGTGCTAAATGAAACAGCGTTAAGCGGGGTCTTACTGTATAAATTTGATTTTTTTTTTTTTTTTTTTTTAAAAAGTGCATCCACATGATAAGCGGAGGGCCCGTGTTCGATTCTTGGCTTTGGCATTTTTCACATAATTTTGGTAATGAATTTTCATGGTTGCTGAGTTTATGAATAAAATTTCTAAATTGGAGTAATAACAGTTTTAAAAATATAGCATATGTTAAAGTTCTATAATATTCGATTAATGGTTTGATAAAAAACATGCCATTCATATTTTATGTTCATACATTCATTTATTTAAAAATTATGCACAAAAAAAAAAAAAAGAAATGAGAAAACTGGCTGTCACTTTAATTTTGGACATGAGTTTATTAATGAATATTATATTAAATCTCAAAAACAACACTGATAATTTAATATTTTTTTTATGAAGTTATGACTGTACATTGCATAATTTATGAGCAACTTAAGGTCAGATTATACAAAAGAAGTTCACTGGTGCAGATGCTGCAAAAAGAAAAAAATTAACACATACATTACCATTTATCTCGAAATTATAGCATTCACTTGTGTTATTTATTTTTAAAAAAAGTTTAAGCAAAAAGTAAGAAATTTCAGTTAAGACATTAAATGCAATGCAATCATTGAACTTTCTGAATTAATCTCGGCACATACTATTCATTAATAGTGAAAACATAGTGAAACAACAGATCTTTACAGCCAACTTTGATTTCCTTTCCAGATTAACAACATGTTTTCTTTTTTACTTTTAAAATGAAATAGCGATAATTATGCCACAAATTTATAATTATTTCTATTATTATAAATTTGAAATGCAAGACATATTTCAGCTTAGAGCAGCAAATTTTAGAGAATTTAATACTTTGTCTTTGATTCTTACATTTATCACTAAAGTTATCCTGATTATGTAATTAATATTTAACTGGAATGAGTAATGAAAAAATACGATACGCAACTGCATTGCAATGAATCACTATACTATAGTTATGATCATAATCATAAATTTCTATTTTTTATTATCTAATTAATAATGTATGTCTCAGACATTGATACATTTTTAAGTTATACTCACCAGCTAAAAAGTTAAATTATAAAAAAGAGAGATTTGATGTGGTTACGAAATATAACTTTTTTTTTATTTTTTTAAACTAGTTTCGAAATATTTAACCAGTATAACAATGATATAAAAGAATACTGTTAATTTATAAATGCATTTTTTCTCACTCTAACAACACTGCCAAAAGTACTTCTTATTTTAAAACAAATTTACTGCACAAAAACACTAAGGTTCCTAAACATATTAAAGTTAATAAAACTGTTACATTATAAAAATAACATTCAATAGATAAATGCCCTTTACAATAATTATATAAAATCTGATAGCATGTACCATTTTTATTTCTTCTTCAAAATAATTATTTATCACCTTTTTTAAATACTTTACAAAATGTGAAATTTTTTTCTACCTCATTTAACATAAACAACTACATGTGCATGTATACATTGAAGATACTTTTTTCCAATGGAGTTAATACCATATGCCTAAGATGGTTTCATAGCTAATTGCAACTGCACTAACTTGAGCTATTCTGTTTTGTTAATATCTACTTAAATGGTCTATATGTCTTGCCTATAGCAAAGAATGGAGGCACACAGTATATCTTATTAAAATTATCGTCATATCGGATTTCAAGACCTAAATAAGCAAAAAATTATTCTTAAAAAAAGGAATAATGCATAAACACGAGCAAATTTCAGTATCTTAATATCACTTCAAAAATGGCATGCAAATATAGGCCATTAAGTAAGGCCATAGTGACATTCAACATCAGATTTCACAAGTAAATTGCAAAAAAATTATAAAATTTTTGCAACATTGTAAAAATAAAAATAGTTTTAAAATTTAGCCAAAAAAAAAAAAAAAACAATTTTTTGTCTTTGTGGAATTATTTATTACAAAAAGTTTAATACATTTAAATTCACGGAAAAGAACAGGAACATGTAATAAAGCAATTAAAAAAAAAAAAAAAAAAAAAAAAATTATAACATTCAATTTAACGATGAATTTTAAAGAAATAAACAAATGAATAAAAAATATTTAACATTAAAAAGAAAAGTTATTAAAGGTATTTTTAAAGACAGACTGTGAATAACAATAACAAAAATAAAGGGAATGTAAATTTTATTTTGTTTTTTTAATAAGATGAGGAATGACATTATTTATTTTTTATTTTATTTCCATTATCTAATTTGTAAAACAACATTTGAATAAGCTCAGATAAGAAGCTAAAATGGGAAATATATTTTAAAACACCATTCCAATAGCATAAAAAAAAGCCTCACAAATAAAATACTAAATATGTTAAAGCACAAACTTCACAAATTATTCTGTAATAAAATAACATATGACTGAATCCAGCAGTCATTAATTGGACCAAAAAAAAATAAAAATAAAAATAAGCCTTAAATAACCTTCTATAAAAATTCTACTAAAGCTTAGCATGCATATTTGATACGCATGAGAATAGGTAATACAGAGATAATGGAATGACAGTTAGTACTACAGCTACTTTAAGAAATTTCTGTCCAAGAGTACCATGGGTTTTTTGGTGTTTTAATAATTCCTCTTGTTCCAGCATTAGTTTGCGCCGGTGCTCTTCTCTTTCCCTTTGTAAGGCTTCTTGTTCCTGTCTCAGTCTTTCACGTTCTTTACGAATAGCCTCCTATTTTAGAATAACACACCACTAATAAATATTATAATAACAAATATGTCATGCTCAATTGTTTTAATTAAGAATTATTATATAATTTTTACTTCACTTTTAAAATTGTGGCGCAGGAAAATAAGAACAGTGAAAGCAAATAAATATATTTATGTATAAGGCATGCATAAAAATATATAAAAAATTAGACAAATTATATTACAGTTATATAATAAATTATTATGACTTATAAAAAACTAAACTACAATAAACATTTAAAGCTTATCAATTAGCTTGTATGAAGATTTGCTGTGATTGTGTGTGTGTGTGTGGGGGGGGGGGGGGGGGGGGGCTCTATACAGTAATGTAGAAAAGTACATGTGAAACGAACAAAATTCTAAAATACACAGGATTTGTAGAGATGTGGATACTTACTATAATATTAAATTTTCTATTTTCTTATAAGAAATTTCTTTTAACATTAACTTTGTATGCTATGCAGTAATTGTGATACAGAGGTAAAAATTTAGTCCAATTTAAAATGTGGCGCGTAATTTTAAAAATGTAGTCATCAAAACTTATTTTTAAAACTTCCATGCCTGGTTATAGTATATAATAATGTATATTAATATAAAGCAGATAATTTAAAGCACATCTTATATAATGATACTTCAATTACATTTTTAATGTAATGTGTTTTATAATGCCAGAAATTATTTAGAATAATGTAAATAAATAAATACAAACTGCATTTTTTGACAAATTCTTACAGTAAATTAAAAATGATGCTATTAAAAATTTGAGCGTTTTGGTCATTAGTTTGGTTAAAGATATTAACTTTTAATTAGCACAATGAAGTTTGTCAAAACTTTTATTATTAAAAACTTGCAATTGATGATACTAATATCCAAGAAAACCTCCTAATTGATAAATTATGCATTATACATTTCCAAGTCAAAAAAAATTAATTTTAGAGAATAAATTTGTGTTTGAAAAATCAAAAATATATTCAATATTAAAATGGGGATTGATGTTTCAAACTAAATAGTTATTGAAACATTTAAATAAATAAAATTAACCATGTTGAAAAATAAAATATTGAATTACTTAAAGAAAATACAAAGTTTGATATTAAAATTTAGAAAATAAGTTGATGATATGACATTATGATACATTACCAGTTTAAAATGTAATAAATAAATAAAATGTTTATGCTTGATGCTCTTTTCTAAGAATTAAATGTAACAAATGCAGAATTATAAACAACTAGCTGACCCGTCCAGCTTCGCACGGATGAACAAATTTTAGTTAAAGATGGATTGACATGTAAAAAATCAAGAAAGATATCAGTTTATATGTTATAGTCAGGCAATATTATTAACTGAAAGGTCAAAATATAATTTTACAATTATTATTTTTTTAATTAGTTGTTAAATGTTGGCAATTTTAACTTAATGTTATTTATTTATTTATTTCATTAAAAGAAACATTTCTTTACTCATGAATAAAAAATATTGAAAAATAAACCTATGACATGAAAATGTTTTTGATAAAGTTGACGTCATAATAGCTTTAATTATTATTTTGTTGTTCATCTGGCAAATATATTTAATTTTTTCCATAATTCATTGTTATTTTAATAATGTACATTAAGGGAGAAATCAATAATATGAAACAATATTTGAATAATATATACTATTACAGAATCTGGTGTGAAACAACCACACGACTTCCATTACCCACTATTACACATATTATATACAATTTTTTGGAGATGTTATATGCACTTTTTGAGATTTTCCAGTAAGAGAAACTTAATACACGTATAAAAGACACATACAACAGAGTTTATATAGCGAGTTAAAAAATAAGGAAAAGGAAAAGAAATAATAATAATAATAATCGATAGTTATTTTTTTAAACACGAATTTCCGAGATCTAAAACTGAATTACCTAATCAGGATGACCGTTAATATTCCTGTAATAAGCACTTAATACTTGAGAAAGGTTATCTAAGTTAGATTAATGAAAATTTTTTCAAGAAAACGGTAGAGCCGTTTTTGAGATACCAACTTTTACCAAAACTTAGCATACTCAATTATTGACCTAAAAACAAAAATTACACACAAAAGGATATTTAATAGGAAGTTAACATGGCGAGTTTGAAAAAAATCGGTATAGGCGTTTTTAAAGGAGCGCACTTGCGACATCTGAAATTGAGCTGTTCATAGAGGACACCTATCAATTTTCATGAACTAACCAACTATATCATTCAAAAGGGCATCGGTTGTTTATCGAGCAACTTTGAAGAAAATTGTTAGAGCTGTTTTCGTGATACGGGCTTACGGTCCAATTTCCGGTTTTTGATAACCCAATTCCGGTTTTTCAATTTTTACGAAAATTTGTAAAATTTATCTGTACTCCAGACCTGAATCAATTGTGAAGTTTCGTAGTTCTATCTTTATTAGTTTCGGAGATATGACAGCCAGAAGATTCCACACATACGTACACACACACTAACACATTGCCAAAAACTACTATTTTGGACTCAGGAGGCCTTAAAACGTGTAAATCAGGTGAAACTCTATATCGAATTTTTGGACCGAATATAATACTTCCACTACCTACGGTAGTGGGATAATTGAAGTAAAAACATAGATCTCGTATTTAATACGAAAATATACAGATTTTCGTATTGCGCTTTCGATCGCCAAACACAAAAATCGCCAAGGACGACAGATATCAAATCTATGTTTGTTTTCAATTAAAATATTGAAAATTTGAATTAAAAATTTATTTTACCAAAATTTATTATAGCCTCTAGCACTTAGAGACAGTGTAACTTTTGATTAGTTGAAAAAAAAAAAAAAATCGGCTTTTTAGTTCTAGCAATCGTTATCTACGTATACATATAAACCTTTCCTCTTTATACATTAGTATAGAGCATAGATAGATTAAATAGGTTTCTGATCAACATAATGTAACTCAAATAATTAAATGCTATTTGCATTTCAGTAATGGCTGTATGCGCTATGTATATTGAGCTACTTGTCATAACTGTTAGTTGCTAAAAATAGTCGTCAAATAAATTTAAACTTCTCAATTATTCTTTTAACAAATGCATAATGAAATGCAGACGATATTTTTTTAATTCACTTTTTATATTATTATTCGTGAGAAAATATATTTTATTATATGTCGAAAAATGAATTAACCCGTAAATTTTTTGGGCAACAATTATAAAATAAATAATTTAATAAAAGTTTAGAAGTAACGATCAAATTATATTATTAGAAAAATAAATACTTTAAATTTATAATGACGTCAGATTTAACGTGTAAGTTTAACATTTTGCAAAGCTTTATATGAATTTCAATTTAATTCACGTGCAAATATATTTCTTTTCTTTTCATGTCAAGATATTTTAAAAACAAAATGTAAATGTTTCTTTTATGTTGGCAACAGCTATTTTTTTTAATATTTCATTACTTCCATTTCTATTATGGCTTTTATGGGGATTTTAATTAAAATGCTCAGATTTTAAACTAAAATTTATTTTATCAAAATTTAATATAGCCTATAACAATCAGGGATAGTGTAGCTTTTGATCAGTGAAAGAATTTTTTAAATCGGTTCAGTAGTTTCAGAGATTACCCTCCACAAACATACAATTTTTTGCGCTTTATATAATGATATAGATAAGTTAAAGGTATTACGTGAATGAAAATAGAAACAAATATTTTTAAAAGATCACAATTTTGTTCCATTACTAGCTCCCAAAGGCTACTGCTTTTATAAAGTGTCATCATCAGCTGTCTGAAATAATGCAAAATAAAAAAATTTCTCATATTACAAGATGTAGTAAAATTGAGAGTGAGTAAAAAAATGACCTAGTTATACTATTTTTTAAACTAGCTGGTTTGCAACTTATGAAATTTCTTATCATAGCAAATTCCTACTGGTCAAGGCCTGTGGCCCCCTCAACCCAGTATGTTGCTTTAAACAATTCTAACCATGGCAAACACTACTAGGATGTTCATAAAAATCCTGGCTATGCAAATCCTGCTCGCGAATGACTGTAATGATCTCTCTTTTTAGCAGTCACTTCCTGACTTTTCATGTTCTATGAAAAATCTGACTGTGCAAACTCATAACCCAAACTGTTGCAGTAAACACTGGACTCATTCACTACCTTAATTACTACCCAACTGAAATAAAAATATTATTTTTAAAAATAAATTATTTATTATCACTAAAGTTTCAGTTCTACATGTTGTTCAAAAATAAATGCCAACAAATGCATATCTTTTATCTTTTTCTTTCTTTTTTTTTAAAAAAATATAATGCCAATTAAAAAAAAAAAGTTTTTTAGGTTCATTTTTAACCTGTAAATATACATTATCTTTTAACTATGATGCCATTTCCCTAGATTTAATAAAAATCTGAAATAAAACATGACATCATTTTCACAAAGATTAAGGTCACTCCTTTCTATATGAAAATGTGATGATTAACACACACACATATAATTTTGTTATTAATAGTGTCGTGGAAGATAAAAATTATACTGAGATTGAGTATGTAGGCTCTTGAGATTAGTTAAGGAAGGAACATTATGAAATAGTGGTAATTAAATCTGGTTATTTTCCTATTTCATAAATTATGTAGCTTAAATCTATTGTCACTCTGTTAGTATTGCGTGTTTGAAAGTTGCTTTTGCAAATTTACCAGACTCGATGAAAATAAACTCGCTGTGATATGAGATTATTATGATTCCACCCAAAAGTATTTAATTATAAATGATCTTTCCAATAAGGTTACACTGAAAACGTCCAACACTGTATTGAAAAGAGACTTTAATCAAAATGAAGGCTGGAGGGGGATACTATCTCTGAAGTGAATGCATGCTGGTTTCCGGCAAACGGACAAACATCACTGCCTAGAGGAACCAATAGAAACGCATTCTCACTGAGAGAGCAGGGTGGTGCAAAGCAAACGATTACGTCACAACCACCACACACACAAGCAGAAGGAAGTCAAAACCACGAAAGAAGAACCGAAGGGGAAAAACCTAGAACTGCTGATGTAAGGCTAACCTACTGCGTAAATTCAGAAATATGACTAACTCATTAACTAATTTGGATAAACAGGGTAACTTATTAATTTTCTAAATTTAAAGGTTAAAGAATTAAATAAAAAAATGTCATTATTATACTTAATAATGATAGCCCAAGTTTCCCCAAACTCATGCTGAAAAATGACGTCATAGCTAAAACAATGTACTGGAATAAAATAAAATAATCATGGTTTCCATGTGTGCATTTCAATTGAATAAAATAATGAAAATGGATAATTTAACAGAAAAATAATCACCTTTTTGTTGCTTTGCAGAATTTTAAAATGTCACAGGAAAATAATAAATTAAATAAATAGACATGTGGTTTAAAAATTTAAATTAAAGGTTTATTATGCCATTTTTAAATGCTCCGAGACATTTAGACTTAAAAACATAAATATCATGATGTAAAAGAGAAAACCATTTGTTTTAAATATCATGTACACTAATGTTTAGTAATTTGAACCTGCAAGGAGAAATAAGTTTGGAAATGCATGTGTAAAAATTGATAGTTATGAGGATGCAAACAACAAGTAAACTAATAAAAGGCATCAAGCATAAACAAATTTTTGATATAAAATATACAATGCAACACAGTCTATGATCTTCACCTTCTTTTTCAAAGGCTTGGGTGGCACAGCTGGTTTCTCAGAGGCCTTGACCATTTTATCACTTTTAGAGATTTCATTCACAGATATTTCAGTAGGAGAAGTTAAAGTTAAACTATTCCCATCACCGTTAGTACCCAAAAGCAACCCGTTAGATTGTGCCTCAGTCGGCACAGAAGAAATAGCAGGCTTTTTAAAGTTGTTAGCTGTATTTGCAGAAACAGAAAGTGAAGAATCGGCCAGAGACACAGTAGCTATAGCAGCCTAAAAGAAAGGTATATTTTTGCAAACAGAAAATCAAGATTGACCAGATAAATATAATTTTAATAAACAGTAACAAATTATTAATTACCTTAAATCATGCAGAGAGAAAGAAATTATTGAAAGTAAACTAAAATTCAGTTTTGAAGATGATGAATCATAAAAGTTGTTATAAAATTTTTTGCTAAAATTGAGAAAATTTATTCAAAAAATAAATAAGAAAAAGCTGAGGTATTTGAATGTTTTGGACAAAATTTTTGTCTTTTAATGCATGTCGTAGAAATACATTCTTTTGCAATTTCTTTGAATAAGCAATTACAATTATAAAAAAAACTTTAACTACCATAAAAACTTTCCAAGAATTTAAGAAAGACTAGTAATTCCCTTTGAAAATAAATTTTATACTAAGAAATTTTAAACAAAATATGGAAATTTTATTTATTTGAACAGACAAATAATTATCTTCCATGGATATTATTTCTCAGAAATGATATCCATAGCCTGGAATAAAAGTACTCGAAATGAAGAACTTTTAGGTATTTATATTTTAATTAGTTTAGCATTCTTTGTGTATTACTGTATTCAAAAATGTCTCCCATGTTACATTTTTCAAGAACCAAAGTAGCAGTTTACATTTCAAATATGATTTCTTCAGCTTTTAGAGTTCTATAATTCTTTAATTTGAGTTTGAAATATAAAATAATAAAGGATTAGCTTCACAATAAAATTTACAGTACAATCCTATTATTTAAAGTAAGTAATATTCAGAATATTCAATATTCAGAAGTCTTTATCTAATAACTTTTTTATTCTGAACAACTCATTAAACTACCAACTCTTAATTTTATACATAGAATAAAAGTACAATATGAAATAAAATAATTACAATGGGGAAAGTTTATATAACAAATAAAAACATGCATAATCAGTTATAATCAGAAAAATTAATAATTAACAATAAAAATGGATAAATCAATATTACATGTCTCCAAAACAACAGAAGAGAAAGTAAAACAATAAGAAGTAGTTTTAAGAAACAAATAAAATAAATACCTCTTGTTGTCTGATAAATTCTTCTCTTTCTTTTAATTGTTTTTCTTCCAAAAGAATTTGCTGTTGCTCGTCAGTCAGTTGTCGTTCTGTATCTATCCTTTTCCTCTCACATTTAAGTGATTCAATGCGATCTTCCTCACAGATTGTATCACTGGTAGTATTTGACACAAGAACATTGTTGCAATCTAGAATATATAAAAATTGTATTTATAAGAAGTCATTATAATAAAATAAAATCACATAAAAGATTTAAAAAAAAAATTGTCCATGTAAAAGGTTTTTAATGAATACAATATTCCCCCCCCCCTTAAAAAATAATGAAAAAGTAAAAGAAAAAAGTTTAATACTCTGAAATTTTATTCAATTTAGCTTTAAATTCTACAAAAGAAAAAGTATTTTGTTTAAAGTTTTTACTAAATTATCAAAATAACTATGGTAAATATTATAATACTAGCAGGCTTTGCCCTCTTCTATTGAAATGAATCCTCAAAACCCCGTATCATTAATAATAATAAAAAAATCTTAAAAAAAAAAAAAAAAAAAGAAAATCATTGAAATCAGTCAAAATTTAAGTTTAAGTGCCCTTCCCACTCGCCACAGTTGAATCTGGAGCCTCAATGCCCTCTGCAGCCTCTTACCTGGTTTTTACTCCCCTTCCCTCATGGTTAAAGTTGAAAGTTTTGCAAAATCTCCTCAAAGTGCATACTACGTACACTTAACCAACACCCACACACTAAAATTCGCCATTCTTAGCTAATTTGGACGGATTTGATCTTTAAAATGTGTTTTTTGCCCCACCTGCTCCAAAGGGAGAGGTAAATTCGCAAAATTACTTTATGTTGTATGTTGCATACACATACCTAACAGACACATCAAAAAATCGAGATCCTGAAATTATTTAAAGCAGAGCTATGCTTTAAAACGTTCCTTTAATCGCCCCCTGCTCTTAAAGGATGGAAGGGGGAGGAAATTTTGCAAAATCTCTTCATACTATGAGTTAGATACTTATAATCGTTCCTCACATGAAAAATTTCCAACCTAAGATAATTTAGTGCAGCGTTACGCATGAATACATGTTTTTTTACCCCATTCTCCAAAGGGCGTTATAGGGTGGAATTTCACAAAATTCCTTTGTAGTGTGTGTTTAGATGCATAAGCAATATACACAACAAAAATTACCATTCTAAGATAATCTGGATCAGAGTTACGCATGAAAACATGTTTTTTGCTTCTCCCCCCCCCCCGACTCCCAAGGGGGTAGGAAGAAATTTCATAAAATCCCTTTGTTGTGTGTCTGCTGAGTATGCATAACCAATCGACATACAAAAAAATCGCTTTTATGAGATAATTTAGAGCAGAGCTACTCTTAAAAATGTGTTTTTGCCAGGGGGAAATTTCACAAAATCCCGTTATAGCATGTGCTGGGAAACCCATGACCCTCCTACAGATAAAAATTGCCTTTTTAAGATATTCGGAGCACCAGTTACGCATGGAAATATGTTTTTTGTCTCACCTCCCACCCCCAGGAGGTAGGTGGAAATTCCCCCAAATCCCACAGTAGTGAGTACGCATAACCAATCAGCATATCAAAAAATCACTATCCTGAGGCAATTTTGAGCAGAGTTACTTTTAAAAGTGTGTTTTGGGCACCCCCTCACCCTTAAAGGGTGGGGAAGGGAAAATTTCGTAAAATCTTTTTATAGTGCGTGTTGGGAACGCATAACCAACCCATACATAAAAATTAAGCTTACTGACATAGCTTGAAGTTAAGTTATGATTGGAAACGTATTTATTGCTCCCCCCCCCCCTCGCATGTCCCCAAGGGGGTAAGGGGGGATTTTGCAAAATTCTGTTACATGGTGTTGGATACACGTAAATAAGCCACATACTAAAATTTGTGATCTCAGCTCCTATAGAATTTCACAGACGAATTTGTCCCCTCGTAACTCTCCCCCTCCCGCAAAATCGAAAAGAATAACAATGAATTTTTGAAAATATCTTCATGAACACACTTGGCGGTTTTTTTATATGTTTGTGCTATTATTTGTGGAGTTCTGCTCGAAAATCTGTATTTTGCTAAATTTACCTTTGAAAATAGCTTCCCTCCCCTCCCCCTTAAAAATCTAAAATTCCAAAATCACAGAAAATAATTTTTTTGCACTCAAATCTGGTCTTTCCATCTGCAATTTCTTCACCGTAAAGTAATTTGGAGCCGAGTTATGCTTATAAAGGTGTTTGTGCTTTTTGCCCCCAAGGGAAACAGGGGGGGGGGGTATTTTACAAAATCCCGTCATAGTGGGGTCAGGCTTTACTAAAACAATTCTGGTCACCAAAATTTGTGACTCTATTTCCCATAGAATCGTCATGGCAGTGTTGAGTCAGTGAATCAGTGAGTTTACTCTTTTATATATACAGATTTGTTTATATTTTTTTGGACTACTTCGCTTAAATTGGCTGTCACAAAAATAGAATCCATGGCGAAAAATGTCCTAGCTACTTCAGCATTAAATTTAAAAATACACCCAGGATTAAAAAATTGAATAAATTGATTTATTTGAATAAATAAAGCTCTTTAATATAGATCTGAATTAGATTTCATTTTATTATTATTTAATTTTGATAATGACGTCATTTATTTAATATTATATGTCGAAAAATAAATTAACACGTCATTTATTTAATATTATATGTCGAAAAATAAATTAACTCGTAAACTTCTTTGGCAACAATTATAAAGTAAAATAAATTATTGTAAAACTTTATTATAGAAGAAATATCTATATTATATAGAAGATTAATTAATTAATTAAAAATTTACGTTTTTCCAGTATAAATAATAGCCTATGTCCTATTCCAGACTATTATCTATCTCTGTACCAAATTTCATTCAGATCCGTTTAGCCGTTATGGCGTGATTGAGTAACAAACATCCATCCATACAAACTTTTGCATTTATAATATTAGTATAGATTAAAAATAACATATTATTATACACAATATTCTTTATTAATTCTTTATTCTAAAAATAATACCTCAAAAAGGCTAGAAAAATAATTTAACTCATTTAATTCAAGTTGCATACTTTTTTCAATGAATAAAATATTTTTTTCTTGAAATTTTGTATTGACAGGAAACAAATGTCTTTTTGAAGGCTGAAAAATATCTTTATATAATAAACTGCTTCATTAATCTTCCAAGCTAAAACAATCCTGTTTTGCAATGCAATTAATTTTATATTCAGCTGTCATTAATTGTCTTTTGTACAGAGTTTCATAGTTCACATGTTGAATTCCTAATGTACATTTGGCATTCATAATGCACTAAACTTCACTTACATTTTGTCTCTTGCCTAGCTTTGAAGCTATGATTTCCTGTCCATGCTCTTATCATTATATCTTTGTAACTAGTGGATCTGCAGATGAGGAGCCTCAACGTCCTATTTGCATCAGACATTATTCGATAGGTCATTTTTATTTATTCCTTATTATATAATAGTATATATTGATTTGATCGACTTGTTACCATAATCAGATACATTCCTGAGGGGGGTGGCAGCCATACTTAGATAAAATGAAAAACTTTCTGCAAACACATAAATCGCAATGAAAAATTTTCTGCAACCCCCCCCCCCAAAAAAAAAAAAAAAAAAAAAAAAAAAAGATTCAAATAAAGTCATAAAACAACAAATATATAACTAAGGTAAAAAAAAAAAAAAAAAATTCAAAATAAAGCATTTTCATAAATTGATTTAGAAAAAAAAATTCCTACAAAAAAAAAGAAAATCTTTTCTTTATTATTTTGTTTACAAGTTTGGTATAGATTTGAAACATAAATTTTTAATTTAATTGAGAAAAAATAGATTCATCAAGTTTAGTAATAAAATCTAAAAATAATTACGTATGTGAGAAATATCGATTACTTCTATCGCTTTACTGTTTCCAGAATTGGTCATTGGTCACTGTTTGAAGATGGGAAAGGTTGGGGGGGAGGTTAAGTAAAAAAAATTAATTACATAATAAGAAATATTAAACTCTTTCGTTTCTAATTCTAGAATCCAAAAAGCGAATTTAAAATTAATACTGTCATGGAGTAAGATTGGGATACAAACGACTTCTGCAGAACACTTGACTGCTGATCGCTAGTTATAGATAAGAAAAGGGGGAAAGGGCAAAAAATAATTCCATGAACAAGATATATTTAACAATTTTATTTCTTTATAGGTTCTAGAACGTCATAATGCAAGGTTAAAAAGAATATTGACATTTATGTTGTAGATGTAGAAAGATTGGGAATCTGGAGGCTTTGCCGATCGTTAACGGGTTTTTTTTTTCTTTCTTTCTTCTTTTTTTCTTTTATTTTTTTTTTTAACGAACGATATCCGCAACTTTTTTGAAAGCAGAAGAAATTAATTCATAGAATTCAACGAATTAGGGGGAAAAAAAAAAAACATAAAAAAAAAAAATTATCTATGTCTGGTGGCAGCCCCCCTCAACCCCCCACTGTATCTCTCTTTGTATACCTATCTGTATATCATATACATGTATTCTTAATAAACGACGGTCTTGCATTATTTCCCTGAAATTCATAAATACCAAATTTCATGCAAAAAAAAAATTACATAGCATATCGGAAATATTATGCATAACCTTTACACTAATTACCAATTCTATGCCCACAATTTTCAACAGGAAAACATGCTTTTAAAATTCTAATAAAATTTCATTATATTTAAGGGGGTGTAACCATGTTAAAATACACTTTTAAGAAATACCGACTATAGACCGTAATAGCACGAAATTCTTTTATGTATCCCGGAAAAGTAGTCACAGTTATTATAAACGCCAATAATAAGAATACACCTAATTAATTATAACTCATTAATTTTTCAAACTAATTTGACATCATTTGGATGATTACAGTACTTCCTCAGAATTATTTTGTGTAGTTCTATAAATTATTTAGTCTATACATACCTTTTTTTTAAGAGTAAACATGATTTTAAGCATCTTTATAATGTATGTTAATTATATTAATTTGTAATTACAATTTGAAGTTCTTTAAAATAAATATAAAAGTATATTGAAAATGTTAATTTGAATCCACTTCAGCAATTTGCTTCATTTAAATATTAAATCATATATCCACAAAAGCATACTAACCATCAATTCCATTAATATACATTTTTTGCCTTTCTTCAGATTCTAAAGATTCTATAATTTCTCTCTCTTTCTGCATAATTTCTTTTTCCTCAAGTGTTAAGCGTTCAGTAGCTTCATTTTCTATTCTTAATCTGCTCTGTCTATCAAGTTCCATTTCAGCTTTCAGAATCTCTTCTAAAGCAGGAGGAGGTGGCACTGAAGATTCACCTGAAATGAAGCATATTATACATATGTATATATCGTATTTAATAATGTATTTTATATTTACTAAACCAGGGCTTATATACATTCTATAAATAGAATTAAGTACAGATGCGGAAGAAAGAAAAAGAAAAAATCTTCAGTGTAGAAGAAAAACTGCAAAAGTAAAAATAACAGAATTATTACTATTTTTCATATTTGTTCCTTATACTTTCTATAACATTAGTATTTGATATGATAATTCAGAAACATTTTTTATTTATCAAAATATATTACGTTTTAATTTCAGTTTTCAATTACTGTAAAATCCCGAAAATAACCCGAAAATAAAAGCATAGCAGCGCTGACCTTGAAGTCTTGAAAATTGAAAGTAGGTTTGGAAGAAACAGTGAAAGATAGATTTACCGGACCTCTGTATGTACGCTCAGTAATAAGATGGATAAAAAGAGTGGAGAGGTTATATTTAAGAAAATGGAATATTTTCACTTTCAGCAAAAAAGACGGGTTTACATTTGAGGGAGGGGTTACTTTCAGGATTTTACGGTATATATATATAATATAATAAAGATGATCTATTAAGCATAGTAGAAGCCAAGCAACAGATACAAGATCACTGAAACACCAATGATCAATAAGATTTAAAAAAAAAAAAAAAAAAAAAAAAAAAAAAATCATCAGTGGATGAAATACACTAATGTAAAGAAACCAGATCTATTAATTAACAGCCTGCAAAACAAACGAATCAATAAAGTAAAACAACAAATCTTAACTTAAAACCATAAACTTATCAAAATTAATGAAAAAACAACCCAAGAAACACAAGATAGGAAGAACAGGCCTCATAGTGAACTCTCGCAAAATTTTAGGGAGGAATTTTAGGAATTTTTTGAAAATTTTTAGGAAAATTTTAGGAACTTTTTTTTTTTTTTTTTTTTTTTACTTTTGACGGTATTGCTTAGTTAAAAATAGTTGCATTTGAAAACAGAAAAAGTATTGCACAGAACAGAAAATTATATTACTTCCACTTTTAATATTCTGATTTAAGCACCTTGAAATGTAAAAACATTATTTCTTAAACTATAATTTCAATAAAATTGTTTACACTGTTTGTAAATTTGTTCTGATAATAAGCACAAGAAGAAAAAAAGGAAAGATGCAAAAACTTACCCTTTACCAGCAAACAGAAATATTTTTTCTTCTTTATAATACACTATAAATAGAAACTGAAATTGCACATTCTAAATCAAACAGCAAAATATTTATTTTTGTACATCAGATTTTTATTCTTTTTTTAACACATTTATCTTTTTCAGTTTCTACAAGAGTTAGCTTATTTTCTATTGTTTTCAGTTCTTCAGATCCTTGAGATATTAAATTTTGTGCAATTTTTATTTCAATAGTATTTTTTACTGATACAGCCTTATTTAGTCTTTTTGTCCCCTCCTCAATTAAGGCCAAAGCACTTTCTTTGTCTTTTTTCAGTTTATGTATTTCTGCATCATTCTCTTGTATTTTTGCCTCCAGATCAGCTTTTCTTTTTATTTTTTCTTGTTTCTCTTGGCTTTCTTTTTCTTTTTGTAGCTTTTCTTTTTGTTCTCTTAGCTCTTCTTCTTTCACCTTATCTATATATTCTTTGTAAACTTTATGTGCATTTTTAACACTAAATAGCAATTCTCTAGTAATAGGTACATTTGCTATTCCACCATGGTGTTTTATCGTGTCTTTCACAATCCTCAAAGATCTAATTGTATCTTCATTGAAGCACGTTTTTTCTTTTGCTAAAAGAGCACTGTTTACAGAAAACCCTCTTTCTGGGTCAGCATTACCATGAGGTAAAACCAGACAGCATTTAATTAATTGAGCTAAATTGGCATATTTCTTTCTTTCAAACTCATCAGTTATATTAAAAATTTCTCGCCAATAGTAGTCAATCCTCATCGGTGATTCATCAGAAGACACAGTCATTTTACGTAACTTCTCAATGGTTGAATTATCAAAATTTAACAGCTTCCATTCATCTCTCACTTTATCAGTCACATCTTCTGGAAAATTAAAGTAACCACAAATTCTTGTAATTTGATGAAAACCTTCTGTAACACCTTTTGTAACAAGCTGCTCTAATTTACATATTGGCCTCAGTACCTCTAGATCTTGTAACATCTGATTGCAGAATGGCAGATTTAAAATTAAATATTTGGTTGTAGCAATCAAAGCCGATCTTGCATTTAAGCGAAAACTTTTTCTCTCATTTTCAGAAGCATTCAATAACAGACTCTTTGTTTTTGTGCCAATTTCTATACCTTTTGAAAGCTTCCAAGAATTTTTAGATTCCAATTCTACAATTTTCAAACAGTTACCACTTTTTTCAATAATAACAGAATCTTGAATAAATTGGGACATTATACTACGTATCAGCTCATTTACAGCGGAATAGAGAAGGTGTATTTGCGGAGATTCTTGTTGAAAACACAATGAAAATTTTTCAAAATTGTTATATGAAAATATAATGAAAGATAAATAACATTGGGATAAATTATGTTTTAAACATTTGCAAATTCTCTTATACCTTTCAGAAGTACTCAGTTGCTTCTCAATACCTTTTTGAGCAGGAAGAAATTTCAAAAAATACTCACAAAGATTTGGCCACTGTTCAAGAAGTCTTTGTGCAACAGGTCCTACTGTTAGCCACCTATTACTAACATGGTGCAATAAAAAATTTGCTGTTACTGTTGTTATATTTTCCATCGATTTATAATCTTCTCTTCTTGCAGCACTGTTTTTCATGAAATAATGTACATCAGTAGCAAATTCATCAAAATCAAATTCTAAGCTGTTTAAAAACTGTTTAAATGCATTACTAGCAACATGCAAATTGCAGAAACCTGTCTCAAGAATTTCACAACCTGTTTGATCTTTAACCATTTCTTTAAATTTGCGCAAAAGACATTTGTTTACATTTGGGTATCCATTGATAAAGATAAAATTTTTGATAAGCAAAAGTTAAATGATGAAAGTACATCTAACAGTTCCTTTAACATTACATCAGCTGATGCATGACCAAGAAAAACGCTGGTGAGATACCTTGTAGATACCATGTTCTTTTCTGGAGACCAGTACTTTATATACATATCCATCTGCTTCTTAATTTGGGCATTTGTAGTCTCATCAAATGCAATACTCACTTTTGATGTTGGAGATTTAATATCATCTTTTAAATTTCCATCAAATTGTTTCGCCAGTCCATGAGATATGACATACGCAATTTTTTTTTCTGCAAGTTGCATATCTTTAGCAATGGGAGAGTCTGGAAACATTAATTTTAAGAGTTCAACTGTTTCCGTGCACGATCGGAAAGACATATTGCTTTCAGCTACTTTTATTGCGCAAAGGGCTTCGGCTCTCGCAATAAGCAAATCATGAGAAAGTTCTTGGCTTTTTCTATCTGCCTTAGGAGCATTATTTCTTTTTAAAGCATAAGCAATTGACAGGTTTTTAAACCGATTATTAAAATGAAGCGTATGTTTTTTTCCTCTGTGATGTGATTTCACTTGTGCAAATCCACTGTTTGAAATATCAAATGTTTCACTACACAAAAGACAATGCGCTGAGTATTTATCAGCATCATTACCAGTACACCATTCTTTTAACGATACACCATCGAGTTCTTTGATTAACCAATTATCTTGGAACTTGGTTTTACCTTTTGGCATATTGCTGCAAAAGAAAACAAAAAGTTAAATTAAAATATCATTGTATCATCCATGCGATTAATATGTGGAACAGCATGTGAACTCAATACGCAAGAATAACAAAGATGAGAACAAAGAACGTTGCACTGAGAGCAAGCGCAGAAAGCATAATCACCACGACGCACTTCGAAATAAATCCACTTTTGATTTCAGAAGCAGTCACAAGCGAACAAAAAAAAACTTGCATCTGCCGCTTTGCCTTCTTTCCCCAGCTGCAGTATGACAGACGGAAAGTCTGTTTCTTTTCACCCGCACCTCGCAAGGCGCAATCTCTCCCCCCCCCCTCTCTCTCATCATCGGAGGTTCGGAGAGCATATTTCTTCTGCTGTTGCCTCATTCTTAGTGCTCTTCTCCACTCCACGCGCGCTGTGCGCGCATTCAAGCCGCTTTCGCTTCGGGCGCCGGCTTGCCGTACTTTGAAATCAAAAGAACGGAAATTCCGTTCGTTCAAAAATTTTAGGATCATGATAAAATTTTAGTTATAATTTTAGGAATTTTAGGAAAACCCCAAACCATAAGGAATTTTAGGAACGCTGCGAGGCCTGGAAGAAGGAGGCAGGTGGCAAGACTTGTGACTTGCCTGTGGGGTTACACTAGTTTTACGCCGGCAACACTCCCCCAGCCTGCCACAACCAGAACAGGAACCATATGGACTTAAAAAAGCAAAATTTCAAAGCAGATAAACACCAATGAAACCACGTAGCAACAATGAAATTCACTGATTGATCACATTGTGTTTAACAGTATAATTAGAACATTAAATATAGTTGACAACTCAAAAAGGAAGAATCTGAAATTTTATTGGAAAAAGAAAGTTTGCATAGTAATACAAAGCAAATGCAACAAGCCTTCTACTTTTTTTTTTTTTTTTTAAATTTAATTTCACTATCCCACCCAACCATCCAGCCTTACAACACCACCCCACCTCCGTAATCAAACATCTGCCCACCCAACCGCCACCTTTTTTATTGTCTTTTATTATTTTATAATTTTTTTTGTTGATATACACAAAAGTGTATGTGATGATTAATTAAAACTCTTATGAATTTTTTATTTATAATCCGACCACATAATCCCATCAAAACACATTGCGTTGTTCAAATACTAAAATATCTGCAATAACCCAAATTTATTTTCAAATAAATTCCAATTAAATCAATCTTACTTAACTATCAATTTATCATTATTATTCTTTTATCTTTATTCATTCATATATCTATTTTATTATTATTTATCTTTTAAACCTTTCAAATCTTATCCTTCAACCTAGAAAAACATTAATTCAATCTCTACACATTTATCTAAATTTAAAAAAAAATCATAGACACAAAATACAGTATTAATTATCAAATATATCATTTATTTATCAATTTTAAAAATGCTGGGATATATATATATATTATTACTCAATTTACCATCTATCACTTTAAAGGGGATGTTTGCCACAAAATAAAAATTGAATAATAGCCACTTACCCTTCAACAGATGCGGCACTTTCGGAAAATATTGTTCTTAGATAACCGTATAATCCATAGTATATATTAACACTGTCCACACACATAAGAGTTCACTTATGGAAATTATGAAGTCCACACTCATGAAAAACTGTCAGGAAATATAATTATTACACACGAAAATTTTTGCAACCGCATACGTTATTCAAGGCAATCTACACATATGAAGATTATTATAAACTTATATTTTTTTTTTTTCGACACAGGAAGTTCTTTGAGTGCACTTACAATATTTATCTTATTTGAAGAATCTAATTATATCACACGCAAACGAAAAATCGTTGAGTCCCCACATATGCACAATTTTCATCGATAAAGAACATTTCCTTTTTTCAATCACCGTTCATATTGCATAAGGTATGAGGGATCCTCCAAAACAATAGACTCTAAGAATATAAGAGGACTGTTACTATTATATTTCCAGGAGCATATTCATCAAAAGCAAAAATTATCAATTTCGACTGAATGGAGATTCATCTTTTTCTTCTTTAAATAAAGAACACTTCTTTTCGCATCACAGATCATATTGCATATTTCATAAAATAAACTACTTCTTTGCTCCATTTCGAGGTATGAGGGATCCTCCAAAACAATAGCCTCTTCGGATATATGAAGACTGTTAAAATTATATTTCCAGGAGCATATTCATCAAAGGAAAAAAATTATCAATTTCGACTAAATAGAGATTCATCTTTTTCTTCTTTTTTAACATTCTTCAAGACTGCTTAGCGATAGAGCATCCGGGGAATTTTTCTAATAATATTTTTCACTCATCAAAAATCTTCGAGAGATCTTATATCCATACCTTCTTTTTTTCTTCTGGTCAATATTTTTTCTTAGACTCATTGAGAGGGGCTGAACCTTTCTTTTTTATTTTATTTATTTTTTTCTATTGGTAGCTTGCTTCACCAATAGCTAAGCATCTCATTAGAAATAACCCTCTCTCTCGCTCTTCCTTGAATTTTGCTGTCCGCACTTTCGAACGATGGTTTTACCTCATAACATCCCCTGGAGCATCATTTTCCTTCCTTCTCAGAGCTCCGTTCTCTCCATGGGGTGGTCCAAGTTTCTCTCTTTTATTCAAGTAAACAGGATAATAGAATAATAGTTTTATTGCTTTATGTTTTAAAAGCGTCCATTTTCCCATGCACATAAAATAACGGAAGGAAGAAAAGGTTTGTCACCAACCCATCTGTTTTATCTATAACATCTGAAATAATTATTTATGCTGGTAAGTGGCTATCAGTGGCATTTTACATGATATGGGAATTAGGATATTTCCCATAGTGTACACAGTTTTTTTTTTTTTTTTTTTTTGTACTGACAGAACATGGTTAAGGATATAAAATAGAAAATACAAAGTTTTTAGGAAAACCCATTTTGGCTAAAACTAGTCAAAAAAACTTGGCTAAAACTAGTCAAGAATATTAATAAACTGATCACAGCCATGGTGGCTGTGATCAGTTTATTAATATTCTTGTTTTTAAACTTTGCATATATATATATTTAAATCTTGTGAATTATCAAGTCATCAAATAAAAATACAGGAAATTGAAGTCAGTATATATAAAATGCTTACTGTGAACTATTGTTCAAAAATATATACAAAGTTATAAAGGAAGCGGTTTTTACCCCCTTCAAATACAATAACATATAAAATATTAAGAAAAAAAAATAGTTGGCAAATTTAATTTCTAACACAGCTATTTTAATAACTGCACCAGTTGTTAGCATAACATATGCAATAAATATCAGAACTAAAAACAAATACCATGAATATTACAACTAAAAATGTTTATGCATCTTAATTATCATTTATTTATTTTGTAACTACATTTGATATTTTAGATTGAATTTTTACAAATAAAATATTCTAAATGAGTGGCACACACGATCTGAAAACAAAGTGTACCATGTGGTTGTTCCACTCGGGATGAAAGAACATTCAATTTCAGCAAGGATAGATGACACTTATCCCAACCGAGCTAACAAAGAAATTATCTTTAAAACATTGATATGAAATATTTTTGCAAATTTTTCTGAAATGTAGTTTTAGTAAATATAGATTACCTTTATTTTGTATACTACATAAGCATTAAACAAAAAATTACATAGTAAAAAAGGTAGGTATTGATTGACAGTACTTTTGTCTGTGATAATTTGAATTCATTACAAAAAGAAAATATTAGTGAATTTTTAGAGATTACATTAATAACCTTTTCATATATTTGAACTGTTTGAAAAATAAATTATAATTTTACATACTGCAAATAATACTTTCATCAGCATTTTCAATTCCCAAGAAGTTTGACCGTCTTTTATAGATTTCCTTTTTTATTCTCTTTGTTGAATTCACTCTCTTCAGTGATGATCCCTAAAAAATAATTCATGTATTAATAATTAAACTTTTTATTTTATTTTACTATAACAAAGATAATAGTTGCAACATAAATTTGAATAAAACATTTACCTTTGGACTTTCTTCATTCACCGGTGGTGGAGGTGGCTTTTCTTTAGGTGGTTCGACTAACCTTGGTGGAGCAGTGAGCAAATGTTCTGGGGATGACTCAACTGAAATTTTCTATTTAAATTAAATCAAAATGAATAAAAAAGTAAATAAATTTTGATAATGTAAGCGGACATTAAGAATGAAAATTGTAAAACTATCACTAAGTGTCACAAGGAAAAAAATAATTAAAATTAAGTGAAAGATTAAAATGTTTCTTTGCCCACATATGCTGTTAACTTTTTAGACATCCCAATAAAATATTTTACCTATTTTATTAAATAATCAATTTCTTCATTTCACAGCTCCCCCCCCCCCCCCCCCCCCCAAAAAAAAAAAAAATCCAAAATCTTAAGTTTTCTCAAATTAAATAACTCAAACTTTAATTAAAAATTATATACTGTGACTTAGACATTAATGTATTTTAACAGATTTTTAAATAAATAATAATAATATATATATATATATAAAAAAAAAAGAGACCTTTACAAAAACAGGAGAAAAAATAAAAAACTCGTACCTAAATCCCTAACATAAATAACATTATTAAATTTTAGGCAATCCTAGAATTTCACTAAATAATGCTCTAATAATATATATTTTTAAATCATTTTGGAATAACAGACTCAATACAATTAATTATAGGGACACATTTGAACAGCTTAAGCAATTTTGCCCTTGTATAGAATTACACTTTCTTTCATTATATTTTTCGTTAATCATCATTTTGAGCTTTTATAGTATTAGCTTTTAGTAGAGGAAGTATTAGTCAAAAAATATTTTATAAATCCAATTGAATAAGGTATAGTTTTGCAAAATATGTAATCTTATGAATTACAAATTCTGTTTAAGTTTAGCAATAGTTTAACTAAACATATGAACATTGATCCTATTATATCATTAACTGTAAATATAAGCAAACCTAAATTTTTAATATTTTGTAGCATTAATGATGTCTAGCGATAACTTGCTATACAATGTTGATTACATGAAAATCATGATTACAAGGTTTAAGTTTTTTAGAAGTTAAAGTAAGAAATCAATCAATGTAGCTTTACAATACTTACACAGAGGGCAAGAAGAAATTGAAAGTGAGAGTACATCAGAAGAAAATTTAATTTATAAAATTATTCCAAATAAAAAATATTTTCAGGGACAATTTTAAATTCAAACAAAAATGGACAGCTGATACAAGAAATCATAAAGAACTTAAGGGATTTGGAAAACAGCATGTAAGATCTTAAAAAAAATATAGAAATAATATTGCTGATTTTTAGGGTTCCCTGACAATCCTGCTTTTCAAGCATGTCACTCTGTGATGCGAGATCTGTTAAAAAGAGAAATCTTGAAAGTAAAAGTGCTGATGTTTATACTATTCTCTAGTTTTTGCAGTATACAGATAAATAGAAATTGAGTGCAGGCTGTCAATCATAGGATAATTGGCCAATAGGAATAAGTGAGTGGTGTCTATCCCTCTGGCAATAAGTTGAGAAACTAACAGAATATAACCAATGTCACAGGGTGGGGAGTTATATTTTTTGTGAACTACTTAATTAAGCCCTATGACTAATTGAAAGTTTAGTCCTATTTCATTGGATTTAGTGCTTGGGATAAAGTAGTATTTTTGATAAGCATCTCAGGTAGAAAAATGGCTCATCATTATTTGAAATAAGTAAATAAATATTAAAAATTTAAGTACAAATAACTACCTTAAATTCATCCATTTTAGTGTGCATATATATTTCAAATGCTGCCACGTTCATCATCGGTGCACTTGGTAACACTGCCTATTCTGGGCTGTTTTCCCGGAGATTTTCTTCACTTGGTTTCTTCCTTTTCAACATGTGTTGCCATTCTATTGGAATTATGCTATGCTCTCAGTCATTAATAGTGGAGTTACTTGTTAGTATCTCAATGGCTTCTCGTTTTAGGGCATAATGGTGTGTTATATGGGGCTATTTTTTGGATATTGAGGGTATTAAGGTTGTATTAAGGTAGGGTATTAATTTTGTGGTAAAATAGGGTTAATGTTATGAGTTTTAGATAAGGCAGTCGGTTGTTTGTTACATTTTAAGTCGGATAAATGTTCAGTTTCATGTTCTTTTATGTGATGTTTGGTCATACCTATGTAGCATGGTTTATTATTATTTTTGAATTCAAAATCAATTTTATAAATGCCAGAAGTGTATTTAAAGTTAATAGAATCTTTTTCGTTTCGAATGCATTGAAAAAGGTTTTTATCTGGTCTTACTGGGACATTATGTTTATTAGCTTCATTTTTTATTTTTATAGCGGCCCTCCTTTTCAACACAGGTTGAAAAAGAAGAAACCAAGTGAAGAAAATCTCTGGGAAGAAAGAAAAAGGAAAACAGCCCAGAATAGGCAATGTCACCAAGGAAGTGACACTGATGATGAACACAACAGCATTTGAAATATATATACACACTAAAAAGGATGAATTTAAGGTAGTTATTTTTACTTAAAGTTAATTCAATTCTATGTATCAATGTAAATTTATGAAAAATTTAATTTCTGATTATAAATGCATGATTTCAAATAAATTCTGATAAAATAATTTTTTTTCTTACAAATACTTTATTGAATCCTGATTTTCTTATTTTTGAAAAAAAGATGCCTAACTTAGAAAACTGAATTTAGAAAAGCAGAAGCACTGATTTTTGGTCAAATTAATTAACATTTATTAGAAAACTAGAACTGACGTGGAAAGTTTGCAGTAAAATTCAGCATTATGCAATTCCTACATTTTCAGAAATTCTCAATTTTTTTTTTCTGTAGAGTTCACTGTACAGAAAAAAAAAAAAAAAAACTGAACATACATTTTTATGTAAAGAAAAACTACCTTTTTGTAACTCAATAAATAAAAAATTCTCACATATTCAAATTAATTAAATAGATAAAATTGCACTAATACTTGTAAAATTCAAAAATTAGATTTTATAACTTGTAAAGCTGCATTTAATTAATTTCAGAAAAGAATAAAAACTTTTTAATTAAAATAAATATTAAACTTAAATGTATATAAAAACAAATTTACCCCTGAAGAAAATTCTTTTGCCCGTTCCTCTTCTTCTAACTGTTGAAGTATTAATTTTTCCATTTCTTCTGCAATTTTGTCGACAGGTGGGACATCAGTAACCAGATCTGTTGATAAACTTGTCTTATTGTTGTTATTTTCTAAATTCTTAATAGTATTAGTAAGATTTTCAGAATCCACATTTTTGGGCTGCGACTGGAAAACAACATTTAATGAATCATTTGAATTCTGAGAATCTTCATTCAATTTGGCTGGTGTATTAACTTTTTGGACGTTAGCGTTCTAAACAAAAGAAAATCAAAATGTGCTTAATTTAATAGGATGGTGAATATCAAATATATGTTAAAAATGCAGAGGAAAAAGTGTAAGGGATGTTTCTTAAGATTGTGTTTTCTGTTCTGAAATTTCTATAGTCATTTTTCAGCTTGATAAAATGACAATTGGAGAAATTTTCAGCAAATTACAATGGGATGTTAATACTTTATGGAAATAATACCTAATAAATACAAAATCACATGGCAAGAGTCAGAGATGGAAAAAAATCAGATGAATTAAAATAGATGAAGTCACTCGCATGCGTAAAATTACATCAAATCACCTTCTTCTTAGACCTATTTCTAGATCGTTTAGGAGTTGAAAGTTTGGGTTTTTCAGCTGGAGAATTCACAGGTGATTTAGGTATACTATTCTTTGTAAAAGAAATTTCAGGTGAAATAATATCAGGTTCTAACTTGTTGACAGGTGCTGCTAAAGACGTTGAATTATGAGATGAAGAATTTGAAGATGATTTATATGACTGTTTACCAACTGTAGTGGCGTCATTTACACCAGTGAGAAATGAAACATCTTTCTCCTAGTATAATATAATTATAATAATACACGTATGAGAATAAATAACAATTTATACTTTCAAACAAAGAACTGAAACAATGACAAATTAACAATAATAAAATGCTGTATATACAGAGTGTTTCAAAGTTATATTACCACTCAAATGAGAAGAATATTAATCTAATAATCATACACCAAACATGTATGATATTGAAATTTAGTCTTTAACTAGGATTACACTATTGTTTATGTCTCTGTATGTTTATTATGCTTTAGCCATGACTGATTATTTCTTTGACATAACTCACTATGTATTTTTTACAACATAGGTTAGGTTCTACAATGGTTGAACTATTTAACATTGATTCAGAAATTTTATTCATCAACCTGGAAATTAATTTTTGATAGAATGGAGTAGAAGGCTGATTTTTACCAACTATGTGAAAAATACCAGAGCCGGGAATCGAACCCCGGGCCTTCCGCTTAACGTGCGGATGCTCTAACCACTGAGCTACCCTGGCGGATAACCAGCTCGGCACTTCTCACATAATTTACGTTGGCAAGGTCACCGAGTCTGCATTAAAGCAGCTATATCAAGTGACAATTTTTTTTTAAAACTTAGATCATCCGCACGTTAAGCGGAAGGCCCGGGGTTCGATTCCCGGCTCTGGTATTTTTCACATAGTTGGTAAAAATCAGCCTTCTACTCCATTCTATCAAAAAAAATTTATTTAACATTGATTTGGGGATGTGGGTTATAATCAAGCAGCATGTGTATTACAGAAAAGATTATAATATAAATGTTTTGTAGAATTTATTATGAGATGGGATATAATGCACTTCCCTTGAAATGTGTGCAGGGGCCATACATGCTACTATTAATTATTAGTTTTAGTTTCTGAACACCCCCCCCCCCCAACACACACACACACAGTCAATTACACCCATGACATAGATAAAAGTTGATAAATATCTATAAAAGATAAAAAATGACCCACTAAACTTCTGTAAACATCCTACAGATATCTATTAGCACAACAAATGTCATGCTTGTTTACATCCATTAGATATCTGTTAAATATTCAGATAGCCAATAATTGAACTTATTACATCTAATAGATATTAAAAATAGCTAAATCTTGTTTAGATCTAACAAGTCGCATCTATCGAAAAAGGCACGTCTAAATTTTGTCATCTAATAGATATCTATAAAATTATTACAGGATATCCAGGACTTTTAATGGACATTCTTAAGATTTTTTTTACCTTTAATGGATCAGCTGGATGTAATTTAGATCTTTAATGGATATATAAGTAGCTGTGTGGGACAGCAAACAAATTGAGTATGAAATGCAAATGGTATGTAAATGGAAACTTTCACTTATATACACATTTCATGAGCAGGAACATACGTGTCATTTGAGTGGTAATATTATTTTGAAACACATTTATACTATAGAAGACATTTTTACACATACAACAAAGTTATTATAAGGTGAACAGAATTCAGTTAATTGTAAAACAAACCATTTCATGCAAATTATCCTATACAATAAAACTTATAAAATACATTTGGATATTGTACAAAAAAGAGGGAGACAAAATATTTTAAAATATATGCTATTGAAATAGTACAATAATTTAAAGAGAAAGATAAAAATTTTATACATAAATCACATAAATTTTATATTTTTAATTTGGTTAGTAATAATGACAAAGTTAGAAAAATGAGTTTAATTATGTTTCTATCATCTAATAGAAACTTTACATATGAATAGTCATTACATGCAATAACTGTCAAACATTATTAATAACAATAATGTTAAACAAATAAATTCAAATAGAAAAAGAAACACAGTAAAGTAAAATTTCAAATTTAAAGAATTTTAGTTTAATGATTAATTTAGTAGCTAACACTAAATTTTACAAATTTCTTTACATTCACTATTATTTACTTATTTTCAAGCAATGTGCGTTTTATGAATTAAAGTAATGGTTATTTAAATCAAACATAAAAAATTCTTCTATGTATAGAGATCAAAGTGAATAATGAGTGTAGAATGAATGTAGAATGAATAAAATGATAGCTGATTCGGTAGCATTAGCATACCATTGTCATTGCATAAAGAAATGAAAGGAAAGTGTGCCTACAAGGGGAATTAGATACTACAAACTGTTTATCATTCAACAGAATTGAATGGAATGTGGGGATTGGCTAATAAGAAATTGAGAAACAGTTACATATAGGATTAGTTTTATATATAAAAGCATTTTCCTTTTGTTTCTTTATGAACTGACAATGATATACTTAATGCTACCAAAACACCTGACTGCATTTATTTGCTTTAATCCCTTTAGCCTTCAATACATTAAAAACGTTGCCTGTGTTTGCTTATCTAATGTCAAGTCTCCTTTTAATATTCTTAATATTAATTAAATCTGTTTTAATAATTTCTTAATTTTAAATTAAAATCTAAATTAACTTAAAAAAGAATATAATAATAAATTCACAACAATTATTTGTAATTCACTTTATTTTTTGGTAAATAAAAACAAATTACAGACAATTACTTAGGGCTAAAAATCTATGCATTTAACATGGTAAATACACATATTTATCAAGAAAGTTGCGCAAAATTTACATTAATTGAATAAACAAATAACAAAATGTACAAGTTAATATATGTACATTACATACAAGTATATACAAATACTGATGTATGTACAGCTTTTATAAATAAAATCAAATAATCAAAAATAAACTGTAAAATAATATATCAGATTTTTTTTTTCCTTTTAACATGCAATAAACAGAAATGTGCCAATAGCACATGGTTGGCAAATTTTTCCAGATGATTCGATGGTAGATTTTGTATACTAATTTCTGATTTATATTGCTTATTTTAGAACAACAAAATTCCCTTTATTAAATCACAAATTTAAAAAATAAAAATAAAATTTTAATTTAAAGCAACGCTATAAGAATGTAATATACAATAATTTTAATTAAAATCTTCTGGGAAAAATCATAAAATCTGGTGGCCATGTATTAGTTTTACACATGCAAATTCTTAAATAAATAAATAATAAAAATTTGAATAAATATATATTACACATTTTATTATTAATGTACAAGATAAATGACATTTAAGAATGATAGATATGTTTACACTATGGTTTACTATTGTCTTTTGCTATTAAATTATAGAAATGAGTAAACTATCAATTATTTGCACTAGCAACTCAATAAATTCTGATGCAATTAGTAGTAAACTAAAAGAGTCTAAAACTTCACAAAACATATTAAACCACAGAGTAAACTTAACATGCAAAATAGTAATCAAAGTTCAGATTTTTTTTTTTTCCCAACACATATAATATTAAACTATTTTTTAAGTGTTTATTTCAATTTTTTTTTTGTATTTTAAACAAAAATGGACCCATATTGAAACAAATAACATGCGATCATTATACTCCCAAAGCAAGTGAATATAGGGATTATGTCTAAAAAGATGATAAAATATATTGAATAAATAAATAAATAAATAAATAAATAAAAAACTACATATATAAATATTTTATAAAAATAAATATTTATTTTTACACTAAAATAATATACAGTAAAACTTTACAGAAATGCTTTACATCAAATAATAATTTAATAATTCATAATGTTTGTTTCAAATTTTTGTAATTTTTTCTCCTGAAAAAAATGTCTTCACCTTTCCTGAAGAAAAATGTTTTTTAAGATTTGGAAACAAGATGATCAGATTTTGAAACATTTAGCTTTTTTCTTTTTTCTATATTTCATGATCAGATATACTAAATTCACTTTTAATGAAAAGTGTTAAACTTTGCTATTTACACATTTCTTTTTGTTTTTCTTTTCTTTTGATATAGTAAGTACTATAGATGTAAAATTTTATTTTGAATATTCAATGTTAATCAATAGGGAAAAAGGAGAGACAGAGAGAGAAGAAAAAATATATATATATATTTTTTTTTCCTAATGAAGATAGGTAACAGGAATCTAGTCTACTTCTTCCAAAAATATAATATTAGTTTGGTAAAACTAAATGAAGATCACATGCAAAATCATTTATGAGATTTGTAAAAGTTAATCACCCTAGTAAGAGGAGACATTGTAGTTTCATTTTTATTCACAGTTTTTGCTTGATTATCTTGAGGAAGAGAGGTTGTTTTCTTTTCTTTCTTTAATTGAGTTACTTTAATTGCATTTTTAGAATTGGGTGAAGCAGAAGCATTTGAAATTGAAGATGCAACAGACTTATTTGTGGCTTGTTTATTATTAATAGAAACTTGCGCATCAGAATTGTCCTATGATGAAGATATAAATAATATCGCTTAAGCAATTTTATATTTGAAAAAAAAAAAAAAAAAAACATCAAAAGACGATGTGATTACTATTATATACACACTCCATGCAAATTCATACATAAAATCTGTAAAATTTATTCACCCTTTTAGGAGAAGTGGGTATAGTTTCAATTTTAGCAGAAGCATTTGAAATTGAAGATGCAACAGACTTATTTGCGGCTTGTTTATTACTAATAGGAACTTGCACATCAGAATTGTCCTATGATGAAGATATAAATAATATCGCTTAGGCAATTTTATATTTGAAAAATAAAAAACATCAAAACATGATGTGATTATTATTTTATACACACTCCATGCAAATTCATACATAAAATCTGTAAAATTTATTCACCCTTTTAGGAGAAGTGGATATAGTTTCAATTTTCGAACTGCATTCTGGCAATTTTTCTGAACTGCTAGCAGATACTACTTTTTCTTTCTTCGTTTTATTATCCTTATCAGAACTTTTTATGGAAGAAGCATTTGAAACAGATGGTTTAGACATGTCTTTCCTCATTTGTGGAGAAACGGAAGGAATTTCTTGTACAGAATTCTCCTATGCCAATGACATTTTTCTTTTAAAATCACTTTATAGTAAATTAACTAATCAATAATTAATTAAAAAAAATGCATGCTTCTAAAATAGAAAATTTTTCATTCAATTAATTTCTTAAAAGAAAATACAATAAGAAAATACAATTATTTAATCTTCAGTTATTAATTTTTATTGCTTTTATATAGATATACAGATGTAGAAAGAGATTTTAATTCATTTTTAAATTTACATTCTTTAAACCTAGCATTAAAAGAGTAAGACAACAAACTGGTATAAATAACTTTTTCAGCATTTCTTAACATTAGATAAAATTATTCTATAGAATATCTTCTCAAATTAGCACTGCAAACACATTTATGGTAATGAATAAAAATAATTAAATTTTGTTGCAAAGTGATGATTTAAATGTGATCATTACATTTTTAATGGAAGATTAAAATCATTTCCGATAACAGAAGCTATAAATATCTGTGCCACCAATTGGTTAGAAGTACAAGAAAACTTACTATTTAAATAAATTATATGCTGTTTACTTTGCAATCCTAACATTTTTGCAATTTTATGCTACTATCACATTTATTATATAATTTATATATTACAATATTTTATAGTCTTTATGAATAAAGCATTTTCTTTTTTTTTAAAGCTTAGTTCTGTTCACAATATTTTGAAAGAGAGAGAAAATTTGAAGGATTATTATTTGCAACTGAAAAAATATAAATTGGAAAAACAAACAAACAAACAAAAAAAAAAAACCCTGTATTCAGCATTTTTGCTGTTTAGTAGTATGGTAACCAGAAAGTATTAATCTTTTTACTAAAAAAGATAATCTTTTTTGTATGAAAATGAAATATTTTTATCAATAATAATATATATTAGGTCGAATAATAACAAATGCATTTAATTCAATCATTTGACTACAATTATACTTTGTTTTCAAAAAAAAAAAAATTTTGTAAGCATATCATGTTGTTTTAAAAACATGCAAAATCACATCTAATGCAAATAAGAATTAATCACCATCTTAGAAGTAGTAGTTTTATTTTTATCCTGAATTTCTGTTCTGTTTTCTTCATCCTTGATAGGGATAGTCATGTTTTTGGATGATGAATCAAAAATATTTGAAACAGAAGATATATCAACCACAGGAGAAGAACTAGTAAGATTTTGTTCTACACAATTGTCCTGAGTAACAACACAAATGCATATAAAGGATAGAAATACATATAATGAACTTACTATGACAATAGAATATACCAAATTTTCAAACTTTACTAACCAAAAGTAAATTAAATATAAATGAAATGTTTTGTTTCTTTTTTTAAGTTTTTGAAAGTATGCAAATATACATTAGTACAAAAAAATACAATAAATTAATTTTGATCTATGAATATAAAACATGTATACTTAAAAAATTAATAATAAAATAAAATTTCAGAATGAGGCTTATGTTTAATATTAATTTAAAGAATCTTCTTTGAAATTTGTACATATTTTACATCCAATCAAAAGCATTTATTTAAATTATAATTATGATCTTTCTGAAAGTCTGAAAATAGAATATAAACAATTAATACAACAATATATATTTTTTAATTAAACTTACCTGATCCCTATGGTTTTATCAAGCAGAAGTTTCTAAATAACTTTTATTTATTTATTTTTTAATTTGCATTCTTTTATTATAAATAATGAAGGAAGATAAATACTAATAAAAACAATTACATACACAAATTGGAATTTACAAATTTACCTAAACATGTATCATATACATGCTTAGGTAAATATCTCAAAACCAGGGCTTAATTTCTAACAAAAAAAAGTATAGGAAACTAATGTTCTTCAAAGCTTTCATGTTACTCATTATACAAGTCTATTGACAAATTAAAAATAATTATTTCACTTTTCGAAAATCAAAAACTTACAAAATCAGCAAGGCATAATCTAATTCTTTTGAAAATTTCAGTCAAAATGTTTGTTTTTTCTTTTTTTGATATTTTATTTAACACATATAACTTAAAATTATAGTTACATTTCCATGCTCAAACTGCATTCATTTTTGGTTGATTCTAACAATCCTGGCCGCTATGTGAAAAGTTAGGAAAAAAAACCCCACTAATCTATAGATGGAGAAGATAGATAAAAGAAAGAGGTTGTGTACCAAGTTATATTACAGATTTTTCCACAACGGCCAGGATTGTTAGAATTAAACAAAAATAAATACACTTTAAGCATCAAATTAAAACCACAATTTCAAGTTATACATGTTAAAATAAAAACATTTTGACTGAAAATTTCAAAAGAAGAACTGAATTATGCTTTGCTGATTTTTGTAAGATTGAGTTTTCAAAAACTATATATATATTTTTTTATTTGTGGATAGATTCCTGAATTGAGAAATGTGAAATTTCTGAAGAACATTATGTTCCTATATATATATATATTTATTTATTTTTTCAAAGACTGTAGGAGAGAAAAAATAACAATTCAGGAACTTGGTTTTTCAGAAATGATGCACAATGGTGAGCTGCAGTACATAATATTAATGAATCTCATGCATTCCATCTAATATATAAAAATTTATTCAAGTAATAGCAGTATGTGAGCTGAGTTCACATGCAAATTAAGCTCTGCTTCAAACATGACTTAGGACATGATGATTGGAGCAAATAATTGAAATCAGAAATTCAACTAAATATGGCGGGAGGGAATCAGAGGAATCTAGTTCTTTGTTCTGGCAAATATATATGCAAATTTACAATAAATTATATATAACATGCTTAGAGCCTTGATTATTCACCTTAGCTTTTGTGCTTTTCTTCTCTGCAACAATTACAGGCTTAACTTTTTCATTTGAATGAATTTTAGCTGGTTTAGATTTCTTAGCTGGAAGTGGAGATTCTAAACCTACAGAATTCTTTACACCAAATTTTAATGCCAGATCTTTAACTTTATTTGTTGAAGGACATGGAATAGAAGTTTCCTCTTTTGCAACAGCGGGTTTTATTTCTTCTGACACATTATTAATTCCATTCAAATAATTGTTGCTTTCCTATTTTGACAAAATATGCAAATTGTAAAATACAATTATGGACTTTTCTTTTGTGTGTTTGATTTTGAAAATTTATACCATGCAAAAACATACACAAGAAATATTTTTAAAATAAATAACCTCTTGAAGAAGACATGCTGTAGTTTCATTTTTGGAGTCCATTTTTTCCTTTTTTTCTATGATAGATGAGTTTCGGTCTTTCGTTGAATAAATTTCATTTAATGCAACATCAGTTGAAGCAGAAGAAATTTTTTCTGTCGAATTACCCTAAGTTCACAAAAGAAAATAAATATAACTGTTGATACATATCATTTTAAGAAATGCAAAAAAAATCAACCACACATTTTCTTTGTATCACAATAAAAACAGTGTAATTCAAATAATCAAAAATAAATGAAAGACGTGTTTAATTTTGAGATCAACATGAAATTTGAAATAAAATTCATTAATCATAACAAAGGAAAAGTAATGATTATTATTATTATTATTTAATTTGTTTCTATTTAAAATAGACAATATAAAAGAGTATATGTTTCAAATGAAACCACCAGTATCATGATCTCTTTGTTGATCCTGACCAATTACAAAAGTACAAAAAATGTTAAAGGCATTTTTATATTACATTTTTAACTGATTAAAATACGAATCAAAAATCAGACAGCAGTAACTTTTATTCATGTATGTGTGAATATGCAGCGATAATAATAATAATAATAAAAATAGAAACTACAAAAATTAATAATGTTAACAAATTAAGTCCGTAATTAAAAACTATAACACAAGTATCATGATGACAGCTATATACCTTGGATTTCACAATGACTTTCTTCTGAATATTCTTTTTTGATTTATTATCTTCAGATGTAGAAATCTTTGATTGGTTATTTACTAAAGAAACATTACTTGAAACAACTTTTGATGATTGAAGTTTAGTAACATTTGATACAGTATTAGAAGCTGCTTTTTTATTTGGAACCGATGCAATTTTATTAGCTGGTGTCACTATGACGTTTTCAGATGAAACAGTACTATTTTCCTAAGTTCATATAATGAAAAATATTATTAATATGAAAATCATTGTGATGAAGAGAAATTTTAATTTAAAAAGAAAACATATATATATAGTATATATATATATTTTTTTTTTTCATGAAAATCATGGAACTTTTAAAAGCATTTACCGTTGCTTTTGAAGCTGTAGAATTTTCAATTGTATTCACCACATCTAATTGTTTACTTTCTAAATTATCACATTTGATTTCAGAAGAGGATTTTTCCTTTATCACAGTCTCAGATGTTACATCAGTTAATTCAGTAGCACAAGGAAGCTCTTTTGTACTTTCAGAAACAGTAGATGTATTTTCCGATGCTAATACCTAGAGTAAGGCAATCGTTAACCATGGCACAATTAATTCCTTTTAAAGTGATAAAAATTATATTAAATTATTTGTTTCCTAGCCAATTAAAAAAAAAAAAAAGGAATAATAAAAATAAATTTACATTTTCATGCTTGGATATCCAATCAAAATAAAATGATAATGAAAACTTAGACGTATTTAAATATCAAAATTATTTCTAAAATATACTACTTTGCACTAACGCCTTCAAAGGAGCAAAACATTTCCATTTAGCCTTAACAATAATAAATTGTCTGATAACAATAATTTGAAATGCTCTTAATAAAATCACCAACTTCCTGTGATATGTATTCATATATTTCATGCATGTTAAAATTTTCAATTTAAGTAATATGAATATTACCAAGAGAATTCTAATATTGATTCTGCATAAACATGCTCATGTATTATCCATGCAAATAATATTATTGAAAATCACCTTCTTTGGTTTATTAGATTTCGTTTTCTTTGGAGTAAGTTGTGAATTAGATTTTTCATCTTGTGAATCTTTCCTCTTGGGATATAAAATTTCAATTTTATTTTCAGCATTCGACTGTGTTTCATTTTCAGTAATTTTCACGTCAGTATGAAGGGCAGCAGTTTTTGTAGAGGTGGATGTAATAAAATTATTTTCCTACATTAATATATAGATTGTAAATTAGCACAGAAAAAAAAAAAAATATTAATAATTTTATTATGATAAAAATTACTAATAAACCTCGATATATTTACATTTATTTGAATCTATTAAAATCACAATTTGCAATAGTAAGCTAAAAATTTGAAATTTATCACAAAAAGTTTCAGCAAATGTGCCATATTTCTGGCAAACTTTATAGTTTTCATATTACACACATCTATGACATTAAATGCTCAATTTTTGTTTAAACAAAAGATACAGAAAATAAATTCATTGAAATGTGTTTATTGAATTAATCTTTAGAATTTATCACAATTTTAAATTTAATACTGGAAAAAAAAAAAAAAAATTAATACAGCTGATTAAATTTTTGCTTCTTTTAGTGCTTACTTTTCATTAAAATAAGCATTCAAGAAAATTTGTACTTAGTATTAAATTTAATTCTTTAAAATCAAAGTTATAAGAATCACCTGAACCATGGGAATGTCTGATTTAATATCCATGCATTTCTGACTTGCTTCAACATGGATCCCATTCTGAGAAATAGAAACTGGTAAAGTATTATTAGAAGAGAGAGATGATGCTACAGTTTTAGTTTCATCTGCTGGCGAAGGGAGTTCAGTAACAGGTGATAAAGGAAAAAGACAATTGGTAGCATTCCCATCTTGAGAAATTTTATTAGAATCGACATTGAGAGCGTAAACTCCCTGTTTACAAGTAAAATATATTTCTATGATAATCAAAGAACATTAAAAGAAAAAATTACATCCAATCAATTTTAAAATGGTGTTGGTTATTAGATTATTATTAAGAATATTTCTGAAAATAATATATAATTGTTGCATCCACCATTTTAAAATAATAGATACATGTAAATTAAAATATAACTGATGGATAAATTCCATTACACAATCAGACCTGAATAAATAGTTATAAAATGATGATTTTACGTTAAAGATAAAAACAAATATATAAATAGTTACTAGTGATATATAAATAAGAGAAATAGGTTCAGAAAACAAAAAAATTGTACCAAAAAGATTTTTAAATTACAAGGTGGGGGATGAAAAAAATGTATCTATGAAATATTTTATCAATTAACAGATTGATAATGTATTTTAAAAGCACAAAATTTGTAAGTATCTAATTTTATAATTAATAGCAAAGAAACAAACTTTATAGCATATAAAAATATACTGTCAGATGAAACAATATATTTTAAGGTTACAATTACAAAAATAATTTTAACTAAGATATTTTACATAATCAAAACAGGGGGAGGGGAGTTAAAGGTTCAATGCTTCTTATGTAACAGTCATAAATAAATTTTCACAATACAATAGTTATCTACTATGTAGTAATACACAAAAATTTAACCTTTAGACATGTGTAATATATTTTCAATGCATAATGCATTGTACAGTAAACTCTAGATTATCCACGGAATTGAGTGGCACAGGTTCTGCACAAAATGCAAATCACAGATAAATCGCAAAAAGACTGAAAATGAGGAGCAAATAGATAAAAATTATTCAAGCTTAAAAACTTGATGATTGTATTTATTGTATATAAAACCTAATACAAACAGCGGAAATATTCACTATACAGTAAAAATATTTGTTTTTTATGTACTAAAGATCGTAAAAACGAACAAAAAATTAGAGTTATTACAACATAGTTTTTATATTTATATCTTTTTCTTTAAATCAATCATATGTTTTTGTTTATTCTTTAGAAAGCACCTTCTTGATCTTGCGCTTTCTTCATCCCGCCCATTTCACGCATCTGTGGATAATCTATAACGTACATAATTAGCCGCAGATAATTAGGAGTTTACTGTATCAACATAATTAACTACATTTTATTAAAATATAAATAGTTATTAACATTAAAATATAATCGTTAATAATTGTATAAACATTACAAGAACAACATTATAAGAAAATATAAAATGCAACAAAAATTTATAAGTTACTTACGTTAGAAGATTATAAATTTTGGGGATGTATATACCTTAGTGAGAATGTAAATGAAGCACAAAGGAATACTTTCAGTGAATGCCATTAGTAATAATTACTTTTTTTTTTTTAACCTAGACATATTTAGACGATAAAAATTAATTTAATAAAAGCATTAAAAAAAAAAAAAACTTTTAACTATCTTCACTACACTAATTGGCATAAATCTATGTTAAAAGATTACGGCGGGTGAAAATAACTTTAAAGCACACTGCAACCCACACCACATACTGATATGCATGCACAAAAAGATCACCTTTCTTCTAACTCGCTTCACTTTAACAATATTCTTTTTCTGATTTTCATTATTTATCTCTGTCTTTTCCTCATTTTTATTTGATTCTTCAACTGCACTATTTGGAGGATTTATTTTAAGAATAGGTGCAGTTGAACTTTCTGACAAAGGTTTTAGGGATATAGCATCTTTATTAGGAGATTTATTTCCATTTGTCTGGGCCTATACGTGTGGAACAAATACAGTAGTGATTAGTATCATAATTATAAGCAGGAGTGATTCACAAATATCTAGTGCTGGAATATTGAAGCACATCACATGCTGTAGTAAAATTTTATGATTAAAAATAATTTAAACAAAAATGCTTAAAATATAAATTTAATAATCAAAATTATTACTTCAAATAAATTAATTCAAATATTTATTTATTTACTTTTTTATGTATAGTAAACATAAAATATTTAACATTCAGTGTATTGCTACTTAAACACAGACACTCACTTGATTTACAAGATAAGCATAAATTTTTGAAGCATTGTAAATGAAAAATAAAATCTAAATTTCACAAGCAAGAACAATACTTATTTTCATTAAAACAAATAGATCAATTTAAAATCATTTATCATTCATGTGAAAAAAAATTCAATACTTATTAAAAAAAAAAAAAAAAAAAAAAAAAACTGACATTATTCACTACTGAAATCACCAACTGAATGAATGACAGTGAATAAAACAAGGGATACAAATTGACATTTAAAATGAGTTTGATACACATTTTACAACTGAATATCATACACAAATATATTTGAAATACATACATATTCCAATATGATAATAAAGTTATTTTCATCAATCATAAAAAGAAGTTTTATTTTACATTTACATATAATTTAACATAAACAAACAAATTTTAATTTTCAGAGAACTGGATTGAAATTTGCTGAAAATTCACATCCAATAAATAACAGAACATTAGACATTTTTGTTTTTGAATGCAGGCACACTCAGCATGTAATGAACAAGAACACTTTGCAGTTAAAAAACTCTTTTCATAAATGATTCATTAATAATCCAAGTTTAATTTTAAAGGATAATTGGAAAACACATGACAAGAAACACATCCCTTGAAAGTATTCAATACTAAACATGAAGAATTGCAAAAGAATAATTAAGATATCATAATAAACAAATGAATATATTAAATTACTTAGCGTCTTACCTCAGCATCAGCAGCATCAGATTTCTTATTAGCTAAAAGCTCCGATTGCCGTTTTAATTCTTCAAAGTCATCAACATACATTTCATTTTCAGATTCAATGCTTTTTTCATATGATTTTGTATTAAGATTTTCATCTGGAATCACTTTATCAATTTTTTCTTCTGTTCTAAATCCATTTGTACCATTGGTAGCTAAGATTAACACAAAATTAAAAAATATATATATGTGTGTGTTAAGTAATCAAAATTTCTTAGAATTAATCACTATTTCAAATTTTATGTAAAGGGTGACAAACATTTAAATCGTTTTCTTTTACCTCTTACTTCTACAGTTCATCTATTTCCTCAAAAAAGTCCCAAATAACTATTAATGCAACATTTTTAAGACTGATTATTTTTAGGACTTTTTAAAAAGAAATAAATTTAGAAGGAGACAAAACTTTCAGGAAATGGACCGATCATACAATTAAACTTTACTTTCATTATATGCTAATCAAGAGAAATATAAAACTAGTGCTACTAATAATGCTTCTGACCCTAAACTAATTGGCTTACAGAATTTGGTATTTTCCCATATGAGGACTGCCACTTGGAGACTTTCTTTCAAGACCCCTGCGATAAACCGCCAAATTATGTTAAAAACATTTAGCAAAATTAGAAGCAATCCTAAAAAATAATTTAATAATATTAATGATATAATAAGTTCAAACTGAATAAATTTACAAATACTTATTTATAAATTTCTTATATATTAAAAATATCTTGTATGTGAATTGCATAAAAGAAAATTTCATATGGTTTGTTCCAGCCAGGGACTGATTTACAGTGGAGCATTAAGGGTACAGGGCCAGAACCTTAACGGGGCCCCTAAAAAAGTCTTTGTCACTTTTCAAACTTTTTATTCACTTAAAAAAGTATTTTGGTTGAAGTATTCAGTCAAAATTTCTATTTATCTTCTTTAGTGATCGTCAATATCAAAAATTTTTTCTTTATTTCTTTATTTTATATTTGTCTATGTATATGTGTGTTTCTCTGGGAGTCAATTCTCTGTAACGATATTTTTAAATGAGAAGAGTAGAGTTGTTTAGGAGACAAAGCACATTAAATTTTTTTAATTCTACAAATTATTGAAAATGTTAAAAATCGCATATATCATTTAACTAATTTTAGAACTTTTTATAATTATTACAGTATTTTTTCTTTAGCAATGTTTCTGTAAAATAAACAATCTTGGAATAATAAGTGAAATTTTCTGAGAGGAACATTTCTACTTAAGATTTCATTTTAATTGGAATTTTAAGATTTCAAAATGTGAATCTTGCCATGACACTCTGAATTTGAAACTCTGGTACTGTTAGGAGTGTGTGTCTGTCGGAATATTTGCAAGTTATTTTAAATGACATTTTTTTATACTTTGAGTTTATTAAAAAAAAAAAAAAAAAAAATGGTGGGTAAGGGCCCCATAAATGTTTTTGCACGAGGCCTCCAGGTGTGTAAATCGGTCCCTGCAGTTAACACTATCGTTGTGTCATTGTATATGAGTAAAATAGCGTGGCAAACCTCAAACGGAATGATCCAAAAAAATTCTTTATTTTCAATAAGTTAATATTTACAAAAAGTCACACAAACTTTGTTTTTTTCATTTTGAATTAAATAAGCTTCTTTACTGTATCAAAATGATCGCATAAAAAATGTTTTTAATGTTGTACACATGAGGTTATACTATGTACACACAAAGTATAACCTCATTTTTACGTTCCCCAAATTCATATTAATTTAAAATTTACTTTTTAGATCTTTTCACTTTTGCTATGTTTGCAATGAATTTCAATCCACATTTTTAGGTTAATTAAATTTTATACTTCCCACCATTTACACACATATATATAGAAAATAGAACATATTGTGATTATAATTGAATTCAAGTGGATAAGAAACTTGTAACAAGATGTTTGATAAGAAATCAAGTTAAAAGTTTTTTATCCACTTGAATTCAGTTTCCACTACAAACTTTGTTGATAGTGAAGCCCTGGTGTGTCTCTTAAATTCTGAAAGATTTTTTTCCCTTATGCAACACAACTTTCACCAGAAAAGATTTGCTATGTACATTGATTAACAAAGATTATGTATGTTTCCTGAAATTGCTATTTTGTGAAAGCGAAAAGCTTAATGATATTATATTTTACAAAAATGTTTATCTCAAACTGTAATATTTTAAATTTTGCTTTTATATAAAACTCCCCGCCCCCCATAATCTTTAAATAAATAAATATAAATATATATATATATATATATATATATACCTTTATGATGTCTCCAAAGATGCAAATTAATTTGACCCTTTTCTCGACTTTTTTGGATTAATGCAACTATTTCAATGTGTTTTTTTGAGCTAACATCACAGCCATCAATAGTAATTATTCTGTCACCAAGTTGAACACCTGATGACTCAGCTTTGCTACCTAAAAATTTGAACATGCATAAAGTTAAAAGATAAAAAATATCAAAAAGTTAAACAAAATAAAATAAAAGATAAAGCAGTAATAAAAGATTTAATCTTTTTCACTTGGTACTAAACACCATGGGAAGTAGCAGCATTGATTGATTACCAAGAGACAACTACAATATAAACTAGAATTTAAAAAGATAATTGTTGAACTACATATGAAATTATCATCCAATCTGCCATTATTCTCGCCCACTCGAAAACCAATTAACACTGTTTATAAAACAGTTATCAAATTAATCTCTGTGAATCTTTCCTCTCTTTTTGTGCAATTCTAATAATACGTTACTCAGTGTTCAAGGGCATACTCTGAACGATCACAGGACTCAATTATATCTCGAATGAAACTTTTGACAGTAACTGCACTGAATCTTTTCTAGAGACTGAAAAACCATAAACATTCGAACTCTTTTTCTCTAGACACTAATTACTTATTATCAGTTTGTTTATCAATATAATGATGTTCCCAGTTATAACTATGTATAATATCATATTTTAATTCATTATTTTTTGTTTTTTTCTATTCTATTTAGTGTTCTTCGCTTTCTGTAACTCAAGCTTTTTTAGTTAGTTGCAATGTAAAATTCAGCCGATAAATAAAGACGCGTCATTTCTGGCGTGTAAAAATAAAATTATTTGTGCTCCTACTTATAGAGTACATTTTCATCATAAAATAAATACACAAATCTAAATTAAGTTACAAGATGGAAATTACATCAAATATAAATGTGCAGAGGCAGAACAAAAGGATATTTTGCAAATTAACAAATTAATGAGATGCATCTTTAATCAAGAGGAGTGGAGTGATTACATCACACCTCAACTGAATGCAAGGTAAGTGATATTTATCTTACTTACCTGATCTATAGTTTTCATGCATAATAATACATACATATATAAATATCTATTTGCTGTTTTGTAACAATATAAAACAAAAGAAATTCAGTGCATGAAATTACATCTTAGTTTCGTACATTTTATAAGAAGATTATGAGCTCTGATATGTGCTCCTCTATATAAATAAATAAATCTGAACGTGCATGATAGATTAATCACCCACTCCTGTAGATACTCTAAAGAACTCATTCAAGTGTTATATATTAACTAAGTTATATATTAACCGAATATATTAATGCACTAACTGTAATAACTAAAATTATAAACTCAAATAAATAAGTGAAAAAATGACTTCTCTCAAAGAAAGTCAGATTGTAGAAAAACTGAACCAAAACAATTATTCAACATGGAGCTTTAAATTAAAAATGCTCCTTATTAAAGAAGATTTATATGAAACTATAACGGAAGAGCCCCCCAACGCTATAACGACAGAATGGACTAAAAAGGACAATAAAGCTAGAGCTCTTATTAACTTATTTATAGATGATTCTCAGATCATTTACGTGAAAAATTTATCAACTGCAAGCGAGACATGGAATACCTTGAAGGCAATACATGAAAGAAAAAATCTATCCTCCAAACTGTATTTATTGCGAAAGCTATACAGTTCAAAATTGGAGGAGAAAGGCAATATTCATAATCACATAACAAGGATTTTAGAGATCGTTGACAAATTAAAAGCCATAGGTGAAGAAATTAAAGAATCGCATGTGGTTGCGTTGTTTTTATGTTCTTTGCCACCCAGTTTTGAAATACTTATCACAGCTCTCGAAGCTCGGCCTGAATCAGAATTATCTATTGAATTTGTCACTATTAAATTAAAAGATGAATACAATCGCAGGCGCGAAAATACATTATCAAATGAAAGCTCATCAAAAGCACTTACGACAATAAATAAGAAACATTCTTATAATCATAATTATAAAACAGAAAATAAATTCTGTACTTACTGTAAAAGGAAAAATCATAATAAATCAGAGTGTTATCATTTGAAAAATAAAAACAGTAACACATATAAGAAACAAAATAATCCTCCTAAACACAAATTTAACAACACATCACTATGTTTTGAAACACAGAGATATGACACGAACGAAAACCCGCGACAGGAAAATTATGATGAAATAGAGGAGTTGACGCGCTCCTTAAAGAATAATTTGGCATTTCTGGCTACAAATTCTAATAATACAGCCTGGATAATTGATTCAGGGAGTTCGTCCCATATCACTAATAATAAACAGTTACATACACACTTAGATGAACAAGATAAATCTGAAGTAATAATAGCAAACGGAGGAAAATTAGAATCATATGGCTCGGGAGAAATAACACTTACTACCCAAACATCGCAAGGCGAAATAAATAAAATAACTTTGAAAAATGTATTATACGTGCCAGACCTAGAATCGAACCTACTGTCCGTTGCCAAGGCAACTCAGAATGGATGTAAAATAATATTTGAAGACAACGGGTGTAAAATAAATTATCAGGGTAAAACATACCTAGAAGGAAAACTTAAAAATAATTTGTATGAACTAAATTTGCCAAAATCTGAAAAATTGGAAAATGCTAATCTTACGTACCAATGTAACAATGAAAATTGCATTCAATTATGGCATAGGCGCACAGGTCATAAAAATTATGACGCGATTAAGAAAATAGTAAATAAAGAATTAGCTCTTGGAATAAAAATTAGTACATGTAAACATGATAATGTTTGTGAAACTTGCGTAAAAGCGAAACTCACTGACATGCCATACCCTAAAGTAACACAACATAGGGCTAATAAAATACTACAACTTATACACAGCGATGTGTGTGGTCCAATGCCTACTCCGACAATTGGAGGAAAACAATATTTCCTAACGGTCACAGATGACTACTCCAGGTACACTATCATTTACCTACTAGCGAAAAAGAGCGAGGTAACCGCAAAACTCAAAGAGTACGTCGCGTTCACGAAAAATAAGTTTGGGAAAGTACCAGAGGAAATTCGTACCGATAACAGTAGAGAGTACATAAACAGGGAACTTGAGGAATTTTTTAAGAAAATTGGGATAAAACATCAAACAACAGTACCATATTGCCCCTCTCAAAACGGAGTTGCGGAATGTAAGAATAGAACTCTCATAGAAATGGTGAGAAGTATGCTGTCAGATGCAAATCTAGAAAAGAAATTTTGGGGTGAAGCCCTTAATACAGCAAATTATCTCATTAATAGACTCCCAACGAAAGCAAATAATAAAACCCCATATGAACTCTGGACAAAAAGAAAACCAAACTTAGCGCATCTAAAAATATTTGGTTGTAAAGCCTACGCTTTTCTCTAGACACTAATTACTTATTATCAGTTTGTTTATCAATATAATGATGTTCCCAGTTATAACTATGTATAATATCATATTTTAATTCATTATTTTTTGTTTTTTTTCTATTCTATTTAGTGTTCTTCGCTTTCTGTAACTCAAGCTTTTTTAGTTAGTTGCAATGTAAAATTCAGCCGATAAAGACGCGTCATTTCTGGCGTGTAAAAATAAAATTATTTGTGCTCCTACTTATAGAGTACATTTTCATCATAAAATAAATACACAAATCTAAATTAAATTACAAGATGGAAATTACATCAAATATAAATGTGCAGAGGCAGAACAAAAGGATATTTTGCAAATTAACGAGATGCATCTTTAATCAAGAGGAGTGGAGTGATTACATCACACCTCAACTGAATGCAAGGTAAGCGATATTTATCTTACTTACCTGATCTATAGTTTTCATGCATAATAATACATACATATATAAATATCTATTTGCTGTTTTGTAACAATATAAAACAAAAGAAATTCAGTGCATGAAATTACATCTTAATTTCGTACATTTTATAAGAATAATACTTTGCAGAACATTTTATCGTATTACTTTTACTGAAATAACATTAAAGGGTTTAAAAAAAAAAAAAAAATGTTCAGTAGAGAACAGAGACATCAATAGGAAATACTGTCAAGTTATGTCGATAAATTGCAAGTAAAAAAAAAAAGAATTCAGTTATAATAGTTAGATTCTACCAACTAATATCTCCAAGAGTGATTGTGAATTCATGAAAAAATACCTGAAATTTTACCGAGAAAAGTTTTTGTATGAGGAGGGAACATATGATTTATTGCAAGGAGGTTCCATTTTCTCATTATGAAAATGTATTAATTTTATTTAGGTTTAGCAGTCATAAGAAATAATCGATACTTTAGTCTTATTTTAAGAATTCATAGCTGCCAACCTGTGAGAATCAAAATTAAGGAGATTCCATCCGTAGAGAATCAAAATTAGGGAGACTTTGTATACGACATAATTTATGCTGTAAATAGAATATTGATAGCATAGTAATTGTTGAAAAGAGAAGGAGCAAATAAAAGGAAATTTTTGCAGTATCTAGAGGCTTTCCTTCTTATTGCAAATAATATGAGAAAAAAAATATATATATTGAATTTAAAACACTACTAGATTATATTAAAATCTAACCAGACTGAAATTTTATATCATACATTGATTTTGGAAGATTTTTCCAACCTGAAAAATCTATTCATTTTTTCCCAGTGTTTACACATTTGGTAGAGATATGACACATAAATATTTAATTTAACTGAGGAAAAATAAAGGATTCATGAAGTTCAGCAATAAAATCTAAAAATAATTACATATGTGAGAAATATTGAGCACTTCTATTGCTTTCTAGAATTGATCATTGATAACTATCTGGTTATGGGGAAAGAAAGGAAGGGGGGGGGGGGGGGGGTATAAAAAATAATTACACAGTAAGAAATATTAAACTCTTTCAATTCTACTTCTAGAATCTAATAAAGTAAGTTCAAAATGAATATTATCATTTATGTTGCAGATGGATAAAGATTGGGAAATAAAAGACTTCTGCAGAACATTTAATTGCCCATCGCTAGTTGGAGATAAATAAAGGGGGGGGGGATAATTACGTGAGCAAGAAATATTTAACGATTCTATTTCTTTACAGGTTCTAGAATATCAAAAAGCAAGTTTGAAATGAATATTGTCATTTATGTTGTGGATGGAGAAAGATTGGGAACTGGATGCTTTCGCAGAACATTTGATCGCCGATCGTTCCATGGGGTTTCTTAAAAAAAAAAAAAAAAAATGAACGATATCTGCGGCTTTTTTAAAAACGGAAAAAATAAATATGCGGTATTCCGCGAATTAGATTAAAAAAATTTGCAGATTCCCATGAATTCGCGGAAAAATCCCATGCCTGAAACGTCAGCATGAGGAATACAGAGGGAAAAAAAAAAAAAAAAAGTGCGGTGTGTGACGAAAATTTTGAAAAATTCGGGAGATATTAATGTTTTTCAGGAGTTCGAGAGATTGCCTCAAAATTCAGGAGTCTCCCGAATTTTTCAGGAGAGTTAGCAGCTATGAGAATTTATCAGAAAAGCTGAAATTCTGATATCAAAAAGGAAATCAATACTGGAATTTAGGTACATTATCACCCCTGTATGTGATGCATTGCATTGAAAGCTTTAAATTTAGAAGAAAAGAAGTGTTGTAAATTTTTAACCCTTTCAGTGTTAACTGTTTTTCAGTATATCTGTTTAATGATTCATAAAATTAATACTATACACAGTATAAATATGAGAATTTAATACTGTACACTACACATATTTATTAGTCTTTTTTTTTTTTTTTTTAAAGCAACATATATTTAAAAATATAGCAACAAGCCTTTTATTTTGACTATGCATGACGAAAAAAAGAAGAGTTTAAATGGTTAATGTCACTAGCCTATCGGGATGAGCTAGGGAGTATTTTATGACTATTTATTTGCACATATCTTCCTAATGGAAAAAATTCAGCTGCAGTAGGCATATGTGAAAATATTTCATGTACTACTCACTTGTTCAGTTAAAAATATAGTGGCCATTTTTTCTTTTCTTTTTTCAATAATGTAATAAACTGTACAAATTTTAGCAGGGGAGTACAATTTAAATGAAAAGCACTGTATATATACATAGATACATATACTGGCAGGTGTATGATGGAGGAAAAAAAAAACTATATGTATGTATGTTCAGAGAGTTAGGATTAACATTAAATAACTCTTTACCTTCTAATATAGATGCAATAATGACTTGACCTTCATCTTTACCACCCAGAAATGTAAATCCAAAATCTTGGCCTTTTTCATCTAAATTTAAGTTTATACTTATTTCATATCCTTGTGATATCTACAATGACAAATGTTATATATATATCATCATCTGACGAACTAAAATACATAAATAAATAAAACATTACATGTAATATTTATAAATAACTGAGTTCATTTTAGAGTTTGAAGTAAGTTCAATCAGCTTTCCCTTTAGAATAATTACTGCTAGAAAGTTTACAATTTTACACATTAAACAACATTAGTTATATTGACTCACATTTCGAAAATACTCTTTTGATAAGAAAATATTTTTCAAGTGCTTAATTCATAAACATAACAAATGATATGAGAAACAACAATTACTATTAAAATTAATTTACCATTAATATTAATTTAAAATTTGACATTCTTATTTTACAAGTTTTATTTTTTCTTTTTGATAAAGAATTAACACTGAAGCAAGAACTGTTACTTTTAAAAATACGTATCTTTTTAGTACTTATGGCTTAAGAGAACTCTCTCCCTATCATTGCTGGAAGCCAAAGCCCATGTTATTCTATGGGGAAATTTGTCTCCACACATATCTAATGTATTTTTTTTAAATTTCATTTTCATGATATGAAAATTCACAACTGTTAAATTGGTACTTATTTTTTAAAAAGTGATGTTTTAAAATTTTAATATTGAGTTTAAAAATGTGAAAAATTAACTATATGTATATTTTTTTAGCCACAAAATGAAAAACTAAAAATTTCAAAAATCAATTTTTGGAAAGTGAGTACTGATTTAATGGTTGAGAAAACTGAATTTGAAAAGATGTATTAAGTAATGAATCATTTTATAAACAAATTTCTCCATAGAGTTACATAGGAATTGGTGACTGGAGATGGGGTGATTTAAAAAGAGAGGAGCCTTAACAGAGATGGACAGGCCATTTTCGGCAGTATTTTCATACAAACAGTTTTTACTTAGTTTTCAATTCAACAAGAAAATGACTTACTACAAATCTTTATTTACTAATATATTCCCCCCAGGTTTAAACAATGCCATGGTGTTGCTAGTAACAAAAGGGTACTATTTAGATTCTTGAGGGCAGTTTTGGATTCTTAAGGGCATACTTAACATTTAAATAAAATCCAATTCAGACAATTTCAAAATTCAGTTAAGAGGCAACTTTTACAAAATGGGTAATTCATTTTTCAAAGAAAAGGGTCTGAATATAAAAAAAAAAAAAAAAGAAAGAAAGAAAAAAGAATATGTTTATAAATACAGTTCTTAAGCAAGTAATGCTATCAATGCAATTAGCACCTTTGTTCGTACATTTATAAAGAGATTTTAGTTTATTTGTTACTAGCAGGCTACGCCCGCTTCGCTGGTCACTATATTTAAATGAATTTTCAAAAGAATTGAATTAATATTTATTTTTTTACACCACATTATAGACAAAAACGAAAAAAAAAAAAAAAAAAAAAAAAAGTAACTGAAATTGCACCAAACGGTACCCGCTGTCTACGGCAGCTCTTTTTCTTCCCGCACTGTATCAGGTCTAGGTTTCCCATGCCTGCAGAAAGACCTTTCCCGGGCACTTCAATCTGGACATTTATCAACGACAGGGGGGATCTGCTACTATTTAAGAACTACGATTTTAAAGATGACTGTATCTCAGCATCTATTAAATATTTTAGTTTTGAACCAGGTATTTTATAGCCCATGCTATTTATACTATATTACGATTTGATTCAGACCAATGTAATAAAATAAAATGTAGATTAATATATATATATAAACAAATAAATTTTAATCAATTTAATCTTTTTTACTATGTACATACTGCCATTTTTCCCGATAAATACTGTAAATAAAAAAATTATTAAATAAAAGTTTTCTCTTTTAAAGGTATTAATTAAAAAATGAAAAATAAGAAGTTGTTCTACTAAAAAAAATTAAACATAACTGTTATAAATACATTTTTAAATTTAAAACTAATTATACTTAATTTTTTCTACTGCATTACGATTTTATTTTCAATAAATAAAACAAATTAAAAAAAAAAAAAAGCCTTCAAATGAATGTATTAAATAAAAATAAGTTGCATAATAGCCGTTGCTAAGATACGCAGACGATTGAAGCAAAATAATAAATCTATGAAAAATGAAACAAAGAAGCCAATATTTAAAATCGGAAAAACATTAATTTAAAAAATTCAAATTCGGAAAAATCTCGATGAGGTGCACACTTGCAGGGTCCCAGGCACCTATATGCCAAATTTGGAAGCTCTGCGATCAGTAGTGTCAGCACCAGAGCGCAGACAGACGCACACACACACAGTCACTTCTCTTTATTTATATAGATTGTTGCAGACTGTAGAAATCTGCCAGAGTATCTAAAAGTAAAACATTTACAGCACTATTTTTAGGCAAGAAGAATCGACTTTGGGGGCAATTAGGGTACATTTTGAGGGGAAAGAAAGGCATGTTTTGGAGGGCAGAGGATGCATTTTTGTTCTTCTAAGGCTTTAAGGAGAATTCTGGTAATCCTCAATAGTTTTATTTATATTTATAGTATTTATCTTCAGTTTGAAAGTTATTTTCAACCTCTTTTTTTTTTTTTTTTTTTTTTTTTGGGGGGGGGGGGGGGAGCAAGAAGGATGCTTTTTTCTTAACTAAAGTGCACCCCCTTTAAACTGTTCTGAGAAAACTCAGATATATATATACATATATATGTATAAATCATATAAATATGAGAAATGTCATAGTATATAATCACAACAAAAAAACTTACTTGCAATGATTTTGAGTTAAATTCTTCCAAGACATTAACACCAGTTCGAGGAGAATCACAGTCTATGCTGCTGTTACTATCTTGACTAAAATCTGATCCACTATCAGGTGTGTCACCAGCTCTGTGACTACTACTTATACTTTCAAGTCCTGAATCAATGTATGAATTTTCTTTTGGCTTGATTTGAACATTATTAGATAATTTAGTACAGTTACCATTTTGTGTATTCAATTTTGAACCATTCTGCTCAGTATGAGCATCACCATTAGTCCGATGGTTCATTTCATTTCCATTAACTGGAATTTCTCCATGCCTTTCTCTCACACTCACCTATTAGGAAAATAGTTACGAGCTAAGATAATTACAAAAACAATTTACAATGAAATTAGCATGTCATGAACTAAAAAAGCACACTTAAAAAGGCTTAAATTATACTAAAAGACCACTTTTTCTTTTTTCTGTAATTCTTCATTTTAAGGATTGTATTAATTTCAGACTTATTTATTAGCAATTACCTATGCCTTCTTCGCATAAATTTCAGTAAGTGTGAATCAAAATAAACTTTTTTAAATCTTTATTTAAACACACAATCCCCATATTATTAAAAGATATAGATATATTTAGCGGCCCTCTTCACTCACCGTCGCCGGAAGCCCGAGCCAATGTTATTCTATGGGGAAATTTTCTTTACAAATAACTTATTAACTAATCGATATTTTTAAATTCTGTTTTCACATTCAGAAAATTTCCAACTGTTAAATTGATGGACCTTTTTTGAAAATGTATTTTTTAAATTTTTAGTATTTTATTTCGAAATTGCAAAATGAAAAAATTTCACATATTGAAAATTCGTATTTCGCAGCTTCAAAATAAAATATAAAAAATTAATTTTTTAGAAAAGGTGCGTCAATTTAGCAGCTGAGAATTTTCAGAATGTGAAAACAGAATTTAAAAATATGTATTAGTTAATAAGTTATTTGTAAAGAAAAATTTCCCATAGAATAACATTAGCTTCGGATTCTGGCAGTGGTGAGTGAAGAGGGCCCTTAACTGTACGTGATACTTATAATTTTTTTGACAATCCTTACTCAAAATGCATTAAAAAAAAAAACAGCAACAACAACAAAAAAAAATCTTCAAATCCGATTAATATTTATTATTATTGTTGTTGTAGTTTTTACCAAACATCATCCGATACTTTGAATTTTTTCTAAATTTGACATTTAACATAACAAATTTTTGAGGATTATCATAAATAAAATAACTGATTACATTTTCTATTTTTAGCTTATAGGCTTTTTTTTTTTTTTTTTTTTTCACTTAATTTGAGCAATTTTATAAACTAAACCATCTAATCCTTTTTTTTTTTTTTGTAGCATTTTATTATTATTTTCAAAATATTGGTCTTGAATTCAATATTTTTGTAAAGAAAGTATTATACTATACTTTACTATATATACATCAATATAGTACCTAAATATAGTTATACTTTTCAGGAAAACCTTGAAAAGTTTCATCATTGTTATATCACTTTTTTATAGCTATAAGCAAATGACATATTTAGGGGGTGAAACTACCTAACATGCAAAAGCCCTGAAACTTTCTACTTGTATTACAGAATGATTGGCAAAAAAAAAAAAAAAAAAAAAAAAAAAACTTGTTAATGATACACATTTTATTTATATCTATAATAAGTGATATATTAAACTTTCAAAATGATAAATATCTACAAGCAATAGTAATAATAATAATTTACATAAAGCTTAAATAGATAGCAAAAATTTGAAAAACCCTGAATTCAGAGATCGTCCTGGAAAGTTTCACCCCTGCATATTTTCATAAAGCTACAAATATTTTTATAAAACTAAAAACTACTTACACCTTCATCTTCACTATTTACAATACTATTTTCTTCTGAATCATCAGTATAGCTGCAAGAACCATTTTTGTGTGACTTATTTTCAAATTCCCAATTCTGAAATTCTAATGGACTTGTAAGAAGACATAAACTTAGAGCCCTTCCTCTCGTAGCCCTGTATATTAAAAATAAATAAATACATAAATAAAAATTAACTTAAAAAGTTACATGGACTTTATGATTTATTGCATAACTGACAGTACAGAAATATATTCATCTTAATTTTCAATATAAACAAGTTAGTGAAAAATTTACCTTGATTCTACCATCTCAGAAAAAGTTTTAGTTTTCTTCTGAGACACTTGAGCAATTTGTTCTTCTAATTCTAAGAGTTTCAATTCTTCTTGCCTTCTAAATACATCTTCAGACATTTTTCGTCTTCTAGATTTCCAACTGTCTAAATTCTGGAAACAATAATAAAGCATAAATAAGATGATTTTTCATAGGTAAAAAAAGTAGCTAAATTTAGAAATTTAATCATCATGGTTCATATATCAACTATTTATTATGGAAATTTAAAGTAGATAAAACATTAAATAATTTTTTAATGTATTTTATTTATTTATTTTTTATGTTTAATATAAAACTGTAAATGGAACTTTTTTTAGCAATTTAAATTTTTCCAGTAAAAAATCATCTCTGTCCCCTCTTGACAGCACATCTTCTCCATAGGACATCCTTAAGATATCCTATGGATAAGTGTGCTGTTAGGGCCCCTACTTTCTCAATTTTACTTTTAAATTTTCAGAATTTTTATGATAACAATAGCCTGTCAAAAGTTAAGTAAATTATTAGTCATTAGTGCTGATTCTAGAATAAAAGGGCAACCTATTTTAAAATAGGGTATTATTAGCATAATTTGTGGTCTTCTATGTTGTGATTTTTGTATGCGACAAAAGTAAATTACTGATTTTACGTGTATATATATAGGCTTATATTTTTATAAAACTATTAAGGCTAAATGCATTTGTTCTTCCAGGAATGACATAAAATTATTGCTAGGAGGTTACATGCCAGGAAGAAAAGTATCTAAAAGCCTCTGAATATTTAAAATGTTAGAAAAGGCCACTTGGTATTAAAATGTTTTTAAAAGGGCCACTGGGTGCTAAAATGTGTTTACAAGGGCTGTAGGGTGAAGCCATAGACCTTATATAGATAGACTATGCCACCAATAGGACTTCCCATTATAGTGAATGTCTTCAAATGAGGGTGTAATCTGATACCTTCATCCTTTGTGGTCAGCGCCGTATGTCACGTGACAGACTTGAGGGAGATTCTTCCATAAGAAAGCACTTATTTTTGTAAGAATTCAAACAAAAAATTCTTCTCTTCAAAATGGTTTCTCACAAAAGAAACTTTTTTATAATTAATCTATGACATTTTAGCTTTCCAACGATGCGTAAATATAAAGGATTAAATAAAAAGTCTATGCACAATACAGAAATTTAAAAAAACTCAAAACTACTTTCTTTCCTATGAAAAAATAACATAATATTCATTCTTATCTCTCTCTCCAGGTCTACATCACATGATAATTTAGCTGGGGAAGCTAGCTTATCTCGTGGACAGATAATGAAGGAGATGTGTGGTCTATCTAAATAAGGTCTATGGGTGAAGCACCCAGCCAAATTAACCTACAGTCACCATTAGTCATATTCTTCATATAAAAATATAATTTAGGCAAGGTTTTATGAGCTATACTATTTGCAACAAAGTTAAATTAAGCATTTCATTACTTAATTTCAGATACAAAGTATTTTACAAAAACAACTACAGTGGAGCAGCTTTTATACGTTTCTCATTTATACGTTTTTCTCATTTATACATTTTTCGACTTCGGTCCTAAATCATTCCATTGAATTTTAATGTTAAAATATTTCGTTTATACGACACAAGTAAATTCCTAATTTCACTTATACGTTTTTTTTTTCCTCCTTGTAGAATCCCAAGTTTGAGTTTCATTCCAGGATAAAAAAAAAAAAAAAAAAGGATGAATGCTCTTTATGTTTTATTCTTAATTTTTTCGATTCTTTTTTCTTAGAACTGTGGTAACAAAGTGCGACTTGCATCAATAGCCTGAGGGAAAGGAGGGGGGGGGGTAGGGAAATTTTCAGAGATAAGCAGTTGGCGACTGGGTTGAATGGTAGGTATACAAGAGTGACCTCTTGGAGACCCCCCCCCCACTTTCTCTTTTAATTGATTGCAGAAATGGGGTATGAAAGGAAAAAAAAGCCCACAACTTTATAGGCATTTTGTAAACTTGAAGATTTATTACTCACTTCCGTTGGGCGACTTGGAAGATTTTTTTATCGTGTTTATTTAACATTACAGTTGGAGAAACAATTTTTTCCCCATTCCTTCCTATTAATCGTTTGCAAAAATGTCATCTTTGTTTAGAGAACAAAAGGCTTTGTCTTTAAAGGTTAAAATCGAAATCTTAAAAAAAATTCTGAATTTCTATATTTTTAATTATTATTTAATTTTTATACAACCTTTTAAAAATATTTTAAATATAATTAAAAATATATCTTATTCGAATAAATGTAAAGGAAATCATGAAAATTGATTAGACTTTTATTATTAATATGATATTTTATAGTGTATTGATGTTCAAACGAATTTTCAGTTGTACGTTTTTTTTCAGTTATACGTTTTTTAGGAACGGTCCCTTGAAAAACGTATAAACGGTGCTCCACTGTATAAGTTTTATCTAAATCAATATTAAATAATCAAATTATTTTAAAAAATAAATACAGCACATTACATCTTTTAGAAATATTCACAGTGAAATAATACTGGTAAGATTTTTAAATAGAGAAAATAACATAAATATATATATATCATCTACAAATAATTAAAATAAACGGGAAAATGATAGATACACAGAAAAAAAAAAAAAAAAAAAAGTTAAAAATGGAATAGTCAGAACTTTCATATTTAACTTCGCTAAAGTAAATTATTTGCTGATTACTTATTTATCTTAACATAATTAAATATTCCTTACATTTTCACCATGGAAATAAACAGCTCATTAATTTAATAAATGAAGATTGAGAAAATTATAAGCAGCTCCAGTGGAGATGAGGACCTGGGTACTAGAATTTGAGAGGCATCAAAATTCCATATATGAACAGAAGATCTATATTCACTTATACAACTTTTAAATTTCTAAACAGAGACTGTTAAAGTAACACCAAAAATGGTTCAAAAAAAAAAAATCCTACATATTTCTGTTAATATTTTTCACTGTAAAATCTACTGCAGATTTGTAAATATTTTTTTAAGTTTTCGGATATCTTATATCTGGATGTTTCTGGTGCGGTTCAGTACAGTTCAACTTGGACACCAAAATGAATCAGGACCTGGGTCTCACTTTTCATTAGCCATGTTCAGATTATAAGGATATTGTGAAGAAAAGAGATCAGTACATTTTATAGAAATAATCATAAAAACTCAAAAATTTTTTGTTGGTTCCCTACCAGAGCATCAATGTAAAATAGATTACTATTTTGTAATCATTGTGATGGTTAAAATAAACACATGTGAATCTAAATACATACATACATACATAAACATTTGAGTTATTTAAAATAGCTTTAATTTTCGTTTGTTACTTATCCAACATTTTATCAATCTAAAACTCATTTTTAGACTAAATACATTTGAATTTTCAATGTAACTCCCACTTTATATTAGTCTAGAATTTAAATTTATTGTATTTATGAGAGAGAAAATAGTTGGGGATCATAAATTTCAACAACATTAATTTTTAAATAGCATAATCTTTTATTATTATTATTACAATTAAATGAATTATTTCTATTAAATCAGTATACTTCTTTTTTTTTTTACCTCGAAATTTAATGCAAATCGCTACTTTGAAAATCCAAGTTCAGTGACAACAAAGTTTAAAATCAGTGAACCGAAGAATCTGTGATTCAAAACAAATGAAATGATACATCCCCATAATGAAGAGACGGAAGTAGTTGCCATGGTGATTTGTGGCACCATAGAATAAAGTAAAAACAAGATATGCATTCACTCAAAAATTATATTAAAGAAACTAAAAAAATTATTAGAAATGAAATTTCAGCAATAAATCTAATCCATACCAAAATAAATTTACTGATAAATATTTTAAACCATTTATTTTATTATTTTTTACATTAATAATAAATAAATAAATAAATATATATATATATATATATATATCACTAAATATAATTAACGAATAAAGTTTTGTGATTTTAATACATTAAATAATATTTTAGTATACCTAAAATAAAATAAAAAAACTTGGTTTTAATAAATAAAGGAAAAATGTTCTATTTTAGTATGCACATTAAAGTTAATATATATCATATAACAATACCATATGAAACTTCAACTCAAGGAACATTAACCTGCAATAAAATAAATAATAGCAATAAATCTTATTCAATGCGAAAATAAGTTGACATTCAGTGTTAATAATAATAATAATAAAGTTCTCTTTTCCCGAATTTACCACACTTTCTTAAATAAAGAAATAAAAATAACACTAGAATTCTAGTGTTATTTACTAATTAACTAATGAATTCTAGAAGAATACTTATTAAATTTTATGTTTCATTAAAGATGTAATGTTTAAAAAAAATAGTTTCGAAATAAACTTATCTATTTAAATGCAGTAATTTATTTGGTAAATCTGATTTTCTCAGCTCAGTACTTTATATTATAAAAGAGGTTATAACTTAAAAAATAGGATTTTTTGGTGTCTTGATAAAACTTTTACCTTCTATCAAGGTAAAAAAAAAAAGGATTTGGTAAATAATACCGACGCCGTGAAAAGTTGACTGTTGACATCACTCTCCAAGGTCATAAGCACGCTTCTTTGTTTACTGACATGAAAGTTTACAAGTAAATCGCGAGTATTAAGTTCAGGATAATGCCATAAAGATACAGGAAAAAATAGTGATTGTTTTAAATACCTCTCTCCATTCCGGATCTACAGATGTTTCCATCATTCCAGCTTCAAAAAAGGGATTGAAATCCAGGTATACACAAATATTTGGAAAACTTTTGAAAGGACGCCGAAAATGGTGTACGAAGCAAACTTCACATAAAAACTTAGATCAAAACTACCTCAGTCCACTTTGTGACAATTGTGCATATAATTTCTTCTCTAAAAAAGCTGTGGAGCAAGTGAAATTGTAGGAAAGAATTATTCGCTCCAGAGACTGTCAACCAGTTTTGGCCAACTTTTCCGGTGCTACCTGCACTTGCACCATTGCACTACACTACACTTCCACACGGGACGCGATGAAAAAAAGTTTTGAAAAGGTGAGGGAGAAGAGGGTGGTGGAAGAGGATAAGCACACATGAAATAATTTCAGGTGAAAGCGAAGGAAAATAATCGTAGTGCTGCCATCTAACGTCAAGCTGTTGGTACACTTGTTGCTTCTATTTTCTATAGTACGGGACATGGTAATAGAATATACAGCTTCATGGTACGGGACAAGGCTTCCTATATTTTATAGGGTTAGGGAGGGAGTCTTCGTACGGGACATTTGGTGCAATTCCTTTTAGTAAAATATATTATTTTCTAATTGTTTCCTTTATAAAAAATTTGATTGAGAAAAAATATTTAAATTAGAAGAGAAATAATGAGTGTTAAAAAAATCTATAATGGTAATGTTATAAGAATAAAAGTCTAAAAAGAATATTAATATTTGATCATTTAAGCTAATAAATAACTATATATTTTATTTATTTACTTATTTATTGTTTAAAATGTTTCAGTTCCTCAAATAAGAAAATATTATATATATAGATAAATATATATACACTAAGCGACAAAAAAAAAGCCGCACTTGAATGTTTTCCTTTTCGCCTTCTACAACCGCCAATTTTATCGTTTAAAAAGAAATTTTCGAACAGATTTTACTATGTTGTCCTCCACATACACTTTAGCTTTGAGTCCAGTGTTAAAAACAAAATGCAATTGTCAGGAAAATTGTAATTTTAGAATTTATTTCAAAAATGGTAAGAATAAGGCAGTTAACGATGCCACAAAAAGTATTAATTTTTGAATGAAAATAAAAAAAATATTTTAATACGTGAGATGACAAAAGGATTAAATGTTAACGAAATATTGGTAAAGGGGTTTTCAGCAAGATATAAAAGTTTTTGGCCGTTTAAACTGGAAATTTGGTTTTAGGTGGCCACACTACTCATCCAAGCGAGATGACCGTAAGTTAAAAAGCCATTGCTTATAAAATCGGTTTGTATTACATTTAGAACATAAAAGAGATTCAGAAAAAGTGTTTAGTAGCATAATTTCTTTAACTACAGTACAACAACTATTAAACAAAGCAGGTTTAAATGACAGAAAATTAAAAAAAATTCCATTCTTAGTGAAGAGAAGTAGGAAAGCAAGACCTCAGATGGCTAAAAAAATTAAAAAATGATTAGTTAATTATTGGGCTGAACGGGCTCTCTCTCATGAGTCAAGTTTAACTTATTTCGAGCTAAAGAAAACAAGCAGATCTGACGACGAAAATATGACCGACTTAATGAAAATCGCACTTTTAAAACAGTGACACATTCTCCGTACATTATGGTACGGAGGTACATAACTTTCCAAAAACTCGGGCAAATTTTTATGCTCAAGGGATCAGTTAACTCGAAATAAAACACAATCTGCATAAAAGTGGTATGCCTGACCGACTATTTTGGAGGTATCTTAGACATTTCCGTAAACAGCATTTGAAGATAATAAGGCACCTTACTACACGGCGTCTGTGGTAAGTTTATTCACTTCAAATTGTCAAAATTTCTTATGCATTCCCATGAGAACCTATAATTTTGCAAGTAATCATATCTTTTTTCACTTTAAGTTAAATACCACAAAGGATATAGTAGAATTTCTTCTTTACCAGACATGGAAATAGTCAAAATCGCGATCCGCTCGAAAATGTTTCGTCTATAAAAAGGCGGGGGAGAGGGGAGAGGATTCGAAATTTGCAGCCTATAACTCTGTCAGAACTAGAAAAAATTATTTGTGATATTTAGCACATTGAAATTTCTGAGATTTATATTAAAACACTGTATAAAACTATGCCATTGCGCATTAATGCAGTAAATCCATATAAAGGTGGAATTAACCCAATGCAGAATACATATTTTTAACAAAAAATTGCTTAGATCTAACAAATAAATAATTTTATTTCATATATTAAAATATAACTTGTTTATTTCATATAATAAATCATAATATAATGCAAAGTGTATGGTTATTGCATTATGTTCAAAAAGAAAGTTTTATGCAGGTTTTTAAAAAGTACTTCGTAAAGTGCAATAAAGCGAATTATTAAATCGAAAATACACATAGGTATCATTTAATACCTTTGGTATTATGCAAACAAGACAGTTTTATTTGTTTCAAACATTAATTTTAAAGTTATAACAAATAAAAAAGGTATAAGTCATTTTTTCTGCAATGAGGCTTTTTTTTTTTTTTTTTTTTTTTTTGGTCGCTTAGTGTATATAGGTAAAATATCTGTTTGGTTAATTAATATGTCTACAAATAATATAAAAATTTGAAAAAAAATCTCCCCTGAAAGTAAAATAAAATAAATAAATAGGAGAAAAGAAAACTGTAAAAGATGAATTATACATATATATATATATATATATATATAAACGGTTCCTCATCATTTTTACAGCATATTTGTAAAGCAGGACATTTTTTACAGACTTTTATTCTGTCTTATTAGAACATAGTTGAGTTTTTTTTTTTTTTTCTGAAAGGAGAAGTATTCATTCTAGTATATGATTAAATTAAATCATTAAATTAAAATTATCATAAATTTTTCTTGATATATAAAATTGGAACTTGAATTTAAGTTTTGCATGAAAACTATAATGTGACATAATTTATATTTTTATTAAAATATCACATCTATAGAAATTAAGGCTTTGCCGATTAATCGGTTCAGTTAATCGATCAGTGCTTAGTTCCGATCAAACTTTTTAATCGAGTTTATCGGTCCGATTAAATCGATTAAAAATTTTCAAAATCCGATTAAAATTTCAAACTACGAATTAAAGTAAAAATTTAAAATGCTGTTCTGCCCTCAAAATATTGCCCCATCAGTGGCCGTGCGGTTCTGCGCTCAATGCTGGTAGACGGAAAGTACCGGGTTTGATCCCAGGTTGCGCTTGTCGACACAGCCGTTCGGAGTTTTCCGTGGTTTTCTCCGAAACTCGCGCAAATACGTGCTAGGACCCTTCAGAAAAGTCCTCATAGAAGGCATTCCACTTATCGTCTTAGGACCCTAGGGAAGCCAATCGGTCTTAATCCCAAACACATACACCACTACAAAATATTTTTTTCAGATATTCGTTTTATACATATATATATCTATATTTCACGTAAGATCAAACTTCGATCACGAAAATGTCAATGTACTTGTGTGTTTAAGGGATTGATTAAAATGGTATATTTTTTATGACTTGTTATGTAATATTGGAAATAAACATATATGTGTGTTCCATTCTGATCTTTCATTATATATGAGTGAGTATAATTTAAATATTTAATAATTATAAAGTATTTTTAATTATGTTTTTACTATTATTATATATCAATAATTAAGAGGCGACAGCGCTAAATATCCTAATTAAATATCTTCACAATTAAATCTAAGTGTAACAGGAAATGTATTTGATAAAATAAATCCACCGCACTTTAGAATGTAAAAATCGAGGAAAAAGAATCAAAAACCCATAGAAAAAGCGTGGGACGAGGGCGAAAAAAACTCACAATGTCAAGTGTGTAAGGAAAAAAAAAAAAAAAAAAAAAAACCGGCTAACCCCAAAAGAAATATAAGGAGAAAATTTACTAGGAAGAGTCGGGCTCGGGGCCCTGAAGCTATCGTCGAGTGTTTAATACGTCTCGCCTAGTATGTGACTTATGCAAATATTCGTACGAATATTTGCAGTTGCTTTTTGAAGTGTTGTATTATCTTCGCATTTAAAATAGTTTCTCACTTGTCAGAAAAAAGTATGATGTTTTCTTTTTTCATTATTTATTTGTATGTTTTTATTATTTATAGTTTAAGGAACTAGTTAAATTAACATCTATATCATCTTTATTGTCTGTTGTGTACTATCTAAAAAAAAGTATATCGTTCAAATAAAATTATACAAAGAAAAATGAAAATCGATTAAAAATCCGAATAATCGATTAATGAACTACGATTAACCCAGTTAAAACTGTTAATCGATTCCCACCCATTTAGTTCTATGTAGTTTCTACTTCTTGAACAGTGTCTATAAAATAGAAATTCCCGTCAAAATTTTATTGTATATAAAATTAATTTAAAAATTGTGCTGAACTATACACGTACTCCGCATTTAATTAGAAAGTTAAAAAATAATAACAATATTTATAATTGGATCGTTCATGTAGTATGTCAAATCAATAACATTATTGCTGTAAGTGATGAAAGCAAGCAAAATAAGGTGACTGTAACTTATTAGTAAAAGGTCAACACTCTGAATAATTTCCATTAAAAAACTTTGGACCTAATAATGATTTGAAAATTTCTCTCGAATAAATTAGAATTGAGAGAGATGTTGGTATTGTTGTTGTTGTTAAGGCCAATTGATAGCACGAGGTTCCTAGGCCTACGTGGCGTGCCTTTCCTGGGTAGTCTTTCTAAGAGGTTTCCTAACAGCACAGTTAGGGTTAACTTATCCACAGTACATCTTAAGGACGTTTCTGGGATGTCTTTTAATCCAGAACACATCTTGAAGATATCCTGGGGAGGCGATGTGCTGTCTGGGATCCCTAGCCCCAATTTACGTGAGATTCGGAGAAAAACACAGAAAATTTCAAACGGTTAAGTCGACGAGCACGACTAGTTATCGAACCCGGCACTTCCGTTTTTTTCCATAATGTCTTATTTATTTCATTTGTAGTGTCTTATTTGATGTAATTGGGCTTTGTGTAATGTCATTTTTGACAAATGCATACAGTGCAACAGAAATTACCCCTATTTGCATACAGCATTCAATCAAAGCTACTGATGAAATATTGATCATGTATGCTTTTATTGTAAGGAATTTCTTTTTCTTTTCTTTTCTTTTTTTTTTTTTTTTTTTTTTTTCATAATGTTCCTGCTCTTCATGTGATACATCATCTCTTCTTGTGAAATGTTTAAAAATGCCTTTTTTCCTGGTGGCTGATCATTGTAATGATGAATTATATATATGTGTGTGTGTGTGTGTGTGTGTATTTATAATGATTTATGAGAAATGACTCGGAAATGTAAAAACATCGTTAAAAAAAAAGTTAATAAACAAGATGAGAAATATTAATTTAATTCAAAATTATTCAAGTCAAAAATTCAATAGTTGCAGTATCAACTTCATCAGCGGGTGGGAATACTGCAAATTAAAAAAAAAAAAAAAAAAAAAAAAAAAAAAAAAAAAAAGGTGTAATCCTAACAGGTTTTTAAAAAAAATGTCATATCTGACATATCTTCTAAACTAAAACTATTGTCTCAAAAGTAAACTTGAATTATAGAGAAGATGAGATAAGTCAAATGGGCTTTTCATCTTAAAAAAAAAAAAAAAAAAAAAAAACCCTTAAACACTAAATTTTTTATCAAAATCATTGCATCCATTTCCGAGTACACTTCTAATTTTTGTTAGATTTTGCAACTGGCGTATAAAGGGTTAAAAGCAAACGCAAATTTTCCTGAAAACGAGGATATAATATATATAATTTAAACAATTTCGTATCCACAAAATCCCGAAGAGCCTGAATTTCATCAAGATCATTACATACATTTCGAGTAAACTCAATTTTTGCCACATTTTGCAACCGGCAGATAAAGGGTTAACAGTGAACGCAATTTTTCCTGAAAATGAGGACAAGACTAATCGGATTTCCACACCAAAAAGCACTTAATCTCAAACTTTCATCAAAATCGTTATATCCATTTCCGAATAAGCCCAATATTTGCCATATTTTGCAACCGGTGGATAAAGGATTAACAGCGAAAGCGAAATTTCCTGAACATTTTGATAAGACCAATCGATTGTTCGCACCGAAAAACCCTTAACCCCAAATTTTTCTCAAAATCGTTTCATATATTTCTGAGTAAACCCAATTTTTGCCATATATTGCAGATTGTGGATGAACGGTTAACAGCTAATTCGAATTATCCTGATGATGAGGATAAAACGAGTCGATTTTTCCCTCCAAAAAATCCCTAAACCCAAACATTCATCCAAATCTTTACAGTCGGTAACAAAAGTGTCCGAACACTAGTAAAAATTACTTCATACGGTTTTGTTAAATAAATCCTTATTGATTCATGTTCTTACACTGACTAAGAACAGGATTCGACAAGGATTTACTTAACAAAACCGTATGAAATGTATTTTTTTTACATAGGAATTTTTGCTAGTGTTCGGACACTTTTGTTAGCGACTGTACATATATTTTTGAGAAAATTAAATTTCTGTCATAGGTTACAAACGGGGCGAATGAAAGTTTAACAGCGAATGAGAATTTTTCTGAAAATGAGAATAAAACCAATCGACTTTTCTCGCCAAAACACCCTTAGATCCAAACTTTCACCAAAACCGTTACATACAGTCGACAGCAAAATTATTGAAGCACACATCCACATTTTTTTTTTTTTTTTTTTTTAAGTTTGATCACTAACTTTTAGCATCAACTTACTTTTTTATAAACAGCATATGACTAAGATCATGACTCGACAAATATTTACAAATAAAACAGTATTAGGTGCACATCTTTTAAATAGGAATTGTTGCTAGCGCTTCAATAATTTTACTGCCGACTGTATATTTCTGAGTACTAAACCCATTTTCTGCCATATGTTGTAAACGGCGAACGTGAATTTTCCTGATCATAAGGTTAAGTTTAATCCCCCCTCCCCTCCCCCCCCCCCGCTTTTTTTACACCAAAAAATTTCTAACCTAAACTTTCATAAAAATCGTTTCATATATTTCTGAGTAAATCTAATTTTTGCTATATATTGTAAACGGTGGATGAAGGGTTAAGAGAGAGCGCAAATTATACTAAAGTTGAGGATAATTTCAATCGATTTTTCTCACCAAAACACCGTTAACCCTAAACTTTCATCAAAATCGTTACTTATTGTATATATCTGAGTAAAAACTGTTTTCTGCTGTGATGTTAAAAACATCACTTCTTTTTAAATGTTAAATAAGATCGTTTTCTGCACTTAAATGCATTGTTTCTCTCAGCTGGCTCAACTCACCCTGTTGTGTTTGCTTTACTGCAACACACACACAGGAGAAAAATTGGTTCTTCTTTCCTAGTGGTGATGTCATATCACACCATGCTGAGAACCAATAGGGTGATGGTTCTGACTCCACCTTCTGTTATTCTGGCAGTTTTAAATTTAGTTGGGTTTCAGCAGCTCTCAAGAGAAGAACATGGGGTGAGAAAGATTTGTTTTGCTTCTGTTTTAAAATAATGACCATTTTATCATTTGGAGAGAGAGTGCCTACTTATTAATAATAAATATATATATATTAGTTTATATGAATACTTATTCAAATTTTAAAAACCATTAATTTTTATATCCTACTTAATTTGGAATTACTAGTGTGGTTTGGAAATAAAATTGATTAATTTTGATGCAGCAGATTAGTTTTCTTACAAACATTATTTTTGTAAGCATTTTTCTTTTTACAGCATTCTAGCCAATAAGTAAATTGATTCCTCTTTTCTCTTATGTAAATAAAATTATTTGGATATATATATTTGACCTTTTGACCCAAAGAATAAAAAGGGTTAGTGGCCAGAACGCAATGTACGCCATGAGGTTCTTTGATCCTCATTAAGTAACTTCTGTTGCTATGAAAATTAAAAATATTAATAAAATTAATTTAAACTATGGAAACATAAAAAGTAAATGAATTATTTACATCACATTTGGTGCCGGAAAGGAATACTTGATTATTGTTCTTAAGAATAAATGGTACTGTAGAGATTGTTTATTTTGAATAAGTCATTTTATTTTTATTGCTAGAATTACTGAAATTATTTTTAAAGTCATACATAACCAATAACATTTTTTTTTTGTGTTTGAATATATACTAAGTGACCTATAAGACAATTCCCTGTTTCAAAAATTGTGATATGCTGGAACTTTGTACAAATGAAAATTTTTTTTGGTTCAATATATTTTGAATAACTGATTAAATAAATAATAGTCAACAGAACTTTGTATTGTTGGCTTAAAAAAAAAAAAAAAAAAAAAAAAAAAAAAAAAATTTGTAGGTATCTCTCTCTCTCCTCAACTACGTGAATTTATTATATGCAAATAGCCATCAACACATGTAGTTTTATAGCCAATATAGTAGTTTCATATATATACAAAAAATAATGGCTTCTAACAAAGGATTGACAAGAGGATTACCATTCAAAACTTTAGTAACGCCATTTTCTGGAGACCCTCATTTATTGGATTTTTTTATTGAACAAGTGAAATTTAAAATTGAGAACAGCAAATGGGAAGAATCCCATGCTTTGGCTTTTGTGAAATCAAAATTGGCAGATACTGCTCTTAAGTTTTATGTCTCCTCCCCAGCTTGCCAAAAAGCCAAAAATACAAAAGAGTTATTTAATATATTTAAGAAATATTTTAAGGTAGAGTCGGCAACTGCAATAGCACAACAATTTAACGAATTTAAGTTTGAGTCCGATGTCAATATTAATATTTTTGCTAATAAGCTTGAAAATTTAGTGAGAAAACGTTTTCCTGATATGGAAGAAAAAGCCCTTGAACAATTACTAATCGCAAAATTCAATGATCTCATTCCGCCCCACTTTAGAATTCATCTACTATCACAAAAAGCCACAACCTTTTATCAGATGGTGGAATGTCTCGAAAAATTCCAGGAAATTTATAACTTGCAAGTAAACCCTGTCTTACCAGGAACATCTTTTGCTACTATTCAGAACTTCAATCATAAAATAGATAGTGAAGTGATAGGTACAAACTCAGAAAACAATTTGACTAAGATTAACAATTCATCTTATAGCAAGCGGCCATACAATAAATTTCCACAAAATAAAGGTTCGCACACGATTCAATGCCAATGGTGTGAAAGACCTGGACATTCTGCTCAGAGGTGCTTTGCACTCAGAAAATTACAAAATAATAAGTTTTCTCACAGATATCGTAATGGGCAAACTTTCTCTAGACCTTATAGAGACATGTCATGGAGAGCCAGGGCCCCTAAAACATTTAAATCCAACTCCCCTCAAACCAAAAGTAGTCATTCACAATGACTAGAAGTGGAGAATGGTAGAAGTGACACTAAACTCCTAAATACAAAGAGTTCCTCATATAGGTCAGGTTTGAATAAAGTCAATTACCATAACAACTTTTCACAGACTAACTCAACATATTCTAATCTACCTAATAATTTTTTTGTAAATAACAATGAAATCATTCTGAGATCTCCAGACACACAGGCAAAGTTCCCTTTGTCATTAGAACGCAAAGTCAAATCTGTTGCGATACAGACAACATCTCCTGTACTGGTAACGTCCCCGAGTGTGGAGGAAAATGGAGACTGCATATTAGTTAATTCACTGGAATTCTTGTTACACACAGACAATGATCTGCCCAATCTCCCCATCATACAATTACTGTTAAACAAAACATTAGAGAATTTTCTTCTCGACTCAGGAGCTTCTGTGTCATTACTCTCAAAACATTACTTCTTACAAAATCAAAACAAATTATATTACAAAAGAATTGCTTCAAGAGTCAAGATATCTACAGTAAACTCTATAGTCCAATGTGACGGATGTGTTTGCATTTCCTTTAAAATAGGGAAAACTTTTTACAAACACACCTTTTTTCTTATTGAAATACCAACTGAATCTAAATTTATTGGTATACTTGGCTTTGATTTTTTAAAGTCCCATCACGTAGTTATCAATTTACACAATAACAAAATACAAATTAATGAAAATGCTTTAGATATTCTAGACACTGTACCCTCTTGCAGTCTTCTATCATCTGAATCTGATATGAATCGGGCATCACATAAGATAGCTACTCATATGGATTTTCCCCAAACTGGATACAAAAAATCTAAAATTGATGTTCATAAAGAGAACTTACCCTCTTATCAAAAATGTTGGCTTACCCAGAAGATTATGATTGATCCACAGGATACTATATATGTGCCTGTGCGGTCCACGCTTATTCCAGAAAATCAGTTAGTAATGTTTACATCGTCTAACAAGCATTGTCCACTTGTGTCCTATCCTTCTCTTATGGAGGTACAACATATCAAGGAAAATTCTACTAAACAAGAATTAATTCAATTTTTTATTCCTATGTATAATAATTCGAGCAAGAAACTGCATATAAATAAAAATACCGTTTGCGGATACATTTCAGAGATAGATAAAATAGAAGAAAATTCCTTGGATCTTGCAACAAATACACCTGATCACATGTGTAATCTAATTAAGGCTACACCAGAAGTTTTATCCTTAAGACAGAAAGAATTTAATGTAAATAATTTTTCTATTCAGCATTTAAAACCTACAGAAAGGGTAATAATGCAAGATATTCTTCAGAAATTTAACTCTGTATTTTCATGTTCACTAAAGTCGATTGGACACACCGATCATATCACTCCACATATAAAATTCATTTCAGATATTCCCTTAAAAACTTACCCTTTTCCTATTCCACAAGCTATTCAAGAAGAGGCAAAAGATCAACTTGACAAATTACTGGATGCAGGGATCATTGAGAGAAATATCTCTGAATGGGCATGCCCAATGCTCATGGTTAAAAAGAAAGCTGTGTCTAAGGAGGATAAACCTTCCTTTAGATTGGCCCTAGATTTAAGGTTAATCAACTCTATGATTCGATGCTCCACTTATCCTCTTCCAAGAATTGATACGATAATAAATAACATCTCAAAATTTAAATATTTTACAACATTAGACTTTCCCTCAGCGTATCATCAAATTTCATTACCTAAAGAATACAGACGACGTCTCTCATTTACTACACAATGGGGAACTTATTCATTTAAAAGATTAATGTTTGGGCTGAGATCAGCCGCATCAACATTCCAAATGCTTATTGACACAATTATACAAGAGTGCAATTGTTCAGGCATATATGCTTACCAGGATGACATTATTATAGGAAGTGACTCTTTCCAGGAAACAACAGAAAAATTACAAACACTTTTAGCTACTCTACAAAAGTACAATCTGACATTGTCTCCAAAGAAATGTAAATTCCATCAGTCATCTATTGAATATCTCGGTTTCAGCATCCAAAATCAGAAAATACATCCTATTTCTTCCAACATTACAAAAATTACTCAATTTCCTATCCCAGCAACCAGAAAACAACTAAAAAGATTTATAGGATTGTGTGGATTCTACAGAAAACTCATTCCCTGCTACTCGCGATTAATTGATCCTTTGATAAAATTAACATCTCCGAAAACTACATTTAAATGGACAGAGGAACATGCTGAAGTCTTTAAACAAATACAGAAAGTTTTTTTTCTCTAAACCTTTTCTTTCTTTACCCGATTGGTCAAAACAATTTTTCTTAATACAGATGCTAGCAAAATTGCTATTTCAGGGGTTCTTCTACAAGAAAAGGAAGGCATTCTGCTTCCGGTTAGTTACTTTAGTAAAACACTATCTAAATCAGAACAGCGATATTCAGCCATCAAGCTTGAGCTGATGGCCATAGCTAAGTCAGTCAGTGCATTTAAATTTTTCCTTTTCAACCGACCTTTCACCATTCTCAGCGATAGCAGACCACTCGAACACTATAAGAAAATTTCCTCTCCTGCTGATCTAACTACTAAATGGCTAATTAAATTATCAAACTATCAATACACATTCAGATATGTAAAAGGTAAAACAAATGTTTTGGCAGACTATTTTTCAAGAGAAGACTTTTCTGCATACACTCAAGATCTTAACTCAAACCCAGAATTAATTAAAGAGGCTAACAATTTACCCATTTCTTCAGCTTCTCCAACAATTGAACTCCATCATTTCAATGTCACACAAAAATCTGATAAGTCACTCACCTCATCAGAGCCTCATCGTTCTTCCTTACCTCAGTTGTTAAGCAACGATGCTGCTCCACTCAGTCGTTCCTTAAACAGCTCTGACGCAGATAATCTTATGATGGAAATCTCGAAAGAATGTTTTTTTAAAGAGCAAAGAGAAGATGACTTTCTGCTAAAAATTATTGTCGATATCACTTCGGAGAAACCTTCTCCTAAATATAAAAATTATTTTGTCCATCCGGACACAGGTCTGTTAATGATCAAACGAAAGTTTCACCAGCCTGAAAACTCTCCAAAAACAAAAATTGTAGTACCACAGAAGTTAAAACCTAAAGTATTAAAAATTTGTCACATGCCTCACTTTGGAATTAGAAATACATACAGAAGAATACTTAAACACTTTTATTGGACAGGATTATTTGAAGATGTAAAAAACTTTGTTCTGTCCTGTACATTATGTATTCAATATAAACCGCACAGAATTCCACCTGCTCCATTACAGGAAATGTTTGTTCCTTCTGCGCCGAGTATGTTAGTTTCCATGGATTTTTTGGGTCCTTTCTCCAATGGCTTCCATGTGTTAACATTCCTCGATCATTTTTCTAAACATATTGAATTGGTACCAGTAAAAAATGCAACAGCACAAGCTGTAGTTAAAGCCATTACGGGATACATTACTACCTTTAGTCGACACTCTGCGATACTCTCAGACTTAGGCCCACAGTTCACAGCAAACATCTTTAACAACTTGGCACAGACATTGAAAATTACAATCTCCCATTCATCATCAGGACACCCGCAAACACAAGGCTCATCAGAAAGAATTAATACCAGCATTAAATCCTCAATTTCCACTCTTACCAAGGAAGGATTTGATTTTCATCAGGCTTTGATGATACACAAGAACCTGTATAACACCACCGTTCATTCTTCAACTGGATATTCTCCAGCCTTTCTGCATTTTGGCAGGTCAATAACAAGCATCTTTGACTTGTTTGAAGCTCCTCAGTTAGAAACACTGGAATTTCCATATGAATACCATAAATACATGGAATCAATGAAACAGATCTTTCGGCAAGTGCATCATAACATGAAGTTTTACCAAAACCAACGTAATACTAGACAACATAAAAAAGCAGTTCTCCGGAAATTCAAAGAAAATGATATGGTCTTTATAAAAACCAAAGATACATTTAAACCAAGATTCATAGGCCCATATTCAGTTCAAAAAGTAATATCTGACGTGTTACTCTCCGTCAGAGAATTCGAAAATGAAGGGGCTGAACCATTCACTATTAACATAGACCGTGTCATCCTGGCGCATAAAAGAAAGCAACATCTCATTCCACAAACAATTCTGACAGGTCAACCAGCTGGGATTGTTCAACCGCAGTCTCATTATGATCTCAGACCAAGATGCAAAACTTAATTTTTGTTTTTTTTGTTTCCATTTTCACAAATGTTCTTTTAACATGTTTTTTTTTTTAAGTTTTTTTTTTTTAGGGGACTTGATAAGCAATTCATTCACCAAAGTTGCCTGTTGTAAACAAGTATGAGTTGGTACAGGTATATTTGATAAGTTGTATTTTGTATATTGTCCTATTATATATTGTGTAGTTATATATATATATATTTTTTTCTCCTGTGGCAAATGTTGAATATCTACAAAAACTTAGTGCAGTGTGTATTGTAGTTAATATGAATATAAATCTTCTGTTATGCTGATTTATTTTATATATTGTCTTATTTGTTAAATTTGATAACTATACTATAATTATTTACTGCTCAAAATGTACAGTATGTGTGTGTTATATGTATCGGAAACTTGCATATTTATATGTGTATACATAATTTTTCTTCTTTCTTTTCATATATTAATTCCTACACATTGTCATGTTTATAAATATATTGGGTTATTAAATACAATTTCTGGAAGCTTCCACACCATTTTCACAGACACAGACATCACTTATACAACACAAGTATACACTACATCCACACTATTACACAATCAAATTAATACACAATCCACACATGATATGTATATAAATGTGTATAATGTTTGATAAAATTTTTTGTTTATTGTGATTATTGACATTGCAGTTTTGTTTTGGTTAGATCTGATAGTATGTTTATTTGAGTATTATTTGACGTTTATACTAAGTGCATTTTTGATTTTGTTTAGTAATCTAACTTGGTGGCCTCAGTAGCCACTCACAGTTATTATTTCCATTTATAATATGTATATTCTTTAAATAATAATAATAATAATGGTAATGATAAAATTTTAAAAAGTCTTATTCGAATATTATACTCGAGTACTTGGAATGCCTTTTCCGTATCTAATGTAATATTTATATGTAAGATTATTTTGACATTTGTATTGATACTTATTTTGATTTTTTTTTCTCCTTCATAATAATGCTTCAAGAGGTCATCTGTAAATATTTTATACTGAAATATAACTGATTTTGTTTTATCAGTTGTTAACAAGATTTCTTTGACATTTATTTAGTATAGTTGTTCTTTCATGTGTATACTTATACATTGATTAATCGGTAGATGGTATTTAATATCAAGACTATTGGTTAAATATTTTTGTTGATATTGCACATCCACTGAAATTCTTTTGTCATGTCATACATTTTTTTATTCTCGTTAACTAATTATTTTTACAAATTTATAAGAAAGCAGATTTTACAGCAATTAACATGCTTTTCAATATTTCTGTTATAATACTATTTTCTTTAAAAGGTATCAATGTTTTTTTTACTCATGTCACTTGTTGATAAAAGCTGTGTCTGTTTGCATTTATAGATATATTTTATTAGTTGTCAATATCCTAATAAATATTGTTAGATATGTCACTGACCACTTTTATATCAATAAAATCTTTTATTTGAGAATGTCTGTAACCACAGTGCTGAAATAGTATTGTTTTTGATGAAATGGTGTATTCCTTGCCTATTTTGGTAGAATTGATCACCTACCAGGGTAGGCGTTGATATTGGGTTGTTTGTCGGAATTTTATTGTTTCAGCTTTACTTATCGATTTTGTATTGTGTTTGGTTCAGATTTTGTGTCACATGTACATTGTTCTCAAAATTTCCAAATTTTTTTATCAAGTGCATGTTATTAAGAGTATTGTAAGACCTTTCAGTTGCTTAAAAATTTGCTTTGTTACATTCATGCCTTTAATGGCCGTTCCTACAATATTATGTACTCAATATGGATATTTTTTTTTTCACATGTAAGTAAAAAAAAAAAAAAAAAAAAAAAAAAAATTGTAATCCTTCATGTAAATGTAGGTATGCACTCTCCATTCACATTTTTAGTCTTCCAAATTTTTTTAATGGTCGTTAGGGGTAATGTGATGTTAAAAAATCACTTCTTTTTAAATGTTAAATAAGATCGTTTTCTGCACTTAAATGCATTGTTTCTCTCAGCTGGCTCAACTCACCCTGTTGTGTTTGCTTTACTGCAACACACACACAGGAGAAAAATTGGTTCTTCTTTCCTAGTGGTGATGTCATATCACACCATGCTGAGAACCAATAGGGTGATGGTTCTGACTCCACCTTCTGTTATTCTGGCAGTTTTAAATTTAGTTGGGTTTCAGCAGCTCTCAAGAGAAGAACATGGGGTGAGAAAGATTTGTTTTGCTTCTGTTTTAAAATAATGACCATTTTATCATTTGGAGAGAGAGTGCCTACTTATTAATAATAAATATATATATATTAGTTTATATGAATACTTATTCAAATTTTAAAAACCATTAATTTTTATATCCTACTTAATTTGGAATTACTAGTGTGGTTTGGAAATAAAATTGATTAATTTTGATGCAGCAGATTAGTTTTCTTACAAACATTATTTTTGTAAGCATTTTTCTTTTTACAGCATTCTAGCCAATAAGTAAATTGATTCCTCTTTTCTCTTATGTAAATAAAATTATTTGGATATATATATTTGACCTTTTGACCCAAAGAATAAAAAGGGTTAGTGGCCAGAACGCAATGTACGCCATGAGGTTCTTTGATCCTCATTAAGTAACTTCTGTTGCTATGAAAATTAAAAATATTAATAAAATTAATTTAAACTATGGAAACATAAAAAGTAAATGAATTATTTACATCACATCTGCCGCATGTTACAAACAGCTGATGAAAGGTTAACAGCGAAAGTAAATTTTTCTGAAGATGAGAATAAGACCAATCGATTTTTACCATAAAACCCTTAACCCCAAACATTACATATATATAATATATATAACAAGTCACGTGTTCAACTCATTTAATATAAGCAAGGGATTCATTACAGTACATAGAAAAGATTCAACTAAAGGAATAGTTCAATGCATTAGTTTGCGTTTTATTGAACTATACTTTAAGTAAGCAGGGGCCGCTTTACAATTTTCGCGGCCCTAGGCAAAGGATTTTTGGCGGCCCCTCTCTAATAGATGTTACCCTAAGGCAGCTTATTACATGTGACCTCAAATAAATTTTTTATGACTGATTTCTAACCCCCCTTCCATACAAAAAAAAAAAGTCTTCTGACTATGAATTGCTATATTAAGACTCAATTTATTCTAATGATGTAAGAGAATATAAATTTAAATAACACTAAATTTTTTTTGTAAAAATTGAGTTGGCCTGGTATATTTATGAATAAGCAAAATAAGTAGGTAGAATCAAAATTTCAAATTTTCCACATGATCGTGCTAAAGGTTCAATTGAAAAATGCCTTAAAATTTCTGCCTATACGATTCGCTATTCTGTAAATGACTTCACACGTACAGTCGGTAACAAAAGTGTCCGAACACTAGCGAAAATTCCTATGTCAAAAAAGTACACTTAATACTGTTTTGTTAAATAAATCCTTGTCGAATCCTGTTCTTAGACTAACTAAGAACAGGGATCGACAAGGATTTATTTAACAAAAAAGCATTAAGTGTACTTTTTATACATAGGAAATTTTGCTAGTGTTCGGGCACTTTTGTTACCGACTGTAGTGATGCATCACAAGCTTTTTGGCGGAAGTTTTAAGTGAAAATAATTACAATGGAATGCAAAAGAAATTTTTTCCATGGTCAGAAAAAGGGAAATGGGAAGCGCGTCATTACTACTACCCTTATTACAACCACATTGCCAAGCATTATAATAAACGCAATCAGATTGCGGCATCTCATCACAAAATGGAGTGTGAATCTGTTGCTACATTTTTACTACCGAAAAAGAAATCCACTGTGAATGATAATAATAATTAAATATTACTGCCATTTCCTTTTAATTAGTTCTTATTTTTATTATAATTATAATCCTTCCACTATAAATGATTCATTTTCAGTTGTACATTAAATCAGATGGTAACAAGAATTAATTTTAATCTTTAAACTGGAACGAAAAATCAATTGGTTTCCACTTTCCAACTATACGTATTCGTTGCATCGTTTAACCTTCAATGTACTTTGCCTACATTATCACACAATGAACAAAAATCAGTCAGATAGATTAACTGAATAATCATTCTGAAACATTGTTGGAAAGTTTTTAAAAACCGTTAACACAAACGGAAATGAAGTTCCAGCAATTTTCAATTGTTGTTCTTAATGTATATGAATATTTTAGTGTGATCCTGTAAAATTTAACGCTAAAGATATCAAATTCTATAGAAAACATTTTCTTAACCATATGAGGAATAAATGTAAATTTTAATACAATTTGCGTAGTACAAAGTTTTTTATGATTTAGAAAAATGCATCTCAGAGAGACCAATGCATGTCATTATTGATGTCCCTGTACACAAGCCAGTTGTGCTATTCCTACTATAAATAAAGAGTATTCCATAGAGAACTTGAATTAATAATTTGAAAAAATTCTGAAGGTATTTATGAACGCTAGAGTTCGGCTAGACGGACGAAAAGGCAGACAGGTAGACTAATCGAATTCATAGTCACTCTCAAACACTGTTAGAAAATATTTAAAATGCTTAATTAAAATGGAAATACAATTTCCAATTATAACCCTCAATGTATCTGAATATTTTTGTGTGACCTGACCATGTAAATCTCAATGCTAATCACACTATGTTCAATAATAATCCTTTTTTATTTTATTTTATTTGTGTGTGTGTGTGTGCATATCAATAATAACTGTCAATTTCATTATGATTTGCGCAAAATAAAGGTACTAAAACATGGTTTATTGAAATATCTCTCATAAATGCAACACCTTGGAATTCTTTCAGGTGTTATGTACACAAACCAATGGTGGTATTTACCACAATTAATTATATTGGTATGCGAGATGTTCCCTATTTGAATAAGAAACATTCCATAGTGAACTTGAAAAATATATATTAGTTTCAAAGAATTATATGAACATTTACGGAAATTAAAGTGCGAATAGACAAACAAGGCCGAAGCAAGAAAAAAATTTCTTAGGAGGTTCAGGCTTTAGTATATAATACTGAGTGTTAAAAATGATGTATAACTCAAAAAGTTTCTACAAATTTGCAAAATATTGGGGTGAAGGGTGCTTGACTACGCCTTCCTTCAGACAAACTGAAGTCATTAACATTTTTAAATTTTGTTGAAAAGTGTTAAAAATGCTTCTCTGTTCACTTTAGCTTGAACCTTTCTAGAGGTGAGTTCGGGCTCTATTTTGGCAATCCGAGCCCGCCCGGGCCCGAAACATTTTTGAACTGAGCCCGCCCGAACCCGAAAAATTTTGTGTGATCAGAGCCCGAGCCCGATATTGAAAGTGATACGCTACGCAACGCATACACAATAGTAAAATTAAATACCTTTTTCTTTTTCAAATTAATTTTCTTATTATCAATCCTCTTTTTAACTAACTATAAACGTTATTATAACAATTTATAATGCCTGTGTCTCTGTATACATGTATATGTTTCTCTGTATAATATATATTTATAGTGCAACCCATTGTTTACAACGCACCTGTCGGGGGACAAAACAAAAGCCCGATTTATCCGAATGAGTGATATAATGAGGCCCAATATAACGAATAAGGAAGGATTACTGTATAACTTTATGACATTCTGATAATATGCATCCCGTTGAAAAAAAAGTTCTATTTAGAAAAAGGAAAATCAAAGCTACTAAAGTTTGTAAGATTATTTTGCGATTTATAACAATATCCCTTATCTATTTAAAACAAACTTTACAAAGACCTACAAAATATTTTCTTTACGAAAGAAACAGCATGTTTATTTCCCATAGAGCAACTGCCAGTTTTTTTTTAACATTTTCTAGTTAGTGAAGTATAAAATAAACGGGACTTTTAGCTTGAATCTGAGCCCGCCCATAGCCCGAAGATTTGCGTGAGATTTGAGCCCGATCGGGCCCGGGCCCGGGCTCGGGCTTACGGGCTCGGGCTGAGCCCGTCTCATCTCTAAACCTTTCCCTTATTGTAAATGTGAAGTAAATTTTTTATAAATTCATATATTTATCAGATGAAATTTTGTGTTGGCTTTTATTAGTTCCAAACTAATCATTTTTCAAGCACATATCGTGTAGTTATGCCTTTTCTTCCATAAACACACAACATAATCAGATATTCTTATTTAGATATGATTATGTTGCATATGATGATACAAATCGAAAAAGCGTTTACTTTTTCCGTATGAAAGTTAGCCTTTTGCAGAAAACGCTGTGTAAGTCAAGACTTTAAACAAATTTTCTAGACACGATAGTCGAGAAAAGGTCGTCCTTATATAATTTGTATTTACTCTTATTATTCACTTTTTAATATTAATTTGCATACTTTGCGTATTTTTATCAAGACTTTCTGAAAAAGCTACTTTTTTGCAAATGTATAAAACGTAGATACGTTTTATTTAGATATGTAGAAATTGAATAGTGTTTTCTATCTTCTTATTTTTAGTTCAATTGTTTAGTTAACTATAAATGAATTTTATATAAGGAGTAGGATTTTCAGGTTGGATGAGTTTAAAAAATAAAACCACTATATGAAACTTGGAAAAAGGCGATAAAAGGTCTCAAATTTTTCAGATTTAATAAAACTATCGTAAATGAATTCTGTGACTTTAAATATCTGGTGAGTGGTGGAAAGCTTAGGTCTAAAACCTAATTGTTCGGTTTGCAATTGTTCCTCTACCTCTTTACCATCTAATTTGAAAAATATCTAGTTTACATTCATATATACAATTCAAAGCCTACGTTTATTTAAAAAACAATATTTTATTACCTTATGGTGTTTTTACACAAAGTTAAATCCTTAAAGGAGGTTACTTTTAATTTACAATTGAATATACACATATGTCTTAACAGAGAGAAAAAAATCAAAGATTGGTTTGTGATTTTCGCTTTTTTTTTTTCTTCCCTCCTTTCTTTCTTTCTGTTTTTTTTTTTTTTTTTTTTTTTTCTTTCACAGTATTCTATTTTTTTGGCGTCCCTGCTTCTTCGGCGGCCCAAAGCGACCGCTTAGGTTCGCCTAATGGTAAAGCGGGCCCTGTAAGTAAGATTAGGATTATTATTTTATTTATTTATTTATTTATTTTCCATGTAGCATTTTTTATTAAAAAGAGATACATAGATTAACTTTTTAAAGTATTTTAAAAGTATAAAAATTTTAATTTGACACTTAAATGTGATATTTCAGTTCATGTAACAGTATACTTAATGAAAAAATTTATTTAAGTAAGATAAAATTTCTTCCGTAAAATTTGATTTATATATATTGGGTTCGATAAATAATGTCGTTTTTTGTTCATGTTTTTCAAAGTGAATTTATTTATATTAACAACAAACATTAATCAATGATATATTGACCATTTTGTTGGATGACCTTTTGCCATCTTTTAGTAAGTTGAAAAATTCCACGTTCGAAGAAGCCTTGGTTTTTAGAAGCGACGGTTTTAAAAAACGACATTATTTATTGAACAACCCAATACTTATATATATAATATGAATATAGTACTAATATATATATATATATATATATATATATATATATATATATATATATATATATTATTTTGTTACTTCAGTATCAAATATTATTTTTAAAATTACAAACTTTCACTGTAAAATAAACATTTTTCCATTGATATTTTAAGTACGAGTTTTGCTACCAAATTTTCCGATTTTTTTTTTTTTTTTTTTTTTTTCAGACAGTGGGTTACAAATTTGAAAGGAAAAACTAAAGCTACAGACCATCTGACATTTTACTTTATCAGTGTCCAATAAAATAAAATGTCAGATTATTTATTGTTTACAGTATGTCAAATCAAGCGTTATAAAAGAATTATGTCTAGCGTTTCAGTATTAAAATTTTCTTCGGAAGCACGAGGCATTAAATCTCCTTATGTCAGATCAATTTTTATGTAATATCCAAGATTACATTATTTAAACATCCGATTTCGTTTGTTTTATCGTATTTTTTTGTTTATTTATTATGCAATTATTTGAAATAAGAATAAACTTTACTCAAAGCTATTTAAACAGGAAAAAAAAAAAAAAAAAAAATCGAAATTTAGGACAGTAAGTAGTGGAATTCATCGACGCAGTTCAAGCAAACGTAATTCTTTAAAAGACTTCTTAACGAAGATAACTTTTTTTAGTTTTTAGCGAAACATATGTTTGTACATAGACATAGACCCATAATAATTTTAAGACGACTTAAGAAAAACGTCATTCTAAGTCAGCTTTTTTTTTTTACAGATGTGAACAAATTTAATTTTCTGATTCATGATTTGAAATAAAATCTCAATAGTAATAAACGTGGATACGGGATAGGACTATTAGAAAGCCCCTCCTCCCCCCCCCCCTCAACGAAGGCAATACTATCTGGCCTAGGTCGCATGTGTAGACAATCAGCCTTAATCCCTGCAGAAGCTAGAGTAATTAAAGCCTTTGGGATTACCGTAATTGATAATAGATATTAATGTTGTTAAAAATATAAAATTGAAAACTATTATGCATCATACATGAATAGTACAGGATAGAATTTCATCCTAATTATTTTGAAGATTTATCTGTGTAGGAAATTACACACAAAGAATTTTTGGAAATTAATTGGAAGTAATTATAGACATGCATGCAATTTTTCAGGCATTTTAAGCTTTTCATTTTATTTTCCTCTGTGTAAAGAAAGGGTATTAATCATAAACAAACATAACATCCGTTTAAATAGTACAGTCGTGAAAAAAAGAAAAAAGAAAAAAAAAAAAAAAGCCACCTCCAACTAATTTCGTCGCAAATTGTCCTATAAATATGTAGCTGGTGCCATTCGATTAGTAATAACGTCTAGTTTATAACGGCATAGTTAGATTTTGCTTAAGGGGTCATCTATACATATTAAAACTGGAATCAACTTAATTTTTTTAAGTGGCAACCTCCAATTTTGACAACTTTTTGGAGTTATTTGAAACAAATGAGCCCCGAAAAGGGTATAATTCATATATTTCTCTCAATTTTTCATAGAATTAAAATTTATCAAATACGGGGATGCTAATGTTACATGAATGTGACGAACATTCATTCATATCTTAATTAGAAATATCATATTCAAATTCTTTTTATGCGTTAGAATGAAGAGAACCAAACATATTCCATATATATTTTTGATTAAAAAACATATTTTGAGTTATGAAAATAATCAATAAATTCAGATTTAAAAAAATTATGAAATACGACCTATATTAACTTTTGCACGAATAGAATGGGCATCATAAAAAATATAGGTTTCCAAATTTACAGCTCATTCCTAACATTATTTTTCTAGTTACAGTGACATTTCAATTTTTATTGCTCTTAGGTTGCTGCCATTAGTTATAATTTATGTCATCTATAACTTTGCATCTACATGATTTAAAATAGTTATTCAAGAAATTTTAGACGCGCAGACGATTTATTAATTAGAATTACTTTAGCTTATTTTATATTTAAATTGTCATACTTCTTTTTCCCGTTTATTATCTGAATGGACATAATACTTTTTTGTTTGGGATCTTAATTAAATATAGGGACTTACCCCTAACATATTTTCGGTTGTAACTCTATCAAGAATTAATTTAAAATATATAAAACACCTTTTCCCGATCCCTCTTGATCTGAGGAATTGGAATATGCAGCCAAAAATGGGTATAACCATAAGAAAAAATGATGTTAGATAAATTTTAGACGACCCCCTAAGCAAAATTTAACTATTACATTATTAACTAGACCTTATTACAAATCAATCGGCACTAATCGCATGTTTTTACTATAATTTAGAGCGAATAGTCGGAGAAATGGCGATATTTTATTTTTCCGACTGTACAATGTACAATTTATGCTTCTGCAGATCATAATTCCTACATATGCTATCTACACTACATGATAATGGCATAATGCATACATAATTCGAAATATATGTGCCTTTGATTGACTCTGTGAAATAATTATAACAATAAACGCATTTTTCTTCTTTAGTATTCTGCTCTGAAATTCAGTAAAACAAATCGGAATAATTCAATCTCAAATATTTTAATTTTCTTAAAATGGATTTTAAGCAGCTATTTTCCCATAAAACTTAATGCATCCTAATTTTATTGTGTCTTTGTAAAAACTGTAAATATTACAATTATAATTTTGAATGGAACATCTATGTTATGAAAGTGCATAATATACATAGCTCCTGTAATAATATGTAGGCAAATGGCAATGACATTAGATAAATATAAATTATAATGTGAATATTTAAATATGTAAATGTTCATCACAATGAAAGACCTGGGGCTAAAAGTTTAATGTACAATTCCAATGTTTCATTAAGGAAATAAATTCCAATGTTTCATAAGTATATATGTATATATATATATTGAAAACCTTATCAAACATTGCAGTAGATGAAATCAAGTACGACATGAACAACTAGAAAAAAAAAAAAAAAACATGAATAAAGATTACTAAAAAAATTGAGCATCCTGATATTAAAACATACAACATTATTACTTTTTCAAGAGCATAGAATGAATGTATCTCTAGTGTTACATCTATTCTTTTAATGCGCGAAAATATTTTTATTCTACTTTTACATTAGTTTGCATACATTAATTTGAAAATTAAAAGGAATAAAATTAATGCTCTTTAGTACTTTGATGTTTATATAAATTGGGATATTTTTGGCTTTTTTCTTTTATATCCATCCTAATGGTAAAGACTAATAAAACTCTCAGAGTTCAACGGACATCCGGCCACTTAACAACACCTCCTCCTATTTTAATTTATGTGTTCGAAAATAAGTTTAAAAATAAACTTACTGACTGCCACTCTTCTTCTTCTTCTTTTAGAACATCCGGCTTTTTAACTTCTTTAACCTTTTTGAGCTGTTCTTCGGCCTGTAATAGAAAAAAAAAAGTGTATGTTTATATATGTATATATATATATATATATATATATATATATATATATATATATATGTACATATATATATAACTAATTTAAAAATCACATATTTATTATCTATTCTTTCATCATCTTATTTCTATAAAACAACTTTATATATATATATATATATATAGTAATATATAAATGCAGAAATATATAAACAAATGAATGAAGTTAAATGTAGAAAAATATATACACAAATGAATGAAATTATACCCCAAAAAACACTGAGATCTTCATCAGGGAGGCCCCTCAGTGTAGGGGTGAATGAGAAGTTTCTGAAAGGACAGTAGCTATAAGCTAATAACTATCCTTAGCCCCCAACTTCTCACCAAACAGAAAACCACCAATAACTGGAGAGAAATCAAACATATATATAATGTATAAAACTACTAAAAATATTTTATAAAATTATCAAATTGTAAAAGTTACAAAATTACATCAATTCATTTAAAAATATATACAATACAAAAGAGAATTACCGAAGGTAAACAAGAAAGTATAAAAAGAAATAAAAATTACAACCTTTCAACTGGAACACAAACTATCTTCGGCCAACGGGGCTACTCGTTGGTACTTCAATATCGCCCTTAAATGAGGAAGTAGAACCAACCGAGACATGAAAACTCTGAAAAGTCACAGTTAAAAATTGTGACGGGAAACAGTTAATTTGCAAGGTACTTTTTAAGTCTTCAAGAGCATATTTTAAATCTTCTTCATTATTGCAATTTTAAAAAATAAAATAAAGTAGCACATCAAACAAAGAAGACTCTCCAGTTATTGGTGGTTTTCTGTTTGGTGAGAAGTTGGGGGCTAAGGATAGTTATTAGCTTATAGCTACTGTCCTTTCAGAAACTTCTCATTCACCCCTACACTGAGGGGCCTCCCTGATGAAGATCTCAGTGTTTTTTGGGGTATAATTTCATTCATTTGTGTATATATTTTTCTACATTTAACTTCATTCATTTGTTTATATATTTCTGCATTTATATATTACTATATCAAAGTTTTGCATTTCCTTTCGCTGCAATCTTGCGCATTGGTTTGTAATTCTCCTTTTGGTTTTTCTTATCAGTAAAACTTATATTTTTATATATTTTCCTGTCAATTGTTTTATATATATATATATATATATATATATATATATATAACGCTGCAGCTTATCATAATTAAAAATCATTCTGGTTTACATTTATACACACATACGCTCACGCATATCTATAACATTTCATCATTATAGTGTTCAGAAACCATAAAGCAAACATGATAATAAAAATTAAAAATTTTTAAAAACAACAAACAACTAAATATGATGTATTAAAAATTCATAAAACATTTACGATATGATGAAATAACAAGAAAAGGTAAAATAATAACAGTGAAAAATACCCCTAAACAACCATAACACCATAAGATAAATTTATAGTTGCCGAGATAAATATGAATTTGTTTCTGTGACGACAAAAGATTTCCACAAAATACACCAACTGGTCCCATTAACTTCACACACACACACACACCTCATATACATATATCTATATTTAAGTAATATATATATATATATATATATATATATTGTAGTGATAAAATATTATATATATATTGAAAACTTTTTCAAACATTGAATAGATGAAAACAAGAAACATTGAATAAGATAAAACAGAAAAAATACATAAAATAGAAAAAATATTACGAATATCAAGCAACCTTAAATTGAAGCATGTAAATTCATTACGTTTTCAAGGGTATAGAATGAATATTGCATGTAAAATAGGTGTTGTATGCAAATTGCTGAACATTTACAACAAGCTATATCCAACAACACCCCCCAAAAAAAGGAAAAGTTTGAACTGAAATAATAATATGTGAAAACCAAATGAGAATCAGATTTATTTAAATTCAAGCAGCAATTTCAAAATAGTTCAGAATTACAATGCTCAGAAACCAGAAAGCAAATCATGATAATAATCATTAAAAACAAGCAGTAAAAGGGTACTTATTATCAAAAGAGCATAACCTGAGAGATGATAAATATATGTACATGACAACTTTCATACAAACACGATTGATATTTATACAATCAATTGAAATAATAAATAATTATTATCCGATTAAAAATTAACTTTACATAGAGAATGAAAATGGATGTTTTGTTTTTTGTTTTGGCTAAATGAAATTAAGTGAAAAAAGAGAATTCCGGAAATCTGAAATTGTGTAAACTCGATGATTTATTAATACTATCAAATGATAGCATTCGATAGTGTTCAAGTTCAGATAATCTATTGAAAGTATTCTCATCATTTACTAATTTTTAAATCGGGAATATAGAATTAAATTCGAATTTTCGCAGACATATAATTTACTTAAATAAATAAATAAAAGAAGATTGATTGCTTTTGACATGAACATATTCTTACATTTTAGTTCAACTTATTCTTTTTTCTCTCTTTCTTTCACACGCTTCGCACTTTTCTCATGCGTCTATTTTAATTTTTAATGCTTCAGAAACTACACTTTTTCAAGTGTTGCATGCACATCAATGAATGAATCATATGCGTGATTCTTTTATGAAGGATGGATTTGCGCACGCTTTTTCTACTACTTTCTATATGAAATATTATTTTCTACCTTTTTTTTTTTTTTTTTTTTTTTTCGCGAGAAGGAAAAAAAAATGTTTTCCATATATATTTGCTCAAAAAATAATTAAATTTTCATTTAATAATCTTTGTATTTACTAAATTGAACTAAATAACGCATCTAGAAATGCAATAAAAATATTTTTAAAAAGATGTAATAATTATTTTTTTCTTTAATTCATTCATCAATTAATTTTAATGTAAAGGTTAAGTGTGAAGGTTTCGATGTTCGTATCTTATCATTTCGTGATTGATCCAATATTGGAAAATTGGATATTATTTTCATTTATTTATTTACTTAAAAAAAAAAAAAAAAAAACCCTCAATACTATTTGAAATAGAAATGTTTGTCTAATTTCATGTTTATTGGATTATACACACTTTTCGAAAATAAAAATACGGATTTAGAATATAAGAAACCATCTGACAACGCCAAATTAACCCAATCTGGCAACATTTGATTCATCTAGAAAGAATTCAAGATATTTTAACCATTTAAACTTTTAATCACCAATTTAAGCTAGTTTTCCAAAGCGAGTTTAATGATCATTGGTAAAAAGAAATAAAAGGAACTTGATATTTGAAAAAAAAAAAAAAAAAAAAAAATTTAATCATTAAACAGTTTTTTCCTTCACTCAATAGTTGAAATAAAATGCTAATGTGAGAAATTTTCGAAAAATATGATATATATATATATATATATATATATATATATATATATTTTTTTTTTTTCTAGGAAATAAAATTACTGAATATCCACAGATTTCAAAATATATCTATATATTTTCCCATTTCACTTAGTATTTATTTTAAGAGTTTATTAAACAGATACCATAAAATGATACTACATGGCTAAAGGGTTAATTTATGCACATTTAAAAATAATTATACCAAATAAATAAAATACTGAATTTAATGTTCAAATATTAAAAATAATATACCAAAGTAAATATAGTCATTTTATAGATGTTCTCTTTTTTTTTTTTTTTTTTTTTTTAAAGGACTCAATCTACGGATAAAATGTTGTCGCCAGTTTTACGATGGTTGGACATTTATTGAAATCGAAAATATCTATATAATATTTCTCTAACGTGGACCAGTTTCAATTATTTTTTGGCGAAACGATACGATACGCGAGGATAAAAAAATAATATTTATACATGGACAATATTTATGCACGCGAACTTAGCTCAATGGACTAACAAGAAAAAATGACGACATTTGTCTGATGAGATTATTTTACGAATAAAATGTATTTTTAACAGTTGTTTCTTCAGAATCTTTGCAAGCGTCATTTTAAACCTAGCAATATTTTAAAGATATATACAGAATTTGAACTTTTGTGTCATAAATTGACTAAAAAACACGATAATAAAAAATATAGTCAAAATAGGAATTATTTTATTTTATTTCTTTATTAAAAAAAAAAGTACCAAAATTAATAAAAAGTGATCGCCAACATGACGACAAAAGTTTAAAAGGCGTCGTGGAAGTCCTATATTAAAACTGTTTTGCCTGTGGAAGTATGAAAATTGGGTCGTGAACCATGAATTTTATTTGGAAACTTTCTTTGAAGATTTCGGTTTCATTATTGTACAATATTAATTTGGTTTTAAAAATAATTTGGCTTCTGGTAAATTAAAATTTTAATTAGGTGGTGAAATTGGTATAACATTTATGAGTTTCAAATTTTTAAAGTAAATAAGAAAATAAATAAAGTGCGAATATTTCGCACGGGTTTGCTAGTAATTGAATAATTTGAAAACGGTGTTATAATTTGGAAAAAAAAAAAAAAAAAAAAAAAAAAAAAAAAACTGACAGTCCTCCGTATTAACCTAAATTCTGCTTTTGCCAGAATTTCATCAAAATCTTTTTTTTTTTTTTTTTTTTTTTTTTCTTTCGAAACAAAAATTAAAGAAAATTAACAATAATCAGTATCGAAACGGACATTATTGAAAAAGTTGAAGAAGTCCTTTTTTAGACAAAAATACATAATTTATTTTAATTCTTAATTCTTGCAAGAAAAGTTTACGAGTTGGTTTTAAATTTTTTTTTTTTTAATTCCGTTTTCACATTTAAAAATTCTCAACCATTAGATTAATTCCCGTTGGTTTATTAAAAATTAATTTTCTATTTTTGTTATTTTGTTATTATTATTATTATTATTATTATTATTTTAAGCGAATTATTATGCTAAATAAAGTATAATTACTTTCAAGAATCTAGTATAAATTTCACTTGAACTATATGTATATTTTACAAAGAAAAATATCTGACAAAATTGGTTGATTATTGAAGTTTATAAAACTTCTTGCATGAGTGAAGTAATTATAATGTTGTAAAAGTATTAAAAATAAATTTTATTAATCAATACAGTGCTTAAATGTTATAAAAATGAAAAAGCATAAAAATATAATAAATCTAATACTTCGTTCCTTGAAAGGTGTATTTCAAGCACAATGGAAAACTCTTCGTAAACAAAATTAGTTATAATTCACTACTGCTTTATTTGTTAAAAATATTTAAAAAGAAAAATTAGAAAAATATTTCGAAAAATATTTTTCTAGTTTTAATTATGGAGTTTAACAAATTGGAATGGAAACTCAGAAAACAATTAATTCAAAAATCTCTGACGTTCAATGAAGTAAGCTCTGATGAGTTAACCAAGAATCAATGAGTGTTAAAAAAGAAGTATTATCAATTGATTTGTTATTTATTTATTTATTTATTTAAATATTATGTCCTGCATTGTTCTTAACTTTTTTTTTTCCCCTCTTTGATTCAACGAATGATAATTTAATAACCTTTAATTATTAATGTTATCATAATTATTTACCGATACCGAAACTCTAGAGGGAAAAAAAACAGATCAAGCTGATGAGTTTAAAAGCAAAATTTACTTTATTTAGAATGATAATGCATACATACATACATACATACACACATGCATCTACACACATATATATATATTAAGTTGAAATACTGATATACACAGAAAAAAAAAATGCTTCAGTATGGTGTGGCATCAAAATAAACCACAAACGAATTAAAAATAAATCGATAATAAAAAATGTATATTAAAATTTCAGAAATAATGCTCTCTCTTTAAATTGAGTACGCAATGATGCATCAACGAATTACAGTAAATTATACCGCCACGCCGTGCCTTGTACACGTATTTCAGTAGATAACGTAACTCACTTACCTGCAAAAGTTTTCCCTCTTCTAGTTCAGAGATGCAACAGATAAACTGGATATTAAACATAATCAAGATTAAATAAACATCTGAATGAAAAAATAATCATCAAACTCAGAAACAATTGCAGAAAAAAAAAAAAATCCATTTGGAAACGCTCTGTGCACTTCCGGCATATTTTTGCATACTTCGAATAATCAAGGGAAAAAAGTGAAGAAAATAATCACGAACTGAATGTTCCAATTGCTGCGCAGCATTTTTCACACTGAATAAAATCTTTTTCAACGAGAAATTACAAAATGTCACAGGAAAAAAAAAAGTAAAAATAAAAATAAAAATAAAATAATAGTCTGGTGTGGCACCACACGACTTCCTCTTTCATGTACCTGCATTTCAATATCCAGGTTGCAAAGGTAACCTAAGGGGTAATATAACAATTACTGTATAATGGTCCTACCTTAAAAACAATTCAAATAAAGTTTAGAAACAGTTTTATGATAAAATTTTGTGAGAGAAAGGGCAACTGTCTCCTTTAATCCTCCGCTTGAATATAATGCCTAAATACGACTGTTATTAAATTTAAAAGTTTTTTCCAAATTATTCAGACAATTTTCACCTGCACCAATCCTTGAAACTTACCAATCTTGATCAGACTTTTAAAAAGGTAACTTGATATAAACTTCAAAATGCAAAATTTGAATTGCCTGCAATTATCAGCGTTTAAGTTATGCTGATAGCAGATATAGACAGAGATAAAAAGTTAAAACTTGATTTTTTTTATTCAAGGGACCTCAAAACACGTAATTATATAAAACTTGCGTTGAAAATTTAGCTTCAAAAAGTACATTGTCTTTCGTCTGGGTATGGCAAATTAATTTTCATTCCTGAGCAATTTTTAAAGACATAGTAAAATATACTGAAGGACTTCCAACAATTACATTCAATAGATTACAAAAAAAAAAGTTTTCGCTCAATTTTGGATAGCTTAATATATTGTCTGAAAAGGTGCACACACCACATTCATACTTAAACTTAGTCCTGTATTAAAAACACACAGCATAACCTGAAATGCACTGCCAGCAATCTCCAAATATAGCCCCAATACATCAGAAATCTTTAGAGAAGCCCTGTAACAGAACGGTTAACGATTTACATGCCACTTTCTACACAAAACATGCTTTTATGCATACAAACTATATAATTGCTTATTTCATTTTGGTCGGTAGTGCTTATAGATGTTAAACCATAGACTTAATTTATTTGAATTTTCTTGGATGTCCCTGTATGCGAACCATTTGCTTGATCTAAATAAAATATTTAGCTTAGCATCCCTATGATACAGATTTAGAATGTCGAGTTTTTATTTTCTGCTACTACTTGTTTTTGAGATATACTGATAAGCGACATACACATAGACACACAGACCTACCGCTAAATACCTACTTTTCGGATTCAGGGTGTCTCGAAACGCGTAATATAATAAAAACTGAATTTCGAAAATGTCACCTCAAAAAATACTTTTTCTATCGAGTATAGTAAGGAGAAAGCAATAACTGTTTGGAAACTAAGCATACATATTTGGCTGTTCTTTTAAGTGTTTTGTAAAAGAAGATATTGAATTATTCTTCAATTTAAAAGAATTTTTATATTAAAAAAAAAAAAAAAACTGATGTAAGTTTTGGAAAAGAAAGATATCTGACTGGTTGATTATGACTCATGAGAAGACTCCTACATGGATGGACCTGGGTTCGAATCTGGGGCAAGGCATGAATGTGTTGTCCATGTTAGGGGTAGCGATGACCGCCCATTGGGTATCACTTCACAAATGGTCATCAACAGGGCGACCTCCCGGCCAAGGGTACAAGAAATCATCGATTGAACATGTAAACAAAAGGATCTTCTTTGAAAAAAGAAAAAAAGTGTAGGTACATCCTTAAAGTGGATAAGTTTAAGAGTACTTGTAAAAAAAAAAAAAACTTTGTGTGGAATTGAGTAATTTATAACAATTTAAAATGGTTGTACTTTGGGTAAAATTATGAAAAATACAGGAATTGAAAATGAAGTTTTAACAAAAATATTTTCTTTTAAGTTAGCAGACTCTTGAACTGCACTTTTATTCATTTGACACTACCTTTAGACTACAATTTTCAGAATTTTTTTCTTGTAACTTTAGACTAATATAATTTAAAAATCCAGAAAAGATTTCTTTTTAAGTACAACCTTTCACTTGACATTGACATAAAGCACAAAGCAGTGTCAGGTACAAAAAAAAAAAAAAAAAAAAAATCTGGAGTGACTCCACTCGACTTTCCGAACATTGAGTAATTAACAGTTTTTTAGATAAAGTAAAGAAAGAGGAGTCGTTAAACAAACAAAAGAGAGAAAACCATAACAGAGTGTTTGAGTATTTTTCTCCATATACTACACGATGTTTTACTTAACGCTACCGAACTTTGAGCCCATAGATCATAATGATAAAGAATTTTTCGTTGTGTCCCTGTAAAAAACCTATAAATGCTAGATTCACCAAAATGCTTATAGTTAGTGCAACAGTGATTTATAATATTCATATAAATTTTCAGCTCAATTGAATAAGGCGCTTAGATGCTATCGCAGTTTTAAAAATTTGGTCCCATAGGCCATAATGATAAAGAATTTTTCTGTGTCCCTGAAAAAAAACTATAAGTGCTAGATTCTCCAAAATCTATACAGATTGAGTATTTGTAACCTGTAATATGTGTATAAATTTTTTGCTCAATTGAATAAGGCGTTTAGATACTATCGCACTTTTAAGATTTTGGTCCCATAGGCCATAATGATAAAGAATTTTTCTTTGTGTCCCTGTAAAAAAACTATTAGTGCTAGATTCACCAAAATCTATAGGGTTCGTACTATGATGACTTACAATATACGTACCAAATTTCAGCTTATTCGAACGAAGCGTTTAGACGCTAGCGTGTTCACTCACAGACATACACACATACATACACACATACATACACACATACATACACACACACATACATACATCATCGCAAAAATAGTGAAAACGGACTCATTGGACCTCGAAACGTATAGAAACATCAAAATCTCAAATTCTGATTTTTGACATGATTACAATACTTTCCTCACTATAGTGTTCGGAAAGTAAAAAAAAAAAATCTAGCCATGTCCTTTCGAAACCGGTAGTGCTTCCATTAATTTTATGATGTGTGAAAAAGTTTTTCAAGTTTAAATATTGATTATACACTAGTTCTTTAATTTAGCATTGTGGAATATGGAATAATCGAGTAAAATGGAATACAATTATATCTCACCTGCACGAAGCTGTAATTGGACGCACTAGGCTTCAAATATGAGTGGTATCTTACCTTGTGTCAGTGAAAAGAGCAGTTTTTGTATCATACAAATATAATTTATCAAAATTCAGACTTTTTTTTTTTTTTTTTTTTTTTTTGAGATAAGCATTACGAATTTTGTAATCTATACTACTGGCCATTAAAACTGCTACACCAAGAAGGAATAAAAATAACGGAATGAAATTTGTTGGACACATACATTATAGTAGGAAGAACAATTGATTAAAATTTCAAGAAATTTGGAGTGCTATGTACTGAGAAAACAGTACATAAAGCAGCGACCTCTGTGGGCAATAACAGCACTTATCTGCCTAGGCATTGAATCGAACAGCGATTGGATAACATGTACGGGTAGAGCACTTCATGAAGTTTTAACACGATGCCACAATTCATCGATTGAAGTTACTGGTGAGTGGTGGGGGGCCAGTCGCTTTTCAACGATTAAACAGTCTTTTTCATTGGGCCGAGATCAGGAGAACGCGCTGGCCAGAGCAACAGTCGAACACATTCGGCATCAATGAAGGTCCAGACAATATGGACAACTTGCGGTCGTGCATTGTCCTGCTTAAATGTTGCGCTTCGGAGGCCTTGAACATAGGGCAGAGCGATGGGCCTTATCTCGTCAGAAATGTAATGGCTGGTATTCAGAGTGGCAGGAATGAAAACAAGAGGTGACTGGGACGTGTATCTAATGGTACCACATACAATCAATCCAGGTGGTGACTCAGTATGCGGCTACCAAAATTCTGATTACCCTCAAAACTGCATCACTGATATGGGCGCCATTAATGTGTGATCAACGATGAACCTGGACGCAGGAATGATGTGAAGTCACTTTTCAGACAAATCACAATCCTGTTTACAGCATCAAGATTGCCTTATCCGTACTTAACGGCATTAAGAATAATGCGCATTGCCAGCTGGGATTCCACATCATCATACTGTCCATCACTCGCAATGATGTTATGGGTTCGCAATGATGTTATGGACATGTACGGGTAGAGCACTGCATGAAGTTTCAACACGATGCCACAATTCATCGATTGAAGTTACTGGTGAGTGGTTGGGGGCCAGTCGCTTTTCAACGATTAAACAGTCATTTTCATTTTTGCGAGATCAGGAGAACGCGCTGGCCAGAGCAACATTCTGTATCAAAGAAGGTCCGGACAATACAAACAACTTGCGGTCGTGCATTATCTTGCTTAAATTTTGCGCTACGGAGGCCTCGAATACAGGCCAGAGGGGCGGGCCTTAACTCATCAGAAATTTAATATCCGCTGTTCAGAGTGACAGGAATACGATCATGAAGTAATCGAGACGTGCATCCAATGGGAACCCATAACATCATTGCGAATGATGGACAGTATGATGATGTGGAATCTCAGCTGGCAATGTGCATTATTCTTAATGCCGTTAAGTACGGATAAGGCAATCTTGATGCTGTAAACAGGATTGTGATTTGTCTGAAAAGTGACTTCACATCATTCCTGCGTCCAGGTTCATCGTTGATCACACATTAATGGCGCCCATATCAGTGATGCAGTTTTGAGGGTAATCAGAATTTTGGTAGCCGCATACTGAGTCACCACCTGGATTGATTGTATGTGGTACCATTAGATACACGTCCCAGTCACCTCTTGTTTTCATTCCTGCCACTCTGAATACCAGCCATTACATTTCTGACGAGATAAGGCCCATCGCTCTGCCCTATGTTCAAGGCCTCCGAAGCGCAACATTTAAGCAGGACAATGCACGACCGCAAGTTGTCCATATTGTCTGTACCTTCATTGATGCCGAATGTGTTCGACTGTTGCTCTGGGCAGCGCGTTCTCCTGATCTCGCACCAATGAAAAAGACTGTTTAATCGTTGAAAAGCGACTGGCCCCCCACCACTCACCAGTAACTTCAATCGATGAATTGTGACATCGTGTTAAAACTTCATGAAGTGCTCTACCCGTACATGTCATGTAATCGCTGTTCGATTCAATGCCTAGGCAGATAAGTGCTGTTATTGCTCACAGAGGTCGCTGCTTTATGTACTGTTTTCTCAGTACATATTACTCCAAATTTTCTGAAATTTTAATCAATTGTTCTTCCTACTATAATGTATGTGTCCAACAAATTTCATTCCGTTATTATTATTCCTTCTTGGTGTAGCAATTTTAATGTCCAGTAGTGTATTTACGAAGCAATAAGATGAGTGAAAATCTAGTATTATTTCCAGTAGGGGAGTTGAGTTAGTCACCAACAGGTGGTTGAAGTTGATTTATTCTTGAAAATGGCGATTCTGGTAATATGGAATATCAACTGTTCAGTATTATTTGCTCTTTTTGTAGAACTTGTATATTGATATTTTTTCAATATTGCTCATTTTCAATAATAATTTCAAAATAAGATACTTATATTGAATTATTCATGATTTTCAGTAAAAATACTACCTTATTTCATACTATCTTTTAAGAAAATGGGTATTCAATATTTCTCTTCATAACTATTCCATATTACTCGCTTGGTCCACACTACACGAAAATAGCTTTTTTTTTTTCCTTGTCTAAAAATTTTGCATATAAACTCTATTTCTTGTATCATAAAGTCATAAAAAGATATTATAACAGCACTTGAAAGTTTGCAATAGTCGAATCTACAAAGATCCAAAACACTTCAGTTTAGTATGGTAAATTCAAATAGAAATGGTATTCACCTACTTTTTCCTCTATGAAAATAAAACAAATGCAAGAAATTTTCTAGACGATAAAAAGTACTTTCAAAGTATAGCTTGCAGAAAATATTTTTAATGTAAAGAACTTAAAAATTAAATTTTCAGTTTGTAGTATAGGCAAAGAGGATGACAACAATTGACGAGTAAAGAGCCATCGTTTAAAGAAAATGGCCCATATAATCAATCTATCCATAAATTAAATTGAAAATGAATTATGCTTACTTTTTTATACAATGGACACGTGCCCACCTTAACGAACTGGAACGGGTTATTGTGGGCTTTTACTGATGTTTTAGCTGTTCTTGTTGGTATAAATTCGGTACCCTTGTTGAGGTTGTTGTCTGAGGAGGAGGATCGAGGCGCTGGGGAGCGACTCGCAAAGGGAGTGTATTGTCGACCATCGTGCCCTGAATTGGCTTGCCAACTCTGGGATCGAGATCGTCGAGCGTTCGGAGGGGACGATGGTTTGGAGTCCTCTTCGTAGGTTCGATCGAAAGTAGCTGAATACCTCGTAGTGCCAGGCATTTCTAAATGAAGGTTAGGCTTGTATCATGGTTCGCAGTTTCGAGTTTCGATGGAGCTAAAATAATAAAAATTGTAAATTAATGAATTGTAAATAAACTAAAATTATATTTTGTCTGTTGATGTACAAAAATAAAAATAAATTTATTTTACCCTTTATTATTATTATTATTTTTATTATTATATTGTTTTTTTTTTAAGACTATACTTTAATCAGAAGATAAAAATGCCAGCAGGACATATTTTTAAATATTGTAACTTGTAAACATTAATTTTTAGTAAATTTAAGTATAGAAATTTATTAATAAAGATTAGTAATAAAAAATAAAGGAATTAAAAAAAAAAAAAAAAAATGCCTGTGGCTGCCTTGTAATAAGGAATTTATTTTAATTCATAAACATGCTTTAATGGATCGATATTTACTTTTCTATTTCATTATTAAAGTCATATCAAGTTACATTGTTAGTACTTCTGTTTTAAAAGTTATTAGTTTAGAAGAAGCAATAAATAAATAAAATACAAAATAAATAAAAATAAATAAATAAATTATTACTGTTATAGATTATAAGTTGAATAAAGCAAAAATATCAAAAATAAAAATTCTTCCATATAAGTCATAACCACAAAATCAAAAATAAGTAAAATTAAATAAAAACCATTTACGAGTAAGTTTTAGCACACAGAATGAAAAATCGTGCAAAATGATGTCATATTGACTCTATAAAAATCAAATATCCCATTTTATATTTTGAAAGGGCTTACTTACATTTTTTCTCTGAATAATAAAAGGCAAATAATGCAAAATGTATCAATGAGTAAATGACAAAATGAAGGGAGAAAAATTATGATAAATTATGTATGCAAAAAATTTATCAGAAATGAATAATTTGAGATTTATATCTCAATATCCACTAAGTATAAAATTAATTGAAATATATGACTGACAATATATTCTTTACACTATCGAAGTTTCAGGATAATTCGTCAAGTATTTTCCAAGATATCTCACACAGCGTCTAAAATCGGAAACGTTCGGTCGTTTATGGCAAGGTATTTAATGCAATTGAAATAGATTTAGTGTTTGTAGCTTCAAATATAAATATGAATATACTTAGACTAATTTTAAAACTCAATGTACGTAATAGCTGAATTTTTAGAAGAATAAATTTGATTTTGAAACATTGAATTTGAGCTAAAAATGTAAGCATTTTTATTTAGAAAAATCTTAATTCGGAAACGTTAAATTTTAATTTAATTAAAAACAAATGCTAACTCAGTATTTTTATTTGTGAAAATCATAAAGAACCTAGCAGAAGTTTGAAGAAATCGATTTAGCCATTTTATTTATGTAAAAAAAAAAAAAAAAAATAATAATAATAATTAAATTAATTGTTGCTACTTTAGAAAGTTTTCAAGTGTTTCAACAATAAAAAATTTAGCAAATGCCTAAACATGTTTTATGTTGTAGTCGTAAGAATGTTGTTTATAATACCAATTCTGGATGATTTCTAAACATAAAAATATTAAAGATGTGAAAGTTTTTGTAGTTATATAGATAATAATTTTTACTTTCTTCTATCTTCAATAGAAGAAAGTATTGGATTCGTAAAAATTTTCGATTTCGGGTTTTTGATGGATTTACACGTTTTGAGAGATGTAGAACACGATTTTACCATTTTTAGAAAATGTCTGTCTGTCTGTCTGTCTGTCTGTCTGTCTGTGTGTGTGTGTGTGTGTGTGACAAAATTTTGTGGCAACTGTATCTCTGGAACCACTGCACAGAATTTCATACAAATTGGTATGTAGTTGCACCTTGACATAAATTAGTGCCTATCAACTTTTGGTAAAAATCGTCTTATAGGTTGCGTTGCCCTCCCGCTTTTTCTAAATTTTTAACAGGGTGATATAGGGCAAAATTTTCAAGATGGGTATCTTTCGAAAGGTCTCGTCAGTACCTATAAAGCGAATGGTTGAACTATAAATCTGTGATAATTTAAAACAAAGTTATCGATTTTTTTTACTTTTTACGAAAAACAACTTAGAAAAAAAACTTTTTTTTTTTTTTCTCTCCCCTTAATTTTATCAAACTCCCACGGTTTCCGTGTTCTGACAAACTTAAACTAGTTTTTGCTTTTTTCCCCTAATTTTGTCAAAGTCCTACGGTTTCCGTGTCTTGACAAACTTTAACATATTTTTGCATTTTTCCCCTAATTTTGTCAAAGTCCCACGGTTTCCGTGTTTTGACAAACTTTGACAAAATTTTGGGTAAAATGTGAAAATTATTCTAAGTTTGTCAAAACACGGAAACCGTGGGACTTTGACAAAATTGGGGGGAAAATGCAAGAATTAGTTTAAGTTTGTCAGAACACGGAAACCGTGGGAGTTTGATAGAATTAAGGGGAGAGGGGAAAAAAAAAGTCGGACTTTGACAAAATTTTGGGTAAAATGTGAAAAATTGTTGAAGTCCCACTTTTTTTTCCCCCTCTCCCCTTAATTCTATCAAACTCCCACGGTTTCCGTGTTCTGACAAACTTAAACTAATTTTTGCTTTTTTCTCCTAATTTTGCCAAAGTCCTACGGTTTCCGTGTTCTGACAAACTTAGAATAATTTTCACATTTTACCCAAAATTTTGTCAAAGTCCCACTTTTTTTTTTTTTTTTTTTATTAAATTATTGTTACTGAGTGAATTTGTATAGGAAAAGATAGAAGAAAGTCATGTGGTGGCCACAACATACTAGTTTTAATTGAATTTTGTTATTGATTCGCATGGAACATGATAACTGCAAAATGTCTGTTATGTAGATCAATAATAAAACAAGTAGAGCTAATAAAATCTATATAATAAAGAAAGATATAAAAATCATTTGATAAAAGCTAGGTGTTTAACCACTAACCACTTTATCCTCTGTAAAAACAAATTCACCAGCGAAAATTATTTCCATTAGATTAGATAACAGTTAATTTCAATGTACGTGCGAAGTAATAAATAAAATTATCAATATTTTTGTAATAAACAAAAGTATCATTCCCACTCCCTCAACCCTTCACTGACATGTAATAATTTTGTATGCAATGCAACAACGAATTGCTTGTGTAGATCAGCGTCATGCAACAACCTTTGAAATAATTTTATAAAAGTTTTGATGTTTACTTGCTAACAACTCCTCTGTTAACACAAATTAATGATAGTAAGTGAGTACTACAATGCAGGTGTCAGGTAACATACAAAAATATTAGCTATATTCTTATTCGCTAACATGTAGTAATCAGGCTCACGAGAGGTCAACTGAGACTTGCACTGCTAGAGGCAAGGCCGAAACATTTTTGTTGTTTTCTTACTGTAAACATTCCGTGGAGAAGAGGTCGTATGCAGCACAACCCAGGGAGGAACGTTCGAAACCAGCGTGAGCGGAACTGGGAGAAGGAAGAGGTGAATGGATGCTACAGAGAGAAGGAATAAAGAAACTTTTGTGAAACGAAAGTTGATGAACCGAAAACTCTTTGAACGCTTATTTTACTAAAGTTATCGAAGAATATCGTTCTTTTTTAAAATTCATCTTATTAATTATATACTTTTAATTTTTATTTATTTATTTCTTATTCCACTCTTATTCTAAACACGTTTCAGAATATATATATATATATAAAGATGATCTATTAAGCATAGTAGAAGCCAAGCAATAGATACAAGATCATTGAAACACCAATGACCAATAAGATTTAAAAAAAATTTATTAGTGGGATGAAATACACTAATGTAAAGAAACCAGATCTATTAATTAACAGCCTGCAAAACAAACGAATCAATAAAGTAACACAACAAGTCTTAACTTAAAACCATAAACTTATCAAAATTAATGAAAAAATAACCTAAGAAACACAAGATAGGAAGGAAGGAGGCAGGCGGCAAGACTTGTGACTTGCCTGAGGGGTTAAACTAGTTTCACACCGGCAACACTCACCCAGCCTGCCACGACCAGAACAGGAGCCATATGGATTTAAAAAAGCAAAATTTCAAAGCAGATGAATAACAATGAAACAACGACGCAACAATGAAATTCACCGATTGATTACATTGAGATAAATAGTATAATTAGAATTTTAAATATAGTTGACAACTCAAAAAGGAAGAAACTGAAATTTTATTAGAAAAAGAAAGTTTGCATAGTAATACAAAGTAAATGCAACAAGTCTTCTGTTTTTTTTTTTTTTTTTTTTTTTTTTTTTAATTTCACAATATATATATATAAAATCTAAATTATTTTAAGTAAGTGTAAAGCTATATATATATATATATATATATATATATATATATAACTTCAACTTTAATTTAGTTAAATATTATTTTTATATTAAATTTGTGATTTTAGTCCGGAAGAATGCAAGTTTGTAAGCTATAAAATCGCAAAGCATTTTTGGCCTTGAATTTAATTAAATATTATTTTTCTATAAAAACTTTTAAACCAAACTTGGAGATCTTTCGACTGTGAACTCGTAATTACAATTTATAGTCAATTTTTAATTTTTGTTAAGGTCGATTGAAATGATCAAAACCCAAAAATACGTGACTAATCGTCTAAGGTGAGTTGGAAGTAGGAATATTGACAGCTCTGAAATTTTAAGATATAAATGCAAAATGACCTTAAAAAATCCCCTTTTAATTTAAAAAAAATCTATCTTTTTTTTTTTTTTTTCGCCATATAAAGGTGAGAACCATTCCATTCAAATCAACGTTCTAATAAATAAATATATAAATAAATACTGCATGATAATCGGCCCATTCATTTGGAGGCTACAATAACATAGACAAACACACATACATAAATAAATAAAGATTTCAACTTTTAGCAACCCCTCTTGGATCGGGGTGAATATAAAACGAAAAGATTTTACGATAGTATAATTTATCACATTCAATCGATATTCATAGTATGCTGTTTTATTTTATACATTATACATTTTTTTTCTCATCTCGCTTTTTATCTTTGTCTCTTTCTACCCCTGAATCGTTTGTAAAATAATAATAGTAACTAAAAATAATCTGGTGTGTGACTCACACGACTTTCTATTACCCTGAAATTTAATACTATAGATACAGACTAGAGATTAAGGAGTAAGATAACGAGCACTGTTATGCAAACCTATGCTAAAACAATCAAAATTAGGCTTCGGAACAGCTTTATTTGACAAGTAATTCTCCGTGTGTGGGGGCTACCGTCCCCCTTAACCCCCGTTTCATTACTGTACCAACATTTATATATAATACAAATCTGTTATTAAATTCAAAAGTTCATTTAAATTTATTCAGACAACTTTCACACCAACATTCCTTGAAACTTATCAATCTTGATTAAACTTTTATAATAACAAACACATTAACTTCAGAATACAACATTCGCATCGCCTGAAATTATTTTTTTTAATTAACTCTAATAGACACAGACAAAGATCAAACTTTAAAAACTTCAGTTCGGTATTCAAGAAGCCTCAAATCGTTTAAATATACAAAAAACCAAGCGATGAATATTTAGTTAAAAAAATATTTACCATATCGTTATGAGGAATTAATTTCAATTCCTAAGCTCCTTTCCTGGACATGGTAAAATATTACAGTAAAACACTTCCACCAACAATAAAAAAAAAAGTTATGGCTTAAATATTGGCAACCCTGTATATCTTCTAAAAGTTATGTACACATCACATGGTAGACATAAATATAATCCTATATTAATAGCACACGGCACAACCTGAAGTACACTTCTATCAATTTTCAAGTATTGTCGCACTATAATCTAGTTCTTTTGTGTAGCCCTGTAAACGAAAAGTGAATGATTTCTATACCATATTGTACATGAAACATGTTTTTATGTATATAAAATATATATATTCGTTTCATTTGGTTTAGTGCAGTCTGTAGATATTAAACTCTACTTACCTGCAATTTCCCCCATAGACGTAATGTATTTGAATTCTCTTGGGTGTCTCTGTAAACGAACCATTTGCTTGATCTCAACGAAAAGTTTAGTGCATCCCTGTATCATACACACTTAGAATACCAAGTTTGGACTTTCTGCTATGATTTGTTTTTGAGATATGTTGATAACAGACAGACACACACACAGAGACCAACCGCTAAAAATGATTTTTGGATTCAGGGGACCTCAAAACGTGTAAATATAAATAAACAAAAACACAATTTCGAAAATTTGTCTAAAAAACAATACTTTCTCTACTTTATGGGTAAGAGAAAGTAAAAAAAAAAAAAAAAAGCCGTAAGTTGTTTAGCTAAAAATATTATTTCAATAGTAAAAGGCTAAAATTAAAGGATATAAGAAACACTCTAGCCTTTATTAATCAGTTTTAAAGACCCTTAGTAAAATGTTTCTGTCATAGCTCTGATTTTATATTTAGCGTTATTTGATATTCAAATGATGAATTATAAGTTAAGTATTTCGATACTTTTTACATTCTTCTATCTGAATGATTAATTATTATTATATAAAATTATGTTTTTGGATTGGATTATTTAGCTACTATAATCGATGTTTTGTATAGAGCATTAAAGCTGTTTCTAGCATCCTGCTGGTGAAAAGTGTACTTAATTTATATTCAATACTTTCAATACTGGTAATTTAAAAGACTTTTATAGAAATGTATTAGCATGATGTAAACTCTGTAATGGTCACAGCATACCATTTTTTTTTTTTATTATTATACACCATTTCATCATACGAGGAAGGATTATAAATTTTCTTTTACTAATGTTTTATGACATAATTTTTTTAATGACTCATCAGGCTTGCTATTATACACATTTTAACCTGGTAGCCAAATGTTCCATTTTCTTTTCTCCTGTCTTAACATCCGTTATTCGGTCAGATCAGCATTCGAATCTTTTTCTTTTTGTTTATTTTGTTTGCAGTTATTCATTTCCGAATTCTTCCGTATCACAATATTCAAATGACTCTTCGTCATGTTTATCTGCTAAATTTTGTTAATGAAACGAAGGAGATGAAACGTGTTTCTAGAAAGGTGTCACTATATTTTAAATGGATGCCTGTTCTATTGTAGTACATTGGTTGGGTTTTACGTCGCACTAGTGCTGCGCAGATGGGCAATTGGCGACGGTCTGGGACTCACCCCTAGAGATGGTCTGGAGACATGCCATCGCAATTTTGATCCTCCACGGAAGGGATGGCTCTCCCGCTTCGGTGACCCCCAGAGGTATAATTTTTGATGGGAACATGGAGGACATTGCGTGCACAGATTTTACGTGCACCGGCCACCATTAGTGTACAAGGCGGTCTTTGGCCGGCTCGAGTACCGAACCCGCAATCTTCCAATTACGAGGTCGGCGCTCTACCGACTGGGCTACCGCGGTCCCATTCTATTTTAGTAAGATAACAGTTGAAGATATTGTACAAAGAGAATAAAATTGTCAGATATTTTTTTAAGCATGTAATACACATGCATAACAAAATAAGAATAATACAAACTCTTTTACTTAACACTTCGTCCAAAAATTCTTGAGATTAACCCATAGATGATGCCGCAAATGAAATATTTCTATTCGGATAAGGTAGTACTAACCTTAAAAAAAAAAAAAAAAAAAAAAAAAAAAAGCCAAAGTTTCATGATATTTTGACCGTTTGTTACTGGGCTATTAAAGTTTTACTGACTCTACTTTTGGTATTTTAATAACCATTGACAAACAAATTTCCTGTATTGATAAACAATGTTTTTGATGTGCAAAAATACTGCTGAAACTCAACAATGGCTTAAAAAGTATTACAAGAAATCAACAGTATTTTTGCTTATCAAAAAACAATGTTTAATGAACACACGAAATTCAGCTTTGTTCATTGTTTTGCAAATATCAAAAGTAAACTTTAATATTTCGATAATGAGCGGTCAAAATATCACGGAACTTTAACGTGAATCTTCTGAAAGTTAGTACTACCTTACCCACACAGAAATATTCTATTTAACCTTTCGCTGGGCGCGAATTTTCATCACATGAGCGGGCGCGCGTTGTAAATTGTACAACAGGGAAAAAACGTTAAATTACTGGCTGATGTATTTTAATTATACAAATTGTTTTGCATACAAATGGCATTTAAATTATATCTGATAACAATTTATAAAAATATTTTGCAAAACATTTACATTTATTTTGTTATAATATATTAAAACAGAAGCTTCAAGGTATGGAAAACGAATTACTGTTGTACTTTTTGCAACGGCGCGACCAGCGGAAGGTTAAGACGTCATCTGTGGGTTAGTCCCGGGACTTTTTGAGCGATGTATTATATATCTAATAAAATTGTCTAAAGTTCTGAACAAATTTTATTCAGACTAATGATTATTTTCCCATTTACGTTGTTCGGTACGACAGATATAATTTCAGTTCCTTTTTCAAAATAACCCATTAATTCGGTAATCCAGAGGCATTATAAAAAACAACTTTAACAATCCAAGCTTGCACATAAATTACTTTGTTGATGTTGCTGCATTTAAAGAAAGGAAGGTGCACCATATCAGATGTTTTTCAAGTTCACAGCTTTAGCACCTGCATCAGAAGGTCGATCAGAAGAGAATAATCATAATTTGTAGCCAATTCCAGTGGAGAGTAGCATTTTGGCATTTATTTTATCGTTAAAAGAACATAAAAAAAAAAAAAAAAAAAAAAAAAAAAAACTAGTATGTTGTGGCCACCACAAGACTTTCTTCTATATTTTCCTATATACATATTCAATCAGTAACAATATTAAAAAAAAAAAAAAAAAAAAAATTACGATTTTTTTCTAATTTTTTTTTTGTTAAAAGTAATACATATTCAACCAGTAACAATATTAAAAAAAAAAAAAAAAAAAATACGATTTTTTTTCTAAGTTTTTTTTTTTGTTAAAAGTAAAAAATCGATAACTTTGTTTCAAATTGTCACAGATTTATAGTTCAACCATTCGTTTTAAAGGTATTGACGAGATCTTTCGAAAGATACCCATCTTGAAAATTTACCCCCCCCCGGGGGGGGGGGGGTACTTCCCCCCCAGGGAGGGAACTGGTGCCCCCACATGCACAAATTTTTTTTCGTAGTTAACTACTACTATTATCAATTATTCATATTAATTTTACAATCACAAGTTTAAAATAACGCTCATTATGTACATTTATACGAAATTTTGTCCTATGCTGCCATGTTAAAAGTTTACATAAAATGCGATCACAGCGCCATCTGCCAGGCGATTGATCCCAAAATCTAATCAGACCCTTTCCATGTCAGGGTCCAACTATACACCAAGTTTGGTTCAATTTCATTCATCGGTTCGTGAGATACGGTGTGACATACGAAATTTTGCGATCACAGCGCCACCTGCTGGACGATTGATCCCCAAATCTAATCAGCACCATGCCCCGTCAGGTTCCAACTATATACCAAGTTTGGTTGAATTTCATTCATTAGTTCGTGAGATACGGTGAAAAATACGAAAATTTGTCCTATACTGCCATGTTAAAAATTTACATAAAATGCGATCACAGCGCCACCTGATGGGCTATTGATCCCAAAATCTAATCAGCACAATGCCCCGCCAGGGTCCAACTATATACCAAGTTTGGTTGAATTTCATTCATTGGTTCGTGAGATACAGTGAAAACACTAAACCACAGACAGACAGACAGACAGACAGACAGACACACAGACAGACATTTTTTAAAAACTATCAATTCGTGTTCAGGACACCCCAAAACGTGTAGATCCGTCAAAAAACGGTGGTCGAAAATTTTCGCGAATCCAATACTTTCTCTATATTACATATAGAAGAAAGTAAAAAGCTGTTTCAAGATATGTTGCTTTAATATAGTTTAAGCATCAATTCAATCTCAAGTAACCAAGTAACTTCTTAAACAGTTAGCCACAAAATAAATAAATTAATTAATTAATTAAAAAAAAAAAAAAAAAAAAAAAAAGGGATAAAGAATAACATTTTGCACAAAGGTATGTAGACAATATGATTAAAAATACGGTGCAAAAGTTAAACTTTGAATTGGAAAAAACACCAATGGAAGATGTCATGCATTAATATTTTGCAGAAGACGTAAAGGTGGTATTTGGTTTACAATCTGATAATCTTTTCCTTTTATATTTTTTTATTTTATTGATAAAGAGAAAGAATTCGGAGATTATTAAGCATTAAACTAAATATACCAATAACTTATTTCATAAAACGTTAAAATAGATTTCAATTAAAATTAAATAGAAGGAAATATGATTACTACATCTCAAATTTTATAAATAATTTTAAATATGTACACATGTGTTTTGTTTATAAAAGTAGCTAGCTATTATTTTTATGTAAAATTTGAAAACTTCCTATTGGTAAAACAGGCTAAAATAAATGATATTGTAAAATGCGCTTGCTTATTCAAGATTTTCAACATATTTTAATGAAATCCTTACGAGAATATTAATTATCATAATTTACCAAAAGTATTCACAATTAAAAACGTATTTCGTTAAAAAATATAAGTTTAGGCAAAACTGGAAAGTATTTATCATTTTTATTTTACTGATATTCAACCAATAAATTTTAAGGGGTCGGGTACTTTTGAAGAGAGAAAATATCAGAAAATAATGAGTATAACTTCATTTACAGTAACACAAAAAAATAATTTCTCTTAAAACTTGTAAATTTTATTAGGTGTTTAGAAAATTTTTATCGATTTATTACAGCTATTAAAATAATTCTACATATTTATTTTAAATTGTTTTAACAAAAATGTCCGTGCTTTTTTTTTTTTTTTTTTTTTAATCAGTGAGTAATTTTGTGCACAATATCTCTGTGATGGTTGGTCAGAATTTAGTGAAAATTTAACAACTTTTACATGACAAGGCGAGCGATCGGTATTTTAATTTTGTGATTATATGCAAAATTATGCTAAAAATAACGATACATTTTTAATAATTATTATAATATTTTTTTTTTTTTCAAAAGGATGGAGCTTTTTAGGAAAACTATTTTTTATCATTTTATTTATAGAGTATTTTTCAAGTGCACATATATATATGTATTTAAATTCATGTGATGTGTAATTTGCATGCAATATTCCACAGAAGGCTTAGATAGACAAAAATTTGTTCAGATATTTTTAAGAAAAAAAAAGTAAATTAACAATATACAGTTATTTTAAGAGCTGTAATAGAGAGATAAAACCTTTCTTAACACCTGTTAAACAATACAAGTTTTATAAACAATTATTTTTCAAGTTATTGCAAAAAGAATTATGACAATTTTTAGCTGACATTTCCACCGTTCAAAGATACATGACCCCTTAAAAGCAATTAAATCGATTTATTAACGTCTTATTAATTAAATGCCTTGAACAAAGTAAGAACTTTATTCAACAATGTTTAAAAATAGGGAAATTTCCTTAAAAAAAAAAAAAAAAAAACTTTTAAACGAGGGAAAAAAAATATATATATATCAACAAATGTTATTGGTATTCCTTACATTTGATGATCTTTAAATTGATCGTAAAAGCTTCGACAACCTAGTTCATTAAAAATGAAAAATAGTCTTCACATGATTGAACATGAAGTTAAATATAGAACTTATTTCTTATTCATTCAAGTGCAAACAATTTTTCTTACTTTACAAACAGGTTGAGTGAGTAATTCGAAATCATGAATTATGTTTAACAGATAATAAAGATAATAATCAGAATATGGCATACTGTCCTAATAAGTCATAAAAATCCATGTATGTATATATTAACAGAAATGATAACACATATAAGGCCTTTTTAGCAGTATAACCAATCACTTTTTATAATTTTTAATTAATAATTTTACAAATTTCAATAAGTTTCTTAACAGATATAAGAAGATGAGATTTATTTATTTATTTTTTGAATGAATACTAGCTGATATGCTCCTAATTTTGTTTGTTTGGAGAACAGACCTTCTTTAGAGTACGAAACTTATTGAAATAGAACTTTTCTGAATGAATTTATAAATGTAACTTGTTAAAATAGTCCTTTCTCAAATGCATTTATAAATATAAATTTTTATTCATTTAGTTTGCAGATTTTAGAAGAAAATATTCAACAGAAATATCGAACTCTATATAAATGTTTGAAAAGATTGTTTGTCTATGACTCTGCATGTAGGCAACGTTTAGCACAGAATCGAGAGGACGCACACCATAAAATTCCTTATGTCTGTTAAGCATTAAGAGCAACTGAAATCGAAACCATAATGCTCAGTCTTAACTACTTATTTAATTTTTTAAAAATCAGTTAAACAGAAATTCTTTAAAACTATTGCGTTGCAATATAATGTAAGTACTCTTTCCCTCTCTTATACATATATAATACTACATGGTTGTAGAATACAAGAGAAACATAAGATCAAATGCCAAATTCATCTATAAGAACCAAAAATGGATATAGCTAGGGAATAGTTTAAATAAATGTAAAATAAAAGTATGACTAAAAAGAACAATTTTCTCTCTCTCTCTCTTTTTTTTTTTTTTTTTTTTTTTTTTAAGAATCCGTGTAATTTTTTCGAAAACTTAATGTTCCAGAATTTCTTATTTTTTCCTAATTTGTATATCTTCAGAATTTATGGGAAGACTTCTTAACAGGTCTGCAAAATTTAAGTCATGAAAAAGTGTTTGCAATGTAATAACTGATTTTTATATTATTTGGTGCGATGATTTCAAATATGGCATCCATTTTTCTGAATGACATACTGATTTTTCACAAAATGGACTTTAATATATGGACAAGAAAGACTGTTCTACATATTCTGGGGGGAAAAAGGGGCCTTTTCAAAAAATATTTTTAAATGTTTTATTTACAAATTAATTAATATATTAAAAAATTGGAAATAATTTGCTAAATATATATTAATTTTTTATTAATAGAAAATTATATTAATTAGAACAGTTAATGTTTAATATTGTTAAAAATATCCTGAATTCATACATCCTTAATGCTTTCTTTTCCTTTTGACCTGGATGTTAATTGTGGTACTTAGTCTATTGTAGGTAGTACAGGGAACTTATCTGTGTAGCATTCAACAGTAGTTCGTCTTCATATTGACGTCCCACCTACCTTCGTATCTACGTTCCATATCTTTTTAATTAACATTTTTTTTTTTTTTTGAAAAATTATACGTCATGGAATTTTTTGATTATTTTCCTTGAAATCGGCGTCCAAAAAATCTATCAGTATCAGCTATTGGCTTTTAAACACTTTTTTGGTTCCAGGCCTGTGTTATTGTTTTAATGATTTTGGGGAGTTAGATGCAGAACGCATCATTATTATAATTATTATTTTGAAGATTTTTTAGGCAGCAATTTAGCCGACGAAATTACTGATCTCTATGGCATTGCGTATATGGATTCATTACAGAAAACATTCCGTCATAGTGACTCTGACTGACATTCACCAAGATACAAATTATAAGGTATGCGAGATCAATTATATTGGTTTCCAAAAGTTGAGCAACAACTTTCTTTCTTTCTTTCTATATTTCTCTTTTATTTTACGCATGATTCTTTAAATAAATGATCATATGAACATAAGATTTTAATAACATGCTCCTTAAATACTTTTTTAAATTGATATTAACCCAATTGTTTTCATAAGTAGGTTTATGAATAAACAAAAGAATTAAACGATTTTGGGAGAGAAAAATAATTGAGAGGTGCTACTAAAGATGAATCAAATAAAGATGTATATACTTTAAAAATTAAATTAAAACCACTATATATTTTTTAATGGAAATAACTAAAAAAATATATGCATACGAACATAAAATTTACATGAATTATTTGTTATAAATTTATTCATTGACATTTTTATTATCCATTGTGAAAGTGAAAAGAGAGAGAGAGAGAGAATAGAAAACCTGTTATAATATGTCATAACATGTTTTTCAAAATTAACTTTATATATCAGTTTGTTTAAGAGTTATGCGTAAAAAAAAAAAAAAAAAAAAAAAAAAAGATAGCTAACTGAAATGAATAAAATGGAGGGGGAAAAAAGTATTTTATTATCTCAAAAATGATTAAATAATTCTTCAACGTATGTAACATTGAAACAGAAATATTTACATGAAATCGTAAAATGACGGTATTATTGATTTTAGAAAGTTCTTCAGAAGATGAATAATTGAATTTTTTTTTTTTTTTTTTTTTTGAAATATCAAAACATGTTCAAATTACTATTTTTTTTTAAGCAAAATTATTTGAAATATTTATTATTATTATTATTATTATTAAGATGTTTTTATTAACTTGACGGGATGTAACTATTAGTGTATGTAATGGAATCTTGCAATTCAATTTTCGACCACTTCTGTTCGTTCTATTGACCTGAAATTTTGCACACGACTTCATAGTCGATGACAATACTACACATAAGTGTTTCCAGGCTCTTATCCCATTAGGGGCAGGTTCTACGGGCAAACAACAACAACAACAAAACCTATATATATGTAAAACTCTATAGTATGTGGCACAGGATTTGGCCGCATTTGTATAGCGTTGAGTGACAACAATTAATCAATTATTATTATTTTTTTTTTAATATAAAATATGTAAATATTATGGAGTGTCTACTCGCACGATGTTTTCTTACCCTGCATTTTAATACTATAAAGATAGATATTTTGTGCTTTTTAGTTCCCATTTCAATAAAAGCGTGTTCTTTAATTTTTTAAAAGTATAATTTTATTTTATTATTATTTTGTTTAAGTACTGTAAAGTACTCTAAAAATTAGATCTTATGCATCAGAAGTGCTATATTATTGCAAGCCTAAATAATAATTTATATAATGATTTACCGAATATCACTGTAAATAATTTCAGTAAAATTCAGAGATTTGACCGTTAAATTTTACGGTCAGCTGCCTTCTTTGAGGGAAAAGTCCAATGCTCGTGCTTGTAACAAAATCCTGTAAAATTCAGTGTGTTGACCGTTTATTAAAGGTCACTTCACTTTTTCGAGAAAAAAATTATGGAACGTTTACGAGTATATCTTTATTTTTACGAACAGTGACTGTAAAAATTTTAACGGTCACTGACAGGCAAAATGCGTTCAAATTTTTTACAGTGTAATAATTACCAAACAATAAAATTAAACGTGTCTGATTTTTCCCAAACATTGAGATTCATTCAAATCCTTTTCCAACTGCCTATTCCATTTATACTTCTTCGAAATGCAAAAATGCTCACAATTAAGTTAAGTTTTTTTGCAGAATTTAAATAGACACGGAACGTTGAAGAAGTAACTACGAAAACAAGTTTAGCAGCAACAGACTTTCAGTTAAAGGGGAAAAAAAACATAAAAAAAAAAAAAAAAAAAACGACCTTGATTTTCGAGCTCTATTTAATTCAATTTTGAAAAACAAAAATTGTAATTTAAGTCAATAACATACCCTTCACATTCAAAAAAGTAACATCTGGCGTGAGACCAGAAATTTGAGAGCACCCAATATAGGCCTTGAAAAATAAAGAGATAATGGATTTAAAAAATGCGACAGTCCTTCTGAGAAACAATGCTATGAAAATAATACATCTATACTTTTTGTTCCGTTTACAAATGTTGTATAACGTATTTTCGTGACGTCATAATATCTATCAAATGGATGCACACTGGATCACGATTAAAATGTGAGAAAATGCGTGAGGTTCCTCGTGCATTTACCTATGTAAAAAAATAGTCACACGCTAGTTAGAAAAGCGAGACTGGGCGAAGAAAAAAGTGTTAAAATTTCAGAGTACATGACGAGAGATAATCATCACTATTAAGGCGTCCTAGTTCACACATTAAGGCCATGTAAGAACAATATTTATTGCTCTTACTCATAACTATGTAGCGTGATTGAAACATAATCGTCAAGAAGATTATAAAGGTATTAAATTTCTTATTTTGAATGTAATCTTCTTACTAATATTAGAAGTTTGATTTCTTGTTTTATTAATGTAAAGCACGCACTAGAAACAAAATGAATCATAGAGTGTATTCGTAGAAACAAGGTAATAGAAAAGGAATGCAGAAGCTCTTAAAATATACTTTATAAGAATGTATACAATTTTATGCACTGGTCAATGTAGATACATTAAAAAAAAAACTCATACAGTGTTCGTACATTAAAAAAAAAAAAAAAAAAAAAAAAAAAAAAAAACCCTCATACAGTGTTCGCACATTAAAAAAAAAAAAAAAAAAAAAAAACCTCATACAGTGTTCGTACACTTAACAAAAAAAAAAAAAAAGCCAATTTAGTCTCAATAATAATAATAATAATAATAATAATAATAATAATAATAAAGTATATATATTTTAATTAATTTGTGCTGTTACATTCTGGAAATATCAATTGCACTACCAGTAATTTTATTTAATTTACAATATCCAATATATATATTTTTTACTTTTACTAATAAAATGCACTCGCCGATTGATATATTTTTAATTCTTTTGTATTTCTAGAGTTATTTCCAAAGTCAATTCATTTACTTTATTTTATTAATTTATTTTTACATAAGTAAAAAAAAAAATCTAATTTTGAATACTATAATTTATATTATATTTTGTACAAATTAAAGTTTCATAATTGACAACTTAAAACCATTCGATATTTTAAAAATATTTAATTTTTTAGCCAAACGATTAACAAATTCAAATTTTTTTATTTAGTTTTTTATTTTATCCACTTTAACTAGTTATTAAAATTATTCTTGCATTTGAAAAATGCGACATACATTGAAATAAAGTAAAAAAAAATATTCCCAAATACAGTACACAATTACTATCAAAGAAAAGAAAATTATTTATTTAATAATTTATTTATTTAATAATTTGTAAAGGAACAGAGACACAGAGAATAAAAAAATTTCATTTCTGAAGAAAATTATGATATTAACCATTCTAAATAACGAAAACTTAACTACATATTCAAAGAAAACATTATTAATTTAAATCGAAGAAGAATGTAATAACGTTTACCTGACGAGAAAATAACAACCACCATACAACAAAAATGAGAAGACGTTTCATTCAAAAGAAAGCGGCTTGTTAAAACCGAAAAAAGGAAACTGTTTTTATCCTTTGCAAGTGCGTAGTGAAATACAGGATGATTTTGCTTTGCTTTAAACTTAAAGAATCATACTTGAGTCACAGTTGCGGTTAACTTTATTATCACGCCTCTAAAATAGATCTTGGAGAGAAAATCTTTTTACAATCATACTGAGTGAAATTCAAAATACTTATCAGAAGAGCAATAAAATTTTCTTCTTTAAAAGGTACCATTAACACACTATGGCGAATAAAATTGATTTCAAGCAATGGACTGTATTTTAAAACGAATTTAATTTACATAATGGAATCGTAAAACAAATTTTTATCGCAAAAGGTCCGGTGCAATACTTTTTATCGCAGTCATTTTTAATGTTATCTAGAATAAAAATGTCATAAAAAAAGTAAATATTTTAAGAAATAAAATGTTATCTCTCTCTCTCTCTCTATATATATATATATATATATATATATATATATATTTATGATACCATCTTACTAAGATTTACCGATTCGTCATATCTATAACCACAGGGGAGCATTTTCTTTATTATTATTATGTTTTTTTAATTCACATATGCACAGTATTCTTCTTAAAAAAAAAAATGCTTTAGAAGTATTTGAAAAATAATATAAATGTATAATTCTATTAGAAATATAATAAAAAATCTAATAATACAAAAATACTATTATTATTTTTTATTTTTATTTATTTTTTAATTATTTGATTAATATTACGAAAGTTTCAATAACAAGTTCATAAAACATAAAAGAAAAATTCTGATTTTTTTTTTTTTTTTTTTTTTTTTTTTGTGTGTGTGTGAGTGTGTGTACTTCCAAAACATCGATTTTTGTAATATTATATTACATTAAATAAATATATATGAACAACAACTAAACAGATTTAAAAATTGGAATTACAAAAGGAATGGAGAAGCATTTTAATCCTTTTTATTATTATTATCATCTTAGGGTTACGAAATATTTCACACAAAATGCATTGTAATATATCAATATTAAATGTATTGAAAAGTTTCAAGAACTATTGTTTGGTGGTCATTATTGAACTAACAGTGCTTACAATATCCTGCAGTGTGATCTAATTGCAATAATAAGATCAAAGTTTGTAGGAAGATTAAACAAGACGGAGGACGAAGAATTCCGAATAAATAAATAAATAAATAAATAAATAAATAAATAAAATAAAATAAATAAATGAATAAAATAAATAAATAAAAAAGTTTTAAAATTTAACAGAGGGAAATATGTGACGCTGTTTTTCTAGTAAAACTTTAATCGCAATTTAAAAGTTAAAATTGATGATTGCGCAATTTTTTTAAGCACTGTTTCTGTCTCATTTATTATTTTGAAAGTGGAGGCAAGGTGCTAATTTGGCCGCGAAGAAAGCTTTACCTAGAAAACAGCGCATCATATTCCCCTAGTGATAGTTGGTTGTTTGGGTTTTACGTCGCACTAGTGCTGCGCAGATGGGCAATTGGCGACGGTCTGGGACTCACCCCTAGAGATGGTCCGGAGACATGCCATCGCAATTTTGATCCTCCACGGAAGGGATGGCTCTCCCGCTTCGGTGACCCCCAGAGGTAGAATTTTTGATGGGAACATGGAGGACATTGCGACCACGACAGATTTTATGTGCACCAGCCACCATTAGTGTACACGACGGTCTTTGGCCAGTTCGAGTACCGAACCCGCAATCTTCCAATTACGAGGCCGGCGCTCAACCGACTGCGCTACCGCGGCCCCCCTAGTGATAAATTTTAGAATTTATTTAATACTTTCTCTTACCCATAGGGTCGCGAAAGTATTGTTTCAGGGTCAAATTTTCGAACGTGAGTTTTTGTTATATTTACATGTTCTGAGGTCCCCTGAATACGAAAATCATGTTTTTAGCAAATGGTCTGTGTGTCTGTCTGTTATCAGCATATCTCAAGAACAAATAGTAACAGAAATTCCAAACTCGGTATTCTAAATATGTGTCATATAGTGATGCTACAGTCAGCTTTTCGTTGAGATGAAGCAAATGGTTCGTGTACAGGGACACTCAAGAGAATTCAAATACATTACGTCTATGGGGGAAATTCCAGGTAAGTAGAGTTTTAACATCTATAGACTGCACTAAACCAAATGAAACGAATATATATTTTTTCTAATAGAGATAGTCAGTGGAAAAAAAAAATTGTGTATGAAGGAGCCTCGCCTCCCCCCCCCCCTCAGTAAATTTTCATAATTGGTATCTTTCAAAAGAGCTCGCCAATACCTTTAAAACGAATGGTTGAATCATCGATCTGCGATAATTTAAAATAAAGTTATCGATTTTTTTCATTTTTAACAAAAAAAAAAAAAAAAAAAAAAAAAAAAAAAAAAAATGTAACTTTGAGAATAAATTAAACGTTTTTTTTTTTTTGGATATTTAGTGTTATACTACTTCTCTAATATGGAAATCGTCTGCATTATCATAAAAGATAATTTGTTTAAATAATAATTTTAATAAATTATTTTTTAAAAACAGAATTTTTTTTTAATAACCAAATTAAATTCTATGTAAATGTAGGTGCATTAATGAAACGGGGGGTTGAGGGGGCGGGGGTCCCCCCGTTGAGGGGGGTTCATTGAGGGTTCCCCCCTCACATGGAACTAATTATCATATAAAACTCTCCCGAAGCCTAATTTGAATTGTTTAACACAGATTTCCATAACAGTACTCGTTATCTTACCTCTTAATCTCCAACCTGTATTTATAGTATTAAATTTCAGGGTAAGAGAAAGTCGTGTGAGTGACACACCAGATTATTTTTTATTTATTTTTGAAATCCTTTGTCTGCGTCTGGTTTAATCTTCCTACAAAGTTGGGGCTACTCTTGCAATCAGATTGTGCTACAGAACACTCTAAGCACTGTCAGTTTAATTATGACCACCCTGTACATGTATAACTCAAAATTTTTAATATTTTGAAAAAATTCAAAATTTTCCATGCTAACTACTTTTTTTTTTTTACTTGTTCGATTTTATATAGTTATAGTTTAACATTCTATTCAAAACATTACTCTGTAGATTGGTTCATAAGTTAATTTCTTTAAAATATTTTTATGTTTAAATGCTGAAATTTCATACACTATTTCACCATAAAAAAAAAAAAAAGTAAAAAACATTTTTTAATAGTAGAAACTTTTTATTGTGGAGCCCTGAAAAGCATAAAATAAAAATTTATTCTTGCAAAGACATGCTATAAATAAATGAAAGTTTCAACACTAAGAAAATTTTAGAGAAAAATATAGATATTTCACTTTTGCCACACTTTAAAAAAATAGGTTCTTAAAAATAAGTATATATTGTCTCAAAATAGCCCCAAAACAATGTATACTTAAATTTGAAAACCCATGTACTCATTTTTGAGTACACTGATTTGTCAAACATGGGGATATTGGGATTCTTATTGGTCAACCCCATTTTTGAGCATGTCAATATACTCAAAAATGAGTACATGGGTTTTCAAATTTAAGCATATATTGTTTCGGGGCTATTTTGAGATAATATATACATATTTTTGAGAACCCATTTTTTACAGTGCAGAGATGAAAATTTTAAAATAATTAAAATATTTTAAAAAGCTATCGAGATTAATATTCTTAGTCATTAGTTTCTACATAATTATTCGTCAAGCCATAAATTTCAAAGGTCTCGAAAGCTTTTTAAAATATTTTGAATATTTAAAAATTTTCATCTATGGCAAAATTGAAATATCTGTATTTTTATCTAGAATTTTCTTAGTGTTGAAACATTCATTTATTTTTAAGCATGTCTTTGCAAGAATAAATTTTTATTTTATGCTTTTCAGGGATCCACAATAAAAAGCTTCTACTGTTAAAAAAAGTTTTTTTACTTACATTTTTATTTTCTGCTTTTTAGTTATAAAAAAAAAAGTTTCTAAAAAATGCATCAAATGATACTGTGTAAGCTTTGAAAGATTTTCTTTTATCAATTGACACCTTTTCTATTAATTATCTGCAAAAATTAACATATCAGTCCTTGGAGAATTGAACCCACGACACGCTCTAACCCAGAATCAAAGAACAGTAAAGAAAAGTCAAAGAACATGCTAAAAGTTTCCGACAAATACTTATACAAAAAAAAAAAAAAAAAAAAAAATATTGTCCTCGAAATTTTTTTTTTTTTTTTTTTTTTTTTTTTAAGTATTTTGAATATTTAAAAATTATCATCTCTTGCAAAGTGAAATATTTATATATTTTATTTTTTTATAGCATGTCCTTGCAAGAATATTTTTTTAAAGGCTTTTTAGGGCTACACAATAAAAACTTCCAGCGTTTTTTTTTTTTTTTTTTTTTTTTTTTTTTAAATTACATTTATATTTTGTGCGTTTTAGTAACTGAAAGAAGCTTCTTGAAAAAATTAATCACAAATTTTTAGGATAGTGTGTAGACAACGAAGGATCTTTATTTTATCATTTGACATCTTTCCTATTAATTATCTACAATAAAGTAACACATCGGCCTTCGAAGATCGAACTTACAATCATCGGGTTATCAACATGACGCTCTATTTAATTGAGCTAACAAGCGACGAAAAAAGCTGCTAACTTTTATGTTAAAGTGGAGGCGTTTTGTTTTTTAGTGTGACACGAAGACATATTGCCAAAATCCAATTTCAATAAAAAGCTTTAATTTCAATAAATAGCTTCTAAAAATATTTATTTATGTATTTTTTTACTTAAAACTTTTTATTTTGTGCTTTTTTAATATCTAAAATATTTTGTTTTTTAAATATCTAAAAAAAAAGGCTTCTTAAAAATAATCTTTAAAAGTTCTTAGGAAATTGTGTAGTCAACGAAAAATTTTCTTTTATCAATTGCTACCTTTTCTACTAATTATCTGTAAAAATTAACACGCCAGACTTTGGGAGATCGAACTCTCGACCACCGCGTTATTAACTTGGGTATCCAGACATAATATCGCGGTACAAAATCTCGCCGGACAAATTATCGTGTAAAAAAAAAAAAAAAAAAAAAAAAAAAATAGTATGATCTATTTGAAAATTTGATTTTTTGTCAAGTGTGATCTCTGGTGGGGGCCACAGGGCCTTAAAAATATTAATTAATTAATTAAAATAAATAAATCATAGAGTTGAATTTCATTATTTTATCTATGTTTATTTTTATGTTATTTTATCTTTTGCTTTTCACTATTCATTTTAAAAATCGTGTACATCACTGCTGACATTAAAGCTGAACACTGTTCACAAACTTGAATTAAAAATTTAAAAATTAATAAGCACGATTGAACTCATTATGACTAATTTTGACAAAAGTTAATAAATATAGTCTTTAAACTATTTTAAGTAAAATTTATAAAAACTTTTGTTGTAGGTTTGTCAGAATGTCAGTGCTCTGATTTAGATATGAGCTGTCATGAAATTTTATACAACATTACTGATAATTACCAACTCATTTTTACTTTGCATTCATTTACGTCGACGATATTTTGTAATCGCGATATTTTGCCCCGCGAGATTTTGTCGCCAATTAACTTGACGCTCTAACCAACTAAGCCAAGGAGAGCCAATCGCAACAGCTTATATTTACTTTAAAATGGAGGCGCCTTGTTTATTAGTGTGACACGAAGACACAGTGACAAAGTCAATTTCATATAAAAAGCTTCTAAAAAACAAATAAATAAATAAAACTTTATCACTAACTCTTAATAATTTTAAAACAGTAATTTTGTTCCTTACACTAAATTTTCATTAGAAGTAAAAAATCAGTTTTGTTAAGTCAACATAAGGTAAATTCTAAACAAATTATTTTGTTTAGCTTTACAATAGTTTTTGTATATTCGTAAGTAAAAAGGAATTTTTTTGGAAGAAAAGTAAAATATTTTGTTAGAATTGCGACAATAATTATTTTGTTAATAATAATAATAATAATAATAATAATAATAATAATAATAATAATAATAAAAAAAAAAACTCTATTGGAAAACATTTAAACAGAAATTTTTGTTGTGAACACCTATCGTTCATTCTAAATGCACAAAACATTTATTGAGGTTATAGAACTAGACTTTAATTTCAGCAAACGATTCAGCAGTTAAATTTTATACTGAAAGATGTATTAATGTTTCCATGGTCAATAAAAAAAGAGAGAGAGAGGGAGAGATAACTATAATAGTACAATATATAATATTTTAATACTAAATAAGAAAAATTAAGATATATATTGTTACTTTACGGAGTAAAAACAATATGGATGGTTAGGGTAGCTATTAACAGAGACACTGGGTGAAAGAAAAGAAAAATATCGGACTAAATAATGTAAACATTCAACTGATCTACTGACTATTATAATGATTTATATATTAGTCATAACGGTTAACTGTTTTGTTGTAAATTTGTGAATAGTAATAAAAACTTTAAAAAATAAAATAAAATAAAATAAAATAAAATAAAAACCTTGACTTAGCACAGTTGAATGATAATAAGAAAAAATGATAAATTAAAATTCTGTTCTAAATAAAATTTAATTTTGGGCGAGGCTTATTATTATTTACTATTATTATTTTCTATTATTTATTTATTTATATATTTATTATTATTACTATTATTTAAATTCTTCTATATAAAGCCATGCTGTAACAGTAAACGCCCGTTCATATACTTTTATTGAAAAATGTTGCGTCTATTGTTGTGCAGCCTTTCATTGCATAGCATTTTAGATTGTTTCGTTTAATTCAAGGTCCTAATTGATAATGCTTCGATAAAATCGACATCCTTTGAAATAAAATCTACATAATTTCTACTAACAATGTTTTGCGTTCTTTGTTTCCGTTTAAAGATTTTACAAAGAAACGTATACGCAAATTTGCAGACGGTAATAATAATAATAATAAATAATAATAATAAAGTTTAATGCAATTTGTAATTGACATTGATATTAAATAAAATATTAAGGTAAATTATAGTTTGCAAAATAAAACAAATGTAAAAAATAAAAAATAGATATACAACTATTATACATTAAAAAAAAAAAAAAATATTAATACTTTATTTTTTAAACAAATGATAATTAAAAGAGAGAGAGTGAGAGAGAGAGAGAGAGAAATTACGGCGTTTTACAACTCTTTTCTTGTTTTAAATTGTTTAACTTGATTTTAAAGGAAAATAAAGAAAAACATTTTTATTTATCTATTTCAACTGAAAGATATATGACTTCGTATTAAAAAAAAAAATAATAATAATAATAATAATAATAATAATAAAATAAATAAAAAAATCAGAATTTTTTTTTCTAACATTGCTAATTACATTAAAATATTACAAACTAGTTAGCATTGGTGGACTCTGCTGAGTTTCCCATCATATATATGTTCTCAAAAATTTCTAGTGCAAGACATATTATAATCTTGTCAAGAGAAATGAATTTGGCTAAACGCTTGACACAGTGACAGAATGAAATTCTAGCCTATAATAGGCTATCCACCGTTCACTTCGATATATTTATCTTATTCTAATCAATTAATTTATTTTATTGCGGTCAATTTCGTAGTTTAGTTTTCATACTAATATTTCCAATGCAACAATCCTCAAAATGCATATTTATATAAAATATCGCTCAATTTTTGCTATGTTGACAAAATATTAAATTACGAATAACTTACGAAATTTTCCTATTAGAATGTTTGTAGTCAATCATGTTTAGGCAAGTATCATAAATGTTATTTTGAAGTTGTTTGATATAGTTATGATCCTCAAAATGGACGTTTATGCTCAATTTTGCCTTATTCTACCATGTTAAGTAAATCGTAAATTCCAAATAACTTACGATTTTTTTAAATTGGAAAATTCATAGACTATGATATTCATGCCAGTATCCTAAAAAATATTTCAAAAGTGGTCTGACACCTTTACGATGAAAATATCCCTAAAAACTGACGTTTATGTGAAATTTTGCCCTATTCTGCCATGTTAAGAAATTCGTAAATTCCAGTAACTTGCGAAACTTTAAAAGTACACTGTAAAAAATATGTCCTATTTGCTGCCAGAAATTCTCTGTAATTTGAAAAATACGCATAATTTACGAAAACATTACGCTGTCAGAACGTATTTTCTCAAATTACAGAGAATTTCTGGCAGCAAATAAAAGGTATTTTTTTACAGTGCAGCATGTTTATAGTTAATGGTGTTCATTCCGGCATCAAAATTGATATTTTAAAACTGGTCTGACATTTTTATACTAAAAATTTTCCATTTAATCCACGTTTAAGTGAAATTTTGCCCTATTCTCCCATGTTAAGGAAATCGTAAATTTCTAATAACTTACGAGTTTTTTTTTAATTCGAATGTTGCAAATGATTAAGGTTCTTGCCAGTGTTGAAAGTAATATTTTAAAACTGATCTGACTTCTCTGCGACTATTTGTTCTTGAGATATCATATACACAGACTAACAAACTAACGGACTAACAAACTAACAGACACCCTACAGACGGACACACCATACAAATTTTGTCATTTTCGGATTCCTCACACCTGAAAACGTGTAAAAAAGTCAAATAACTGATATCGGAAATTTTCACGATTACCTAATTTTCCCATACCTATAGTATGATGGGAACTAAAATTAAGTTATGCACATATTAAAGTAATAATTTTGTAGCAATACATACTAATTGTAAGAAAAAGTATTAAATTAATACACAATTCCAACATTCGTTAAATAGAAGAACTATCAAATTTAAACCTCACAATCTCTCCTTTGATCTCCCTCCCAAGCTTTTCCCTAAAGAAATGAAATGCCACAGATTTTGTCGCTTGGCCTTTTAATTAAGACATCCGCAAATTAATATGAAATACATATTGAACTACACTTACTTTTTAATTAATGGAAACTTCATTCTTAATATTTCCTGAGCTAAGAAAAATACTGCCACGAGAAAAGAAAATTAAGTATTTTGTGTTTAAAAATAATTTTACGCCTGATATCATAAGTCAAAGACACTTAAGCACAGAGTTTTGTTGCTTTATTCTAATACTTGTGAAAAAAGCTTATTTCTTTGTGAACAAATATGCACTCATTATTATTATGGAAAATTATTATTAACATATTTTCCCTGTTTACCATGTTTTTGTGAAATCATGTGTAAAAAGGCAAAGAGTAATCAGTAATTATTGTTTCTCAGAAATATATTCATAAATTTTAGCAAATTTAATGACAAAATATGTGCATGTCTAACAGTTTAGCTATATTACAAAAACGTGAATAGATTGAACGGTACAAAAATATTATTAAAACGTAAGTTACTAACGTAAAAAAAAAAAAAAAAAAAAAAACCCTTAAAATTTTAGATGATATCATGCAATAGATTACTCTATTTGTTTCGCAGAAATTTCTCTTGGAATTTGTGAAAGAAAATAATTAAAATAAAATAAATAAAATAAAAGTAATATTAAAAATAAAAATAAATCTATTAATTGATAAAATAATCAATAAAAATTAAAAATGAAAGAGACTTTGATTATGTACTAAAACAACAATAATTAGAAAATAATTATACTAAAACTCGTGAATTCTGTTGGGTGTTTAAATATAAGCCAAATAATTTTTTTTTAATATAATTAATTAGTTTGCATACTGAAAAGTAAAATAGAACAAAATATATCGATTATGTAACATAAAAATAGTGGAAATTGTTTTTTAAAGGATTACACTCCGTAAAATTGACTTCAATATATGTTATTCAATATATTCAATATAAATTCAATATATGTTATCATTAAACACCCTCCTCTTTTTTCTTTTTCCCCGCAAACATTCATTAAAAGGATATTCTTTCAATTGTAAAAAATGTGTTATAACTTAAAATATCATGGCTAAGAAAAATATATAAAATCAATTTTGTAAAAATTACATACATCCTATATCACTAAAATTCACCGAGTTATTTCAACTTATAATTTGAACAGACTTTTTGAAACTGCATACAAAGTAAAGAAATTTTTTTTTTAAATAAAACATAAAAATAATTGAATAATAATAATAATAATATGTTTTTAATTTTTAACTGACTCCTAATTGAAAATTAAAAAATTCTGTAAAAATTGTAAAATTTTGAGCCTAAGTAACTCGATCAGATTTAATCGTAAAAAGCTGCCTCTGCTTTTTTCTTTCATTCCCCGTTTTTTTTTAATTCGTTGTTACAGCATTACGTTAAGGACTTTGTCATGCAATTTTAACTAAATATAACTGTACAGATATAAGTTCCATATAATAATTTTGATTTTTTTTATCCTTTTCGCAATTGACTTTGTTAAATTTCCCGTAGTATATCATCGTTACATGCTTAATTGAAAACATTTTAACAATTGGAAGTACATCCCTTTGTGAACAATTAACAAAATAAGATCATATGATGATTAATAGCCTGCATCCTGCATAATGAAAGTTTTCTATACAAGTTATCAACATGTTTTGTTTCTATTAAAATTTGCATTCCAATAAAAATAATTTAATTTAATTTAATTTTATATTTTATGTTTTCACAACATTAGAAATATGTATCACAGAAAATTTTCTCTTTCGGAAAATTTTACATTTAAAATTTTTTATTTTTAATATTTTTATTGTTTGGATTGTTTTATACATATTTTAAATTACAAAAATAAATAAAGAAATGAAATGAAATAATAAATAAATACAGTTAAATTTAATTTCGTTTCTTTGGAAGAAAGAAAGAAAAAAAAATGTATCGGTATTCTAGCTTGTTTTTATTACTGATATATTTTTTAATCCTTTTATTCTAGTATTTATTTATTAGATATGCATTTGCTTCATCTTGTCAAAAAATCTGAAACATTAAAAAAAGAAAAAAAAAAAGGGAAATTAACTAAATATGATTTAGTAATTAGCAATTTGTTTCTACAAAAACTGAAAAAAAAAAAAAAAAAAAATGATCGAACGTTATATATTAATTACTTTATCTTTACTTTAATGCTTTGTCATTACAAAATATGTGACAATCATCTAATTTTCTAATAGATTTTATAATCTTATATATATATAAATGTGAATGTCCGTGAATTTATTTGACTGAGTTTCACGCCAAAACTGCTCGACGGATTTCGATGAAATTTGTAATGGAGATAGCTTATACCCTAACTTAAAAAGTTGGCTACCTTTTATTCCAAAAAAAAAAAAAAAATTGTTTTTGCGATTTTTATGCATAAAATAGCAATTTTGTAAGCTAATAATAGCAAAAAATTAGCCATTTAAATTTATCCATAATTTAATTGTTGCCAAAAAAAAAAAAAAACGAATTTATTTATTTTTTTTAACAGGAAAATAAATACATTTATCTAAAAGTGAACGATAAAAAATTATAAAAAAAAAATTATGCATCTCACAAAAATTGACGTCATTTTTAATTAAAAATTTCTTTTACACATTGATAAAGTGCTAATGGAGCATATTCACACTTTGGGTTCGAGGCTACAAGAATATCAGCTGGTTAGGCAAACAATCCAACTCTACCATAGCAAAGCATTGTGGCTTGCAAATTTTTATCTTGCAATATTATTTATAAGAGTTACAGATTATATGAAGTTGAAGTAAGAGTGATATAGTGATACCTTTTTGTTTTGTTTTTAATCCAGTTTTTGTTATATACTTTAATATTAACCAATATATGTAATATTAAAAGTTGCCGTGTGAAGTGTGGCAATGTTAACAAATTTAAAGGGATGTCCCATTTAATAAATTCCTTTATTAAAGTAATTGAAATTCTAATTATTTAAGCTTTGATGTCTATATATATGTGTGTGTGTATAAAATGTTCTTATTAATCTTTCATTCATTATATATATATATATATATATATATATATATATATATATATGTGTGTATACATAAAATGTTCTGCAATTTTACGATATGGAATAGTCTTAACTTTATCGTTCAATTCAGTTGTTTACATTTCTCTTTTGTTCTTGTTTGAACAGATATCTGATTATTAAGTTTCACTGGAGAAATATTTAGGAAAATGTTATGCGTAAGAATAAAATGGCCTCTTGAATCTAATTTGTTTACAAAATATCAGCCACGTGTTCGGCAATTTTACCTACTGTGACGTCACAGGAATATTGTCCATACGCAAGCGAAGTGATGACGTCACTGGCCGTTTGTGGATTCAAGAAAAATATGTCCTATGTTAAACGCCCATTGGAATTTTTGTAAAAAATTATTAAAAATCGAGGAAAATTATTTCCCGATTTTAATCCCCATATTTAGGTATAGATATGTATTAGTTATCACGTCCATGCGTTAGATTAAGTTATTTTTGTTGTAAAATTGACAAAATTTGAATTTTTAATATCAAAACTCTAGGAAAAAAAAATGGCAAACTTCTATATTCGATTGAAAACACAAACATTTCATTTCAAAGGATGATATTTACACAATAAATATCCAACTAATACACTAATTAAAAGGAAAATGATAAATATTCTATCATAATTTGAAGTCAAATTTCTTTCCAAATGTCTAAATAAAGTTCTGATATAAGATACGATATTGCAGTGGAATAGATTTGATATCGGTCATCCTTAGCAGAAAAAAAAAAAAAAAATAATAATAATAATAAATATCGACAAATTATTTTGCGAACATAATTTAATTCCTTTCAAAAATCATGGTTATTTTAACAACTTATATTAAGAGAGTAATGAATAATATGAAACAATATTTCGTACAATGCATATTACGAAAATATACATCTGGCATACATATTTTCGTATTACGTTTTTGATCACCAAATACAATAAGCGCCAAGAACGACAGAGTTTTGAAATTTAAAATTAAAATTTTGTCAATTTGATAGCAAAATAACTCAATCTAACACATGCACATGATAACTATAATCTATACTAATATTATAAATGCGAAAGTTTGGATGGATGTTTGTTACTCAATCACACCACAACGGCTAAACGGATCTGGATGAAATTTTGTATAGAGATAGGTAATAGTCTGGAATAAGACATAGGCTACTATTTATACCGGAAAAAATGTAAATTTTTAATTAATCTTCTGTATAATATAAATATTTCTTCTATAATAAAACTTTAAAATAATTTATTTTAATTTTTAATTGTTGCCAAAGAATATTTCACGCGAATAATAATAAAAAAAATAATACATATTAAATTTGCTTAGGCACATGACAACATAACGTCATTATCAAAATTAAATAATAAGAAAATGAAAGCTAATTCAGATCTGTATTAAAGAGCTTTATTAGTTGATAATCCTGGGTATATTTTTAATTTTAATACTAAAGTAGATAGGACATTTTTCGCCAAGGACTCTATTTTTCTTTATTTAACTAGCGGGCAAAGCCTGCTAGTTAAGGTATATAATACTTATAAGTAATTACGAAGAAAATTTTCAAAGAGCAAGGCGTATAACTAATCTATCAGAAGTGTAATACATAAAATAAACAAATAAAAATAAATAAATGTGGTCTAAATTACTACGCAATTATTACTTATCGTAATGAGATTTGAATTCATTTTCTAATTATGTAAAAAAAAAAAAAAAAAAAAAAAAAAAAACTGAAGTATTACAAATTAGAAAATGCTCATTATAGTATTTTAAAGTATGTCATAAAAACACAACAGTAATCATAACACATCAAAATTACAATATTACGCATAAATAGATAAAAAGCTAAAAGTTAAAACTGAACTAATTATTGTAATCTTTATTGTACTTTAATTACAAATTTCCTTTCTAAATATACTATAAATTGTGCGAAAACAATTCATTTAATATTACTAAACAATCATTTTGCTAATTATTGTCTTTGTAAGATTAGTGCGTTTATGAACATGTTTTGTATATTATCTATATATATAAAAGAGCAGAGTCTGTGTGTGTGTGTGTCTGTGTGTGTGTCCGCTATAGAATCCTAGGCCGTTTCACCGAGCGGGACAAAATTTGGCACGGTTAATGTTTACGACCCGAGAAAGACAACGCCGCAAGCGATTTTACAAAATTCGCCCCCCAAGGGGGGGAGGGGGGGGCAAAACGTAATTTCACAAAATCCTTCATATCTCAAACAAAAAAACAGATATCCGTAAAATTTTTGCTTTTAAATATAGCTAATACAAATGTCTAAAAATCGGTTTCTGGAATTTTTGAAATTCGGTCCCCAAGGGGGGCGGGGGGGGGGGCAAAACGTGATTTCACATGCGTAAGGGGGGGCTATGGGGCAAAAACAAATAGAAATACAGTTAGGCCGTTCAAAATTGGTACAGATAGGTTTAAGAGGCCTGTAAGTCGAATGGGGATATTTTCGATTGTGTAAATTTATTAGGAGGGGCGAGAAGGGGGGGAGGGGAGGGGGGGGGGCAAAAAAATAAAAATAGTGTCAGATCGTTCAAAATTGGTACATAGAGGTTTCCGATACTTACAACTCGATTGCGGATATTTTTGAATTTGTAAAATTATTAGGAGGGGCAGGTAGGGGGGGTGGGGCAGTAAGGGGGGGGGGCTATGGGGCAAAAACAAATAGAAATACAGTTAGGCCGTTCAAAATTGGTACAGATAGGTTCAAGAGGCCTGCAAGTCGAATGGGGATATTTTCGATTGTGTAAAGTTATTAGGAGGGGCGAGAAGGGGGGAGGGGAGGGGGGGCAAAAAAATAAAAATAGTGTCAGATCGTTCAAAATTGGTACATAGAGGTTTTCGATACTTACAAATCGATTGCGGATATTTTTGAATTTGTAAAATTATTAAGAGGGGCGGGTAAGGGGGTGGGGCAGTAAGGGGGGGTATGGGGCAAAAACAAATAGAAATACAGTTAGGCCGTTCAAAATTGGTACAGATAGGTTTAAGAGGCCTGCAAGTCAAATGGGGATATTTTCGATTGTGTAAAGTTATTAGGAGGGGCGAGAAGGGGGAGGGGAGGGGGGGGGGGCAAAAAAATAAAAATACAGTTAGATCGTTCAAAATTGGTATATAGAGGGTTTCGATACTTACAAATTGATTGCGGATATTTTCGAATTTGTAAAATTATTAGGAGGGGCGGTAAGGGGGGCGGAGCTATGGGCAAAAACAAATAGAAATACAGTTAGGCCATTCAAAATTGGTACAGATAGGTTTTAGAGGCCTGCAAATCGAATGGGGATATTTTTGAAAGTGTAAAGTTATTAGAAGGGCCGGGGAGGGGGAGACAGAGGGTAAAAAAAAATAGAGTTAGATCATTCAAAATTGGTACATCGAGGTTTTCGATACCTACAAATCGATTGCGGATATTTTTGAATTTTTAAAATTATTGGGAGGGGCGGGAAGGGGGGGAGGGAGCGGAAGGGTAAAAAAATAAAAATAGAGATAGATCGTTCAAAACTGGTATGTAGAGGTTTTTGATACTTACAAATCGATTGCGGATATATTCGAATTTGTAAAATTATTAGGGCGCTCATATATATGCATTCGCGCGTGTGCATCGCGCACGGGTCTACACTGCCGAAGGCAGTGGGGACCCGGTGCGACATTTTTCCCGATCAGAGTTTTTTTTTTTTTTTTTCTTTTTTTTTTTTTTTTTTTTTTTTCACATGATAAAAATTAACGCAATTTTGAGAATTCATTAATTATAATGATTCATTTAAAAGTGGTGACCAGCGAAGCGGGCGTAGCCTGCTAGTATATATATATAAAGTTCCATTATTCTTTATCAGCTATACCACTAAACCTTGAGTTTTGCTTGTTTTTACTCCATAAACATATAAACCCCTGAATTTATATTCATGTGACTCCAAATGTATGATCCTCTAAGTAAACTTTGTTTATTATATTTTGTTTATTTAAAGTTGATTTCTGTTAGATTCTTTGATAATTTGAAATTAATAATTTATTCCATTTTAAAATTCACTTCAATCAATTTCACGTAAGATAGGGGGCCTACTAGTGATTTGTTATTATAGCTACTAGTGAACGAAATCGTACATTGGTGCTCAAGGATGAAAAAGTTATCTATATTTACGATGAAATTGTCTTTCTTTTGGCTATATCAGAATAAAAATTAATTAAACAATTAAAAAATAGATTGCAATATAATTACTTCATTTTTTATTAAGTTTACTTTTTCACTTTACTTTCTTTTTGTTATTTTAAACCCCCTGTATGCATTAACTCTTATGTCATAATACAAACTAGTATGAGTTTATCATTCCAAAGAAGTTTCGGTCAGTAGTTTCTGATTCATGATAAAAGAAATAGTTTTAAATTATAGTCATTGTCTTTCAGATTTGCTCTGCAAAGAGATAGTACTCTCACTTTTACTCACGAAAACGATCCAAAATGACTATAAAATTTGAGATACAGATCTAAAAGCATTTGATTCCAGAAATATTTCTGTTTTTTTCTATGTAACATCTAAACATTAACTATCATAAATATTAATGCAAAAAAAGTTCATCATTTAGTGCAAGATAAAAATGCGCAATGTCACGATTTGTTTTAAAGTAACATTATTTTCTTATCTCACTCATTTTTTTTTTTTTTTTTTTCATTCAAAGAACCTGAAAATAAAACATGACAAACCGGCTAACATATATTAAGTAACAATAAAAGACAAAGAAGGTATCTACATAATCAACAATTTCACACACAGCTTAAGTTTTAGAATGGCGCAAATAAAACTATTGATTTCATTTGAAGTGAATATTATATATTACAATGGAAATGTAGATTGAAAAAAAAATATGTAGACGTAATTCCAAACAAATAAAATAAATTTATAATGCAATCATTCAAAGAAATTGTTTCTCAACATAATGAAAAACATCTTAAATGCACAAGCTAGAAAGAAAAACACACAATATAGAATTCGTAGTGCATTAAAATATTATAATATTTTATAGTGTATTAAAATAATATAAAAATCATTATAATATTCTATTAAAGTTTTACATTACGAAATTATATGCTCTCCTATACAGAGTTTGAAATATATATTAATAATATAATTCTATATAATTCTTGTTTCATTATTTTTAGTAATTATGGTATTCATTGATCTGAACTACTGCTTGCAGCAGAAAGCCGTCCTGAACATATTTCACATTTGAATTATGCAACGACTGTGTAACATGAAAAGTTTCAAAAAAAAAAAACTCCGTATACTGATTTAAAAGAAAAGATTTAAAGTTTCCGTAAATGAAATTCACGAAATGATATTACATTATTTTTTTTATATTTCGTCTTTAACAGAAAGAATATTCTTTTATAATTTAATTATCTCTCCCTTATCTCCATAAAGATATAAGGGAATTAAAGTATTCTAACATATTTCAGAGTGACTAAAAATTTCTTAAGGATTGGGATTTATTTGAAGGATCTTATACCATTTAGAAATTTTTAGTACTAGGGGAAAATAAGCCTGTTTCAATTGATCACAATTTTTTTAATTCTTAAGAAAATTAAACAAAAATTGATATGACGTTTAATTCTTGTTCCAGATTTTGGAAAAGAATAAAATTTATACTAATAAATAACTACAGTAAAAAAAATATGACATATTATTAGTATAAGTTCATTATTTTCAGTGTTATTTCATGATCCGTACGATAATTTATTTTAAGAATTTCCATGTGGCGTGGAATTTTTTGGTTGTTATTATTGTTTATTTGCTCTGTTTTTTGTGCTCTGTTATTGATTTTTACCCTACTCATTTAGTTGTTTAACATGCTAGATAGTGCTACCCATCTAGTTAATTTGTTTTAATAGCTGCTATATTATAGAATCTCGCATTTAATTGTGCACTATGAAGATGACAGAACCCTGAAGATTAATCTCCAAAATTTGAGCGTAATTCCAGTATCCGAGTCTTCAATAAATTTCAGTGATCCTTTTTGATTTAATGGTATGGATGTGTTTACTTTTGATATTTATATGTGGTTTCCTTTACTATTTTATGGCCTTTTTTCAAGTAATCATATACGACAATTTTACCAAGTCTATTGTTTTGGTAAGTATGGTGAAATTTTTCATATCTTAATTAAAATTATTGCTTGTTAATTCTTTTCATATATTTTTTACAGATGTGACTAGTTATTTAATTTAGTTATTTATTAATTCGTTGATCGAGGATCTCGTTATTGAGGGTTTCGGTGTCATTTTATTATCTGTTTTCCTAAATTTTACTACTTTATAACAACTACTCTTTTACTACTTTATACAATAATTTGTACTTTTACAGCATTTATAAATCTATATCTATCTATCTATCTATCAATATATATTTATAAAATTAACCCATTCTATAAGGCTATATATCTTTATATGAGATTTCTTTTATAGTCTTTTTTACAGTTCTTTTACGATACGTTTTATAGTACATTTATAATATTTATAGCACCCTTCTGTTAAAGAAGCCCCCACATGGCGGCCGCTATAAAACAGAAGTAAACACATATTTCACAAATATTTGAACAAAATTTCAAGTCATTTGAATGATTTGTGTTAAATCTATTGTGGTACATATCGGTCTGCACGGAACATTTTAACAATTTTGCCCTGGCGTAAGAAAATAAAATAAAATACTGCTGTTAGAAGACAAAAACAAAATTCTGTTTCTTACAAATTTTAGTAGTTTTGTCCCACAATGGTAATTTCTTCTTTCCCTTACAAGTAGTGGAAGTTCTTCCTAATTTACGAGTGATGCAAGATCTTACTTTGTGCATGCATACGCAGGCGTGCGTGTGTGTATTTATGTACAACTATGAATACATCCCGTTATAGCGAAAAGTGTTTTAATTTACTTTATTACAGATTGCGAGCAATAATGTTTTTACCACAGATTGAAAACGATAGTCTTTGCGTGCGTTAAAATATAGACCAGGGCCGACTCGATCTGAAATAAAAATAAAATTTAGGCAAAGTTCCGGACTGCTAGTGTACACGTGATTTCCTGAATGGCTATTCTGCTCCATTCAATCACTTGCACATGACTTCACAAACATAATTCTTTTATACTTTAAAATTAAATTACAGATTAGAAATATGCGTGTGTACTTAACTTTTAATAGGTTTGGGAAAAATGAATGATATTTATATAAAGTAATATGATGTAGACACACACTGTAAGAAATATCGCTTTTGTTTTCCCATTTACAAAACTTGATCACTTATATACAAAATTCTAAACTTTCATTTTTAGAAAATTTATTATTATTTATTTATTTATTTATTTTGTTTATTTTATTTTATTTTATTTTTGTTTACAACTTTGAAATAAAAAAGTCTTTAGTGTTTTTCCGGCTCCGCCCGCTTGAAATTTTATCTCAGCTTTGTGGGCTTGGTTTGCTTCAAAATTTAAACTTTTTTTGCCAGAACGGGCCGGGTATGGGCTTTGGGCTTGGCCTGGGCTTGGCCTGGGCTTGTGCAGGCCTCTTACAGGGATAATACGACTATTTTGAGCCAACAAGGACATTTCGGCGACGGCAATTGTTTCTAAAAAGGAATTTCTTTCTAAAAATCTAGGAGAACAAATTTATAAAATTCTTTAAACTTAAAAAAAAAAAAAATCGTAAAGTTCATTATGCATCTTATGCTTAAAATAGAAAATAAATTTTATGAAAAAAATTATTGAAAAGTGTTTTTCTTACCTTTACACACATTCGCCTATTGTATGTATCCTCCAAAAACCTTCGTTCACAGTTCTATTCTCTGTCTACTTCATCTCAGGATAAACCGCGGAATTCACTAAACAAAACAAATCCCGCGTGGTAGAAAACGTTCGTGCGTAACGCTGGAGTAAATTATTTCCCAAAAAACTCGGGCATCACTTATTCCATCAGTCAAGGACGTATTCCTATAGATCCTGTTACGAGTTATTTCAATGAATTTTGACCCAAAACTACAACATTAAACCGGCCTTTTGTTAATAACATACCGGCAGAAACATACTTGATTGTTTATTTTTAAAACTAGTTATCATTTTCTTCACGTGTTTATCTTTATTGCAGTTTTTCATATCATAATTTTGTATGCACATAGTGTTTAATAAATATTACACGTTTATTTCAAAATTGGGATTTAAAAAAATGTCATCTAAGCTCGCAAATTTTATGCGTAACGTTGTGTGTGATTTTTTTGTTTGTCATAGTTGAGAAAACTATAATTTTATATTTCGGTTACTTAAAAAAAATGTAATATCTAATATAAAATTCTATATATAAATCCAAATGCACACTTTATTCATAAAAAACTTTTTAACGTATTTATTGGAGGTATTTAATTTTAGCTATAAATTAATTATCTTAATTAATTAATTAATTAATATTAATTCTCTACGTTTTTCTTCTTAATTACTGTTTATTATTATTTTTACTTTTTTATATATTCAATAGAAGAAAATATTGGATTCATAAAAATTTTCGACTTCGGGTTTTCGATGGATTTACACGTTTCAAGTGGTCTAGAACGCGATTTGAAAATTTTTAGAAAATGTCTATCAGTCTCTCTTTATGTGTGTGTGACAAATTTTTGCAGCAACTGTATCTCAGGAGCTACTTTTGAGAATTTCATAAAATTTGATATGTAATTGCATCTTGACACAAATTATTGCCTAGCAATTTTTGGTGAAAATATTCTTACAGGTAGCGTTGCCATTCCGTTTTTTTTTTTCTATATTTTTAACATAGCGGTATAGGGCAAAATTTCATATAAATGTACATAAAGGGAATCATTTTTCAATAATCATTATGAAATTAAAAATAATTATTTATAATAGCGATAGTCAACTGAGAAAAAAGTTTTGTATATGTAGGATCATCATCAGGAGGGGAGGGGGTCTCCCAAGGGAGCAAATTTTCATTTTGGGTATCTTTCGAAAGAGCTTGCCAGTACCTTTAAAATGAATATTTGAATCATTCTCCTGTTGTAATTTAAAATAAAGTTGTCAATTTTTTTTTATCCCCCCCCCCCCCCCATTGTTACATTTTTACATGTGCAACGTTTATTGCTTCAATTTATTCTACAATTTTATGGGTTTTATTTTAATCTTACATTTAAATGGTTGTGGATTTTCATATTTAGGTAATGGTTTTATTATGATCGTCGTTTTATTATGATCTTCGTTTTTCTGTATTGACTATGTCTGTTTCTTTTTTGAGTTGTGTTCATTTCAAATATATTTTATTAAGTAATTTGAATTTTTGTATTTTTATTTTAATCTTCATTTTATATGGTTTTGGATTCTCATATTAGGTTATAGTTTTATTTTTATCTTCATCTTTAATGGATTTTCTATGGATGTTTCGGGCCTGCGAACAAAGAAATTCTTAGCTTTTGCTTTCTTTGTTACAGAAAAACATCCATATTTTAGCATATTTGCATTCTACCAGGCCCTTGAAAACGTTAGAATGCAAATAATGCTTTTTTTCTCATTCCAATTTCAAATATTTATTTCGATTTTTCTTTAATTCTTCTTTGATTTGATATGGGTAGTCTTAGCTTGTGATCCGAGGAATTGTTTTAATACTGAAGTTGAGTTTTCATAAAAAATTTTTGCACTGATTATATTAATGTATTTCTATATATATATGTATATATATATATATATATATTATATATCATATGGAGAATAAAATCAAGTTTTTTTGGAGATTTAGTGTTATACTACTTCTCTAGAATGTAAATCGCCTGCATCCATCATGGAAGATAATTTTAATAAATAATAATTTTAATAAATTATTTTTAGGAATTTTTTTTAATCGGAGTAAAAGAAATATACTAATATCAACTGGGTTACAGCTACAGCTATTTATTTAGTAATATATATGATTATGTTTTGAGATGAGGACGTAAAAAAAGAAAAAAATGGGCCTAAATTAATAATTTAAACAAAAAGGAAAAATAAAAATAAATTACTATATGAAATACTAAGATTTAATGCAGCAAAATATATAAAAATCTGACGAAAAAATTTACCTCACGATACTGTGATACACCCCACATAGTTTAATGAAGAGTGTACTAGCTTTATATTATAGAATATCATCGAAAACAGAATTTTCCCCACTATTGTGTGAAATTCAGTTTTCACATATTTAACTGTATAGCAAGTGCATGTAGTATAAGTTGTGCTACTTTAGGATCAGGCAGACATGTTACAAAAATTAAATTTGTTGAATGTAGTTTATTTTATTTTATCATCGGATGTAGGAACTGCTCCCAACAGAAGATTGCGTAGAGCGTCATTGTCGAAAGTGCATATGATTGTAGAAGACACATTTCTAATATTTGGTTCTAAGTGATACAACAAGTGCATTACTTCCGTGATATATTCTTTCAAAAACGCGCAGTTACGATAGTTTAAAGTGAAATTCGAAGTCGAGGGAAATAATTAAAAATTAATTGGTAAAAAACATACTAGTTTAGAAAAGAATTCCGATATTTCAGTTACAGTAATATACAAATAAAAACAGTAAAACCGATAAAACGGAATAGGATTGCAATACAGATAACAAAATATCCTGTTCTATATACAAGATATAAGAGTATAATCTTACATCAATTCTAGGACTTTCAAATGCGAAAAGGCACAAGTAAAAATAAATTTATCGCAGTTATATGCCAGTTCACATTTACTTTGTAAAATGACTTGATTTATTCGAATGATAAATAGGATTCCTCTATTAGAGGAATGAGAATACACAAAGCAGAAGCGAAATGCAGGAGATTTTACGGGAAGAACATTTCATTTATTTAAATGGCTGATTTGTAGAGGTGTGTTGGTGTTTGGGAATAAGGCCGATTGACTACTCTACACTGAGAAAAGAAATATATCGCCTTCATCTAGAATGAATAAGTGGTCATTTTCTAAATCTCTTAACTAGAAATATAGATTTCCAAGCTATGCGCATAAGGCACGCCAATAAATTGAATAGACGAAATGATCGAGAATTTCTAGTCTACACATTTCTAAATGGTGAAACAATATTCTGAATGTTCTGAATCTTTTGTATGGCGATAAATTCCTTTTAATTATCCAGAATTGGGTCATAAACCAAGATTATAGTTGCTGAAACCCGCCTCTTGTGTTCGCATTTATATGGAGATATTTTCAGATAGGTTTGACTTCGATAATATAGACAAACTCTCTAGAATTCGCTTTCAAAGGGGGACTAGAATTTATAAGGATGACATGGAGCCACAATTTAGATTCTAGATGTCAGTTACAAAATTTTTTCTCAGTGTACGGTCCTAGGCCTGAGAGGGAGTGCCTTCCGTGGAGGTCTTTCTAAGGGTCCCTAACTCGTATTTACGCAAGTTTCGGTAAAAACCATGGAAAACTCCGAACAACTAGGACGACGAGCCTAAACTGGGATCGAACCCGGCACTTCACGTCTACCAGCTTTGAGCGCTGAACCGCTCAGCCGCTGGTGGGCGATTTGTAGAGTAAATTAACAAAATTTGGTTTTATGTTTGTTTTACAACTTTGTTTAGAACGAGTTTCTAAATTTTTTGGCGCAAAGTAATCAAATAAAGCCTAATACGGTTTTTGACTTTCAATTAAAATGACTGAATTTTAAATATTATTTCTTTCTTTCCCTGTCATTAATAAGGCACTTCTAGTAATGCTCAGTTGGATGAAGAGTAAGTAATATCAAAAAGTAAATAACTGTTGATAGAATAGTATATCCAAAAGTACATTATTTACTCATTGTTTATATTGGAATTAACTAAACTTTGATTCAAATGCATTTGAACTTACATTATGCATTGTTTTGTAAATATGAGTTGTTTCTAAGAGATTCAATTACAGAATAACCAACAGTGCAGTTCATATGAATTACTTAGTAAGTAATTTAACCTAGATTTTATTGGGAGCAATTACTTAAGAAGATGAGCAAAGGGGAAATGGGGAAAAAAAAATCAAATTTGGAATTCCGAAAATCGCATCAACATGTTTTTCAAGTCAACATTATAATTTAAAATTGCTTGAAATAACCAGTACAATAATATGCATAGTTCAATATGTTCACATTACACGCGAGATGAAGAGGAATAAAAAAGGAGTAAAAATTCTGTTTGAATGAATGTTTTATAAATTATCCACCGTTAAGTAGTCTTTACTGAACCGTAACTAGAGCTATGGTCAGCACGCAAGCTCATTTTATAGTTTGGTTACTGGATTATATTGCCGTTAGCTCTTCTGTATTAAAAATTTCGAGCGACAAAATGAACCGACCTTGACATGCACTAATTTTACAGATGGCTGATTAAGATTTAGATCGAAGAGATAAAATTATAATAGAAATTTATGGAAGAACCAAGCTTTATTTCTAAACAGGTGAATTTTAAGCGATTGTTTGGAGACAGGCTATTTGTTCGACTGAAATTTGATGATTAAATAATTAACAAAGTTAGCCTTGAAACAGTAACTTAAGATTTTAAGAAAAAATACTGTGTATGAAAGTGCAGCAGAGTGATTTAAATATATACGAATTATATACATTTCGTTTTAGGTTCACAATAATCACTTTTGTCCAGTGCTTTTTTTTTAGCAGACAATTTTGAAATTAAAGGAACATCTACAGTTATGAAAACAACAATATATTAAAATAAATACTATCATTTTAATTATCAAAGTTAGAATTTTTTGCTTGTTATTTTAGCATAGTTCTACGTGGGTTTCATACTTTTTGATAAAAATAACTGTGAATATTTTCTCTTTTTCATTCTTAAATTGAAATGCAAAATAACATAAAATAGAAATCGTAATTTTACTTTTATTTTTTAAACTTTCTCGTACCCTATTGGTAGAGAATGTATTGTTTGGAAGTCGAATTTTGAAATTTGATATTTGCTATAGTTACGTATTTTTTGGTCTATAAATTAAAAAAAAAAAAAAAAAAAAAAAAAAGAGCATTTTAGCAGTTGGTCCGTCTGTTACCGGACCATCCTTAGGGCTGCGTCTCAGGCCGTCGCCAATTACCCATTACGCAATACTAGTGCGATGATAAACCCAACCAACTAACCGTCTGTTATCAACACAAATGAAATAAAAAAGTATATTGGTAGGATTTAAAAATCTGTTATTCAAAATCTGTATCGTATGATGACGTTAGTTGAAACTTTTTAATGTGGTCGGATAAATAATCCACGCGAAGGCACAGAGAGATAGAAATAATTAAAATACACTACGCCTATGGGTAGAATTTCTGACTGGTAGGGTTTAATATATCTCTAAATTGCACTAAACGTATTGAAATTTACATATATTTTATATACGACCTAAAGCTTATATCCCATAGAGTATGATATTAAAAGCATACATCATTCGTTTACAGGGGCGCACAAAAGAAATCAGTTATATTAGAGGCTATGATAGAAAATTATTTGCAATGCATTTCAAATTTTTGTTAAGGAATTTTTTACTGTGCTAAATTTAAGTGTATTATTTGTTGTGTAACATAGATGGTTGCATAAAATTAGTGGACTATCTAAGAAGAAGTTTGGGTAAAATTTTGTGAATAATTTAAATATTTTTTCAATTTAATAACAGCCTTAATTATTTTATGTATGTAGTTGTAATATTTTAAAGAGGAAGTTGAAGGCGACGGTAGCCTCCTCACACGGGATTGTAAGTCAAATAAAACGTTTTATAAAATTAATTTAAACTGATTCTACATTACATAGGAAATGTTAAAATACAATACTTTTCATTGTACACTTTAAACTCTAAAAACATATATTTATAGTGATTTAGGATAAAAAAAGGTAGTGTGAGTACAGATTATTATTATTTTTTTTTTTTCAAATATTGCAGCTATATATTAAAGAAACACTTTTCAATTTGCATTTATTATTATAGGTTATAAATAGTACCTCATTTACATTTAATTTGTAGAAAGTAACATATATGTAACAATAATGCATGCAAATAAGACATTAGGAGAAAATATTAGCATGATATTATTAATTTAATCCATCTTGAACTTGCATGTTGTATCATTTAAATTAGGTTTTTAATGGAATGTTTCCTAATCATTAACGAATTTCACTTCTCTCTCTTTTTTTTTAAACAATAGCAGGCGGCATTATGAAGCTCATGCATTTTAGGCAACACGATTGTCCTTAATATTTGCTAACTGTCACGATATATGTGACATACGAATTAAATATATAAATAATCAAACAATGTGTGTGGGCGTCATTTTCTATTTCTATACTCAACATCAATCACACGAACGTGCAGTGTAGTGGGTAGATTGATCTTAAGTGTTTAATGGATTTTTTTTTCCTCTATAATCCATTCATCTATGTTTTCATACCAACTGGATAATGTCTACACCTTTTATGTGAATTATAATAACCACACCTTCTTATTTCATCAGTCTAGTAATTACTATAATTATATTTACTGTAATGTAATTAATTTGTTATTTCAGATAGCTAGATCCCCTTTTCAAGAAAATGGAAGCACACAAAAATCAAAGTTGTTTATTAAAAATAATGGTTTAAGTTTGAGAAAAGATAATTATATAACGAACGTATTGAATACCTATTATCCAATGTATCGTTTTCTCTGAAGTACATAAGACTGGTTTTTGCGGTAGTAAGTATATGCGATACTCATTAAAAATATTTGATACTTCTAAGAGTACCAGAATAAATTTAAATTTTTACATAATATATTTAATCTCGAGGGTTATAAATAATATTTAATTAAAATACAAAGGTGTATATACATATATAATCATTAATAATACCTATTAAATAAGATGTAACTCTAAATAAATGAATAAAAACAATACCCTACTAAAGAGGTAATATCCAACTCATTAAAAAGGTACCGGAAGTTTCGTAGATTGTAAACTGTTTAGAACTTGATTTTTGTAGTAGCAGAAAATTTGCTGCAGGCAGATAATTTTTCGTTTAAATTGACCTTATGTGCATGGAATAACCCCAGAAAGGAACAGTGCAAGGAACAGTGACCCAACCAAACACATCGTACAATATGAATGAATTAAAAATCCACAAAATTTTACAACAATAGGTAGAAAAATGCTTAAAAGTAGAAAGCAATGCAATAAAAACATAAACAGATACGTAAAACATATTTATTTTTAATATTGAAATTCCAGCATACTGCATAAATATAAACTTCCCAATAATCAAATTAATACAAACTCTTTTAATCATTCATATCACTTTTATTACGAATATCTTTTAAGTAGTTTAAATATTTTCAATGATATACTTTTATCATAATTTTATGGATTAACAAGTATTGATTCAGTCAAGCACAATTATCAGATATTAATTGTTATTATGCTTTTTGTAAATTTTGTGATGTTTTAAAAATTTTAAATTTGCTTTATTTTTATAATTTTTATATATAATCGGTCTGAGAGAATAGTCTCGATACATTATGTCATTTTATATATGTATTAATTGTAAAATTCATGTATACGATTGTAAAAATTATCATTTTTAATTTTATTACAGGATTATTAAATGCAGTTGTGTCCAAACATACTTGACATTGGCCCTAATTTCTTAAATATTAGTCTTATATTTATACTGTAAAATACAGAACTGCGTAAAGAAATTCACGAAATAAAATTTTCAAAATATTTAATCTCAAAATTTTTAAAATTTTATTTGTGCTATGACCCAATTAAAAAAAAAATAAAATAAAAAAAAAAAAAAACAAGACCTTCCGGCTTTTTCGGAAGGGTAGGTTGATTTCTTTTTCCTTATCAAGTAGCCGTCATTTTGTTTCAAAATGGCGGCTACGAATTATTAATGCACTTGGTAGAAATATTGATGTAGGCTATGCACATATGGAGTTTTAAGCAAATCGGTTCATAAATACACTTTTATGTGAATTTAAAATTTTCAAGTGGCCGGCGCTAGGAAAAAAAATGGTGGGTTAAGTTGACAAATATATGAAATGCGTTTGTGAGATAAGTCTACTGTACACACATAGTTCGAATTAATTCAAAATCTCAAAAGTCATTGTGTTGAAAAATTAAGTGGCTCCCACTTCGATAAAAATGGCAGAGAAAGTTGCTCATCTAAGATATCGTTGCAAATTTGAAAAATTTTTTTTTTCTTTTTTTTTTGTAGAAATTCTTTCAAAGAGGCTTAGTAAGTTGATAAAATGTTAGTTTCCTGCATTTCTAGTTTGTTTTAGCATTAAAATAGTCTAATTTTACCTTAAAAACGGATTAAAAAGATCCAGTAACGTATGTAATGGATTTGGCGCCAAATTTGGCGACTTTTCCCCTATGGCGACTTTTTTGGCGACTTTTGGCGAGAAAATACTTATTATCGATATACCAAAGATGGACGCAATAACGTGATTGGTTCATGAGTTACGTGACTTTTCTAAATTTTTGTTGTTTGAATGATAAATCCATTTTTCAACTTTGATTTGAATTGATTAAGTATTTCTAAAGTTCCAGCAAACACATCGAAGATATTTGAAGCATAGGTTACTGTACAACTGTGGTTTAAATCAGTGCCGTGTTTCAAAAGTTATTATTATGGCAAATTTTCAAGTGGCAGTCTAAGTGGCTGCGACTTGTAAAACAAAATAGCAAAACAACTTGCCCATCAAAATCATCCAGTACATTTGTACGATAAGTTCATTGTCCAGTTCTAGTTTAAATTAAATCAGAATTTCAAAAATTATAATCATAAGAAATTTTCAGGTGGCACCACTTGTAAAAAAAAGTGGAGTGAGATGCCTAGCGAACTTATCTGAGATATTTGAATGATAAATCCACTACCCAAACTTGAAGCGAATTGATTCTGTCTTACTAAAGTTACCATAATGACAAATTTTCAAGTGGCCGCCACTTGAACATAAAATTGCGGATCAAGTCATCAAGAGAACTTATCCTAGATATTTGAACCAAAAGTTCACTAACCAGCTTTTATTTGAATCAGTTTAGTATTTTAAAAGTTATCGTGATGGCATATTTTCAAGTGGCAGTGTGATTTCAAGTGACTGGAACTTAGACACAAGATGCCGGGACAAGTTGCCTAGTGGAAACATTCAAGATAATTATATGATAATATCACTGTCAAAATTTGGTTCGATTTGAAGTATTATTTCAAAAGTTATCGTGATTTTAAATTTTCAAGTATGAGCCTGATTTCAAGTGACCGCGCTTAACTTAAGATATCTGCCACTTTATTAAAAGTGGCGGATATAGTTTATTAATAAACTTCATTGAGATCCTTATGTGATCTGTATTTACATCACAATCCAAACAATTTCGGAATACGCTTTTTACAATTTAAATTTGAAATTTTCAAGTTGTCTCCACTTGAAAACAAAATGGCGGAGCAACTTGGTTAACAAACTCATCTAAGATATTTATAAGATAAGTTAAGACACTGTTCAAATTTGGTTCCATTTGGAGTATTATTTCGGAAGTTATCATGGTTTTAAATTTTCAAGTGGTGGCCTGATTTCAAGTGGTCCCGCTTAACTTAAGATATCCACCACTTTATTAAAAATGGCGGATAAAGTTCATTAATAAAGTTATTTGAGACACTTGTGTAATCTACGTATACATCAAAATTAAAAGAAATTCGCAATACGCTTTTTACAATTTGAATTTGAAATTTTCAAGTGGTCTCCACTTGAAAACAAAATGGCGGAGCAACTTGGTTAACAAACTCATCCAAGATATTTATAAGATAATTTAACACACTATTCAAATTTGGTTCGATTTGGAGTATTCTTTCGGAAGTTATAGGGATTTAAAATTTTCAAGTGGTAGCCTGATTTCAAGTGGTCCCGCTTAACTTAAGATATCTGCCACTTTATTAAAAATGGCGGATATAGTTTATTAATAAACTTCATTGAGATCCTTATGTGGTCTGTATTTACATCAAAATTCAAACAATTTCGGAATACGCTTTTTACGATTTAAATTTGAAATTTTCAAGTGGTCTCCACTTGAAAACAAAATGGCGGAGCAACTTGGTTAACAAACTCATCTAAGATATTTATAACATAAGTTAAGACACTGTTCAAATTTGGTTCCATTTGGAGTATTATTTCGGAAGTTATCATGGTTTTAAATTTTCAAGTGGTGGCCTAATTTCAAGTGGTCCCGCTTAACTTAAGATATCCACCACTTTATTAGAAATGGCAGATAAAGTTCATTAATAAAGTTATTTGAGACACTTGTGTAATCTATGTATACATCAAAATTTAAAAAAATTCGGAATACGCTTTTTACAATTTGAATTTGAAATTTTCAAGTGGTCTCCACTTGAAAACAAAATGGCGGAGCAACTTGGTTAACAAACTCATCTAAGATATTTATAAGATAAGTTATGACACTGTTCAAATTTGGTTCGATTTGGAGTATTATTTCGGAAGTTATAGGGATTTTAAATTTTCAAGTGGTAGCCTGGTTTCAAGTGGTCCCGTTTAACTTAAAATATCTGCCACTTTATTGAAAATGGCGGATAAACTTCATTAATAAACATCATTGAGACCCTCATGCGACCTGTATTTACAACAAAATTCAAGCAAATCTTGCTTTAAATATGCTTTTTACAATGTCGGTTTGAAATTTTCAAGTGGCTGCCACTTGAAAACAAAAAGTCGGAGCTACTTGGTTAACGAACTCATCCAAGATATTTATAAGATTAGTTCACTATCCAAATTTGGTTCGATTTCGAGTATTATTTCGGGAGTTATCGTGATGACAAAATTCTCATTATAGATAGATAGATAGATAGATATATAGATAAACGAAGTGATTGCAATAGGTCGATTTCTAAAGAAATCAACCTAAAAATCCATTACGGAGTGAGTTGATTTTTGCGAAAGAGTATGTAGTCACTGCGATTCAAAGTTATTCAGAGACCTATTCTGAGTGATTGCACTTTAGGGATTGAGCTCTAAGCGACTGGACATTTTTTGTGAGTATGAGCGAAAATTTTTGCTCTGGAGTATTTGATGTTATTTGCTTTACTCCTGTGGAACAAGTGACTATTTTTTGGACTGTCCCAGAACATTCATCGAATAATGACTTATACTGTACGAGTAACAGCTTCAACTGTTTCCAGAATATTCGAAGAATCAACACCTGCTATTGGACTGTTTTCGAAAATATTTGATTTAATAATAGTTTTGTTGTACAGATTCGAGAAGTTCAAAAAATGTTTGATATTGCCAAGGAGGTCCCATACTAAAGCTGTGACGAAAATAGTCGCCAATCGAAATATATTCAGTTACAAAGAAATCATTTAAATATAGTGCCCAGCGAAGCGGGCAAAGACTGCTAGTTTAGCCATATACTAATAAAAAAGTTTCGGCAAATATTACACCACATAAAGCATACAATATTCAATCAATGCTTCCTGAAGACGTATTGGGTGTTATATGTTTTATTATTTGTATTCTTATTATGCTTTTTTTTTTTTTTTTTTTTACTTTCTTCTACATGTAATATAGAGAAAGTATTGGATTCGTAAAAATTTTCGACCTCGGGTTTTTGATGGATTTACACGTTTTGAGAGCTGTAGAACACGATTTGACCATTTTTAGAAAATGTCTGTCTGTCTGTCTGTCTGTCTGTCTGTCTGTGTGTGTGTGTGTGACAAAATTTTGTGGCAACTGTATCTCAAGAACTACTGCACAGAATTTCATACAAATTGGTATGTAGTTTCATCTTGACATAAATTAGTGCCTATCAACTTTTGGTAAAAATTGTCTTACAGGTTGCGTTGCCATCCCGCTTTTTCTAAATTTTTAACATGGTGATATAGGACAAAATTTTGTATAAATGTGCATAAAGAGAATTATTTTTTAGTAATCATTATGAAATTTACAAGAATTATTTATAATAGAGATAGTCAACTGGGAAAAAAATTTTGTATGCGTAGGAGCCTCGCCACACCCCCTGGGGGGGAAGTCCCCCCTCGTGGGGAGTAAATTTTCATGATGGGTATCTTTCAAAAGAGCTCGACAGTACCTTTAAAACGAATGGTTGAACCATAGATCTGCGATAATTTAAAACAAAGTTATCGATTTTTTTTTACTTTTAATGAAAAAAAAACTTAGAAAAAAAATCTTTTTTTTTTTTTTTTTTTTTTTTTTTTTTTTAAACGAAATTTAACGAGACTTGGTATTTAGTTGGCCCCTGACATAAACTGAGGCTGATTAGATTTGGGGATCAATCGTTCAACAGGTGGCGCTCTGATCGTATTTTTTCTAAATTTATAACATGGCAGTATAGGAAAAAATTACGTATAAATGTACATAATGAGAGTTATTCTTAACCTGTGATTGTGAAATTAATATGAATTATTGATAATAGTAGTAGTTAATTAGGAAAAAAATTTGGGGCATCGCTTCCCCCCCCCTAGGGGGAAGTACCCCCTCCCAGTGGGGGGTGTAAATTTTCAAGATCGGTGTCTTTCGAAAGGTCTCGTCAATACCTTTAAAACGAATGATTGAACTATAAATATGTGGTAATTTAAAACAAAGTTATCGATTTTTTTTTACTTTTAACAAAAAAAAAAAAAAAAAAAAAAAAAATCTTTGAAAAAAATCGTTTTTTTTTTTTTTTTTTTTTAAATATTGTTACTGCGTGAATTTGTATAGGAAAATATAGAAGAAAGTCTTGTGGTGGCCACAACATACTAGTTGAATTTAGATTTTCTATTTCTTTATGGTATATTTTTCATTTTAAACATTACACAGAATGAAATGAAAAATATCACATGGAAAATAGAAAATTTAAAGAAAAAAGAAAGAAAGAATAATAATCGAAATCCAAATAATGAAAGCATACAACACTCACCACGTGTTCTGGCGCCTTCATTGAATATTGTATGAAAATTGTGGTGCATTTCTGTACACATGTAAGCATATAGCCAAAAACTACAGATTTCAATGACTTAAATACATAAACAGGACAAGATCAATAAAGCAGGTATGTAAAATGTTTAATAATAATAATAATAACATAAGAAGTTAAAAGGAAACTAAAAAGATAAAGTAAATATCATTTATTGGCAAAAATAATAAATAAGCTAAGATCCGTTAGCATTACAATTTTGAAATATTACTTCAGTGAAAATAGAATCAAAGTTAATTCTAGTCGTATCATTATTTAATTAATAGAGACTTAAAAATAAAACTAAATTATTAAAGAAACTTGTAAATGTGTACGCATTCGCTTAATAAAATCCCACAGGTATAAAAGAACAAGAAACTACTTTTTTTTATTTTTTTAATCAACATTTCGACATAAGTTTTGTGATAATGATAATAATAATAATGTTCACAGGAATCTTACAGAAATTGCGAGTAAAAACAAAGATAGTTTAAATAAATAAACAAGATTAAATATTAATTTGGGATTTATTCTACAGCTTTGTTTAAACATATCTCTAGAACATTGTGTTATACAGTACTGAAATTTGTTACATCACCTTATTAGAATATTGGAAACGTTTTTTTAGTCATCGGACATGTTTTTTTTTTCGTATTGATGATTTGTAGGTAAAATTTAAATTTTATTACTTCTTAAATTGAATGTATTGATGCTTAGAGATTGGATAAAATCCTACAATCTTTTTTTTTTTTTTTCATCGTACCAACCTGTGAGATCAATATTTAAGGAATTAAACCCGAGGTCAATGTTTTTTGAACACTGCGTATATTAAGAAATGCAGTGGTAAACATACTTAAATTAACTGAAAAGGAATCTTAATAAATTGCTTAAATGAATTAAACACTTCTATTATTGAGTACAAGAATCGGTTAAACTACATTCTTAAAGAAGGTCAAATCTGATTCTTTCGAAATGCAGAAAGGAAGTTGCATAAACTAAGGTAGACAATACCCAACAGAAAATAAAAGAAAATAATAAATGTTGTTTTTCAATGGATTCCTAGCGCAATAATTCATATTTTTTCCATTCCTGCGTGCATTAACTTTTATGATTTAATTTGCAGATACATGAAATGGCTTCAGCAATTCTCAGAAACTATTTTAAAAAGTAATCGTTATCTTTTATTATGCATACACGCACACACACACACATATATATGCAGGGTGTTCAAAAACATTTACCTAGATATTAATTCATTAAATATTGATCTTAGGCATCTATATTAATAAAATCATACTTTTGTTTCACAATCAAAGGATTTTGCGATAACTTCACGTTTTACACACCGTAAAATCCAAAAATTACTTCAGAAAATTTTCTGCGTGTGTGTGTGTCGTTGTGTTTGTATGCCTGTAACGCTATTTTTGTCCGGGTATCACGTGAGAACGGCTGGACGGAAATCAACGACACTTGGAAAAAAGTTAGATATTTACAAAACTTAAAATTATATCTATCAACTTTTGAGAAATTCCCCTCCATATCCGTTTGAGGGGGGGGGGGGGCAGAAGGCATAAACTCGTTTGTAAGCATAACTCGGCTCCAAATTTCTTTAGAGTGAAGAAATTGCGCATGGCGATATTAAACTTGAGAACAAGTAAACATCTGCGATTTAGAAATTTTTGATTTTGAAGGGGAAAGAGAGGGGAAAATCGATTTTTGGTGGGAAATTTCATAAGTTCCGGATTTTTGAGTAGAACGCTAAAAAAATGGAACAAAGATGTTGAACACAGCCTTCTTTATGATATTTCCAAAAACACATTTTTTTTTTTTTAATTGTAATTTTCGATTTACTTACTTTCTTTTTTTTTTTTTTTTTTTTTTTTTTTTGGGGGGGGGGGAGGGGGTATTAAGGTGCAGATTTGCGACACCCCTTTTAGCGTTAAATTTGTCCTGGGATATCAATGGCAGCCGCGCTCACAAATTTCGGTTAACCAACACCTAAAGGAATGGGATTATTTGAAGTTCCCCCCTGCCCCCCTGGAGGCAGGACGAAAAAAAAAAGTTTGTAAACATAACTCGGCACCAAATTACTTGTCATTGAAGAAATTGCACTTGAGGAAACTAGACATGAGTAGAAACAAAACATTAAGTGCGATTTTGGAATTTTTTATTCTTAATGGGGGGAGGGGGAAAATCGTTTTTTGGGGGGGAAATTCCGCATTTTTTAGTAGAGCTCTACTAAAAATCGTACATAGGTATTGAAAACAGCCATGTGCCTTGTTTAGGATATTTCCAAAAACCTATTTTCTTTCTTTTTTTTTTTTTTTTGTGTGTGTGTGACTTTCGAATTTTAAGAGGGGAGGGGTTACGAGGGGGCAAATTCGAGACCCTCTTTTAGAGCTAAATTTATTTGGGAAATCTATGGGATCTGCGGTCACGAAATTTTGTTCGTGAATTATTTACATATATTTGACACCTATTATAACGGCATTTTACAAAATCCCCCCCTTACCACCTTGGGGTCGGGGGGCGGCAATAAATTCGTTTCCAAGCGCAATCTTGCTCCATATTATCTCAGTAAAATTAATTTTTATCTGTGGATTGGTTATGGGTACCCAACCAACACGCATTATAAAGAGTTTTTATGAAATTAGCTCTACTCCTCATCTAAAATTTGGGGGCAAACACGTTTTCAAGAGTAACTCTGCTTCAAATTATATCAGGAAAAAGATTTTCGATTGGCAATGTGTACCCAATATTCACATTACAAAGAAATTTTGCAAAATTACTTTCTACACTAAGAGGGGGCGGGCGAAAAAAATTCAAATTTTAAGCCCTCATAAAAAATAGAGCTAAAATGTAACATGTATTCTATACCCTAATTAAATAACGAATTTCAGCATTATATCCCAAAAAAAAAGTCATTGAGATATATTTAAACAAATTTTGTATGGAAGAGTCGCAAATTAAAATATAAATGTGTTTATTAATTTATTTTTTATTTTTTAATGTATACATAAAAAGAAAGTGTTGGATTAATAAAAAAAAATTATGTTCGGTTTTCTATAGATTTACGCGTTTTCTGAACAAGATTTGACCATTTGTTGAAGATATCTGTCTGTTGGCTTGTGTTCAGTTTCCAAAATTTAGTGAACACTCTGTCTCATGAAACAATCAATTGAATTTAACCAAACTTGATATTTAATTGGACCTTTATTAAAATTGATGCTGATTATAATTTGGGATATATTGTTTAACAGATGGTACTATCCCTCCGTTTTTTCCTAATTTTGCATTTGACAGTATAAGAAAAAAATTCGTATAAATGTTTACAATGGGAATTCTTTTTAACCAATTACTGTGAAATGAAAACAAATTATATATGATAGTGAATCAGAAAGAAAAAAAAAAAAAAAAAAAAAAAAGGAAGAAAGAAAGAAAAGAAAAGAAATTCATGTATATGTAAGAGTATCACGTTTCTCCTTAGGAAACCTTTAACGGGGTATAATTTTTCAATATGAATATTTTTCAACTTATTATTTTATTTGTATTATTATTTTATATAAGTATTAAAGAGCTCGCCAATACGTTTGAAACGAATGGTTAAACCATATATAAGTAATAATATTAAACACAGTTATTGATTGTAAGTTATTAAAAATATTAATTGATTATAAATTATCAAAAATACCTGAAAATATGCATTATTTAGATGTCGTTTGTAGGACATAAAACTGACTTTTTTTCGACGTTTAGTTTTTTATTTCTCCGAGATGAAAGTCGTCTGCATTCACAATGGAAAATAATTTTAATACATAGCACAGGTCGACAATGAATTTTTTTTCCCTCAAGGTTTTTTCCCTCTTTTCTGGGGTATTTCTGGGTGCTGATTAAGGAAAAATTATTCAAAAATTTCCATCACGTACTGTTTTGAAAAAAAAAAAAAAATGGGATTGTTTGAGCTTATAGCTCCTTTTTTTAATTTCCCTCTAAGTTATTTCTCGAAAAATCTGGGTGATGTGAGTGAAAAACAAGGAGAATTATTTCATCGAGACATTAAAGAAATGCAGAGGAAGTATCAGGGACGACGTAGTGTTAACATGTTAGTAAATTATTGCTGGATGCTGCATAGAGAATCCCCCCTCCTCACAAGACCCTCAAGTCATGCACAAGGTAAAAAACTCTAAAGGGAGCTTCTACGAAAAGAAACACATTTAAAACATAATGTGTAAATAATAGCCTATTTTAATGCATTTCATACGTTAATTGAATCAAATTTGTTAAAGCCTTTGGATGAATTCTTCCGATTTTCATCCTTACTTTGTGAAAACTCCTTACGTGACAGGAAGAGAAGACAAGCATGCGTAACTTTTTAAGGTTTATTTTGCTCGAAAGAAGCTTGTTCTATCTCTCTCTTTAAAAAGATCATACTAGTAAGATCTTTTTCCTTTGATGCGCAGTTATAACAGATTTTAAATAAAGAAAAATAAATAAAATAATCATAATAAGTATTTTAAAGAAATGAAAATATCCTCTTTATAAACGTAAATATATAAGAAATACAAATCTTTTTCCGAAAACTGAAATTGATGAATAAATGTTTACTAGTCATATAATTAGATAATCCTTACGTTATAATCTTAACCCCTTCGGCCCTGACGTCCCAGTATTAGAACACATCTTTACATATCTTTAGAACACACAGAATATTAGAACACATCTTTACATTAGAAGTGTGCAGTATTTCTACGTTTTCACATACAAAGAAATTGTTTAAAAATGTTTAATACAAAATAATTATAAGCTATACATAAAATAAATTTTCACTTTTTGGTTAATTATAGCCTAGTGTCCTACTATTAAAACATTTTTAATTAATTTGGAAATTGGCAGAGAATATCTAATCATTCACTGATTTTTTTATCTGCCCAATTCATAATTCAGGGTCGAAGGGGGTTAAGCAACATTTTTCTTATTTTTCTTATTTACTTAGGAAACGAGTTTTTTTTTAGACTTTAAAACACTTTAAAAAATTGCTTACGGTCTTTCATAAGCAAACACATACATTTTCCTAAGCGCTACTTCTTACATAATGTTAACTTTAATGACAAAACCAAACAGTTATGTGTTACAAGAAGGCGTTCAGAAGAAGCGCCAAGACTTATATCTTAATTCCGGGATTTACGAGTAAACATCGGCTGAAGATCTGTGAAACGTCATTCTCTTAAGACTAGAAAGGGTCGTTGTTCTTTAACAGACATTTTTAGCTTCTTTTCGAAAAATGAACGAAAATTATTTTCTGCTTAAAACATGGTTCTTTTCAACTCTGTTTAGTCAAGAATTTAACCTTGACTTTCATTTTATGATCAAACTTGAAGTAAATAAGTCTGAAATAGATTTTACTCAGTGAAGGAATCTATGTCAATATTTAAAATCGATAGAACATAGACTAATTTGTTATCCGAACTTTCTCACTTCACAGAAAATCTAATTTTCTTACGATTGTCCACATTCTTATCCTTCCCAGCGAACACAAAAATAAAATAATAATAATAGAAGTAGTTATTAAGTTATTTTCCGAAAGATTCTTCTTTCTCAACTTTCTTACGAATCTTAAAAAATATATTTTAAAAATATAGAAATACACAGAATATTTATAACATTAATGTAAAATTATTAAAAATTCATGTTCGAATATTAAGATATGATAATTTTTTTCCCCTAATAAAAATATATTTTTGTTTTATTTCTATTTAAAAGAACGGTTGAGGTACAAATACTTCTAATTTAATAAGATTATCAATGGTAATAGATTATAACAATGATCATTACAAAATCAAAAACGGATAATTTATGACATAGGGATTATTTTTAATGCCAAAGCATATTTATTAAAATCCGTTGATTTGGTGTTATATTAAATACAGAAGAATCACAAGATGATGTTTTAAATTAAATCCACAGCGACTCCTTGGTTTAAACCTAATGGAAACTTGTGACATTTTGATTTCAATAAATATTTGGGTAAATACATTAGTACGTATATGCAGTCAACTATTTTATCGTTGGTTATAGCATATTTACTGTTAATAACAGCAATCGTCATGTTACTTACAATGTGAACATTCAACATTTAGTTTGTGAAAAAAAAAAAAAAAAATCATGTATATTTCTAGCATATGTTATACAACAAATGACAATCCATTTTCACATTTAAATTTTTTGCATAAAGTTTAGTAGATTTCTGAAGATTGTTAGCCTTCTGTAATTAGGCAATAACAGAATTTGGCATATTTTAGCGAATATGCTGTGGCGAAACAGAACATTACAGACATTAATTTCTATAGAAATAAATTTCAATTTATATTTTATCAAGAACGCCCCTATTAAACATTAGTATTTGTCAATGGATCCGAATAAAAGATATGAAAACTTGAAGAGAAAGAAAGATGTATACTTAATGTAAAATCGTGACAATTTTTGTAAAAATAAGAATTTTCCTAAGAATAAGCTTCATTCTAAATTGTTATAAATAATAATAACATAATAATAATAATAATAATAATAATAAAAAGAAAAATACAGTGAAGTGGAATACAAGGAATAAAACCTACAAATAATTTTATCAGTGTGTAAGAAGTAAACTACTATTTACTGCCATTTTGAGTTGGAAAAACTTTTAAAAACTAGTATAAGCACAAGCGAATACAAAAACTAAAAATTTCTGATGATTTTACTTTTACTTAATTACATAACTGTGCGCAAAAGCAATTATACTCAATTAAAAATATTAAATATTTTCTGATTACGCATATTGCATTTTATTTTATTTTTTTGTTTTTAATCATTTAAACTAGCAAAACTCAAATTATTTTGTCTGATTTTATAAATTAATATTTTTACTGATTTACTGTTAAAAAAAAAAAAAAAAAGTTTCATTTTGAGGAGTTAATTTTGTAAATTTTATAAATTTTACAAAATTTTGGAATCTGGTACTTCTTGGTTCACTGAAAAAAGAAACATGAATTTTAATTTATCAAGTTGAAAGAAAAAAAAAAAGCTCTAAAAAGAATTCATATATTTGATACTCTCTTAAATATATCATTTACCATCTCAGTATATAATAACCTTCATTTCTTGTTTTAATCAACAGACGGTATTTAGTTAGTCTCTTATTACATAGTGTAATCTAAGGCTCTTGCTCATGTGATACTAATGAAAGTAATTGTAGATAGCTTCCTGAAGCTACAATAACGGAAGCAAAAAATTACAACTGCAATAAATAACTATAAAATGAACTTATATTAAAAACTCGTAATCCTTACATGAAATTTGATCCTTGATAGCCATTGAAGTTAAAATTTATTTGCATTTCTTCAAGGATCATAGCTATATAAACTTGACAAATATAAATAGCATGCAATAATCCCCAACAGAAAGAAATACCTTTCTACTAATAATATGAAAAACGATAAGTCTGTTATCAACAATCATATTTAATTAGACGAACAAAAATAATAATAAACTAAATGCACCATGAACCTAACTCGCTCGAAACTTCCCGTTATTGTTTAAGAGGTCATAGGAAGTTTACGGCGTGTGCAGAATATTAAAAATCTTTATCATTGTCTCTTTAGTCCCTGACCTTGTTTACAAGCTAACAGGTGGCATTTCGTATCACGTGTATTAAACTTTACATTTTTTTTTTTTTTTTTTTTTTTTTTTTAACGTAAATACAAGTGTAATATTTTGTAGATATATTTAATTATTATTATTATTATTTTAAATTATCGACATTTCTTAGATGAATGTAAAAATGCAGCATGTAATTGCTTTTACAGAGTTTCGAAAAAACTTCAATGTTTTCTAGCCCTCCTCCCCCCCCCCCCACAAAAAAAAAAAAAAAAAAAAAAAGAATTAAGAATACACTTTGCTCAAGTGCATACACTTTGCATACACTTTGCTACCCAAACTTCTTCTATAAGCACAAGCAGAAGTCACGTGAATTTAGATATTTTTCAGTTTTTAGTTATTAAGGGATGAACGAGCGAAAATTCTTAAACCACTCAACTAATGCTTACTAATTAAAAAAAACTTTTAATTAATAATTAAAAAGTCCTCTTTTATTAGTTACAATTATATATATATATATTAAATTAGATGACTAATAGAAAGTCTTCTGTGAAATCAAACACAAAAATGCAATAATATATATATATATATAAAGAATAAATAACAGCAGTAATAATAATAATAATTCACCATAATTAATCTATTTCAAAAATATTACATCTATTTCATAACAACATTCTGTTATTGGTGCAGAACTAAATCCTTACGCTTAGTACAAATAATTAATTAATTATTATTATTATTATTATTATTATTAAATAAAAATTCAATTAACTTTTCTTATGATTAACCAAGTGCTTATTTTAAATTTTAATGGAATCAAAGATAGAACTGATGAAAGAACGAATTATAAATTTCTGTTTGAGTGATATTACATGGAAGTTATGAAAATAGATGTATTTCAGAATTGTTAAAGACATTTTGAGCTATAATGTACTGACCACCACAAAACTTTCTTCTGTATTTTTCTATACAAATTCACGTTGTACATATTATTAAAATTATTATTTATTAAAATAATTTTCCATGACGAATGCAGATGATTTTCATATCAGAGAACTATAACACTAAATGTCAAAATAAAATCAATTCTGTACCTTACAGAGTAAACAATAGCTAAGGAAATGCTCTTTTCCCTGTAATCTGGTAGAGGGGGGGGGGATGTGAATTATTACAAAATCTATTATTCAACAATTCCTTTTTATGGCACCGAAGAGTTCTTTTGAAAAATATTCATATTGAAAATTTGCACCCACTGAGAGGAAGGGATTCTGCTTACATATACATAATTTTTCCTTTATAACTATTGCTATAATAATTATTTTTTAATTTCGCAAGATTCCTTAAAAATAATTTTCATCATTTATTTGAAATTTTGCCCTATACTGCCACGTTAAGAATTACGAAGAAACGAGATGGCAACGACACATACAGGGCGATTTCCATCAAAAGTAATAAGCGGCAACTTAAATTAAGGTCTAATCAAATATAAACACATCTCTTCGTGAAATGCAACTTCCACAAAATTTTGTATACATACACAAGGAGAAACAGACACACACACAAGCAAAGAAAGACTTTCTAAAAATGATTAAATCGTGTTCCTCATTTTTCAAAACTTGTAAATCCATCAAAAACAAAGGGTCGACAATTTTCACAAATTCAATACTTTCTTCTTATACAGGTAAAAGTAAAAAAGACTCACTGAGAAAAAATTCTGCAGCTGACAACTGGAATTTAAATTGTCACTCTAGTCGAAATAGTTCCATGTCATCCTGATAAATTCTAGTCCCCTTTCAAAGTGAGTTCTAGAAACCCCTATTAGAATTCTAGAGCGGTTGTCTATAATATTGAGGGGTCAAATTTATTTAAAAATCTGTGCAAATAAATGAGAATGCAAGAGGCTAATTTTAGCAACTATAATCTTGGTTTATGACCCAATTCTAGAAAATTAAGTGAGAATTTCTCGCAATACAAAGGATTCATAATATTCAGAATATTGTTTCTCCATCTAGAAATGTATAAACTAGAAATTCTCGATTATTTCGTCTATTCAACTTATTGTCGTGCCTTATACGCATAGCCCAGAAATCTATATTTCTAGTTTAGGGATTTAGAAAATGACCATTTATTCGTTCTAGATAAAGGCGGTATATTTATTTTTTTCTCAAGGCTTAAAATAATGTACGATAATAAAAGTCTGAGAGTCGAGGTCTGTAATTGGTAATTTTCGAATTTAATTTCAAAAAGTATTTTACTCTAATGCAAAATTTTACATTATAAACATAATTAAAAATAATCAGAATATTTGCACTTCAAACATCTCTGAGCTTTGGATATATGAGCTTATTATATTTAATAATAACAAAAAAAAAAAAAAGATGAAAAAATTGGGCGACATATATATATAAAAAAAAAAAAAAAAAAAAAAAAAAAAACCTGAAATGCATGTGCAAATCACAAAAATAAAATGTAGGAATTAAAAAGCAATTTTTTTTTTCTCTCTTTCTTTCTTTTACGTACATACAATTTTATAATAATCATTAATTTTCAGTTTTGGGAAGTTTTGAATTAGATATGATTATGTTTAGCAAATGTGTGTTTTCATAAAAATATCAGCATACACCGCCGATTCATGAATTATTGTAAAAAACACAATACACAAATTCTACTAAACAATATATCAATTGAAACATGCAACATTAGTTAATGCTGCATGAAATCACACAAAATTGACTCAATTTTTGTTTGAAACAGTTAAGAAAAACATTGCTGTTTTAATGTGTTTTACGTTGAACAGTAATAGCTATCTCTTATTTTATTATGGATAGAACTAGATGAAATTTATTTGTAACACTCACAATTTCAAGATTAACGCGACAGTGATACTGAAAGACATTATTATGATGTACAAAAACATGAGATGATTATGATGTACAAAAACTTGGAATATAATGCACTAGTTTAATTAATCACCACTTAAAACTTATTATATATAATTCTACATGGTAAAACATAACTTTAAGTAAGGAAAAAAATCAAAACAATAGCAACTGTTGAAAATAATTTAAGATTCTGCATAATTTATGTATTGAATTTGACCGGACAATTATACGACAAATCCTGCTAAAATTCATTTTTGTTACACAAGAGGAGAAAAATGCGATAAAAAAGATATTTATCACCTATTGTGTGAAGAAAAGGTATCCATTTATCCAGAGGTAAGTTTCAACTTATGAACTTACGAAAGGGAAAATAAATCTGCGGTGGATAAGACGTAACATGGACCGGTCTCAGAAAAATAAATCGTGAAACAAAAACAATGCAAAGCAGATTCAAGCATACTGTACTTAAGGGCAATAATTAAAAGGTTAAAGAAAAAAGAAAGAAAGAAAGAAAAGAAAATCAGAATATAAAACAAATTCTATGTTCAGTATTTCTTGATTTTGATAAATAAATCAAGAACTTATATAATAAAATACTTCAAGTGTATTTTGCGAGATTCTATAGGAAAACAACATGTTTTTAATTTCTACTAATTAGAAAAATATTTACTTACTTCAAGTTTTGAAGTGTTCCTATAACAATTTATAAGTCTTATATGGACTAATTTTAATGCGTACTAAAGTGTACTACATGTGTTGTAACAACAAATTTAAAGTACATGACTATTCGAACCTGTTAAGAAAATGAAAATGCGGTAAAATGAACGTTTGCAATATATACAATGTTATCATGTATCATAATAGCACATCCAATTTTTTGGAAAAACGTGGGATTTTACAAAAACAAGTATCGATGCACTAAGGATTATAAATTTCAAGCCAGTAGCTTCAGCAACTTAAACTAAATTCTGATATCTCTAGAAGTTGTACGTAAGCATTCGAATAAATTTAGTTTGAATTACTATATATATATATATCATTCTGATTTTCATGAGTATCGAAAACTTATTTTTATAAAACACTGTGTTTTAAAATTTATTCAAAGTAAGCAAAATTTCAACAGAAATACATACTTACACCCTATTTGTAACTATGAAGCCAGTGGCGGATTTAAGGGGGGGAGCCCCCTAGCCCCCCCCCCCCCACCAAAAAACAAACAAACACTGACATTCACAATTGAATATTGCAATTGTAAATTTTTTATTGGTCTAGAATACATTTTGTAAAGTCTAAGCCCCCCCCCCCCCCCCCCCACTAAAGTTAAGATCTGGATCCGCCACTGTATGAAGTAACTGAAAATGTCTGTGATATTTCTTAAATTTGAATTAGAATGACTATAACACAGTGTTTACTAATAGTTTAGTTATTAAAAATTCTATTTTCATATTTCACTTATCTTTAAAATATCCGCATGGTTTGTTTTGTAAAGATATTCATATTTCTTGGAATATTAAATAAAAAAGTATGGACTTAATCATATTGAATTTTTTAATATTTTAGAATATATTTATAGCGCATTTTCTTTCAATTCAAAGAGATAGTTTTAATTACAGTGAACCGATATAAATTAGAAATAATTACGCCAATCACCGGTACGCTATTGTGTATCGGAAAGTCCTATTCCGTTTATAAGCACAATTTCTTTTCACGCAAATATAAATATAATGCAGTTAAGAATCCCAAAATATCCTAGAAAAGCATTCAGAATAGGGATAAAAATAAAGATTTGATTCCTCATTAATAGAAGACAATAGAGAAGTCTTTTAACAGACATCACCATAGGTTCAACTTTCACTTCAAAGCAAAACGAATAAAATATACAGACATGCAATTGTTGTTGTCTGCTTGGCATGAAAATTAGGTCACAAAGAATTAAATAATCATCAATTACATTAAAGGGGTGATAATTAAATGGAGTCTCTTGGATGACAGAACTAACAATGAATGAAATGTTACATTTATGTATTCTATTTTAGAGGTGACAGAAATCGGGAGAAGCTTGAATGACGTCTTGAAATGGAAAGTACGAATCAAATCAAAGTGTACAGTCGGCAGCAAAATTATTCGAACGCTAGCAATAATTCCTATATAAAAAAAGTACACTTAATACAATTTATTAAACAAATCCTTGTCGAATCGTGTTCTTAGACTGACTAAGAACATGATTCGATAAGGATTTATTTAACAAAACAGTATTAAGTGTACTTTTTTTACACAGGAATTATTGCTAGCGATAGAATAATTTTGCTGCCGACTGTATGTAAAAAAAATGTTTGAATTATTGGCGATAATTCTTTTATAAAAGATCACTGAAAAAGATAATTAATATAATACTTTGTAAAGATTAAAACTGAGATGCAAATAAAAATTTTAAGCAACAATATGACTTATATACAGTCGGTAACAAAAGTGTCTGAACACTAGAAAAAATTCCTGTGTAAAAAAAAATACACTTCATACGGCTTTGTTAAATAAATCCTTATCGAATCATGTTCTTACACTGACTAAGACCAGAATTCGACAAGGATTTATTTAACAAAACCGCATGAAGTGTAGTTTTTTTTTTTACATAGGAATTTTTGCTAGTGTTCGGACACTTTTGTTATTGACTGTAGTAATTGAAGTTTATAAACTAAGAAAGACAACAACTATCAATTTATTGATTATTTTGATTTCATAAAAAATTACAACGTAAAATGGGACTTATTCTTGTACTCTTATAAGGATTAAAAAATTTGAGATTTAACAAACTCGGGGAAAATTAAAACATTTCTTTTGAAAAAAAAATATATATGCATGAAATTCTAAATTGAAACATTACATACTCTAAGAAGTTTTAACAAAATTCGGAGAACTGATCGTTAAATTATACTGCAAGCTCCCTTCTTCCAGAAAATTCTAATATCCGTATTTGTACCAAATTACTGTAAAATTTTGAATGTTGACTGTTTATTAAATAGTATCTTCCCTTCTTCGAGAAAAAAAGTCCATTACATTAATAGGCATAAATTTATTTTTAGTTCAGAGAATGGAACACTTTTTGTTAGCCACTGACCTCAATTGTGAAATTTCGTACAGTATAATTACTTTTTATTTATGAAGTAGGTACATTTTTGTCATACTATCGATAAAATTACTGAAAATAAAAATGTTGACCAAAAAAAGAAATATATGCAGCAACATCGAAATCAACGCGTTTTCAAAAGAAAACCTTTCATATCCCAGTAATAAGAAAAAAAAAAAAAAAAAAAAAAAAAAGCGTATTATTTTTGCTCTTCAGGTACTAATTCAGTCTAGGATTTTGCCTTTAGAAGTAAGATTTATTTCTTTAATGCGTATTATTATAATTAATTTCTTAATTGCTGTTACGAAAACTTGAGAAAGGAAAGAAAAAAAATCTGAAATCAAATTAAAAACCTTAAAAATTGTTTGGTACAAATTAAATAAATATAACATAATGGTTAAGACAAAAATAGAAGTGAGATCCTAACCGGTCACACATCTAAAATATTGAATAGTTAAGTTTCGAATTACGTTTACTGTACTGATACAAATTGCACTGGTCTGAAACAAAAAAAAAATATTGCATAACATATTTTAACTGTTTCTTAAACAGTTTTACTTGCAAAAACAAACAAACATCATCAACAAAAAAATACAATAGATAGTTCTATCTATTACGTCTAGTCTTTTTGCAAAATACATATCTTTAGTTGAAGTTTGCATGAAATCATGAAAATTGCTATCCGATAATTGATTATAATAACATGCTCAGTAATTATTTCTTATTTTAAATAATATTAATTAATTTTTTTTAATTTGAAAGTAGAAGAGATGAAATTAGAAACATGTTCAGGCAGGGTAAAAAAAAAATTAAAAAAAAGTTTCACAGGCAAAACAAAGTGAGCATAGAACGTTAACTATGTCATGAAGGAACTGTTTGTTTAATTATGAAAAAGAATATATTTAGTTTAATGTAATAAAATTAGTGATTTTTCATTGCAAACCTCTATCATTTTGAAAGAAAAAAAAAATGGGTTGGGAGAGGACATAATGGAGGTGAATTTTGGATCCAGCATCCTAGAAAACAAAAGGTTTACCAAAAAAAGTCATTGATTTCAAAAAGTTTCAAAAGTTGTTGTTTTTTTTTCCCCCCTAGACCTGTGTTATTAAAAATTTGTATTACGGAACATGTTTTCCACGATTCAATTTAAAGCAATAGATTACTAGCGGACAGTTCGAAAAAAAAATTGTAACCGAGAGTAAAATGTGCTCCTTGTTAGATTTTGAGATGCGGAAAATGAAACTTCCCTTCCAGAATTCTTGAATGTAATAAAACTTTTCTTTGTTGAAAAATGTTTCAAATTAATACCGTTTTATAGAATTTCAGACCGAACTGAAATTAACTTTAGAAAGTTAAAATAATAAGAATTGTACAAGAACAACCTTATCAATTCAAACTATAGATTAGAGTGCGCGCGCACATACAATTGCACATTCTTAACAATTATCAATAGCTATATTATTAAACGGCAATTTCTTTTTTTATATAAAATTATTTTACATTTTATTGTAAAATGATACTTAAATCTATTGTCTTGTATGCTTCATGAATACATATATAACCATTTGCATGAGGTTTCGTTGAATGGCCTATATCATCGTACCCTTTAGCCACACTTCGTTCTTTTAACCACATGACCATGCCTGTTATCAACCATGTTAAATATTATTTTCTTGCTAGAAAATGTTATGTACGCAAACTCTGTCTTCAACTGAAAGCAAATAAAGATTCTTATTTTTCAGGGAAAAAAAAAACGAGTCTACCGGTACAGAAATCAAGTTTAACAAAAGAATGTAAAACTCAAACACGTTATTAGAAAACACAAAAACGAAAGTGCTCTGAAGTTGCTGTCACCAACCTAAAACTGTGTCAAAGTTGAATAATTCACCGACAATCAGTGCATATCTTTTTACAAATACGACAACAAGACATCATAGATCAGATGACTCCAAACAATGAATTCTCCGATGTCATCAGAGACGGGGGTCCACTGCCAGGACATAACAATAGAACCGAATGTCAGATTATGAAATAAAGAAGTAAGAGGGAAATAATAATCCGAAAATATGTTTAGCAGCGCTTCAAGGAGATGTACATTTGCAGGTAATTCTTTATAGCGATGTAGGGTACCGACGGATTTATTATTACTTTATACTCTAAGACACGAAAGGTCAGTGATTGTTTGACGACGTAGAAGGTGAGAAGAGAGACACTGACTTACTTTTGTAAAAAGAGTTTTCATACAACTGCATAAACTGTAAGAAGTATATATATAAAATTACACTATTAAATACTTTTAATATTATCAATAATGACAAAAAATCAAATAAATTCATTTTTATGTAATTCAGCATTTGAATCAACATACATTATTTCAGATACATGATAGTTTTTATTTTAATTGTTAATGAAACATACATAATTCAAAAATATTCACAGATGCAATTGTCTGATTTTATAATTTTATTAGTGTAGTCAATCGTCATAAAGTATTTGGGTGCAAGTTATTAAGATAGATTTTAAGTATTCAAAAGTTATCATTTTATGCTGCTTTATTTCTTTATAAAGTAAAAAAAAAAGTTGTGATATATATTCACGCTGAGTTATGTACATTTGTTTACTCGCTGTACACTTGTTAACACTTTCCAACAAGGTTGAAAAGTGTTAATGACTTCGGTTTGTCTGTCAGTCTGTCCGCGCTCTAACTCCCGAAAATATTAAGGAAATTTCTTGAAACAGATATATGTTATTTAAGTTCACTATCGGATGTGTTCCTTATTGAAAATAGAGTGAATACCTCTACAGGTTTGTGTACAGGGACACATTTCAAAGTATTCTGTTGTATTAGAGATATTTTTATAAACCACATTTTAATACCTTTACTTTACACAAATCTTCATGAAATGGAGATATGTTGTTCATATGCACAAAAGAATGCTTTCTATAGAATAAAGTATGATTAGCATTGGAATTGTAGGGCCACATGAAAATTTTCAGTTACATTAAGGGCTCTTATTAAAAATTGGCTGGAATTGCATTTTCGTTTACATTGTTGGAAAGTGCTAAAAATGTCTAACGCATTCTTGTTTTTAACATTTTCTGACAATGTTTAAGAGAGAATATGATTTGAATTAGTGTATCTGTTTGTTTGACTGTCCATATGTCCATCTGTCCGCCTGTCCATCTACAGTGTCCTTGAATACTTTCAGAATTTAAAAAAAATGATATACGTTATTCATGTTCACTATTGAATGTGTCCTATTTAAAATGACATTAATAGGTACTGTACAACTGTCTTATGTACTGGGATATCCAAAAGCATTTTATGACATATATTTTTATCAATCACATTTACACAACTTTTTACTGCTAAAATCATAAAGAAATTGACATTTATTGTTAATATGCTAAAATAATGTTTTATATATAATATGATATGATCAACCTTCAGATTTACAGGGCTACACTAAAATATTCAAGGCTGCAATTCGAATCTCAAGGCTTCATTTTATTTTGCGTTAGACATTTTTAGCACTTTCCAACAATGTTTAAGAGTGATTATGAATAGATTTAGTCTATTAATAGATTTATCTGCCTTTTGTGTGATAATGTTGGCAAAGAACATTGAAAATTATATGATACAAGATGTATGTACAGCTTGAAAGTGTTAATAATCAATGCGTACCGCATGATTTTTCATTCTTGTTTTAACTATTTATTGGGTATGTTACAAATATTTGATAATTTAACATATATAGGAGAATACAATAGAATTCATAAATTGGTCGTCACTTAAGTTATTATGTGTCAATTTTGCTTTTAAAGTATGTAAAGAATCATGGTTGATTAAAAAATCAGAAAAAAATAACTTTAGTGTACAGATCATGATTCTATTTATTTGTATTTTCATCTAGTATTTATTTTTTGAGCTAACTGACTTAATTTGTATCATTCTTATGTCCCAATCCCCTTTCTTATTTAATAATTGTTCCTATTATACTAATTATTATGATTATTCAAACCTATTCCGAGATATGTATCTAAAAATGTAGAGTGTTTCTCCTGATGAAAATGCAAAAATAAATCTTCAATTTTGGAAAGCATCTCGCTTGAAATTCCTCTCAATATTTAATGGAAAATACGAATTTACAAAGTATAAATCTTGCTTCCTGTCAAAGATTTATTCGGCAGTTTGTTTCGTGCGACTTTAATAGAGGATAAACTAAGTAACAGTTTTAAGTTCTAGCAGATTTTTTTTTTTTTTTCCATCAAACAAGCGCAACTGTCCCTATATTCTGGGGATCATAGACAATTCATCTATAAGTGTCTAAAATCCTGGGTGATGCGGACTTTGCGGACGGTACCGCATACTTTGCGGCGTAACCTCAACGACTGGAGTTACTATTGTGGCTACATGATGAACTGAATGGGTTTAGTACAACCTGGGACGGCCTGTGGTGTTATTCTTATATTCCATTCTTAAAGCATTTCCGAAATACAAGCGCGAAATTCAATTTTGGAAAATCAAAATTTCTCAGAAAATTATTAATAAAGATGTATTCAAATTAAAGCTGTTTATTCATTTATAATTGCAAACTGCATTCTTAACCTTTGACTGCGTCAACTATTACTATTTAAAATTATTTTCTGCTTAATATTTCTGGAATATTGCTGTAAAATTTAACGCTTTAAATCTATTTTTTTTTTTTTAATTTGGATGATCTAGCAATTCCATAATCATTATTGAACCCAATCAACTTACTTCATTTACAGTAATTTTGCTTCATATCAATTAATTTTAAAAGTTGTAGCTTTTCTGAATTCTTCTTAAATAAAAGCTATATATTATTTTCTATTTCTTTAATTTAAGATAATTTCAAATATTTCAAATACTTTTTTTAATAATGCATACTTATGCTAATAGTTTTACGGGTTTTTTTTTTTTTTTCAGTATTATCCCAGCACAAAATGGACAACTCTTTTTTATCACAAAATTTAAATCAAAAACCATAAAAGCTGGCAATATTTATTTACAATTTAAAATGTCATAAAGATTTGTTGATAACTGAATATTATCACATAGTGACAAGCACGAAATCAGAATTGTCTTTTTGAGTGTGTTGAAATTTGAATATTATCATGTTGTGACAGGAACGAAGTCAAAAAAATTTTTCGGAGGATACATATACCTGGTAATCTGTCCTGATCGACCGTAACAGTTAATAGATAAGTAAGCGCAAAACATATAGATACAAACAAGAACATATTTAATTACAACCAGGAAAATCCGTATCTTTATATGAACTTGTTTATTCTTTCTAATAAATTATGTCATTTGTTATCTGTGCAACTGGTAATTCATCAAAGCAGTAATTTTACTTGCCTCTTTATTAACATGCATCAATAATGTAAATAAAATTCCAAAAAAAATTACAGCAAGAAAGAAGAATTTTCACATTTTATAAACACATTAAAATATAACAAATATTAAACCGATGATGAAATGTTTTGTCTTTAAAGATAATTAATATCAATGATATCAAAATGTGTACATACAGGATGGTTATAGTTAAACTTCCATTACAAACTGTACCTTGCATTTAAAACAGGCTATCCAATTGCTACCGAATTTGATTTGTAGATAATTTATCTGATGCTCTAGAAAAAAAAAAAAAAAAAAGATACTTGAAAAAATGTCCACAAGTAGCTCTTCGGATAGAAAAATTGCAAATTCAACCATGCTTCATGATTAATGCTCCTCACGCGATGAGAAATAAATCTGCAAATAGTCAATCCGTTTATAGAGAGTGTTTAAGAAAGGTGTCCGTAGCTTTGAAATCACATAACTGCGAAATAGGGAGAAACAAGTGGTATATGTCAGAATGATAGGTGTGAAATTTGTTATACACGGATTTGCAGAAAGAGTTCCTAGAATGGCTGATAGGTGATGCCACAAGCACATGAAACTTATATAGTACTCAGAAATTCAAAAATTTCATTCGTCAGTCTATTTCATTGCTGATGCGTGTAAGTTGTACCGAATTAGTTATTATTGGAAATTAAAGAATATCATATTGTATTCCTTGGAGCAATACGTTTTCATTGTACTGGAATACGGCCCATAAGGTCGAAGTCTGATGATGACAAGGCGAAGCTTTCAACAAATATTTAATGTTAAAAAAGTTTCAGACCAGAAAAAAATTCGTAATTTATTTATATAGAAAATTCCAGCGATGTCTGCATACAATATACCACTTGTTTCACTTTTAGTCTTTTACTGTTTCACAATTATGCCATTTCAAAGTTGGGCAGTCCTTTCTGAAACACCCTGTATATTCCTTATGAATCATTTCTTTAATATATTTTGGGATTTTCCATGCAAAGTGCTTCCTAGTACAGATTTTTAAACTAATATATTTTCCTTAATTCCTTGATCGCATATCATAATTCATTCCCATACCAAATTTTGTGGCGATCCACATGTTGTATTATTTGTTATTACAGCCGAAGTTTTATTACAGCTACTTTTTATATAACAAATGCAATGGACCTTTATATAACAAATGTAAACCCAAATGTAATGGCTTAAAAATTCACCAAAAAATAAAGAAGTAAATAATAATAAAAAAAATTATGATAGAAAATGTGTCAAATATTTATTTTTATGAAAAATTTTACGAAAATAGCAGAAGATATTTTTATTTACATAGTTTTATCTACTAAAATCGGTATTGCTTTAAGGAGTCAGAATAACTGTTAGCAGCATATATAATTACATTTTAACGAATTCCGAATCTTAAACTTGCAATTGTTGAAAGGGAAACATTCTATTTATTCATATTAACTCAGTGATCTATTTAGTGTTTTAATTCTAATAGTTTGCACTTATTAGTCCCTTAAACGTAATGTTTAACACATTTTATGGGACAGATTTTAATTTCTGAAATAATATCAAGTTTAATGTTTTATGGTCGAATACGTTTTTTAGGTACGACGTATACCTTTTGACTTTCAAAGAGTCAGTCAGGCTTCGCATCTCACAACATACAGCTTTTTTTTTTTTTTTAACATAACATGTTTGGTATAAATGTATAGTCTATGGAAATATAATTAAAGCTCTTAATACAGTGAAACTTGAATAATTCGAACTTGTTTAATTCGAAATTCTGGATAATTCGAATTTTTTACTCGGTCCCTAGAATTTTGTATTAAAATAATGTTAAAAAATCATGGATAATTCGAATTTTATTTTGAATAAATCGAATTTTTCACACGACTACCTTGAAATATTACAGTAAAATTTGTTCCCGAGATTTTTCTCAGCTAAAGTTGCTTTTTTTTATTTTTTTTTTAAAGTCTTTCGAAAGAAGGATAAGGAAATACAAGAGTATTTCCTACCTAGTGCATCAGAAGATATGGTCCACATACATGAACTTTCAGGGTTTTTTTTAATTGAAAGTCATGTCTAATGTAGAAGATTCTGTTTTTGTATCAATTGATAGGTTGAAGTCATATGCTATGACACAAACATTGTACTTAAAGAAGCAATTAAAAATATCTGACAATTTTTTAAAACGTGTTGAATAATTAAGCTCGTAAAAAAATATTGATTTAATGGGGGGGGGGGGGTGAATGTAGCAGTATTCTTATATATAAAGTTTATGTGTTAAATCATTGATCGTAGAGTTTTATTTATTTTTTTCTAATTTATCTCTTCTTTTTGAAAAAATAGTATATGTAATTCGAATTTTTGAATATTTCGAATTTTTTTCTGGTCCCTTCAACTTTGAATTATCCAAGTTCTACTGTATGTGGATAGGGCAATTAATATGTTAAAATGTCAACATATGTTTCGATACTACACGGTATGTTTTTAAAAACTGATTCCTGAATCAGTCTTGAAAGAGGTACCGTGTGGTGTCGAAGTATATGTTGACATGATAATTTTTTTAGTTTTCATAAACTGCACTTTTAGCAAGTAAAACAACACAAATGTATAGTCCATAAAAATTAAGAGAGGTATATGTGTGTGGATTTTGAAGTTCAATCCATTGATTGCAGACAAAACTTGACAAAGATATAACTTTGACAACGCAAAGGTGCACCTCTTCGATATTTTATAGATTTTTTAAATTTGAATTTTTTTAATAATAAAATGACTTCTCTGTTTCAATTTCTTAAATTTTGTTCATTCTGCTTGTTCTTTTATTTCAGTTGTCTGCGCTTCTTAGCAACGGTTACTATACTATTTTAATTTATTTACTTTTCATTCTTTCGCAATAAATCACATGAACATATAAATATAATTGGGATTTTTAAGATGGATGAACTGCTTAGATTCTTTTTAGATTCCGATATGTTTGTGTTGACAAAAATGTTCTTGGTATCTTTTCCTAAGCAATAGTTGCTAGATTTTACAAAATTAAACAAAGTGTGATATTTATTTCAATCGTTGCCATTTGAAAACAACTGTGTATTGTTTCTATCGGAATCAAATGGAGGCAGCGGGGATCGGAAACGGAATATAATACCAACATTCGACCATATCTCAACGTTCATATAATACCAACATGTGAAATACTTCAGTCGAAATACTTACAAAAGTAAATTATGTTACTTGTACAAAAATATTTACACAGATGCTTACAAAATCAAATATAAATCCTTTTGTATGAATTTTCTACTAAGAGAATAATTATTATCTAAAAAACAAATATTTTTCATCGGTTCCTATAATCAGCAATAGAAGAAATTAATGTTCATGGATTCAATTTTTTTAATTAAGTTATCTCCATTAATCAGAAATTTTGTAAATGACACCAAAGAAGGATTTGATGAAACACGGAGAAAATTTATATTATAGTTCATGGGCAAATATACATTAGAAACATTAGGTGTAATATTATGTGTCAAAAAATTGTTTCACAAAGCAATTTAATACTACGTTTGCAACAAATATGTTTTGCCGTCACATTTTTTAAGGCTATCAAATTTACGTATGTGATTTCACAACTAAGTATTTCTCAACGTTCCTATAAAACAAGATATACTTGAGAACGCTTGTTTTTGTTCTGTTTTTTTTTTTTTTTTTTGTATTTGTTAAGTAATATTGAAATATTTAATAAAACAGTATCCGGTTCAAATTTATTTATTCTAATAAATGAAAGTTCCAGCTTACAGTCCTTATCCATCACTCAGAGAATTTGCCTTGGACAATATCTTAATGACATATTTTTCCGTCTTCCTGGTTCAGCTACGCGCATAGAATATATGAAACGGCTTTATGAAACCATTAATGAATGGCTTCGTAAATATATGTACATTTCTTTCTTTATTAGAACAGAAATAATTATGATTAATAATGAGAAACACATTAGGTGATGCATTAATCTACTTTTTAACAAAAAGGGTTTTAATGACATTGCCTGACGGAGTTTCAAAAGAAAGTTATTTTAGATCAGGAAGGTAGCTGTCGATGCATTTTATTCGCTCTCTCTCTCTTTTCTTTTTTTTTTTTTCTTACTTTTTTTCTTCTTTTTCTCAAGGAAAGCCATACAAAGAAAGGAATAGAAAATGGGACAAGTATTTGCATAGCTTTTCTTTTATGTATCAAAAGCATATTAATGAGGAGACATTACAGTTTCACACGCGGAAGACTAATGTTTTACATTCAAAAAGCAAGAAAAGAATATTAAAGTTACATTTAAGATCTAACATAATGTAAAAAAGAAAACAATGCGCTTAAGGAAAAAAATAACAGAAGGTTTCTTTGCTAATTACTTGTAAAAACACTATAAGAAACAATTTGCTTTTATAAGTGAATTTTTTTTTTTTTTTTAATTTCCTACAATAAATACTCCGAAGCAGAGTACAACATAAGCGGAACAACATAATGATAAAAAGATGTTCGCCTACAGAAGCGCCATCTGCTTGAAGCGGTTGGCCGTATAACAACCAACGGCAAAGTAATATTAGTGGACTAAAATGTTTCCTGAAATGTTTCCGGTATGAAATAAATATTATACATGACGATTGCCGCTCTAAACGGCAGAAAGTCAAGGAGACACATTTCCCAAAGACATTGCGCTGCTTGCTTTGTACATATGCATTGCTCTGAAGATTTTGAAAATGGTTAAAATTATCTTGACTGAAAACTAATTGGAAGTACAGTCGGTAACAAAAGTGTCCGAACACTAGCAAAAATTCCTATGTATAAAAAGTACACTTCATACGATTTTGTTAAATAAATCCTTATCGAACCATGTTCTTACACTGACTAAGAACAGGATTCGACAAGGATTTATTTAACAAAACAGTATGAAGTGTACTTTTTTTACATATGAATTTTTGCTAGTGTTCGGACACTTTTGTTACCGACTGTACACGTAAATATCAATTTTATGTTATCCAGTGATGCTTCCAAAATATTATTGACATAATCATACTTTAAATTATATTCTAGATAAGGTATTGTCTGAAATGTGTATTTATATATTTACAGTAAAAAAAAAAAAAAAAAAAAGAAAGAAAGAAAGAAAAAAAAATGTAGCCAAGAAAAAAGAAAGCAATCTTCAATCTTTTTTTATTTGCCGATTAGGTTTAACAACTAATTACTGCTTTGTTTTACACATTTTTCACACTATATTATCACCAGTTAATGATAAATACACAACAATTTTATTCGCCTAGTTTTTTTTTTTTTTTCTTTTTTTTTTTTTTATAATGAAAGAGAATCATTTACATTTAAATCCAAATTTAAAAGAAAATTATGATTCAATTAACAATTTGTATAAGAAATTTAAAAAAATTGCATAAAATCTGCCTATTAAATAAAAAAATAAAATAAAATGCGTGTGTGCGAGTAAAAATTTAACAAGGAGATTTTTTTTTTTCTGAATGTGTCGTCCGCATTATAAACTTATTAATTCGTTTATAATGCAAAAACGTTTTATAATTATTTTTGAATTTAAATCTATACGGTTTTTAAGAAGAACTTATGAAAATAAACTGGCACATGCTAAAATAATATACGACTGTAAAAATACCAGCCATAATTTCTTAACTTCCTCTCTCTGTTTTTTTTTTAATACATCACAGTTTCTTCGTTCAACAAATCAAACTTCATTTTAATAGACATAAATGATTCGATTAAGAATTTAGTTAGCATAATCTCATTCCAAGAGGTGTCCTAATTATCCATATTTGCAGATAATTCACAGATTCCATTCCGGCAGCCTGTGTTAAATTCCACAGGTTAAATATGGAATGAGGCCAATATAAAAAACAACAGCGAAAAGTATGAAAAGTTAAACATTTTACGTATAACTTCAAGCAGTTTCCTTTTTGATTAAATTTTCAGTACAGAATTGATTTAATCTCATTTTCATACGCATAAATATTGATTTGCAAAGACATAATCACACGGAAGCTTTTGAGATGTTTTCTTATTTTAAATAACATCTAAAAAATATATTTAAAAATTTTCGTATTTCGTAATTAATCATGTATTCCTTTTAAAAAATTATAGAATATGTTATTTTGATACTTTTCTTAATTACTATTTTAAACACATATATAATGAATGCGGGAAAGAAAAGTAATTAAGAAAATGTAGTTAATCCCTTCGCTGAAAAAAATTAATAATTCTTTCTAGAGCTCATAATTTTTTTTAAATCTCTGCTTTTACGAAATTTAATGAACAACTTACAGTAGAAAACAAATTTCAAATTTAATAATAATAATATAAAAAGTTCAATCATTGATTACATTATTTACGCAAAATCTTTTTTGCCTTATGTTAATGATGATTTGATCACTAATGACAATAATTAGGTACAATGTTTAAGTAGATGGCAATTATAATCCAATTACACATACATTTTAAAGAATATTTATATATCTATAAACTCTTTATTATTTTATTATTTTCTTTTCTTTCTTTTTTCTTTTTTCTTTTTTTTTTATGTAAACTGACGCTTCCTTTTTTGCTTGAAAATTTAAAGAATAATATATAACTTTATTTATTTATTTATTTATTTTTTAAGTTGAATTAAAATTTTATATGATTCAACGTGATGTGAAAAAGGTGAAGAAATATTTAGCACTTTTATTTCAAAGAGTTTTATTATTATATTACATTATATTTTTGATGTTTTCTACAGTAATTATATTCTGTATTATACAAACTGATATACACTACTATCCTTCAAAAGAAAAAACCTTTATAAAAATTTTATAAAAATTTTATTTGTTTTATTTTTCGAGCTTGTATGTGATGAATTTCCTAATTTCCAATAATAATCCTTCTTTCCCCCCCCCCCCCCCCCAAGAGTCCTTCTGTATTATAAATAGTAAAAATAATTAAAAAAAAAAAAAAAAAAAGAAAAGAAAAAGAAAAAGAAAGAAAAAGAAAAAGAAAAAGAAAAAGAAAATGAAATCAGAACCAAATTGGAAAAATAGTATCCCAAGTAATAAAAACCAAACGTTACTTTTTTTTTTTTTTTTTTTTTAATATTTTCTCTTTCAATTTTTTTTTTTTTTTTTTTTTTTAGTGTGTATGTGACATTTTTAATCACAGCTTTGGAATAAAAAAAATAGTTGTTGAAGTGTTGGTTTCGAATACGTAAAAAGTTTTGAGAAAAAAACCTTTTTGAAATATAAAGATCACATTACGTCAAGAAAATTTACTAATAAGAGATTGTTACATTTCATAGCAAACTTTCAATTTAAACATTATTTTCTGTAATTAAAAAAAAGTTACGAAAGGGTATTTACGAAATTCATATCAGTTACTTGATTACTAGTCGATCTGTACCGCATAGCGTTCGATTTTACTTACACAGGAATTTCCAAATTTATTTCTCATTGCTAATTCAAATGGTATTGGTTTATATGACATTTCAAACAAATGGCTTCATCTTTCATTTCATGATATTTATTTGTTTTGAATTCAAGCATCAATTAAAAATGAAACCGTAATCCCTTAATTCAAATTTTATAATCATGTGCCGATTTATTTATTCATATTATTAATTTCTCGTGACGTAATTGAATGCTATGTATTTAATTTATTATTTTCCCCTTACGTATTACAATTTTGCGTAACAACCAAAAGAATTAATTTTATTTTAGAAATATAAATTGCTTTGTGTTATTTAAGTTTTGTTTTACGTTTGAATAAATTCTGGTTAAGTAAGTTTTGTTTTTTGCAATGATAACAACTATCATACACTGTACTGAAATTATTTTTTGAACTATCTGACAACCTTCGAAAAGGGTAAAACTTCAATGTTATTTTTCTTGTACAGTTTTTACAATTTACTAAAATAATGGTTACTGAAACTTGCAATGAAAAATATATCTATGTATCTGAAAATAAACGTTATGGCCTAGTCAGCGGTGGTCAGATGTTTAAAATAAATCTTTGTAAATGGAGCAATGTATTTTGAATGCTTGATCTATAATTTGTATCAATGAAAAAAATCTTCTAAAACCATACAAACTATGCATAAAATTTTATTTCTTTATTTCAACGTATTGTTGCAATTGTGATGTAAGTTTTTCGTTATATTATTCTTTTCCATTATATTATTTAGTTGAAATGCACGCATGGAAATCACGAATAAAATTTTATTTTATTTATTCCTATACATTGTTTTGGTTCAGATATCATTTTCAGTATTGTTTCGGCAAACTTGGTCTTTCCTTATTAAGGAGATTTGTTGCTCTCCGATTAATAAAAAAAACACTATTTAAGAATTTTATTTTTTAGGTTGGTTGGTTGGGATTTACGTCGCACTAGTGCTGCGCAATGAAAAATTGGCGACGTTCCGGGTTTCACCCCTACAGGTGGTCCGGAGACATGCCATCACAATTTTGATTCCATGGCTCTCCCGCTTCGGCGACCCCCAAAGGTAAATTTTGAAGGGAACATGGAGACCATTGCGGCCATGACAGATTTTACGTGCACCAGCCACCATTAGTGTACTGTACACAACGGTCTTTGGCCGGCTCGAGTACCGAACCCGCAATCTTCCAATTACGAGCCCGGCGCTTTTTTATTTTTTACGAGCTAATATTTTGTATATTTTTCAAATTAATACTTATCGTAATTCTATTAATACCATTGAAATAACACGCTAATAAATGATATATATATTTATAATTAATGGAATTTTCAATCAATACTTCCCATTTATTATTATAATACAGTACTATTTTGAAATTGTAACCGTAATTGATACGTTTGCTTTTTTGAATTACTTATTAAAAATGACCTCATTATTACATTACATTTCTATTTGTAAAAAATGTGATAAGAACAAAAATGAAGCATAAATAGTTTCTTAAATAACAAAATTAATTTAATTCCATTTACATTCAAACTTCTATTACAGAAATAGAGAGACCTAAATATTAAACTCAAATTTAGTTGAAGGAAAATGTATAATAATAATAATAATAATAATATATTTAGAGAGGTACTGTTTAATTTAGGACATATTTTTAAATAGTTTTTCAAATATAATTTATTAGTAAATTAGGTTTTTTTTTAAGTTAGATTTACGGATATTCGAGTTTTTAAAAGTGAAAGATTTAACGGTATCTCTGTTCATTCATGCCGTCACGTACACCATCTTAAAACATCTTTTTATCGTTTAACGTAATTTTGAAGAATCGGGCTTATTTACTATTTCAGAAAAATGAAAACAGATCGAGCCCTAAAAACTAAAAGTTTTTATCGTATTTGTTTTTATTCATATAATCACGTACGATCATTTTCATTTAAAATATCGCTATTTTTAGATCGCATCAGTTTTTGTTCTTATTTTATGTTATAAATAGTTCCAGAAATAATAAGAACATATCGGCTGATAAAAACTAATTTATCCATTATTTAGAAATTATTTTTACATCCCAGAAAAAATAAATGCAAATTAATAAGGGTGATCATATGTCAGGTGACCTCAATAATTTATTTACTGAAATTTTAAATGACAAAGAGAGAAAAAGATGCCTTTCTAAATAAGAATCTAGTCATAATCTTAGAAATGTGGGAATAATTTTGATAAAAACTGGAAATGCACTGTAAAAAAATACAGAAACGTTACCCTTATATCTGTACTGATAAGAATAAAGGATTTAAGTTCATATTCTTGATTTTTCAGGAGACGAAAAATAAGGTTAAAAAAATTCTGTTCAAAGACTTACCCGTTCAATACAGTTTTAACCAGGATTTTATCATAATGTACAATTTTGTGAATAAACTGCATACATTTAATTTTGAAGTTTGTTTATTTTTAACAAATTTACATATATATTATATTATACGCATATGTAATATATACAAACATGATTGCTAAATTTCTGACTTGAGTCTTTTTTACCAATGATTTTCTCAAAGACTAAATGACATGGATTTAAATCCTTTATAACAATCGATAGAGAATTTTTTTCTGAGTCTGACTATGTAATTAACTCAAAATCGACATTTTTGGACTTAAATCCTTTATACTTATCAGTACAGATATATCGGATACGCTCCTGGTTTTAATAAGTTTGGAGCAGGTTTCTGAGAATAAAAGGTTTTCGACCATGAAACGTTCCTGATTTCAGGAATGTAGTATTGTTTTGAATGTATGTATATCTGATGGTTACTGATATTTTCAAGGAACATTACTGGTAAATATTGGGCATATTAGCTGCCCAACATTTTCCAGGAAAGCGCCGGAATTTCTTTTACAGTCTAGGTTAAAAATTGTAAGACAGTAATTTGTGAATTATCATTGAGTCCGACTATTCATATGTTTATTATTTTGTTTCCAGGATTCTAAATTAGCAGTTTTTTGCCGAATTTTCCAAATGATATTTTTAATTTTAGATCCAAATGACAGTTCAGATATTAAATTTAATTTATCTTGTTTTATTGTTCGGCATTTTTGTTTATTATTATAATTTTCAATGGTTTTACGATGGAATAGGATAGATATGGAAAAAAATTTAATTTACTTTCATAAATTAAAAATATATTTATTTTATTCATTATCAGAATAATTTCTCTGACACGATCTTTAATTCAAAATTACTAATTTGATGCTTAACAATGAAGAACTTTTAAGGAAAAGTAATAATCTATTTAAAAAAAAACTTTTAAAACCCAAATTCTTAATATATCGTATCACATAAATCTTTGCGAAGTTAGAATAAAATTTAATTTGAAAAAGAAAAAGGTAACTTTTTTGTTTATTAACCAAAAAATTGATGAAATTTGAAATGCAAGTTGGTCTTGTGGGTACAGGCTGTATATTATATTTTTGTGTTCGTGAGAGAAAAAAAAATTGAAAACTGCAATTTTTAATCCCACTTCAAAAACATGTGACTTAATGTGAAGCAGATTTTTTTTTTTAATTTCTACTAACGGTTTCCATACAATCTTCTGCTGTTGTCACCTAAAAGTCATACTTTAGTTAATTTTAAAAAATCTAATTGTCTGATCGATAAGCTGTTTAATCCATCGGATTCACAAAAATTTTCCCTTTCATTTGGTAGCTTATTTGTAACGATACGACTGATAATTTTCTAATTTTCCTAATTTATTTTCCTCATTTTAAATAAATGTACGCTATTTTCATTATCATTTTTTTTTTTTTTTTAAATTGGCAACAATTAAATTATGTTGAGATTCACAAACATACCGTAGTGAATGACAGTAAGTACATAAGAATTTGGGGAAAAAGCGCCAAAACATTTCCAAAAAATACGAAAAATATTTTTGTCCATAAATTTTGTTATGGGTGCGTAGAATACAAAACTAATCTTTTGTTATTATTATTATTAAAAATGTTAAATATTTAAATTTGATTTTAAGCGCTTCAAAATAAATAAATACATTTTATATATTTGCTTTGACATTATATAAAAATATTAATTGGTTTGGAAATTCATACTTTACATATAAAAAATAAAATAATTATGATAAAACTATCCCAAATATTCTTTATTTTTGTATAAGTCATCTATACTTTACTATTCTAGGTCATTTTCATGTTTTTACCATGCAATTCTTGAAGAAATCAGGAGGAAAGTATTTTTATTTATTTATTTATTCTTGTACGTATAATTTTTTCAAACATGCATTTAAAACAACCTGATTTAATGGTTTTAGCTTCATCGAGCTCTAGAAATGAACAATAAATTCACTGACCTTGATATCAACTGAGACCTTTTACGGTAAATTACACATTGATTCTGAAAGCGGAAGTTTGTTCAAATGCTTAACGCCATTCAGAAAGTTCGTGATCAATGAGTAATTTCTCAATGAAATTCTACAGAGTTCGTGATTTTAAATGCCCTTTGAGGATCAAATTTTTTAATTATTTTTTTAATGATATCGAAATTTAATTTACAGTTCTATACATAATTCAAGTTTCCCAGACTTCATTTCACTTAAAAGTACTTAAATTGTATTTCAAATTGATTTACTGAGATATTTGGAAAGATAAAAAAAATAATTTAAAAATGCAGTCGGAAACCAGTTTACACTAAAAAGAAAATGTATTAATTCTTGACTAAAATGTAATGATGTGTAATATCTTTTTAGAAGAAATAAACATAATTATTTTATTTTCTTATATTTCTGACTAATACTTTTTAAGTTTATGTACCTAGAAATACGAACTTTCACAAAAAAAGATTGTACAAAGATTTCAGAGACCAAAACGTAATATGAAAAGTTGTATATTAGGAAAAACTGGAAGAGAAAATAAAAATTAGGACAGACGTTAAAGAAAAGGTTTTGGCATTATCAAGAGAATTAAGCGTTCGTATGAAAATGGCATCGACCTATCGTACAAACACAGAAAAAAATGCACTACAAAATGTCTTAACTGATAAAACAAAGATATCACACGATTCAAAAGGTGATCCTAGGTACGATGTATATTAGGTAAAAGATGAAGAGGTACATATAAAGCAAAATAGAAGGGAAAAAAAAAAGATATCCTGGATCAGAAATAACAAAAGTCCACGAGAGAATTAAAAAAGAGCAACTATAAAAATAAAATATAATATAAAATATATTTTTCTTAAACGTCTTCAAGAGCAAAAACACCTATATACATAAGCGAGATTTTCGAAGTTTACCTGTTATAACATATTTCTAAGATACTTGTAGAATTTTATTTCTAGCAGAATAACAGTAATAGTGCTAAAGAGGGTTGCTGCGGATCTGCCTTTGCCCCCTTACACTTCCATAAGAACATTCATTGAGTAATTTTCATCTTAATTTATCGAGGAGACACATTATTGAAGGTTACTATTAAAAAAAATTCTGCTCGTGGAAACGCTGGATAAGTATACATAACTATGCATATATAAATTCTGTAGTGATAAGTATAAAGGATTTAAGTCCATATTCTTGATTTTTCAGGAGACGAAAAATGAAGTTAAACTAACTAAAAACTAATCAGCCGAATCGATTAGGAAAAAGGGATTATGTTGGTTTATACACTTTATACTATTCAGTGATTGTCAATCTTCATTTAATAAAGGGAAAAAATTGAATTAAATATTCTATACCAAAGATTAATGCTAAATTTCTGACTTGAATCTTTTTTTACCAATAGATTTTCTCAAAGACTAAATGACATGGATTTAAATCCTTTATACCAATCGATCGAGAATTTTTTTCTGAGTCTGACTATGTACTTAACTCAAAATCGACATTTTTGGACTTAAATCCTTTATACTTATCAGTACAGAATTAATGGTAACACAAATTAATAATAAGCCTTACAGATGCTATTTAATTAGCTGTACTATCTAATTAAATTTGTGCATAATTTGTATAGTTGAAATTAGTTTCCACTTGTGAACAAATTACGATAAAAAATCGAAACTGAAAGCAAATTTTATGCGAGGTGTGATTATTATTATTACTATTACTATTACTATTTATTATTATTTCTTTTATTTTTTATTTTTTATTTTTTCCTTTTCCTTTTCCTTTTCCTTTTCCCTTTTTTTTTTTTTTTTTTTTTTTTTTTTTTGTATGAGCAGTAAAATAGGCATCAAACGGGATTTATTTTTCTATTCACGATTAAGAATTATATTTACTTTTTTTCAGGTAAGTTTAATATACAATTGAAGAGCTAAGTCGGGGGGGGGGGGGTGAGATTTCATTTCAGGGTGGAAGAACTTATTATGGGCTTTTATACATCAAACATTTACTGATAATTCAAAGTCTTCTAATAACGCAGTTATCAACGCAGAAAATTACTATGTACGTGGTCTTTAGCTATTCTATTACTTACTTGCTGTTGATTTTCTCAAATTTACTGAATTATCAAATAACACGTTCATCCATTAAGCTTTTCAATTATAAATAAGCATTGACGAATGGCACCAGAACTATATAAACATGCTATAAAGAGATAATATTAATTCATTTCTTGTATACTGCTCATTATCGTGTAACAAAGATATATCAATCTTATGTTTATTACAAATTATTTAGAGATAGGATTCATATACTTTCCAAACATTGAAACCTTACAATATATTTTTCATTTACTTTCCAGTTTGGTTACGAATACAAGATAAATTTATGTTTTTTTTTTTTTTTTTTTTCTCCTTTATCACATTAGATAATTCTACTTAATATTACTAGAAGATTTATTCATATTGTAATCATTACTATTCAAGAAACCCTACAACATTTAGCTTTACTATTCGGCTTGGTCAAGGATAGCAGCTGAATTAATTTCTTTTGTTTATCGCTTCGCAAATCTGAATATATAAAATTCCGAACCACAAACATCTGAGGTTATGTAATATACTTTGGATGTTATTCTTCAACTATAGTATATATTTTTTTCAAAGGCGTAAATAAATTAAAACTAATTTAATTCAATTTTAAACGCAGTAGTCTTAAGATAATTTAAATTACCTTGAGTAACTTGAAAAATGGTAAAATTTCAATTATTTAAATATAATAAAAATTATGCAATTATAAATGCATAGCTGCCAATATTTTAATTTATTCCGGAGTATTTTTAGCCCCGCCTCTATTTTGCACCAGTTTATTTATAGAATTTTTTCTCCAACACATAACTTCGATAAAATAAAAAGAAATTACTCTTAAATAAAAAGTGGTATGAATTAGAGGCGGGGCTAAAAATACTCCGGAATAAATTGAAATATTGGCAGCTATGTAAATGTGAACCAAAATAACATATTTAAGTACGAACATTTATTTATTTATTTGTTTGTTTTTAATTAAGATATTGTAAATTAGATCCGTAAAAATTGTATCTCATTTCACTCTAAAAAAAGTTTTGTTGTAAAAAAAAAAAAAAAAAAAAAAAAAAATGGTGAGTATAACAAAAATTTCTGTTTTAATGTGCTCCAAAAGAAATTTTGGTCAGATTAACAAAAAAATCTTTGTTGTATTTCTAACAAATTTTTTTTATTTTTCTTAGAAAAAAAAAAAAGACTTACAAATATGCAAAAATTGACGTAAATCTAAACAAAATATTTTATTAATATAAGCAAATATATTGACAATATATCTTGTGCTGTCGTAACAAAACTGTTTTATTTATTTTTATTTTTTTACTTCTAATGAAAATTTGGTTTAAAATAGCAGAATAACCTTTTCAAAACACATTTTGTAGTTTTGGGTGTATATCCAAAAATTCGCAGTTACATTGTATTACGCTTTTAATTAGCAAATTTCAAAATAATAATGATCAAAAGATAAAAAACCTACCCCCCCCCCCCCCCCCATGTAAAAATTAACCTTTTATCATTTTGAAATCTTGAATTATTCAGTTTTATTTATTTTAAGTTATTTGATTCATGTAGCTTAAAATTAATGAAATTTATTTTCAGAACTGAATATAAAAAATGTTTCGCCATTTGAAAAAAATATACCATATAAATTTGTATTTATTTCCAGATCATTTTACTTTTTTTTAAAATATGGCTAAGTTGAAATTCGTTTTTGAAATTTATTATTACTTCAAGAAAGAATAGCTAACAAAACAAACTACTTTGACAGCAAGATTACTTTTTAAACATTGTTATTTGTACATTGTTCAAAGTCAAAGTTTAAGTTATCGTAGAACAAGGAATAAGGTAACTTTGGCGAATGGGTTAGTTTTGGCCAAATAATGGTCAAATCCCAATTTTAATTAATCACGCATTTAATGTAAAGTAGAGTAACTTTGCTCAACAAGCAAAATTTATCTAAACAACCCCATAAGCATTTTTTCTTTCTCCTTTTATTTTTTTTAACATTTATTTTTTTTATAATTAAAAAAAAAAAAATAAAAATAAAAATAAAAATAGCAGCATACTCTAATATTTTTATTTGCAAAGTTATTTGTAAAAAATTATTACTTGCACAATGCTTAAAGGCAAATTTTTTGTCCCCACGAAATTTTATGTATTATTTGCACCATCAAAAACACGAGGGGTAACTTTGCTATTGAATAAAATTAAGCTTTATTTACATTAAAAATAGCTTAAACTATTAGATTACTTGTTTAAGCAAAAAAGTGATTTAAATAACTTATTTATACAGAATGTGACTTACTGAACAAAATCATCATGTTTGAACACAATAATAATAACAACAACAAAAATATTCTATTTTATCACCCAAATAACCATAATCTCTTCATCGTATTTCAAAAATTCCAAAGAAAACGTTTTATTTATCAATTTCTATCTCTCTCATGCAAAACACACAATTAATCCAATTCATTCATGGAGAATATTTTATCCAAAATTTCCGAACGGTGTGTATTCACCTGAACGTCTCTCTCCAGCTGAAAAATACCACCTGTAAATTAGCACTTACCCTTAGATGTTGTGTAAAACTGCAGGTGGTAAATGAATTGGATAGGCAAGATTTAAGGAGACCCCCTGTCATGCTCATGAAAAAGAACAAATGAGGCCCTGACCCAAGAGAAATAATACGTTGGTTATGGTTACTAGTGAACACTTCTCTGTGTAAAACAACAATTTAGCGTGGGAAAGGATGCGTATCGGGTATTCAGTTGATGCTCTCAGTCTGTGCAAATAATAATAATATATTCAAAAGTAATAATACAAGAATATATTTATACAGAATAAAGGTAATTTTGAAAATGGAGAGCTAAAGGTTTCATTTTCCTCTTTTTCGCTTGTTATGGAAGTTTTTTAATATATCAAAAAATTCTAACCCCCTCACTCCTCTTTTTTCAAAATTATTAAAGTTTTTTTTATATTAATTTTATCATAGTTAGATTTGACAGACTTACTGAAATTAATAACTGGGTTGCTAAAAGTTTGATCAGAAATACAGAAAAGACGTTTTTAATTTACCTATGAACAATTGCAGACAAATATGCTCAAATATAGGAAATATGAATTAAAATACAGTATATATTTTTTCTGTAATAAGATTAACTCCAAAATTTTGATTTCAAACAAAAATAATGTAGTGGAAATTTTCTAAATAACAAGTACGATTTTCAACTTGAAATTTTACAGCATTTATTGTTTGCAGAGTTTTAAAGACACCCCATTTGATTAATGATAAAAGTAACCATTTTCCGTTATTTCTGAAAATTCTTGAAATCGTCAAAAATGTAAATCACGTTTAAAATATCCATCATATATATATATATATAGGTACATTTTTATTATGACGGCACCTATTACTGCCAAGTTTAAACCATGTTTTCGTTTATTATCGCCAAGTTTATTATCATAATTCCTTTTAACACAATATCGTAAGGTCATTTTCTATCCTGAACAATGTATGCTCCGCCTTTTCGTATTCCTCTAAAATATTATATTATTTTACAAAATTATTTTACGTATTCATGATTAAATTATTTAAATTTTATTCTCGAAAACCAATGCCTAAATGCGACTGGCGTATATTAAACTTTCAGCACGTAAAGTGACACGAACGTAAATTATTTTTTATGGAAAAGTATTATTTCAGAGAAACGTCTAAAGTACTTTACATTAGACGTATGTTACATTAGACGTATGTACTAACGTACTTTACATTATTCGCCCTGTAAATTATTTTTATTGTAAATTATTGAAAAATGTATTGTAAATTATTATAAATCGTATTGCTGTAAATTATTTTTATTATTATCATTGCTATTAATTATTAATTTAAATGTTTGGAGCATTATTTTACAATTTATTGGACGTCATTATAACAAGGAAGTTCTGTAAAATATTAATTCGGTGTTTTATGAAACAAATTCTGTTTTCAAAATTCTTTTAAAATGAAAATGAACAATAATGTAATACTAGTCTAGATAATGGAATTGTTTTGAGTTTATTAACGTCACACTAGAGCTGCCTAGTGAGATATTTGGCGACAATTTGCTAATCTAAATAATGAATAATAATATTTTATAAAATGAGTTTACTTATAGGGCGGGGGAAAAAATAATTATAAAAAAGAAATAAATAATAAAAAAGACAACAAAATGAGTGGCAATTTTAAATTTAGTAGTTAAATCATACTTAATAATAATAATGTGTAAAATTTCTAAAACGTAAGTAAATTTTCTATGAAAATTATATTCGATTACATTATTATTTAACGGAGCTCCTATATTGAAAGTTTTGATAATATGAGATTTGTTAAAGATAAATTTAATTTTTAATAATATTATAGTTTAGATTATGATTATTTTAAAATTATTAATATGTTATTTAATATTGAAATATGTGTTTTGACAAAAAAGTTTTTTATAGCTTTAACACAAGGGTAAAAAAAAAAAAAAAAAAAAAAAAAAAAAGAGAAAGAAAAGAAAAAAAGAAAGATATAATGAAAGAAGAAAAAAAAATCTTAAATATGTCAGAGACACTTTAAAGCATGAAAACAATTTTTTTTTATCTGAAATTAATTAAATTAGAATTAAATATTTTTATATTACATCAAAAGGTGAACATCTTATAAAACATTTAAAAATAATTACAAATACGCTACGTTTTGGTAATTTCAAAAATATTTGAAAAATATTTTAGAAATAGATTAGAATATTTCCTTCAGTTTTTATAATTCGAAAATCACATCTTTCATACGATGTCATTTTTCGGCTAAATTTGTTGTGCAGTTAGATTTAAATTGCAATCTTTTTACACGATTGAATAAACGAAAGATTGTTGTACAAAAATAATGGTGTTGAAGTTACGGCGGCAAAATTTTAATTATATTTCAATAATTTTTTATTAGTGAACACTGAAAATTCACCCTAGTGCAGGAAATATATGCAAGATCATTGATTCTCAACTAAAAACTGGACTAAAGACAGAGAAAGAGAGAAAGAAAAAAGTTATAAACATTCTATAATGATACTATGAGCAGGACAGAGTTTCATGTTTTTTTCTTTTAATTTTATTCAACGCTGACATGGCTAATACTACACTGATCACATCCCTTTTTTTTATGTATGTGTACGTCCTACCGCTTGGTTAATGATCCGTCCAAGTGCTGCGTTGCTTAGAATTACATTTTTGCGAAAGCTTTTTTTATAGTAAAATTACAACGCTATCATTTTCAATGACCGTGATCACAGCATCGAAATTCAGAAATGTCTCACATTTTTTTCCTCTTTCTTGTAATTTTCTGCTTTTTTTTCTCTTTTCATTTTGAATTTTCAAATGGTTTCTTTGAACCGGAAATGGACTTAGTTCACTGTGTGCATATTTCATATTGTAGCTCTACAAGTTTTATTTAACATTTATTGGAAAGTGGATATAATTATTCAAAAACGGCGAAGCTAATGATATTGGAATGAGCAGATGTGCTACTCATAGATCGATTCAAGATCGTGTTTTAACAGTATATTCAAGAACTATTTTAGAGAATTTTATATCTCTAAGAAACACAATGTGCGTTATATTTTTCATTTATAAATACATGTTGATGTAGATAACACTTCTGCAATTGATCATTTAGATTTTAGGCACCAAATGAGACGAGAATTAGAGGATGCCTTTCCTTCAAAGTTTCTAAAAGAGATCAAATTAAAGGAAAAGGAAAGTTTGTTTTGTGACATTTTATTCTATTTTTCAAACAACAGTCAGGCCACCAAGGGTGAACCACATTGAAAAATATACACACCACTAAACAGTCTATTAAAAATAATAATAAATAAATATGTTCGTATTGAAATTTGTAGCTTGTTTGTATTTTGATGTATGACCCCTTAAACTTATTTTTTAAATATTATTTATTGTTTTTGCAGGATCTTCGAGCGCATCATTTGAATTGTCCATATGCGAATTTTCTACTCAATCCACATTTTAGTTACAACTACAGACAGTGCTGAATAGGTCAAGTTTAATTATGGCCATACTGCATTTAAATGAAGTTAAAAGTAGAGATGTAAAAAACCCGGGAATTTTGGGAACTTTGGAAATTTTGATGGGAAGAAACTAATATTCAATGTTTAGATTTAATTTCACTTCTTTTAGGTGTACCAAACAACTTGTTTCAATATCATTTTTATTCTATTTGCTTAAATAAAAGTTATATCAACAATTATGTGATTATTTTACAGAAAATTGTAAAAAAATAAACGTTTATGTTATTGACAATAATAAATGATGAAGTTTTGCAAGCCCATTTAAATAACTTTAATTTTTTTTTCTTTTTTTAATGAATACTATAATAAAATATGTTATAAAAAATAATACAATGAATTTAAATTGTGGTAAGAATACTTTAAAATTATTAAATTTTATTATAATTCATCGAACAAAATTTCACATTAGTTGATGAAATTTTGTTATAATCACTCAAAGAGCACGGGGATCAAAATCGAACATGAGTTCTTCGGTTATTAAGAATTCAAGCAATAATTTTTTAATGCATTAAATCAATACATAAAATATTCAGTAGCTAATAATTAATAATTTGGCTATTATTTCTTTCTTCATTTATTTTTTGCATACTAATATTGTTGAAATTTTAATTGAAATAATATTTCCCAGTGTAATATTATTGATAGTTTTAGTAAATGCAGAATATTCTGAAGCATTTTGTTTTATTTTTGAAATAAAATGTTAAAGATATACATCTGAAACATGCGATCGCGATAAGAAAAAAAAAAAAAATGTTACATTGAACTCAGTGTGTATACAGTCAGAACTAAAATATAAATGTATGGCAATAACAGAGAATAAGTCTATTAATTTAAGGAATTTGAAACTTGTACTTTTTAAATTTATAGACGTTAAAAGCACTATTTAACTAGTATGTTGTGGCCACCACAAGACTTTCTTCTATATTTTCCTATATACATATTCAATCAGTAACGATATTTAGAAAAAAAAAAATACGATTTTTTTTCTAAGTTCTTTTTTTGTTAAAAGTAATACATATTCAATCAGTAACAATATTAAAAAAAAAAAAAAAAAAATTCTAAGGGCTTTTTTTTTTTTTTTTTTTTTTTTTTTTTGTTAAAAGTAAAAAAAATCGATAACTTTGTTTTAAATTATCGCAGATTTATATTTCAACCATTCGTTTTAAAGGTATTGACGAGATCTTTCGAAAGCTACCTATCTTGAAAATTTACCCCCCCCCCCCCGGGAAGGTACTTCCTCCCCAGGGGGGGAAGCGATGCCCCCACATGCACAAAGATTTTTTCCTAGTTGACTATTACTATTATCAATAACTCATAGTAATTTTACAATCACAAGTTTAAAATAACGCTCATTATGTACATTTATACGAAATTTTGTCCTATACTGCCATGTTAAAAGTTTACATAAAATCGATCACAGCGCCATCTGCTGGGCGATTGATCCCAAAATCTAATCAGCACCATTCCATGTCAGGGTTCAACTATATACCAAGTTTGGTTCAATTTCATTCATCGGTTCGTGAGATACGGTGAAAAATACGAAATTTTGCGATCACAGCGCTACCTGCTGGACGATTAATTCCCAAAATGTAATCAGCACCATGCCCTGTCAGGTTCCAACTATATACCAAGTTTGGTTGAATTTCATTCATTGGTTCGTGAGATACGGTGAAAAATACGAAAATTTGTCCTATACTGCCATGTTAAAAATTTACATAAAATGCGATCACAGCGCCACCTGCTGGGCTATTGATCCCCAAATCTAATCAGCACAATGCCCCATCAGGGTCCAACTATATACCAAGTTTGGTTGAATTTCATTCATTGGTTCGTGAGATACGGTGAAAACACTAAACCACAGACACACACACAGACAGACAGACATTTTTTATGTCTGATGACATTCATATCATCTATCTTATGGACATATGTCTATCATGACATTTTTTATTCTATCAATTCGTGTTCAGGACACCCCAAAACGTGTAGATCCTCCAAAAAACGGAGGTCGAAAATTTTCGCGAATCCAATACTTTCTCTATATTACATATAGAAGAAAGCAAAAATTTAAAGATCATAAAAAACATCTGAATGTGAGGTAACATTTTGAAATGCCTTAGAACATCTCTAACCTAAGAAAAAAAAAAAGATAAATTCGCAACTTGTGAAAACTTTCAAAATTCCCTTGATTTGGAAACTTTCAAAACTCCCTTCTCAAAAAAACGGGTTTATTCCCTGGTTTAAACCCGGGTTTTTTCCCAGCTCACATCTCTAGTTAAAAGCAATTGTTATTTTATATATTTAAAATCCACCTATACACAAACAACAATAATAATAAACTTTATCTATTTTCTTTTCTGTTCCCTTTTCTTTTATTTTCGAAATTATTATTAGTATTTTTTTTTCCCTTAGATGTGACGTCGTTATTATTTACAAAACATTGCTATGTTTTGTGATTATTTTGTCACTCAAAATCCTTTGATTTCTATAAAAAAGTATTTATCAATAAAATTTATCAATAAATTTTCAAATATTTCGAATAACAATATCTTAGATAACGAAACACAGTCTACTACATGACAAGCACGCAGCATTTCCCCTTTTCTTCAGAAAGAAAAAATAATTTCTCTGAAAAATGATGATGTTAATATCAATTTGACAGGAGGTACGCTTAATCCTCCAAAATCTACTTTTATCCTCGGCATCGCATCAAAGACGCTAAACTGCAAAATCAGTGTTTCGAAGAAATGTTTTTTACAGGTTTCACGTCTCATAGGATTTAGAAGAAAAATGGAAGATTCACATTTAATTCCAACCGATTTTGGAAAAAAAAATGTCCTTCAATCATTTTTTAACTATAACATTTCAGTGTATATTGTTTCGTTCAAATTGCCAGCTCAGCAATTATCACTTTCAGGTAATATAAAACTCAGATGAAAGAATCGTAAGAATTTTTTTTTTTTTTTTTCAAATGACAGAAATCAATTATATTCTTTCTTTTCATGAAAATTTCAAAGCATTCTAGTAGGTTCATTGTTTTTCTTTAAAAAGTGGAATCTGTCATGTTGTTTAGAGCAAAAGTGTTTGTAGTTTGTACTTTTACTTTAAACTGTAAATAATGCAGATTTAAATAAAATTAATACTGTTTTTAATCTAAAGATAAAAAACCTATAAAGATATCTATATATAAATTTAACAAATTTCACATTTTGAATGTAATATGTGTGGAAAAAGTAGTTAATGCTATTCTAAATATTTATTTTACACCAGGGAAGTGTGAAGGCAGAACGACAATATATATATCTGATTGCAAATTAATTTTTATGGAATATAACACCGATATATACGATATACATATATAAATTTAAGATTTCATAAAAATTTAGCTTTTAAAAGATGCATGATAATACCATACCACAAAAATAAAACTAATTGTAACACAGTAAAAAACCTAGCACAGAAAATTTACGATTCATTTTTAGTTCCAATTAAAAGACAAAACCAATTTAAATTACTTACGCCTACATGAGTAAAAAGGACCACAAAACTTTGACAGAGAAAAATTGATGAAGGTTCTCAATAAATTTATTAAAAATGTAACAGAAAATAAAAATTGAATTAAAAAGTATGAAAAAAGGACGACAGGAATTAAGTTTTGGATTAATAAATGCTTAAAAATAGAAGTATTAGCTCATCAGGGAAACATGTACTTCTTTAAAGCAGAAGGAGCTGCAAGATTTCGTAAAACTATATAGCTATTATATACGATATAAATATAATACATATATTTTTCCTCAAGCGAAATTTTGCCCTTTTCTGCCATGTTAAAAAGTTCGTAACTTTCGAATAACCACAAAGTTTTCAAATTAGAAAATGTTCATAGTAAATTATGTTCATGCCAGTATCATAACTGATATTTTAAACCTTAATAATGAAAATATTCCTTTTAATTCACATTTAAGCGGAATTTTGCCATTTTCTTCCATGATGAGAAAAATCGTTAATGTTCAATGACTTACGAAGTTTTCAAATAAGATTGTTCAAAACAAATAGAATTTTTGCCAGTGCCGTAAGTGATATTTTAAAACTTGTCCGACCTTTCTGTGACCATTTGTTCTTGAGATATTGTGTACAAAAATTAATAAACTGCCCCCCTACAAATGGACACTTTTGTGCATTTTGGATTCGCCAACCCTCAAAACGTGTAAAAAAAAAAGATCAAAGTTTTTTTACGAATACCTAAGTTTTCCTTACCTGTAGTATGATGGAGAACTAAAAGAGCAGTTTTAATATTTCTCAGAATCACTTATAATTTTTTTCTTCATATAAAATCACTTTTTTTTTGGTCAAATTAAAGTACATATATCTTTTTTTTTTTTTTTTTTTTTTTTTTTTTTTAAGAAGAAAAAATGAAGGAAGCAAAAGTGTAAAAGTGTTTTACATCCAGTAAAAGGTTTTGAGGAAATATGATAAAAAATAAAAAAGAATAAAAGGTAATGAGGGACAAAAACATTAATGGAAAAAAAGAAAGAAAACTTACTGTAATACTTTTCTTTAATAGAAAATCTCCTTCGTCCCTATAAAAGAAAAAAACAGAAAAATTAATAAAAAAGAAACAAAACTAGCTTTTTAATCTTCTTAACATAACAAAATAACAATTCATATAATCTTATTTTGGAATCAAAAACAGAAATATCTGAAATAGATACCGCAATAAAAAACTGGGTTTCAGAAATTCCCAAGGCATGACCGAAGGTGTTTTACTAGATGTCTCTAAATAAATAGAAGGCTGTGAAAGAGCAACGCACTATGTATGCATATTCTAAAATGAAATACACATTAAAGATGAAAAGGAAATCACTCTAGTTTAAATGTCTGTCTCATACGCAGCGGCTTCTTTAAGGAAACTTTGATGTATGGTGAAAATTCGTTTCTTTAATAGAAAGGTGTCTGGTTTAAAGGTTAAAAAACTTTTTAAGCAACTAAAAAGCGTTTTTAAAGAAAGCCCCAATTTTTCAAGAACGAAACCTACTTTTTTTTGTTTTAACTACTTGATTTATATATTTTCTTTAAGGGAAATTAATTTTTTTACAATTTGTTAGATAAGCCAGTGTAAAAAATATAATTATTATTTGAGAAATCGTATGCTAAGGCAAGTAATAAAAACATAAAAATTGAATTATTAAGAAAAACAGTAAAATCCTGGAAGTGGGTCACTCCCAATAAGCAATTTTGAAATATGCAATTATGTACTGCATGAAATTTGCAGTACATCATTATTTAAAAAATGTATTTTTTTTCCCTAACACTGAAATACCCGTTAATAAAATTTCTTTACGTAATTTAAAAAGTACATTAGCATTTAAAAATGAAAATCGCAATCGTGAAAGAAGAAAATTTTGAATAATACCTAACACACACACTCAAGAGATGTATTTACATTATTTTTATAGAAATATTGATAGCAAATGCAAATAAAATAATCATAAATGACTTCACATTGTCTCTCTCTAATCCCCTCTTTCTCTCCACCCCCTCCCCTCTCTCTCCTCTAAGTACCTAGTATTTAAATATATTTCATTGTGTAGTAAAATATTTTTTGAAATATTTCATGCACAAATTTTTACAAGCAAAATGATTAAACTAGAACTTACATCAAAAGAATTGTCTTAAAAAATTTACACAATGAAAATTATTTTTTTAATAATAACTATCACTCACCAGGATTGTGAATTTTTTTTTCAGATACCAGATCTTTTATTGGTTTTTACTCAATTTTTGGTAATGTGTAATGCAGTAGTATACTTAAAATTATCCATTATATATATATAAAGGACAGCTGAGTTACAGATAATTTGCTATTTATTTCAGCTTATTTATTAAATTAAGTTTAATCTCTTGTTATTATTGTGAAACTTCTGCTATAAATAAAGTTATTTAAAAACAAATTTTTTTTTTTATTATACTTCAATACATTTATAATATAAGTTTTTGTAAATTTTAAAGCTTCCAGAAGAGATTAAAGAAAAAAAAAATGGCTGATTATATAAAGCTTTATTCATCAGCTTGTATGCATTTGCTATTCGATTCATATTTTTATGGTGATTACAAGTTTTGTCTAATGGAAAATGTTTGAAATTTTGTATAAATAATAGCTTAATTATACATTAAGTATGAGGGTAAATAATTTATTTTAAACTATATTGTTGCTATTTACAAAAGAAGTTATATGAGTAAAATAACTCCATGGTAAATCAAAGCTTATGTTTATTTCCTGAAACAAGCGTTCTGGATTACTGTAACCTCGGAAATAACACAAGATTTAGACAAATATTATAATTTTTGAATAAATTATTTAAAAACATGTGAACACGTACCAATATTTCCCCTTTTGATTGATTTACACGTGACATGAATAATATTCATAAATGTTTGCAGATCAAGAACATGTAAGAAATTTTTAATAGAAAAATTAATCAATGTTTTTTTAGTTGTTAAAATTATCTTACTTTCACTTTTCAAAATTTGTTTATCTGCATTTTTTTTTAACTCCCACATTTTAACCATTACTCTGAGAAATATTTTACACATGGAAAAATGGTCTGAAATAATCACTTTGAGGCGAATTCATACATGGCTGCGTCCACGTCGTAAAAATACCGTTAGTGTTTTACACTGATAAACCTTGATTATAGTTATTCTACAGTAATTACTCATCCCAACAACGTAACCTTTATGAAATTATGAATATTGAAGGCAGAGAAGTTCAATCTGGAAGCACGCGATTTACACGAGTTTCTGAATTAAAAAATCATCAGTGTACGCCCCCACATCGTTTCGAATGAGTAAGCTATTTAAAAGGACAAGAACAGATTGACAAGAAGGCATGCATGAAATTATTCGAAAAAACAGAGAATAGAATGTCTATAATTTAGCTACCGCAAATTGTAAAATGATATATAATGAAAAAAAAAAATAATAATAATAATAATGTAAGCTAAGCGATTGAGTATAAAATTATAACAAGTACGTAATTGAAGGGAGTTCTTAAAATGTAACAATAGTATTTGAAGTTAAATTTGTGACAAAATTTTGTTTAACCCTTTCAGTCGCAGTGTTCCCGCTGATGGAACACCTAATTTTAATTCTCAAGTGCAAAAACTCATCCCGGAAATCTTTTAGCAAAAATTTACATTTATAACATAGCAGAAAAGGCCCTTTTTTTAACGTGATAATTTAAAATTTCTTGTATTTTAATTATGTTTGTAAATTCCAGTGGCAGTGTAATTTAAATGATCCGAATTATCTTGCGCCGCAAAGGGTTAAAATACTCCGGAATAAATTGAAATATTGGGATCTATGCAACTTTTACGAGTTTTTGTTGTCGATAATGTTCACTTATAAAGTGCTTTATTTATTAAATTAAATATTATTTGAATTTAATAAGGTTTACTTACAAATGTTTCAAATCGAAAATTTCTCGAAAAGGAACAATGCTAATATTTTATTTTTTAAATATTTATGATCAGCTATGTGTCTAAAAGCCATTTTTAAAATTAGTTTAGTAATTTTTAAAATAAATTAAGTAGTGAACGTTAAAGGGTTAACCTTCCTAGTTAAGTGCAGTTGGAGACATTTTTTAACTGAAAACTCAAAGCATTTGGTTTTGAAATTTTTATAATGATAATATCACATGCGTATTAGAATTTCAGGAAGGCTTTTACAGTCGGTAACAAAAGTGTCCGAACACTAGCGAAAATTCCTATGTAAAAAAAAAAAAAAAAAAAAAAAAAATTCACTTCATACGGTTTTGTTAAATCCTTGTCTAATCCTGTGCTTAGTCAGTGTAAGACAATGATTCGATAAGGATTTATTAACAAAACCGTATGAAGTGTACTTTTTTTATATAGGAATTTTTGCTTGTGTTCGGACACTTTTGTTACTGAATGTACTTGCAACAAATTCTTGAATTTTCGCAGTTAAGAATTAGTAACTACGTCTCGTGGCGAGGATGCTGTACGTTAAAAGGGAAAGAAAAGAGAAACTCGCCTAACAGAAAATAAATTTTTCTCGAATTATGTATTAAACATTTAAAAATCCATATATATATATTTTCTTTCTTGAAAAAGGAATTAGAAACATCTCTCGAAGCCTTAAAAAAAAATTATTGTGTTTACTGTAGAAAGTTTTCTGTCATCACTTTGAAAAATTTTCTCGAAGACAACAAAACCTTCTCTACTATCAAATGCATCAATAGGTGTGAAGTAGATTATCAAATATTATAAAATTTGTTTTCTCTCTAAAAGATATGTAAATTCTCTAAATAAATAAAATTATAAATAAAATTATTTAATCTTAAACAACTATTTTAAATATAACGATATAACTATTTTTAACCAAATAATAATGACTTTTCAATATACTTTTTCTAATTTTTATACGTTCCTTTTCATATTTTTCCAAGGCAACTGAAACAAAATCTATGATCTCTCCGAGTACTTTAATATAATTCCAACATAATTTAAATTCTTTAAGTTCTGAAAAGGTATGTTTTGCCTTTTTCACTCTCCTTTATTTTGTGAAAACAAATGGTAATTAACTCGGCTTCCTTTAATCTTATATCGAAATACAACTCGAGTGTTCTCTTATCGCCTAATTTCCATTATGATCTAGACAAAATGTTTGCTTAGTTGGTTATTTCCCAGGAGCTAAAAACTTGGCGAAATCATACCAATATACTGTAACAAGTGTTAATGAATTACTGGTCGCCTTTTCAAAAAAAAAAAAAAAAAAAAAAAAAAACATAAGTTTTTTGTAACGAATACCGTAGCCTTGGCGAATGTAAAAGTAAACGCCAAAAGAATTTCATTTTTCACTCAAGTTTTTGACCTCACTTACCGGCAAGATGTATGTAGTCCTAAAAGGATTTCGATTTTGTGTCTGGTACTGTTCTCCCTCTCCATACTGTCATCGTCAAAATTTACTTAGATGCTGGTAGTCTATGATCCCGTCAACGATAATATCTTCTTTAACGTAATTAATAAATTTATCTGAACTGCTTTATACCAATGCGTTGCCTCATGGATTCGAATTTGGGTGTAATGTCTTTCCTCTACAATTAATTTTTAACTTGACTTTATTTTCCAGCTCATCGTGAACTTGCCATCAGAACAATTTTATCTTTTCGACAGCTAATTAATCCTCTTCAGAATACAGACCACTTGGATTGAAAGGTGAATACAGATTTGTATGTATACAATTCATCCATATAGTTTCGTACGTTTGTTTGAGAAACATTGGTTGTTTTGTTTGGTGAACTGGTACTACTGCATGAGAAAGATATTGTAGTGCGCATAAATTTTACAAATTTTTCTACAATACTCTTTTTTGCCAAATCTTGCACTTTTTTCATATATATATATATTTACTTTTATTTTGTTTAAAAAGTTCACACAATTATGTCCTTTATTAAAATTTTTATTATAAGAAAATAATCTTTATTATTCGAATTTTAAACAGTAATCCTACTAATATTTCTATTTATATTCCTTTCAAAAAATAATCACGGTTTCTTTGAAATATTTTTCATTTTGTTCTTGAGCATGACTTATATAAAACGTATTCCTAGCTACCAACCATTACACTTTTTTAACACCGCTTTTTTCTTTTCTTCACTTCATTTAAAATCTAAAATTCGGAAATAAAATAAGAAGAAAATAACTGTTCTGAAAAAGCCGTATTAAAAAAGCGTACGAGATAACAGCTATGTATATAATAGTTTAACTTGGTTGCACAAAATTAAAAATATAATTCTGAAAAAAGGTAGAAATGAAAAAGAAAGAAAGAAAAAATAGTGAAAAATAAGTATGGTAACCGGCATTTATTTAATATTAAATTTAACATATAGTAGATGTTTCAAACCAAAAATTTCTTGAAAATAAATATGCTAATTTTCCTTTTTGCATATTTATGATCTTACGTGTATGTCTTAACTATTTTTACTTTCCAAAATACATATGTAAGCAAAGTATTGTAATCATGACAAAATCCCGACTTTGAAATTTTGATGTTTTCATACGTTTTATGGTTCCCCGAGTTCATTTTTGGTATTTTTACGATGATGTATGTGTGTGTGTGTATGAGTGAACACAATACCGCCTAAACGCTTTGTTCAAATAAGTTAAAATTTGGTACGTATGTTGTATATTACCCTAGAAAGAATCTTATTGATTTTGGTGAATAGTTTTTTTTTTTTTTTTTTTTTTTTTTTTTCGGGGACACAAAGAAATTTTTTTTTTATCTTTATGGCCTACGGGCCCCAATCCTTTAAAGTGTGATAGCATCTAAGTGCCTTATTCAATTGAGCTGAAAACTTATACATATGTTATAGGCCACCGTCACACAAACTGTATAAATTTTGGCGAACCTATCTGTTATAATCTTTTCACAGGGATACAAAGAAAAATTCTTTGTTATTGTATTTATGGGAACAAATTTTTTGAAGTGCGATAGCTTCTAAATTGAGCAAAATTTGATTGAGCAAAAATTTTATGCACATCTTATCGACCACAGTCGCATGAACTGTACAGATTTTGTTGAATTTAGCATGTATCGTGTTTTTTACAGGGACACAAAAAAGAATCCTTTAACATTATGCCATATGCGCCCAAAATTTTTTAATTACGATAGCTTCTAAAAGCCTCATTCGAATGAGCTCAAAATGTATACACATGTTATAGGTCACCATCGCACAAATTATATAGATTTTGGTGAATCTAGCGTTTACAGAATTTTATATGGACACAACGAAAATTCTTGATCATTATGATCCATGGGCTCAAATTATATGAATTGCAATAGCGTAAAATTAAACAATGGAGAAAAATATTCAAACACCCTATCATAATTTTCACTTTTGTTTCTTTAATGACTAGTCTTACTTCAATTTATTTATACAACCGTTAATTACTTAATGTTCGGAAAGTCGAGTGGAGTCATTCCAGATTTTTTAATTAGTTTAGCAGTTTTCAAGTTAAAAATATCTAGTGACCGTTATAAAGTTAAACTATTTGAAAAATGTATTATTTTGCCAAATAAAGTTTATCTGAATATTTTCCCAGAGTTTCTTCTTCCTAATCTAATTTAAAGAGTCTAAATCCAAGTTTGACTTCCATAAAAAACCACGCAAGTAGAAGAAATAGCATTTCAGGAATTTTTTTAACAAAGGGGCATTTAAAATCAGCATATAAAAAAATTTCTTAGTCACGTCCAAATGATGCAATTGTTAAAATTTCCTGACTACATTTCAAAAGACCAAATTCTGAACTTGTTCCAAGGACGCACTATGAAGGAATTTTTGGTTTAGTGTTGCAAATGCCATACCTGACTTTCAGTTCCAAAACCTCTTTAACCTTATACAATTGTATTTCGTTTAACTTCAAGCGTTACATAATCAGTTTTGCAGCTTGATAAATTGCCATCAAGTAACTAATTTCATTTAAGTAGGAAGCGCGTCGTAATTGAAAGTTATCTCTAGTTTTGTAATATATTTATATATATATATATATATATACCAGTAATTTCATGTAATATTGAAATTTATTATAAATTAATAAAAATGGCTCTATCTTTATTTTTATATCTTGATATATTCACATAAAATATTTAAACTGAGTTGATGTCATGATTGAAATTAGATTTTGTATTCTGAGGAGAATTTTTCGTTGCTGAACATAAAATAATAAAAACCTTTAAAAAACACATTTTTAGACTCCGAAAAGGAGAACATTTTTCTCCGGTATTGAAATCCTCCCGTGGATTCACTAACTTGCATGTTTATTTTTTTTTTAAAGGAACTTTCGAAAGATATAATTATTCTTTGATACTATTGTAGAATATTACAATTAAATTAAATTATTATTAATTAAGCATTTAAAAAAAACTAAAAAGAATTATTGCTTTTTTCTTTTTAAATTGAAAGCTGAAACTTTCAACAAGTGTCCCATTAAGTATTACATTGCTCAGATGAATGGTTGTCCGGACAAATTCATCAGTGATGTGAGATATTTCCTTTTTAGTGTCACTTTTTATCAATTATTTAACTAAATGAAATCAACAATAAGCCTAGATCCTCCTGAGTGAAAACCGATGACACTCATGAGAATTATATGTCAATTAATAAGTTTAGTGCATCAAGAAAAGTTGCAATAGATGCAACACCTTATTTCAATAACTGTCAAGGCGGTAACCAGAGAGGATATGGGGGGTTCAAAACCCATCCCATGAAATTTTGAAAATTCGTCGAAAAAGTTTCAGTTTTACGTCATTTTTAGCACACAGCATTATGAACTAATGTTTGAAGACCCTCAGAATTTTTTATCTGGCTACGTCCTTGTAACGGTTTGTTACTGACAACGTGCATTGCTCCAATGCACACTATCCTTATTGGAATAATCAGCATTGAATTAAATAAATATTTTCTATTATTATTATTATTATTATTTAATTCTGTAACTCTGCATTTGTATTTTTTTTTTTTTTATAATTATCAATAATATATAAAATTATATATTTTTAATAATATTACTACTTTTTAAGTTATCTTTTTAAAACGTAGATTTTATTTAAAAATCGTAAATGATAACTTGTATGAAGTAATAATATTTACATGAATAATTATATAATACCATTTATAAATTATTATATAACATAACTAATTGTAGATTAATAATTTTCGCTCCAGAAAGTTTATAATATTTTAAACAAATTTATACTTAATTTGTATAAATAATATATTTAATAAAAACACATTTATTACTTTCGAAATATTTTTAATTTTTTATTTTTAAACTAAGAAGGAAAAAGGATTTTGAATTTTCATAACGGGAGTTTTTTATTTTCAAGAAAATTCTGCTTAAAATTAAAGGTTTTCAATGCTAAGAGTTTTCTGATTTCATGAACTTACTTCAATTTAAATGAAATCTCTGAAAACTTTTACATTACACTGATAATCCTATTTCAAAACTTTCTTAAAAAAATAATAATAATTTTGATATTTAATTTCACTTTATTGATATAAGTTTTCATTTTCAGTTTTCAGATATCTTTTATTATTGCGTATTTCTTTGTTTTTCACTCAAAATATGTCAATGTTTTGATAATCAATTTTATTTATTAATGCAGTTTATTTTAAAATTAATCAATTTTTATGCTTTGTACATTCTCATGGTTCATATATACAGTATTTAAGAATTTCTGAATTCATTTACAAAATGAATATTTTG